>JAGPOW010003316.1:163129533-163168750 GCA_030014935.1 Caiman crocodilus
TGAATTGGTAGCAGTTCCATTGAATACCAGTGGAATGCATTTGTCACATGGGGAAGAAAAGGGACTCTTACTGCCAAATAAGCATTCTGTAGACTTTTGTCTATTAGAGTACAGTAGCACAGACAGAGCCCTTAAGCCACATGCTACAATAAGTCACATAGTTACCATTAGAAAGCAACCTCACTAAGATCAAAGTGAGGTATACCTAGAGATGTAGTGGACCCCAAATCACAGATCAGAATACAGATCTATACTGTACTTGGTCCTGGATCTCCAGTGCAGCGTAACAAAAAATTAAGATTGACCTGTACCCTCTTCCTCACCACACACATATCTAGGCTTTGGAAAAATCTAGATCCCAGCTGCAATCTAACAAATGCAGCACAACCCATCTTCTTCAGGTGTAACTAGCTCACCCCAGTGCTGTAAAGATTCTGCATTTCCCTGACAAAAGAGATTGATTTACAGGCATTATTTGGCTGACTTTATACCTAGAACAAAGTTTTCTTTTGGATGGCAAGTTTTCTCTAGATTTGTCTTTACTTTATGATTTCATTTCCTAGCTTTAGCTTTTGGGGAAACCATTTTTTATGCTTGTGGCTAGAAAAGTAAATATGAGAAGCGTGCTGGCATTGTGCAGTACAATGAAATAGGATTTTACAAATGGAGGACTAATCAGGATCACTGGCATAGATTTACAGTTGGCCCTAAGCTGGTTAATGACAATTCAATGCAGACAAGTGCAAGGTATTGCATCTAGGGAGAAGGAACCAGCAACACCCCCTTCTTGTCAACATGGTGGCAGAAAGGGATCTTGGAGTCATTACTGGAGGCTGGACAGATACTTGGCTGAGGTAATATGACCCAGCACCCATTGCTGCCCAGAGCAGAGAGTCGGACCTGATGATCTGTTTAGGTCCCTTCTGACCCTAAGCATTATGATACTATGATGATACTATGACTATAATTAGGGAATAGCTTGATAGTTTCACTTGCTTGATCTAGGTTTGGGTAAGAGAAGAGGCAAAGAAAATGAGTACACAAAAAATGTCAGAGGTGAGGACAGTTTTAAAAAGTTCAAGAGAGAGACACGTCAAAAGAAGTAGGCTAAAGGTCTTTTAGGGCATTTATACATGTGCTCCTGTAGCAGGAGAGTCACTCTAATTAAAATGCCTGGAACATCATGTGTCTCAGCATCCCTGCACTGAAAAATGGTGGTGGGGTCACTTTACTTAAAGCTCATCAAACGAGCTTTAGTTAAAGAGTTCCCACTACCATTTTTCAATGCAGGAACACTGATACCCGTGACGCTGGAGTCTGCTGGAGTGCCATAATTACCACGTTCCAGCCAACTCAATTAATCTGGTGTCTGCTCCAATGCACTGTAATTACAGTGTTGGAGCAGCCTCGCTGCACATGTATAGGTGCACTTAGAGTATGCATTTAGTGATTTTATACCAAGTAGAACTGGTTTAGGATAGGATACAGCTTTAAAAGGAAATAAAAATAGGCATATGAATATTAATTAAATTAAAATCTATTGGGAATATTTCTATATCTTCAGTCTTATTTAGTAAGCCTTTGGAATTGCATTATCTAATAGAGGATAAAAATCTGTGTCCACCTTGGAATCTTTCCCTTTCAGCCTTGAACTAGTTCATGTGCAAATGAACCAAGGTAAATGTTCTTTTAAAAGTTAATTTTAAACCTGGGTAAGAGGGTTTTTTCCTAACAGGCTGGCCACATTTAAGGCTTTTTAAGATTTTAGTGTTTAGAGAAGTTAAGATTAATTTCCTTCAGATGTTAATAAGATTGTTATTTCTCTAGATGAGTGCACATTTTAGAAATTTTAGTCGTTATCTTGTTTAGCTTTACCTGTACCATTTGGTTCTTTATATCTTATCAGTCTTTCATTATTAAATATGATATCAAAATGTAACTACAGTTATACTTTTAAGTGTGACATTTTGGTGGGGCTGGCTCTTCAAACTTTTCTTTGTTCCCAGAATAACACTGGGTGCATCTACACAAGATGCTTTACTGCATGGTAGAGCTAAATACTGCACAGTAAGCATCTGCATCTACATGTACAGATGTTTACTGCACAGTAATTGGCTCTATTTGTTAGTAAGTTTGCTACCAGCAAATGCAAGTAGCAAATTTACTCATGCACAGTAATATATGTGTAGACCCCTGATCGGAAGCAAATATGCTCCAGGTCAGCCAGGCAGCAGGGGGTGAGAGATTGCTTTCTGCCCTGGGAAGCTGCTTGCTGCTCGGGTGCAGGGACAATATCTCCCTGCCTCAGCAGCAGAGAGCTTTTAAGCAGTCTTCCACCTCTCGCATACTTAATTTCTCATACATCCAATTTTTGTTTCTTTCTATCCTCTATTCCTTCCTTTATCCCCTCAAGGAACACCTTCATTTTTATTCCATTCACTCTTCTTCTTTTGTACAGATCATTATAAAACTCCACTGCCACATCCACCATCTTTGCACTCTCTTCTATTTGTATTCCTTCTTCAGGTCCCACTTTCAGTGCTTTCAGGTCCTTTCTTATTTTTCTCAATTTTGCCAAAAAATACTTACACCATCCTTCCCCCATCTCTACCCAAGGTGCTCCAGTCAAAAAGATTTTCTCATCCATTTCCTTTCTGAACCATTCTTCAGCCTGTCACTATGTCTTCCAGTTCTTCTTTCACTTGTACTCCTCTTACTGCCTCTTTTAATAACTCCTGCTTCCTTGACTTCAGTTTGTCAGGTTAGAAGACATGACCACCTGCCAGATTGTTAGTACTGTATTAAGTGACATACCCAAGGTTCATTGTATTAGTGTCATGTTAAGTAACATAACTAAGGTCTATCGAGTTAATCAGTAGCAGAAGTTGAACTTCATGTACATGTATCATACAATGTGCAAGTGAACAGCACGTGAACAGTTAGGCCTGACCAACCAGTGGCTTCCTGAGGGACATGACTGCCTGGCCAGCAGTCTTGTCTTCTAGAACCATCTAGCTGGAAAGCCCTGTGATTGGTCAAGAAGGTTATAAAAGAACCAGCACGCCTCAGCACGAGGTTTCTTGGGCGCTTTCCATTCATGAGGTGGACTGATCACCCTCCTCACACCAAGGTAACCCCTAAGCCGTAATCTGAACTCGCACCGTACTGTAACCCGTACTTGTACTGTACACGCATTTGATTTAAACCTGAAGAGAATTCTCGTTGCATTATCTGTACTCGTACCACCGTTTGTAACCACTGTAACTGACGACCGTCGTTGACAACTTGTTGTATCATGGACCGTTACCTGTGTTCAACATCATTCTTCTTGTTGTAAGTAAAGTTTCTTGTTCACTTTAAATTTCAAATCAAGTCTACACTTACCTTGCAACCGCGACCTGCCGTTACCCAGGTTGGCCTTGCCACCTGCCTCAGGATTTCCAGAGTGTAGCATGGCGTCTACATCTGACACTAGCTCGTTCACCCTCTTCTTCACCTCTCTGACCAAGGTTTCTGAAAAATTCGCTTGTTCTTCTCTTTATCATAGCTCACCACTCCCAGATTCTTTCGTAGTATCTCATAGATAGATTCATAGATTGTAGAATCAGAAGGGACCATGATGGATCATCATGTCTGACTCCCTGCCCCTGGCAGGAAAGAGGACCGAGGTCAGATGACCCCAGCCATGTGACTATCTAGCTTCCTCTTAAAGACCTCCAGCCTAGGTGATAGCACCTTCTCTCTTGGGAGCCCATTCCAGATCCTGGCCACCCTCACTGTGAAAAATTTCTTCCTAATATCTGTCTAAGCTCAAAGATTAGAAGTGCCTCAACACAGCAGAATTCTTAGCACAACATGAGCACTCAGTTCAAAAGTCCCTCGATACAGCGGGAAAAACCTTGGTGCAGTGATCAGTCCTCGCCAAAGTTTGCAATTGCATTGTTTGCATGCATGCTACCGCTTGGCTTATCGGAAATTATTCCTACCTGGCAGCTGGCAATTGGCTCACTAGCCGTATAAAAGCTAGGGCAAGTTTCCGCCCAAGCTGGAGAAATTTGCGTGTACATCAGAAGAGAGTTCCATGTGCATCTCAGAGCGAACTTGGAGGCCTGATCACCCCCCAACGACTCCCTGTCGCCGTTCATCCCGACGTACCCCATACCCTGCATGCTCGGAAACATCGGTGTGCCACCTGGTTTTGTTTTTGCAACATGTACAGAGCGTACTTACACTGTGTGCATCGACGCGAGTCCCTGTACTGCAGTGTGTAAGTAAAGTTCTTTTGAATTCAACCAACAAGCTTCTGTGCCTAATTCCACTCCATTGGTGTGTCCCCATCTGGCCATTCTCAGCCCCCAAAATATCTAACCTAAATCCACTCTCAATTAGTTTACATCCATTATTCTTAGTCACTTCCTGGGGCGCCTTACTAAACAGCGCTTCCCCTATTCCCCATTGACCTCCCCTAATAAATTTAGAGGCAGCCACAAGATCTCCCCTCAGCTTCAGAGTCCTCCATCCTTTTTACAGTTCCACATTCTTGACAGGTCATTTAATCTTGTAATAATTAAACATTTAACTTCCACATCCCTTTCCCCCTACCTTCCCTTATTTCTAAACTCACTTCCATTCTCAGTATCTGGTGACTGCTGCAATCAAATCTAAGATTTCCTTCTTTCCAATCCCTAGTCCATTTGATATTAATACGTAATCAATCTTTGACACTTGTCTTCCACTCAGTTCCATCCTCATAATCACCTTGTCACCACCCCAAACATTCTTTAAACCACCTTCTATTACATTAATCAACACTTTTGATAGGCTGTCTAGGCCTCCTTCCACTCCATCCTCTCTATTATTCCCCTTCTTGATAATGCAGCTGAAATCCCCCACCAGAATGTTATGCCTACCTCCAATTTCTAAACATACACCTCTAATTTCTCAAACAGGGCAATCATTCCTTCTCTTTCAGCTGGTGCATATGTATGTCGTGGTAAACACACACAGCAAATTTTAGGTCACATCAGGTCAGAAGCTTGGTTTATTAAAGAATGCATCCTGGACAGACTCATACACAATTGGAGAATTGTGAAGAGGTCTGACCTCGTACAACAGGTGAGGCGAGTTCATATAGAAAATATGACATCATATACTAATCAGCATTTTCTATGACTTTGTTAGTAATGTGCATTTGTTAGTAATGTCTTCTATTTTTATCTTATGTTAGCAGATTTAAAGGGGTTTCTTTTAACTTGTAACCTTAGGGGTTATTTCCCATTTTGGGCTGACTCAGCAGGCTGGTTTGTGGTTACTTTTGTGCTAAGTTTTTGCTTTTTACTAGACTAGGACAGGATGGTCTCAGTCTGTGTTAGTCTGGCGGTTCTGGGTCATGTCCATTTGACTTTCTCACAGCCTAAGTTGAACACGTGTTTTGGGGTTTTTTTGCACCCTTACACGTAATGGAGATTCAACTCTATTTTTCTCTTTTTCCACATGTATTAAAAATCTCCAACACTTCCTTTTCAAACTCCATCACCATCCATTACAGTCTCCTTTCCACAATCACTTGTGCTTACCATACTTCCACTTCCTCACACTGCATAGGTGGAGGGAGAAAAAAATATTTGGGGGGGCTGAACACATGTGTGCCCTCCACCCCCACAGGGATATGTCTGTGGGAGAAAGAGCAAGGAGAAGGGAAAGGGCTATGGGGGGAGCAGACGGACAGATTGAGGCCCTAGTGGTGAGGGAGGGAGTGGGGCAGAGGCAGGAGCAAGGCCTGGAGTGAATAGGGCCCTGACCAGGCCAGGTGGTGGGACAAGCAGAGGCCCAGAAGGCAAGTGTCCCCCTAATCTGTGTGCGGGAAAGAGGTGGCTGCCACAGTGGGCTGGGCTCTGAGCCCCACTGCCCCAAGAGTCATGTAACACCATGTATGTCCTGCTGCTGGGTGGGCAGGTGGCACAGTGCAGCCCAGCAGCAGGACACACATGGCGTTGGCTGCTCCGGGGGTAGCTACAGCAGGGAGCAAAGCACAGCATGCATCAGCAGCTGCCTCCTTCCTACACACAGTTTGCAAGGAGAAGGGGGGACATGTTTGTCCCTGGGCTTCCACTTGTCCTACCTAGGGTTACCATATGTCCGGGTTTTCCTGAACATGTCGTCTTTTTTAGCCCTCTGTGCTGTGTTTGGGCAGATTTTTTAAATGCAAGGAAAATGCCCCAAATTGCCTCCTTCATCCATTTTCAATATGGCCACTGTTACACAGAACTACAGTTCCCAGAATACCTAGTGCAGCTCATGCATTATCAGGAGCTGAGTTTGCAATTAAGCTTTGTTCTGCTGGTGGGAGCAGGTGGAAGATGAGAAGAGGCAGCAGGGAGTGGAGCAAAGAGGGTTAGAAGTGCGAGGCACAGACAGGGGCTGTGGGCTGGAATAAGCAGCACCACTAGGGCTGGGGGATTGCGGGTCAGGAGTGAGAGGCAGGGGGGTTGACTGTGGGTTGGGTATGTGGGGCACTGGCAGTGCCAGGGGCCTGCAGGTTGGTAGTAAGGGGCATGCAGTTGGGGGCAGAGTACTTCTATTTGGGAGTGAGGTGCACTGGTAAGGCTGGGTCAGTGGGTCAGGACTGGTGGAGCAGCAGGGCTGGAGGAGCTGTGGCTTGTCAGTGAGGGGGAGCAGAGCCAGGGGTAGCGCACCTGAGGGGCAGGGGCAGTACAATGGCATATCACTGCCCCTACACTATCATATTCCCCCTGCTCTGCCAGTGTCCTATTTTTTGTACCTGGAAATACAGTAACCCTAGGACTCCTACCACCCAGCCCAGCCAGGGCCCCACTCAGCCCAGCCCCTGCTCCTGCCTGTGCTTCACTCCCTCCCTCACTGATGGGAACTCAATCTGCACCCCACCATGGCAGTGAGTAAGAGAGTGGGGCTGGGGCAGGGGCAGGCCCCTCACAGCTGGGGTGGGGGGCATGGCACGGGATGGAGCTGCAAGCAGCTCATCAGGGAAAGCCCAAGTGGTGGCTCTCACTGCTGCATGCACCTTGGGAGAACATGGGAGGGGCATCTGCCCTAGATCTGTGCATGGGGTGAGGGTGGGCTGCAACTGCAGGCTTGACTCGGGTACTGTACCAGGATCTTCCCAACAGTGGGGGGTTGGGCCACGCTGTGCTCAGGGTGAGTTGTGATAGTGTTGGGAGGGGAGGCTAGGGGGCTATGGCAAATTTGGGGGGTTTCATAGTTTCATAGATGTTAAGGTCAGAAGGGACTGTAACAGGTGACTTCCTCGGGGCCGATCTCCGTGACCCGTCCACCTGTTCCTTAGGCAACCCCCCACCTTCTCATCTGCCACGCCTTGATGTTAATTAATTAAGTGATGTTAACTAGCAGGAGGCTGCCATTGTATCGCCCCGTTGCCAGGGGGGGCAGTACTCTATCTGCGGCTCCTATCCATCCCAATACCACAGCCCAAGCCTCGCAGATGGAATATCTGTTATGTATTGGCCTTTTCTCTGGTCTGGCCCCTCCTTAGGCCTTCCCAAGTACTGTCATCCCCTCTCAGGGCCTTCTTCAGGGCTGCCCCTTCTCTGGGGCTCTCTCAGCACTGCCACCCTCTCCTTAGGCCTTGGTAGGTGCTGCCCCCCTCGCCATGCCCACACTAGGGCCTCCCAGTAAGTCCCTCTCTGGGACTCGCTGTGCCCCTACGGGACTTCCTAATAATGTTGCCCCCTCTCTGGGGCTCGCTGTGCCCCAGCTGGGCCTCCTGAATAATGCTGCCCCTCTCTGGGCTGGGGTCCATGCAACCCGCAAGCTGTGCCCCCCCCCACCAGCGCTGAATTGCGCCCTCCTGGGTGCTAAGGCCCCACACCCCTGTGGGCTCTTATGAGGCCTCCTCCAGCCCCTACTAGCCTCACCCAAACCACCAGTGTCATAGATAACAACAAAACAAACTCAAGGCTCTTGGCTATAACTGAAACCACAAGCCACCTGGCTGCAACATCAACAAAATACAAGCCCTTTGGCTCTGACTAAACAAAAGCCCACCAGTCCAAACAACATTTGGTCCTACCAGGGAACTGCCAACCTGGCCTTGGCTCTGGGCTTTATAAGAGCCAGGCTCTGCCCCTTAGGCAGACTTTCATGAAGCTGACCTTCATTGGTTGCCCCGGCAACCTGCAGCTGTGCAGCCTAATCACTGCTAGGGCTCCCTCTCTGGCAGTTCTTCTCCTATTCAGGCACAGGGCACCAGGGTGCTCTCTGACAGGACCTATTATATCATTGAGTTCAACCCCCTGCCCAGGAGAGAGTGCTGGGGTCAGATGACCCCAGCTAGTGTCTGTCCAATCTTCTTTTAAATACCTCCAAGAAAGGGGATAGCACCACTTCCCTTGGAAGCATATTCCATATTTTGGCAACTCTCATGGTAAAGAATTTTTTCCTGATGTCCAATCTGAATTTGCTCTCTTCCAGTTTGTGGCCATTATTTTTAGTTACCTTGATGGATGCCCTGGTAAACAATGTATCCCCTATTTCTTGCTGGCCCCCCCAGATGAGTTTGTAGGTGGCCACAAGGTCATCTCTCAGCCTCCACTTGCAGAGGCGCCCAATCAGTCCACATAAGTTTTTTCTGTAGTCCTTTAACCAGATGAGTGGCCCTCTGAACCCTCTCCAGGCCATCCACATCCCTCCTGAACTGCGGTGCCCAAAACTAAATGCAGTACTCCAGCTGTGGCCTGGCCAATGCCACATAGGGGGGAAGCATCACTTCCCTAGACCTGATTGTGATGCACCTACTTACGCAAGAAAAGGTGCGGTTAGCTTTATTACCTCATCACACTGGTGACTCATGTTCATTTTGGAGTCGTCTGTGACTGAGTTTCCTTTCCACAGTTGTGCTACTTAGAGTGGTACCTCCCAGGCTATAGGAGTGTTGATGATTCTTCCTCCCCAAGTGCAACACATGACACTTATCCTCGCTAAACGGCATCCTATTCAGTTCCACCCATTCCCCCGACCTGTCCAAATAAGCCTGGATTTGCTCCCTGCCATCTGATTTGTGTCCTTCCCTTCCCTAGTTTGGCGTCATCAGCAAACTTGGACAGGGTGTTTTCTACTTCCTCGTCCAAATCACTAATGAAGATATTGTATAGTACCGGTCCCAGGACAGAGCCTTGAGGGACTCTGCTGCCTACATTTCTCCAGGTAGAAACTGACCCGTCTACCACCACTCTTTGGGTGCATCCCATAAACCAATTTTCTACCCACCGGACTGTGTAATAATCTACATTGCAACTGTTTAGTTTATTTATAAGAATTGGGTGTGACACTGTGTTAAAGGCCTTTTTAAAGTCTAAGTAAATAACATCTACCTGTATTCCTTCATCCAAGCATTTTGTGACCTGGTCATAAAATGAAATCAGGTTAGCCAAGCAGGATATGCCTGCTATGAACCTATGATTTTTCAAAAATGATGGCCAGTGGCTCTGCAATATCAAAAGCCAATTCCCTCAGCACCCTCGGGTGCACCCTGTCCAGCCCCATGGACTTCTCTATGTCCAGCTTTTCTAAAGTCCCCAACCTGTTCTTTCACCATTGTTGGCAGCTCACCTCCTCCTTAACCTGTGCTGCCTGGTGCAGTAGTCTTGGAACTGACCATACCTGTGAAGACTAAAATGGAGAAGACACTGAGCACTCCAGTCATTTCTGCATCTTCTGGCATGAGGATACCTCCCCCAATCAGTAAGGAACCCGTTCTTTCCTTGATGCTCCTCTTGCTACTGACATACTTGTAGAAACCCTTCTTGTTACCCTTCATGTCCCTTACTATCTGCAACTCCTATTGTGCTTTGGCCTTCCTGACTTCATCCCTGCATGCCTGAGCAATGCTGTTATACTTCACCATATTTTTTGTTCAAGTTTCCACTTCTTATAAGCTTCCTTTTTATGACTTAGTTTACTGAAGAGTTCTCTGTAAGCCAGGCTGGTAGTCTGCCATACTTGCTAGTCTTCCTATGCATTAGGACAGTTTGTTCCTTCAGTTTGTTGCTTCTTTAAAGTACAGCCAACAATCCTGGATTCCTCTCCTCCTCAGACTGGCTTCCCAGGGGATCCTGCCCATGTTCTGTGACTGCGCAAGGACTTCAAATTCTTCCTGCTTGTTTATCAGGCTCCGTCCATTTGTGCACAGGCACCTGAGGTAACTAATAGCTTGGCATGATTTCTCAGAAATTATGAGAACACCTCCCCTACTGCCCCCTCCTGCTTGCTCTTCCTTCATGTCTTCTACTTCCTCACTTACCTAAGGGCTTTGGTCTTATCTTCTTCTTCCCCACTTTTCTTTTGCTGTCTCTGATGCTCCTCGGTATATCTAGCTTTATTTAAGAAAGACTATTGGTAGCAGTAAGTGTCTCTCTTCCCTGAAAATAGCACACTTCAGTATTCCCTTCCACTCAACTGCCCTGTGCCCTGTCCCTTCATATCCGTTGCATATTGTATACCAGCAATATGTGGTCAGGTGTCCTTCCGGCACACTCTTGCTACAGAATTTGGGATGTCTGAAATATACTGTAAACCCTTGGTTTGGCCCGACTTGGATTACTGGTGGTTAGTGCATTATCCCACCAGGACTTCTTTCAATCACCCTCATTACTACCTACAATTCTGTCCTTATATCATATTTATTGCATATCTTCTCAACATAGATAATATTTTGTATATAATTCTCTAACCACTTTTCTATCTATCCCATCTCAAGCATGTCTGTGTACATTTGAATAATTACTGTCAATACTCTTGTCTTTTCTCCTGCAATAAAACTTACCCCTCAAGATCTTCTCTCTCACCTACTACTGCATACATCTTCCAAAAATCCTTATAACCGTCTCAGCTCCAATATGACATTTACCTTACTTTACCTTACCTTACCTTACCTTATAGCTAGGTAAGGTTACCAGGCTATTCAAATTTCCACCTTAACATCCAAAACTTCAAACAATATTTTTTCCTATGGATTCATATCTACTCATTGTCTGACTTCTCTGTTCTCCTTCCCCTGTTACTAGTGCTCTCATTCTCAGGTGTAGATTACCTGCCACTCCATCTCTTGATTCCTCTCATCGTCTTTCTCTCTGCAGGTATGGCTTATTCTTCCTGCTAGTCTTCTTTCTCACCTCAATCACTGTTTCATGCCTCATTCTCCCTCCTGGCCTCATTTCCTCTTCTTCCCCTGTTCTTTCTACTGACTGGACTCTTCCCATCCCCTTGCTGCTTTTCTCACAAACTATAACAGGCCCCAATCTCAATGCCCTGCACCCTGGTGGGATTTGACATGATGCTCTGTAGAGAGGTACAGCACAAACAATTATCCTTGTGATAGGTTCCCATTAGTAGCATAGCCAAGGAACAGCCAAAAACCTAAGATTGAGTGTAGTGGCCGGGTGGAGGTCCAGTTTTATTGCCTTGATCAGTGCCAGGAGCACCAGGATGGAGGAGGAGTTCTCAGAGCCTGGAACAACGTTGACAGTGATTTTAGAGAGGAAAGTGGCATTTATGGAAGGGAAAGTAGACCAAGAGATGAGAAGCAAAAGTCAATAGTCTAAGGGAGGATGGATGAAGAAGGGATGAAAGATGGTAGGAAATAAAGGTGGCATGGGATTGGTGGTTTTGAAGGAGGCTTATTGAAGAAAGCAGTAAGGGGATGGGAAGAGTCCAGTCAGTAGAAAGAACAGGAGAAGAATTCACTTGCCCATTGTGTTTCTTCCAGTTTAAGAGGATGCCTTAAGGTAGTTTGTGTGCTCCAGCTACCTTCCAACGATTGATTTTCAGCCATTACTGAAAAGGTGGTTGGGGACATGCATCTCACCCAAGTGCTCATGTACCTAAATGACCTTATTGTGTTTGGGAGGACTCTAGAGAAACATGAGAGGCTCCTCTGAATGTTGGACCAGTTGGAAGCTGCAGGCCTCACGCCAGCTACTGACAAGTGCTATGTTTGCCAGGCCTCACTAAAATATGTGGGGCACATAGTATCCCAACAGAGGATCAGTACCAATCCAGACGAGGTCCTAATTGTGACTGCTTGGCCCAGACCCATGACCTATCGAGAACTAAAAAGATTTTTGGGATTCACAGGATTTTATAGGAAATTTGTGAGGGACTGTGCCACCATTGCCCAGCCACTGAATCACCTTACTTGGAGATATCAGACGGGGAAAGCTTCCCGCAACCAAAAGATGCTGGAGCAGTCCAAAAGACTGAAGATGTCCCACCCAGCCTTTTGGATCAGAATGGGATAAGAAGCATGAAAAAGCTTTCCAAGAGCTTATTAGACATCTCACTAATGCCCCCGTATCAGCCTATCTGGATCCTAACAGTCCCTTCGTCCTTCACACTGACACCAGTTTATCTGGACTGGGGGCGATGCTTTACCAAGTACATGAGGGGCCCGGTGGCATTTGCCAGCTGGAGCCTCATGCCCAGTAAAACTCAATACTCAGCTCATAAATTAGAGTTCTTGGTCCCTAAATGGGCCATTACTGAAAAGATCTGGGACTATTTGTATGGAACAACATTTCAGGTATGGACTGACAACAATCCATGAACATACTTTCAGTCTGGTGACATCCAGCTTGGCACTGGTTATCAGTGGGTTGCTGCTTGAGCAGACTTTTCATTCAGCCTCCACTATGGGGCTGGATGTAAAAATGTTGATGCAGACACCTTGTCCCAGAATACTCCTGCTCAGGCCCAAGAAGTGCTACAGCCAGAGGCTGTTCCAGCTCTGTGATCTCCCCACAAGAAGTCTGTCAGGAGAGGGATCTAATGGAGTTTGCTTGGCTGAAGTGCTGGGGGTGCCTCCAAAAGGAATTCCCCAAGCCTGGAGCCATTACACTATGTTGACTTCTTTAGCGCTGCCCCAAATTACAGCGCCCAAGTGGCGAGACAGCCAGAAGCGTGATCCTGATGTTGAAGATGTGCCACGGGCTCAGAGGGGAGGGAATGTTATGCCCCCTCCTGACCAAATGGGAACTCCAACAGGCCAGCTCCTGCTGAGGGAATGGGGAAAGCTGTGACTAATAGATGGCATGCTGCATTGGGTAGTACAAGGCCCTGAGGAACAAGATATGCTGTAGCTGGTCCTCCCCAGAGAACAGCAGGCCCTAGCTTTGTGGGCTCTTCACAATGACTTTGGCCATATGGGAATAGACCAGACTCTGATCAGGGCAGGGATTTTGAGAGCAACTTACTCAAGGAGATACTGACTATCACGGGGATACAGAAATCCCATACAACTCCCTAACACCTGCAAGGGGATACCCAACCCGAGCATTTCAACAGAACGCCTACTGAATACGTTGGGGACCCTAAGACGGGAGCAAAAGGCATCATGGGCCCAGCATCTGTCTTTTTTCATGCATGCCTACAATTCAACACATAACGATGGCACCAGGGTAAGCCCTACTTCCTCATGTTTGAGAGGCAGCCTCAGCTTCCTATAGATCTCTGCTTTGGGGTAGCAAAGCATATAGGCAGCACTTGTCACATGGGCAGTATGCCCAGCAACTAAGGGACAGACTGAGGCAGGCCTACCACTTGGCTGAAAACCTAGCAAGCCATAACCAACTACGGTGCAAGCAAAATTATGATGCCCAAGTAAGGGAGCAGGGACTGAGCCCTAGGGCCCAAGCATTGTTGAGGAATCTAGGTCTGGCTGTAGACATAAAATCATAGACCGCTGGAAAGCCAACCCTCATGTAGTAGTCAAGACTTAATGCAAGACTTACTTGTATATGAAGTGGCATCTGAGACTGGGCCTGGGTTCCCTTGAGTACTGCACCGCAACCTGGTTGGTACCAGGTCCTCTGAGCTAGAACCTCCTCATAGACCCCCTGGCCGACGGACCTGGTCTAGACAGAAGGATATTTGTTTGCCTACACCTACAGAGGGAATGGACTTGAACAGTGACAAGTGGTACCCCTCAGAGTACCACTACAGCCTAAGAACCACCACTCCTGAAGGAAAGGCCCAGGCAAACACAGCGGGGGGAATCCCAGAGCCTAGGGACTGCCAGAGTGAGAACACTCAGCAGGAGCTACCCCCAAAGACTGAGCACTCTGCCTCTGTGCTACTCACTCCAGGGTTTGAGAGCCCTGAAAGAGAAATGGTGCCGGCAACACCTGGATTTCCCTGGAGCTCAGAGCCTGAACTTGCCCCCAGGGCCCAACATGGGGGTCAGCCTAACAAGCACCTCACTTATGATGCCCCAGGGGTGTAGGAGAGGTGTCCATCTCCACCCTTTGGACTCAGTAAGTGAAAAGAAACGGGGGGAGGGGCATGCGCCCTTGGTGAAGGATTCTTCACAGGGCAGTGTGATGGACTTACCCAATCAAGCTCCAACATGTCCAGGGGCTCGAGAATCCTCCATTCTGATTGGTAGAGCAAATCCAACAATCAGAAACAAGCTGGGGGAAAGTGGGCACCACCCCTTTCCCAAAGGGAGGGGGAAGAGGTCTTCCCTGACCGGACTGTGGACTGCAGCTCAGCAGGTCTACCACACTACAAGGGTGGAACCCCCAAAGCATATGAAAGGAGAGTGTGCTTAGCACGCTGGGGAAGAGACATGGCAAGGAGAGTGGAGCTCTGGAGACAGCCATCCTTGGGACCTCACCTGAGCCTCGATAGTGCGCAAATTGGTGCATAGTGCTCAGACTCCAGGAGCTGCTCAAGGCTGCTTGAGCCTGAGAACCTAGCAAGTGGCTGGATGGGCAGTGTGCATGTCGGCGCATGGAGAGCAGGCCCTGGGAGCAGCTCAAGGCTGCTCAGGCCCCACAAAGTGCATAGGTCAGCACACAGAGATCTGGCCCTAGGAACAGCTTAAAGCTGCTCTAGTTAGCCCCAGCTTTAGGCCGAGTAACCAGAGCCTGCAGTATAGCTCTGCTTTAAACTAAAAGAGCCCCAGTGCCCAAAGCAGGGCCCAAGAAAGGGAAAGACCCCCCCACTGTGAGGCATGGGAACCAGAGCCAGTAAGGCCTCAGCTCCTGTAGGAGTGCACTGAGTGCCCAGTGCAGGGCACCAGGCCATCGAGAGGAGCCAGAGAGAGGCCCTTTCAGGAGTGGCCACTAGGGGATGAGCCTTGGATGGTTCAGAGTGGGAGCGGGAGTTGCTGGGGAAGTGGGTCCTGCAGGGGAGGTAGGTTTGCAGCCTCCTCCCTCCTCCATTCTGGGAGGTGTGCCCACAACCAAGGGCCCTAAAGTGGAGGGGCTCCAGGGAACTCCCCATGATGTGCCGAGTGCACCCCATGTTCTGTGATTAATGTTGCTTTGTACTGTAGAGTTATGGGTACTCCTTAAGGGGGTTTACATCGGTTTACCAGTCTTAACTACCTATATATGTTTACTGCCTAGAATATTGCATTGCTACCTCAACTTGTCTGGATTCATCCAAGCTGATGCCTATATGTGTTTATTGCAGTCCCTCAAAGTGATGTAATGTGTTGATTGCAGGTTATTGTATATGGTGTCACATATTAATTCTAGTGTAAATATTAATGTATCTTATTCATATTTATTTTTGCATAGCAATACATTTGTATATAGTTAAGCACTTTGTCTCAGCCTGGCTCTATAGAGAAGAGAGGGGAACTGCTGCCAGATGGCAGGCCCCTTTCACAGCACTCTTGCTTGACCACTTACAGACAGGGCACTTACAGGTGTACCCGGGCTACACATATAGATAAGAGGCTCTGTTGTTCGCCCTCTCAGCCTGTTGCATGTGGTTAGTGTAGCCCCACCTTTCATGGGGTAGCGCCAGACCACCTTTCATCTGCTCTAAATGAGGATCCAGACCACCACCATAACATTCTGAGGAGTTTCTTTGCTTTTGTACACAACAAGTGGTGGGAAAAAAGCATTAACAGTACCTTTAATCTTTCCATCGTAACCTTACAGTGTTTTGGGGCCAAAAGGAAAGAACTTGAGTTTATTCTTCTCTTTACATACCTTAAAAAAATTGTTTCTCTTATTCTGTTTCCCTTCCTTGTTATCTTGAGATAGTTTTATTTGATAGCTTCATTAGCTGCTTCCCTCTGAGGGGAGGACTTGTCTGAACCTTTATACAGACCAAGCATTGGAGACATGAGTCTTCTCCAAGTCAACAGAATGATCAAGTTTCTCCTTTTCACGTCTCACTTTCTTCTTGTGGAAACCACAGAGGGACTGGGATGGAAACAGAGGGAAATAAGCAGTCACTTGGATCATGGACAACTGGTGCTACCTTAGGGAGGGCATGTGTCCCCCCTGTGACCAGTCCCACTGACCAGAGTGGGGTGTCCCACCCAGGTGATCCTGTGGTTCCCCCTGGGCAATCCCACAATGGCCAACCCCTATGGCCAATCGCTGCACTCACTGCAGCCACTTCCAGGAGTGGTTGCAGCTGCTTCTGGGATCAAGTGCCAGCGGCTGCAGTGAGCACAGTTATCATCTGGCACTTGCAGGGGAGGCACCAGCATTCCTGCCTGCCTCCCCCCCACCCTTCCTTGCTGAAGCAGTGAGCACAGCCTTCAGGGAGTGCTCCATTGCTCTCAGAGGGTGCACGTGTACCCCCATACATTGCCACTGACTTGGATGATTGTTGGTAAAGGTAACTGCAACTTTCTTTATAATATTTATTTACCTGATATACAGAAACATCTCAAACGTTCACATATTGGGAACACAGGAGATGCTCTGAATCCTGTACTGACTGGAGAGCAAAGACCTACTGGGAAACTTTTTAACTGCTAACTGCCCCTAAGGAGACAGCTTGACAGGTAACAGAGAGCCAATTGTCCAAGATACAGAGTCAGTACCTTTTCATGAGTCTATTATGTAGATAAGGAGACACTGGGCACATCTACATATGCTATAAGATACATGTATAATGCACAGCAATAAACTTTAGTACAAATTGTGCCAGAGATTATTGCTCCCAGGCAACACATTTGAATGCATGCCCAGGACTGCAGCTCATTGAGCTGGGTTGGAACAGCTCCAGCTGGCAGGGGGCCCAGGGGTTCCTGGTATCCCCAAGCTGCTCTGACCCAGCTCAACGTGCTGTGGAGGGACTGGCTGGAGCATGAGGGTGCTTCAGTTCAGGGCTAGACAGCAGACAGCCCCCCACACTGAAGCACCCATGTGCCCCAGCAAGCCCCATCAGCATCTGCATGTGCATTACTGCAGAGTAAAAAACTCTGCTATAGGATAGTACTTGTGTTTACAAATATTAAGCTACTGCAGAGTTAATTAGTTTACTCCATTCTAATAGCACTGCACATGTAGACACTGAGACATTTGCTGCAGAGCTAATTAGGCAACTCAGCAGTAAATGTTTCATGCAGACACACCTACTAGGTTTTATTTTCTTTTTTGCAGGCACTAAGCAAAAGTCAGTGTCAAAGGTATTTGTCTTTCAGAAGAATTGGTTCCTGCCTAGTCCAATATACCAAACTCCTTGCAAGTTTAAGTTATTGTAGGATATTTGAAATATCATTGTCTCCATTGTTTTCTAAAGGGTTTGTTTTTTTGTTTCTCAGGGCTCCTGTCAAACAGTTACTCAGTGGGCATGCCTATACATGCATTTACTGCTCAGTAAGCAGTTTTACACCGATGTCTACACGTGCAGGTGTTACAGCACAATAATGCTCTGGGTGAACTGACTTAGGACTAAAGTTAGTCCCAAGTCAGTCCACACACGCAGGGTTACTGCACAGTAAGGTATCTACATATGGGTTACTGCACAGTAACTACTCAGGTGTAAATTTGCTACCTGCATCATGCCCAAGTCAGCATAAGTCACCATAGTTACTGTGCAATACAGGCGCACGTGTATAGACATACACTCATACTGTGCAGTAATTTTCAGTTACTGTACATGTGTAGATGTGCCCAGTGGGTGCGTCTACACATTCATTAATGCACTATAGTTACTGCACATTAAGTTTAGTACTTGAATTAACAAGTACTAAATCACTGCACAGTAGCTGGCTCTACTACACCATAGCACTGGTGCATGGGTTTTTACAGATGCTAACTGCACAGTAGCTTAATATTATTGTGCAGTAACACATTAGCACGGTTTTTGCCTGGAACACTACTGCACAATGTTATTTGGCTATTGTACAGTTAGCATATAGATGCACCCAGTGTTGCACTGTGTCAAGCCGACATGAATGTATTTAGTACTGAAACTGTCAATATACTAAACTAAAATCAAAGAGAGAGAAGGGGTGGGGAATAGGTATATTAAAATGACAGTTCTGCTATATCATGCCAAAAATGTATCGCAGGTTTTTCAACATTTTACAGTCTCCCTTATAGCTCAAAATTGGCCAGTGACTTCATTTAAAGAAACCCAGAGCAAATTATATGTTAGATACCAGACTTAAATTTGATATTCTCAAAGTCTGAAACTTCAAATTGACATTTAAATGGTCAATGTAGGGGAGGGGGAAAGCAAATAGTAATTTAAATTGATGAGTTTTCTTACCAGTTTGTTAAATCTTTCTGGACATAAAGATTTTTCAATTATAACAAAATTTCTTGAATAGTGTCTAGAGAAAAAAAGTGCTCTAAACAAACTTAATGAATCATTAATATAATTCAATTAGGAGATAATGAGAATTTTTCACCAGTCAGTTTATAATGGCACTAAAAGGCAAGTCTTAAAATAGCTGCAGCCTACATGTAGCAGGGACAATTGGCAATCCTGACTATAGTTAACTGGCAGCTTATACAAGATGTTAGCTTTCTAATAATAGAAACCTGAAAGAGGCACATGGAGAAACTGAACTCAAGTTTTTATTTCCTATGTATAAATATGAGGGAGTCACAGATGTCTCACCAGCCTCAATCTGCCAAGACCAAATGTAAGATACAAACCCAAAATGAAAGACACTGAAAAATATAGTGCAGTAAACTTTCTATACTGAGGATGTTATTTCTTTGCAACAAATAAGCATATAAATTGCTTCACAATGTAATATAAAAGCATGGGTTGGTGCAAAATATCCAGAGTTTTTTGTACATTCATCTTTCATGAAAACTATTTAATGGGTTAGTTTTATTGAGATGAAATTGGAGGTTCTGGTATTTTCTAGATGCAAACATATACACTACTGTGAGCTCTCTGAAGGTCTTTGATATTTCCCCCCTGGAAACATCCTTCAGAAGCTATAAGCAATGTGAAAGTCTCTGCACAGCCTATGAATTCTGAGACACAAAACTCATGAAACTTAGAAGTGATTCTTGTGCAGCTCATGGAGCCTATAAGTGTTATGAGACTAAAAATGTAATTTTCTTGCATGGCCTATGTTAGAGCTAGCTCACGGGTCTTGCAATATTGGCTGGCATGGCAAGAGGAACTTTTAAGCTGTCCTATGACAGATGGTAAAACTTGCAGGTCCCATGAGAAAGTAGCTATATTTGATGCGTACAAGCTCTGTGAGGGGAGCCTGAAAGTCTCTGAAGACAGCAAGTAACACTTACAAGTTCTGGTGTACCAGGAGGATGCACTTACAATTGCCATTGGAGAAATGGCAATACTCCAATGGAGAATTTGTGGTTCATGATATTTCACATCCATGCTTGTTTTGCCAGGAGTTTGTCACTATAGCTCATGGCACTAATAAGCTCTGCTTTCATGCTGGTCAACTTGTAGGCTATAGGCAATTTTTAACAACAGATTTCACTTATGCTAGCACCACTAAAATAAACTGAATGGGTGGCAGCACTTTTTGATTCTTTATAATGGAGTAAACAAAACCTGAAAGATTTTTTAAAGGAGACTGGGTGGGTAATGTGGCTGTTTAGTTTTATAAACTGTATTTATTAATTAATCCAAATGATCAAATAATAGATTTGATGTTTACAGATACATCCAATTCCTCCCACATACATGAAGATAGATACTTATCTTCCATCAATAGTATTGCTTTAATGCTAGTCTTTTTTAATACTTTAATGGAGTGGAACGTCCACAGGGGTCTTGTGCTCTTTTCTTCTCTTCCCTTCAATCTTTCACAGTTCCTTTATATTTCTGTTGATGTTAAGCTTCTGTGTTTCTTCATTTCTATATAACATTTCATCCTGCATTTTCCCAAGAACTCTGATAGTGAGATTTGGGAATTGCACTATCTTCTGCTCATCTCTGCTTTTACATTTTAAATTCATTCCAAATTTGATCTTAAGTGTTAGCTTATGGAGCTTGCACTTTAATTCATTATTCAAATAGTTTCTCAGTTTTTCTGGTTTGGAGGCAGGAAATTCTTCTTCTTTAGTAAATTCCAAAATTTTCCACCAAATTTCTAAATAAGTATATTTTGCCTTCTCCTTTACAGGACACTGATTTAATGGGACAACTTCTCCATTGCTAAAACTTAACAAACTTTTAAAACCAATTAGTGATTTAAAGGGTGTCACTTCTGTTCCAGGCGTTTGCAAGTTTGCAGCCACTAGAAGATGAATGATCATTATCAATGCCTTAGGACATACATATGTCACACAGTTCTCAGGAAGGTTCAGCAGGAACACTAAGGATAGTTACTGATAGTGAAAAAGCCTAAGGCTGAATCAACTCAGTCTTTGCAGGATAGTCTAAAATGCACAGATTAAACTGAGACAGAAGGGAACAGACATTTACCTTTGATTCAGAAAATGCAGCCACATGCCTGCAGTGGCTCAGGCTAGAAGCCGGGGCAAGGGGGGAGGGATGCTGCTAGAGCACAACTCACTTCCTCTTCCTGCTGCCTCCAAGGTCTCTGGGATTTGCAGTCCAAAATTACAACAACAGGACTCCACAGGTTTACTCATCACTTTCTCTTCCTGGTTCCAGGTGCCTCTGGGTTTTGTAGTTAACAGTTGCAGCCAATAGTAAGTTTAAGCAAGGGAAGGGATATTTAACACCCTGCCAGATCCCAGCTGGGGTTTGCTGGGGGCCGGGGGGAGAGGGAGACGTGTAATTCTCCTTGCAAACTGGGCTGCATTCGTAGCTGGGCTTACCCCCACCCCCTTGTCAGCCAGCCCTCAGTGCTCCAGCTAGAGAGAAGAGAGGAGGAGCCATCCCTGCTCTCCGGAACAGACAGCCCAGCCCAGGGCTAAAATGCATGCTGGGGGACTGTGATTTAACTTGAACTAGGAAGGGGTCTGGGAAAGATGTTTCATAAACCAGTTTGATCCAAGTCAGTTAAGTCTGATACTACATTTAACCAGTTTCAGCCATTTTGAAATTGGTTTATGTGCACTGAATTACTGTTCTGTTACAGGTTTAAACCTGTTTCTGATCACTTAAACCAGTTTATGTGTAACTTCTATCCCTAGCCTAAGGGGTTATCTGATAGTTGGCATCTTGTTATTCCCCTTCTCATGTCTCCAGCCTTCTTCCACAACAGTTTAATTTTGGGACAGGTCCACCATGTCATCCAGCTAATTGCACTCCCTCCAACATTTGCTTGTTTCTGTCACATAAATACATTTAGTTTTAAGAATGAAATACCACCTGTCTGAGCTCAATAATTAAAAGTGCCTTGGCACAGCAGAATTCTTAGCACAATGTGAGCACTCGGTGCAAAAGTTCCTAGATACGGCGTGAAAAACCTTGGTGCAGTGATCAGTCCCTGCCAAAGTTGGCAGCTGCACTGTTTGCATGCATGCTACTGATTGGCTTATGGTAAATCATTCCTATTTGGTAGCTGGCAATTGGCTCGCTAGCCGTATAAAAGCTAGGACAAGTTTCCGCCCAAGTTGGAGAACTCTGCGTGTACGTCGGAAGAGAGTTCCCCATGCATCTCGGAGCAAACTTGGAGGCCTGATCATCCCCCAACGACTCCCCATCGCTGTTCACCCCAACGTACCCCGTACCCTGCATGCTCGACAACATTGGTGTGCCACCCAGTTTTGCAACTTGTACGGAGCGTACCTACACGGTGTGCATTGACACGAGTCCCTGTACTGCAGTTTGTAAGTAAAGTTCTTTTGAATCCAACCAACAAGCTGCTGTGCCTAATTCCACTCCATCGATGCAGCCCCATCCCGCCATTCTCGGCCCCCACATGGCGTCACGAACAGGATCAGTATCTGGGGAAGATGCAATGGAGTTGGAATTAGTTAAGACTTGCCCCTGGCGCAGCAGGAAATGCCACATGCTGAATGCCATGGAGTTAGGTGCACATGTCGCCTACCACCAAGTGGGTGGAACAGGTGGAAGACTCGTGAGTGGTTACCTCTCACTCGAAAGAGAAGGGGAAACTGCAAAAGAGTGGGAAGTACATCTCCACCCCAGGGTGTTTGGATGTGTGATGGGAAGCGAGAGGGTTCTATTTAGACCCTGAGAGGAAGGGGGCACCGAACCCTTCGCCAGACAAAGCCGAGCGAAGAAAGCACTGCCCTCAGCCAGGATTTTGCCCGCTGCATGTGCTGCGCGCAGGAGAGTAAAGAGCTGACGCTGATTGATTTAGCCCTGGCGCCTGAGCCGAGAGACTCAGAGCTTTTTCCTGAGCTCCACGAAAAGTTAGAAGCAGAAAGTTACTCTGCGATTAAGAGGACCGGCTCAGAACACGGAAAGGGGAAGATGCTGCATGCAGTGTTCCGCATGGTTACAACCTTGATGCAGGAAAAAGCAGATCTAAAAGCCCGACTGCTTGCCGCTCAAGAGGCTAAGCAGACGGCAGCGGAAAAAGACCCTGGTCCTCTGCCATTTCAAGATAGTGACGAAACAGAAGGGAGCCGCGCAGAGGACCCGGAAGGGAAGGGTGGAGCTACCGGTGGGCTCCAGAAGTTCAGTCAATGACTCCACCCCCCCAAGATGACATCGCTCCCAAAGGGCCTGCCTCCTGGCTACAACAAGGGGGCAACGGATGAAGAGCTGTGCCCGAGTTCCCCTTCATATACAGCAATGTCTCAGACGGCCACGCACCCTGTGGCAGTGAGAAGCCGAGTGATTGATGCGCAGAGTGCAACCTGCACCACTGCTAACACCTATCATGCCCAGACCTGGACCGAATTGCAGGAACTATGCAAGAAGTCCAAGATGAAACCTGAAGAGATCTTGGCTATGTGGCTGGGACGCCTGGTTGTGGAGTTTGGGTCCGACCTGGTGGACCAAGAAGAGGTGAGTTTTTTAACTAGGCAAGCCTCATGGAGCGGAGGGTATGCCACTGACGTTGATATGGTAACGTGCAATCCTCACTGGCCCATTCCACTTCCAGCGCATCTTGCAGGCCAAGCTAGCCAAAAGTCATATGCCTGGCACGGAGGCTGTCCATTGAAAGTTAATGTGGAGGAGATTCTACTGGCGGTGATAGGGATCTTGTGCTGCACCTGGAACCCTAGAGCACACGCACTGGGACTAACAACACCTCACCAGCAAGGACGGTGGCCTCACCGTTACTTACAAGATCCTGGAACTGTTCCAATAGCGCTAAATGGCATGGTGTGTAAATAAGTAGTGATAAAAAGTGACCAAACGCCAGTGAACTGTGCTCACTGCAAGGGGAAGCAGCGAGTGCAGCCCAAACAGCCGCGCAAAGCATGCATGCTGCAAAATCCCTGGCTCATGCTGCTCAAAAAGCGCATGAATGAAGACCCGATCTGATTGGCTGTTGGGGCAGTATAAAGGGCAAAGCCTGGGAAAGGAGAGGTGGGACCACACACAGCATCGGGAAGACTGATCACCCTCACCAAGGTCCTGCGTCCACAGTTTCCCTCTTCCCCCCTGGGCGCTCCCTATGGATTTTCTGCAATTAGAACGGTTTAAGAACTCTCGAGTTCCCACGGACTTGTTGGCTGCGAAGTTTAAGGGAACTGCAAGCATGGAGTGAGGTACGCAGCGCTGAAGTACCTCACGGTGGAGTGAGGTATGTAGGTGTCTCATGGTGTGATTTCACACAGCTTGTCTACGGTCTATTTAAGTTGTAAGTAAAATATTTCTTTTCTATATCGGCTCGGAGTCTCTCATGTGGGACGGAAAAGAACAAGAAACAGGGGACTATGTTCCTGAACCCTTTCATCCCCGGCCTGTCAAGTTGGAGGTTAAGCCTCCTCCCAATTCCTCCTCACACGTGGAAGCCTGCGTTGAAGTATATGGAGGAAGGACTTCCATCATCCTTCAGATTCTTCTTAATCCATTGGCCGGACAACCTGCAGGCGATCTCCTGCACCAACTCCCACGACTGCAAGATCTTATAAAGCCGGACATAAGAACATCCAGTGACTCGGGGCATTGATCCACCACATGCCCATACATGTCCAGCTGTAAGCAACAAGAAATCTTGACACAGAGAACACCGGAGAAACGAGCCATGCTCGGATTCCTCCTGCGTCATTCTAGACTCACGAAGCGGCAGTTATGAATTTTGGGAGATGAGGGTCAATGGAAACTGGCATACGAGCTGGGTTTCCGATATTCAGCCAAACCAGACAATGGGTCATTGTGTTAGAATCCAGACTACATTAATGGAATTGTAATATAAGTTGACTAATTGTTTAGAGAGATTCTTTCTCCACAGGTCTGGAATCCAGAGCATGTGCTGGAGTCAGACCAGACCAGCACACACAGAGAGAGAGAGAAAGAATACTCCAAGAAGCAAGGGCTCGACGTGTGGCGTTATCATGACACCCACCAAAGTTCTTATAGTTGAGCCTTTTGTGACAAATGCAATCGTGCATTTGTGTTGTTATAGGTTATTGTTTAATCCAGTTTTTAGAGAACAAACTTGTCTCGTTGTCTACATTTGTTTATACCTATTTGCCTCATGAACTCATTGGGCAAGGCGATGATTTGACCAACTCTCATGTGCTCCAGATTCAACTGTGCCATCGGCAAGGGGGCATGTCTGAGCTCAATAATTAAAAGTGCCTCAACACAGCAGAATTCTTAGCACAACGTGAGCACTCGGTGCAAAAGTCCCTAGATACGGCATGAAAAACCTTGGAGCAGCGATCAGTCCCTGCCAAAGTTGGCAGCTGCACTGTTTGCATGCATGCTACTGATTGGCTTATGGTAAACTATTCCTATTTGGCGGCTGGCAATTGACTCGCAAGCCGTATAAAAGCTAGGACAAGTTTCCGCCCAAGTTGGAGAACTCCGTGTGTACGTCGGAAGACAGTTCCATGTGCATCTTGGAGCAAACTTGGAGGCCTGATCACCCCCCAACGACTCCCCGTCACCGTTCATCCCGACGTACCCCGTACCCTGCATGCTCGGAAACACTGGTGTGCCACCCGGTTTTGCAACTTGTATGGTGTGTACCTACACTGTGTGCATCGACGTGAGTCCCTGTACTGCAGTTTGTAACTAAAGTTCTTTTGAATTCAACCAACAAGCTTCTGTGCCTAATTCCACTCCATCGGTACAGCCCCATCCAGCCATTCTTGGCCCCCACACCACCAATACAGGATTGTAAAATATGTTTATTTTATTATTGTGTAGATGGATATGTGGGGATCCTTGTTCCAGATAGTCTTTCATTCTTCAGCATTTAATTTCCAAACCAATGTCATTAGCCCACTTTATCATAAACAGTGATTTTTTCTTCTATACAGCTACTTAAAATTGCTTTATATAACACAGACAATAGGCCTTTGTGTTTCATAGGTGTGAACAATATTTTCTTAAACTCTGTTAGATTTCTACTGGGAGTGTGTTGAAAAGTATCTCAATTGCAGGTACTGAAAAAATGAAATTTTAATGTTGTAGGAATTCTGGTTGTGCTAGGCTATACTTACGCTAAGTTGAGGTGGGCAAGTATTTGGGTCTGAGGGCCACATAGGGAGTTTTCATGAGCTCTTCCAGGCTGGGTCAGCATCATTACCACCCTTCCCAAACAATTCACCAAAATTCCCTATGGGGCTTTGGGTGGGTGGGGAGCAGTATTGGGGAGTGGGATAGGCATGATCTGCACACTATGATCTGCAGAACCTGCTGGGGGGGGGCAACTGGGAGCCATTCAGAAGTGAGAGGAGGGAGTGGGATGCGGGGATGCATGCAGCAGAACTTTCCTGGTCAGCAGCTGCCCCTGCAGTACTCCACATGGATCTGAGCCCCACCCAGGGCAGCTAATGCCATGCTCCCACCCCTACCCACCAGCCCCCACCCCAGCCCAGGTGTCTTCCAGTGCCCAGCTTCCGGCATGGCTGTTTACAATGCAGCTGAAGCTGGCTAGGCTCACATTGTCACCAGGAGGCGAGTGGAGTGCAGCAGTATCCAGTTGACTGCAGCCACACCAGGAACAGCTGCACTGGAAGCTATTTGCTAGCCAAGGCTGGAGCCGGCGGCGCTGTTTTACTTCCCTTGCCTCCAGTTGTGGCTCCTGCCCATGCACACAGCTCTGAGCAGGAAGCTTCAGCTAGGTGCCCTCTGCCCCAGCATGTACAGCTTCAGCTGTAGCTCCCAGATGCCTTACACCTGCTCTGCCTGCTCAATACAATGAGCAGCCACCTGTGAATGGGTGGAGTATGTGGAAGGCAGCCAGGAGCTGGAGCTAGAGCTTCCTGATCTGGGCAGGAGTCACCCAGCTGAAGCTTCCCACTCACCTGCCCACCTGGAGTGGCACTGCACAGTGCAGAAGGGGCAGGAGCAGAAGCAGAAGCAGCAGCTGTAGCTGGAGGCGAAGAAAGCAGAATAGCCCTGCTGGCCCTGGCCCAGGCCCTGGCCAATATGCATGCAGCTGCAGCCAGCTGTTCCTGGTTCAGCCAGCTGTTCCCTGGAGCTGTTCCTGGTGTGGCTGCAGCCAGCGAGGTGCTGCTGAGCTCCCCTTGCCTCCAGTACCCACTCCTCCTCCCACTCCTGCCCCTGCTGTGCCACTCCAGGGTGGTGGGCAGGCAGGAGGAAAGCTTCAGCCCAGCTGCTCCCAGTGAAGGTGAAGGGAGCAGAGGAGCATCCAGCTGGCTGCAGCCACACTGGGAACAGTCCTTCCAAGACCTGTACACTGGCCAAGGCCAGGGTTGGCAGGAGTGCAGCATAGGCTGCCCTTGTGGGAGCGGGTAGGGGTCAGCCCCATGTGGAGCACTGCAGGGGCATGTGAGCCAGATCCAGCTCACAGGCCAGTTGGTGAGCCAGATACAGCCCGCAGGCCATATTGTTCCCATCCATGTGCTAAATTATAATAATCTATGGTGCCATAAGCAGTATGGGAGAAGGGGCCCTCCTGACCACTGGATGACCCAGTAAGGAAGAAAATAAATAAAAATGCACTAATGAGCAAAAAGATACTGAAAGGAGTATGAAAACAGCAGCTACAAAAGTAAAAGTTAGAACTTACTAATAAAAGTGCAGGTGCATGAACTTGGCAAACAAAACAAATACGGGTGAATAGCTCAACAGACAGAGATAAAAGATGGGCATGAGACAGGGAGGTGCAGAGGGGAGGCAGAAGAGGAGCTCAGAAGAGAGAAGGGAGGAGCAGACCCAGCCCTGGAGAGCTGGAATAGACACAGCCCAAGTCAGGGACAACTGTGAAATTATGCTGAAACTTGCCCAGGGAGCAGAACATGTGCTTATTGGGTGGAGTGAATTCCTGGGAGGTGAGGTTGAGGGACACAGCTCTCCGTGGGACACCTCAGTTGGTTGTCTGCCTGAGGAGCTTCCAGGCTACTGGCACCCTGAAGACCCCAAATCCGCTACATCACCCATGCTTAGCATGAGGTAATAGCTATATATTAGTGGTTTTTCATTTAAATCATGGAAAAATGTGGATTTGGGGTTACTTTTTATAACTGAGAATTGGAGAATTTTTTTAAATAGGAGAAAACAAGGATCCCTGCTGATTAATTAGTGCCTTCTTTTTGTTTTAAATTCTGCCTATAAGAATAAATTCTTGCTTTCAAAGAGATTTTTTATTTTATTCAAAACATCTTGTTTTTAACTCTCCCTCCTCCACTTCCCAACATACCTACCCTAATTCTTTCACTGTACCCTTTCACAAAGACAAAAGCTACCTTTAATTGTAACCTGTAACAATATTACCAATGCTTTATGTTTTTCCAGGCTTTTCCTTTCTGTGTCCCCAAACAATTCCTGCTCTAATGCCCTTTCCCCCTCCCCTGCAACACTAAAATGTGAAGATTCACCACTGCTCCCAGTAAACTGAGTAATTAAACTGCTTTTCTAGTGTGGTGAACTCCTCAGAAGTCCCCCCATTGCCTCTTTGGTATCTATTTATGGACATAAAGGATTAGCTACAATGGAGCCAGGAAGTCACATAACAGGCCAGTCCCTCCCCTAGTGCACACCCCATCTCAAATTGCGTTTATGTAGCTCCCCTTCTCTCCCTTCCCTTTTTTTCCTTCTTCCTTCACTTCTTTTTTTTAAATAAAGTTCTCACTTTTTAATGTTTCAAAATTCTCATACACTTCTCTACCCAAATTACTTCAGTTAGCATTCAAAACATAACTAATCTCTGCAGGATTTACTTATATTTTGAAAATCTATTCCAATTTTTCATTTTCACACAGGTCTTCTGACAAATCAGTAGTGTTGAAACTCTCTATTTCAGGCTTCCTATCCATGTTCTTTAAGGTCTTTTCTTCTTTTTGTTGACAATTGCCACTCTGTGTTTCTGTTCTTTTGCTGCAACATCAGTGTCTGAAACTGCTTGTGCTTCAGAGCAGTTTTCCAGAAGTTTTAATTTGCTGAATACTCTGACTTCTTCAGCCTTATCTTGAATGGTGTGTTGTTGTCCTTCTTAAGCATGTATAAACTTAAAGAGATGGTCACATTTGTATATTTGTGCTTCTCTGAGACAGGTTGTAATCTCTTTCAGTTCTTGATTCTTCTTTGAGTGGAGTATGATATATCTCTGAAAAAATGGTACTTGTATCCATCCAATGTAACTGCAGAGAGCTCTCCAGATCTCTTTATAATCTGCTATTTTTATTTGAAGTAATGCTATTTTAGAATTATGTCTCTAGGCCTATTTGTGTTTGGAGGAGCAAGGAGACATCTGTGCACTCTAACTATGGATATTACATTTTGTCTCTCATTCTCAAAAGGTTTGAAGTGCTTCAAGAATTTAGTAAGATTTCCTTTCTCCACTCCTTCAGGGAGACCCTTGGTTCTAATATTTTCTGAGAGCTTGCTTTCTTTTCCTATCAGTTTTTTTTTAGTTCTTTATTGGCTTGCAAGTTTTTGTCTATATGAGATATGTTTATCAATATCTGTACCTCTGCTCCTAAATTATGCCATCTCTAAAGTCATTTTATCAAGTTTTCCTTCTATAAAGGATTTATGAGATCTGAATTCTGATACAAACTCACCTTTTCTTCTTGTGAGGTGCTTTAGAGGAGATAAGTTATCATATCAATCTCCTCTAACATTTAGGGCAGGACTGTCAAACTCACCTCTTCCCCTGGCCTGGATACACTGTGGTCCAGCTGATTTGGCTGTCCCAGCCCAAGGACTGCACTGTGGTGTTAATGGGTGCCCAAGAAATCCCAAACAAGAGAATTCAGGCTGGTGCTCTCACAGCTTCAGGGGCCCAATCCTGCATGCCTTGGGAATTCAGCCCACCCTAATTGCAGGTGTCAGTTCAGATGACAGATTACTTAACGGTCCCCCAGGGCTTCACATACCAGTTATGGAGAACGATGTCCCTGGTCTCTCCTCTTAGGTGGACTCTTCAAGGGCCGGTACTAGTAAACTGCCACTGTTTTTCTCACTTGAGGCAGCAGAACTCAGAGTCATACCATGTTCATAAGATCTCAGGAGCAGAGGATGGCCTGGAGACCTCTGATTTTCTCATAGCTTGCTGTTTGAGTACCTCCATTAGCGGATAATAATAATGCAGCACATTATGCACAGGGGTGCCCTGCCACTAACCTCTTGCTACTTCATGTCGGCAAGCAGCCCTCATATTCTTGGCCTTCACCTTGCATTTGACCACCGTCTTGTTGTGCCCCTGCTCGGCAGGTATCCTGGACACATCCAGGTATGTATGCAAGTTCACACTCAGGCTGTTGCCAGTGCCAAACTGGGTCCCCCAGCACCCACAACTGGCTCTTAGTTTCTGCAAAAGACCAAGTGATCCTAGTCTTAGACACTCTGGTTTGCTGTCTTCTCTCCCTGGTCTGCTGTCATCTCATCAGCATCAGACATCTCAGACCAATTCAAGGTACCATACCTGGCTGCCTGTGCCCTCAATTTATAGGTCTCTTGGTGATCAGGTCAAGAAAAGTTCACTCTCTTCAACCCTTGTTTTGGTGCAGAAAGTTTGTATAACAGACATGCTGGTGCCATGCTGGCAACTTTGATTCTTATGGCCATACTTTCTCAGAAAGTTTTTTTTCCAATTTTTGGAGCCCAAAATCTATGGACAGCGAAGCTGAACAATGAGCCATGTACTAGTGGGTATGCCAATGAGGGTCACCCACAGTGTCCCTTTTGGGCCCTCGTGCAACAGAGGGCTACCCACTAGCCATCCCTAAGTCAAGACACTAGTCCCTGCTGACAGTCTCTTGCATATCTGATGAGGCAATGAGTGACAATATGAATGAATAACATATAGATTGAATGAATGCATCATTGCTGACATAAATAACCCACTATTCATAAAGCAGGTCCACTTAACACTCCAGCAGACTTGCTCACACATTTGCCACCACAAACAACAGCAGCCAGCATGCCTACCAGATCTGTGCTGCCTCTCTGGAAAGTCCAGGCACATCATAATTACCAAGGGAACCCCAGGCCTCAGCCCCTTTGTGCCCATCTGTTAATCTGACACTGGCATGAAAGTAATAACTGCTTCTCTGCTTTGAGTACTTTTATTTGCCATTTAAACTAGCATGCGGTTCTCTACTTCCACAACTGCAAGCATCAGAACTACTTTATGCCATGTTAACTTCCCCCACACTCACCCCCAGACTTTGACCAGGTCATACATAAGCCAGTGTGGCAAAGTGGGAACCCCTGACTAGCCACAGTGCTAGTCACCTCACCTGCCTCTGGGCATGCTACCCGTCATTCTCATCTGCCATGCCTTGATGACACATAATTAAGGTGTTAATTAAGCGGCAGGCTGCCCTTCAAACACCCTGGTCTCCTGGGCCTATGTATGCAGCTGCAACCACCCCAATACTGCATCCCATGCCTCACAGATGTTCCTAACAACTGGGCTCTTCTCTGGCCTGAGGCCGGGCTCAACTCATCCCAGTGGTAGGCCTCTCACTTTCTGCCCTGTTATGGGCCACATTCACTGCCTCCCTCCTACTGAGGCCTCTTCCACTCCACTGCCTCTCACACAGTCTCTCGCATACTGCCCCTTTGTGGGGCTGCTCTCATACCAGCCCTCCTTTTCCAGGGGCCACACTCACCCTGCCCTTGCCTGAAGGGTCCTGGGGTTTGTTTCCGGGCACTCTCCGACCAGCAAGTTCGTGACCTCTTGGGCCTCTCCTGCAACCCTCATCTGAACAAGCACTGGGTGGTTTGCAAAACGCTGGAATGACTCTGCCTCTAGTCCCTGACCGGGTTGCTCACCCAGCTGCCTCCTGACTTGCTCCATTGTTTACCCGTGGCATTTCCTCAGCTGCTCCACCCAATCGGCCTTTGACCCACCTGTGGCCTCAGGCTTACCTGGATCTAACCTGGCCCCCATGTTAGCAGGGCCTACCCTTGACCCCCCACTCACCGGGACCCATTTCACACTTTTTCCTCCCAGGGCCTCATCTTACGCCCCCTGCTCATGGGGCCTCACTACACACCCCTCTTGGCATTCACATGTTGCCACTATATCCTGGCCCCTAACTCCAGCCTCTCTCCTTAAGCTCTGAGCCCCTCATTCTCACTGGGCTCCTTCCCACACACACATGCACATTTGGGGCTCCTAGCCTCTGGGCGTCTTGCCTCTTTGCTAGGCAACCATACCCCTTGCTAGGTTTTCCAGGCCTCCCAACTGCCACTCTGGTGCCAGCTGTCAGGTGCCTCACTGCACCCTACTTTACACCTCTGCCTCCACTGAGGCCTGTACTCTTCCCCCCCATGCTGGGGCCTGGCGTCACACACACATACACCTCACAGGGTCACATGGCCGCAGCTATGCCTGGCCATAGTCTCTACTCTCCAGGGTCTTGCACTCCACACAGGCTCAGGTGGCTGCAGCCATGCCTGGCCCTCAACTACCTTTGATATTAATTGACCCACCTGAAAGTGAGGGCTGGGGTTTAGGCACCCCTACTCACCTTCCACCAGGGTGGTAGCTGGTCTGGCATCACTGGAGGGCTGTTTCATCACAAACAGCCAGGCTACCCATCCCCAGCAGAGTGCAGTTTTAGGTCTTGCACAGGACCAAGAGCCTCCTAACCATCAGCTCTTGCTCTTACCTCCTGCTGTTACCAGAGCAGCAGCTCCACTGGGAGATGTTGTTTCCTCAGTGCCAGGCAGCAGAGTGCTGCCTCCAGCTCTGCTGGCCTAAATCTTAAAATGGCCATTCATCAGAGCTGGGCCGCACCTGCCGGTTGCCTCTTCAGGCTCTTACAGTGGCAGACACCAGAGGTGCTCTGCCACACACCTCCCTCCCTTCAAATAGTTCCTGGGGGAGGTTCCCCCTGCTGCTCAACCAAAGCAGGCTCCCCTCAGAGCCTGTGAAAGCCCTTAAGTGGTGAGCACCCCCAAAGATGCTCCACCACAGCCAGACTCAAGGCTTTTGCCTGGGCCAACACCAGAGAAGGGGCATGCATGATCCCGGTCACTTGGGGGGAGACAGACACTTGGGTGTGGGTCTCCACTACTGGTGTTTGAGTCAATGGATCACAGTGCCTGTGTCCTGTGAGGTTGTCAAAGGTTCTTTTCCTCATCGCAACTCACTGGAACCCCACAATGGCAACAAGTCATCCTGAGCATGGTGCACACTGGGCTAGAGGAAATTGCAACAAGTGCATTGTGGAAAATATGCTAGCAGAGCACTGCTACGCAGACTTTGCATGAAAGCAGCAGCCTCAAGAGACCATTGCTTCCCTCTAGCCTCCACTAAAACATCCCTTTTTGGTATGCTGTGGCTGAATTTTCAACCTTCCCCAACACCCAAAACCACATATTTATATGACAGTTTTACAGAAAGCCCTACAAACAGTGTTCTGTGAGCCTGCAGGACTGTTAAGAGTGGTCACCTGCTTTACGAATATCAGGTAAGTTCTTTCTTCAACAGGCATGACAGTGCTAAATGAAGATCTGAGTTGTATTAGGATTATTCTTAGGGTGAGATGACATGACAGCATTGCCCTGGCTCCTTGTCCCCACCAGCACAACACAGCACAGCACAGCACATGCACAAGCATCACAAGATTCAGAGCTTAATTTATCATCCCAATTCCTTTCCCCAGAACCGGGTAGGAGTGTGCCGCTCACACACCAAGGAAGGCATCTATTCCCACAGCAATATCATTCTTGTAATTGGGGATCAGGGTCCTGTAGCACTGTGGCAGCTATCCATCCAGCCATTAGCAGAGGTTGTGTGGCAGCCCAGGCTTTCCCCCCACTCCCCACACCATCATAGCTAAGGGTCCCAGACCAGGAGTGCAGGGTGCACAGGGCACCAGCAGAATCAGCAGCAGCATAACATAGAGACTCAGGCAACCTTCAGCCTGCACAAAGCTCATCAAGCACAGCCCAGGGCACACACAGCAGTGGCATGCTCTGTGCCCACTGCCATTGCAGTGGGGGGGAGTGGTGGTGAACGTCCCTGGGGCACCAACCAGGAAGGCCCTCAACCAGGGCTGGCTGCTGTATGGCAAGACTCTTAGAACTGTAGTTCTGCAGCCATGCATGACCTGATCTTGGGCACTGATGGCTGTGCAGCAGCAGAGCAGAGTGGTTATCTTGCATGGGCAAATGGCGGAGTGGGGAAAAGAGTTCAGAGTGGCAGCAGCAATTATCTGTGGTCATCAATCAACAGGACACCAGCCACAATGGAACATGGGGCTCACCCAGAAGCCAGTTGACTTATCTTTCTCATTGCGCACTCCCAATGTCTGAGCTGAGGAAAGGCAGTGGATGACACTTGAGGCTGAGCATCTTACCTGTGAAGTGTTTCAAAGTTTCACTAAAGGCTTCTGTCTCTTGGCTCTGCAGAGCCAATATCTGTACATAGAGGAGATTTGAGCTCAGGGTCCTGAACACCTCAAGATCACATGTTTAATATATCAATTATGTTTAAATATGATAATCAAAGTTTCTATGTAACTGACTTTACATTCCACGTGTGTTCTGGCCAAAGGGAGAGACTTGCATAACCCTGATGGGCAGGCACTTTGTTTTTAAATGCAGGCTATTATCCAGGCACTTATTTTTTCTACGCAGGTTATTATCACATACTCAGGCCACGGTCCCTGGCTTTATTCTTCTCACTTGCGAAAACAAGAACAATTGACAGATGCACAGTTAGAGGGATTTGTTATACTTTTTAAACTATAGAACCTGTTAAAATTGTTGCAGATCAGCTTTGAAGGGGAGATGGGGGGGACACACACAAAAGAAATGTCAAGAACCAGGAGAATCTGTCCCGGCTCTGGTGCGAGATACATGAGTGTAAGCCCGTTGCACCCCCATGAGCCCAGGGACCCCCAGTGAGACCCCAAGACCCCTGATAAGCCCTGGCCTGCCCCAAGTAAGCAGGGGCCCATAGAGGGAGGGATCTACCCAGCTGGGAATGGGTTAAGTGGGCCAAGGAGGGTCACTATTTGGCCCAGCCCCCCCGGGAGACGCGCAACTAAGCTGCCGGTGCACACGTCAGGTTATGGGGGGAGTACCCACCTTTCCTTCCCTCAGTGGTGGGGAGGAACCACCTCTTAGCCCCTCTAGCCCCCTAAAAGCAGCGAGGCACCGGTTGGCCCTTTTGCACATGTGCGCAGTTTAAAAAGAGCCCAGCAATGGCACAAGCTCATTCCCATCCTGACTCCAGTGCAAGACGTGTGGGTGTAAACCCGCTGCACCCCTGTGAGCCCAGGGACCCCTGGCAAGACCCCCGGACCTCCAACAAGCCTTGGCCTGTCCCAGGTAAGCCAGGGGCCATGGAGGGAGGGACCTGGCCAGCTGGGAGTCAGCTAAGTGGGTCAAGGAGGATCATGCCCCCTCCCGGTTCCTACTTCACCCAGCCCCCCAGGGAGCTGCAAGGCCACACAAACAGGCATGCTCCTAGTCCTGGCACATGAGTTAGTGTGGGAGTCCACACAGGAGGGTGAGCAGAAGGGCCCATGGCCCTGCTGGTGAGCGCCCCAGTGTAGACAGTCCCAACTGCAGTCAGTCCACCAGTGACATAGATTCGTAGATTCAGAGATGTTAGGGTGGGAAGGGACCTCAACAGATCATTGAGTCTAACTCCCTACATAGGCAGAAAAGTGTGCTGGGTTCAGATGACCCCAGCCAGATGCCTATCAAATCTCCTCCTGAAGACCCCCAGGGCAGGAGAGAGCACTACCTCCCTTGGGAGCCCATTTCAGACTTTGGCCACTCTAACTGTGAAGAAGTTCTTCCTAATATCCAGTCTAAGTCTGCTGTCTGCTAGCTTATGGCCATTGTTTCTTGTGACCCCCAGAGGTGCCTTGGTGAGTAGAGCCTCACCAATTCCCTTCTGTGCCCTCATAATGAATTTTATAGGCAGCCACAAGGTTGCCTCTCAACCTTCTTTTGAGGAAGCTAAAGAGGTCCAGGTGCCCTAGTCTCTCCTCCTAGGGCTTGGCCACAAGCCCTTAACCATAAGAGTGGCCCTTCTCTGGACCCTCTCCAGGTTATCCACATCCCTCTTGAAGTGCAGCGCCCAAAACTGCACACAGTATTCCAACTGCGGTCTGGCTAGTGCCGAATAGAGAGGAAGTATCACCTCCTGGGCCCTGTTTGTCATGCATCTGCTGATGCATGATAAAGTGCAGTTAGCTTTTCAGAGACTGCGTGCCATCAGGGACTGTGAGCAGGAGATCAACTCCTACTGCCAGGCCCTTCTTCCCTCCAGGACAAAGGAGGACCTGGGAACCTCCCTTACTGTCCAGCCTGGAGGTTGGACCAAGGTGGTCAAGGGCCCCAGGGCCTACCACACCAAGCCCCGCACCCCGCCGGAGCTTTGCAACAAGTACAAACCTCTTGCGTCCCCAGCAGAGTCTGCTAAGTTGCCAGCTCCCACAAGCAACACAAGCTCAGCTGTAGCTACCACCTCCACTCTCCCTAAGACAAAACGCAAAGTGTTTGTCATAGGAGACTTGATCCTGAGGGCGACTGAAGGGGGTAATCTGCCACCTCGACCCCTTAGCCCAGGAAGTCTGCTGCTTCCCAGGGGCCAACATCCGAGACATTGTGGAGAAGATTCCTAAGCTCCTCCAGCCCACTGACCACTATCCCATGCTCCTTATCCATGTGGGCACCAATGACACGGCTTGGAACCCTCCCAGCTGGGTCATGAGATGCTACAGGGATTTGGGAGTGGCACTTAAGGGTCTGGGGCACAAGTGGTGTTTTCATCGATCCTCCCTGTCTCAAGCTATGGGCAAGGAAGGAGAGGAGGATCCAGGTAGTCAAACAAAGACTGCGATGCTGGTGTCATCAGGAAGGCTTTGGCTTCCATGACCACAGTCCACTCTTTGGTGAGAGAGGCAGCAAGCTGCTGAGAAGAGATGGCTTCCACCTCTCTCTGCTGGGGAGGAGGCTCTTCTCAGCCAAATTGGCTGACCTGCTCCACCTGGCTTTAAACTAAGCCTGCCAGGGGATGTGGGAACTACCACCACTGCTGGCCTGCTCAGCAACCCTTGCAAAGCCAGCAGGGCAAGGCATTTAAGGGATCACACCCCTGCTCCAACTCTGAAACAATCTGTAGGCAAGGGCCTCCAAGGGGACACTTGTGTGCCTGTACACAAATGCAAGAAGCTTGGGGATAAACAGGAGGAACTTGTCCTCCCGCTAAACATAAATAACTATGATGTCATAGGGATAACAGAGACCTAGTGGGATTCCACCCATGATTGGACCATGGGTATAGATGGCTATACCCTGTACAGTAGGGATCGAGTGGACAAAAGGGGCAGAGGTGTAAATCTCTATGTCAAGGAAAGCTACACGTCAGCCAAGCTGACATTGGCATGCACAGTGGGTGACTTGAGACCCTCTGGGTTAAAATCCATGGGGAACATAGCACAGGGGATACTATGGTGGGAGTCTACTACAGACCCCCTACCCAGGGTCAAGACCTTGACCAGGAGTTTGCCAGGAAATTAGCTGAGGCTGCGTGCTCCCATGTATGATTGTCATGGGAGACTTTAACTACCCAGACATCTCATGGGAGGAATGCTCAGCCAAATCCAAGCGGTTGCAAAACTTCCTCTCCTGCGTGGATGACCTCTATCTGATGCAGGAAGTCTACAGAGCAATGAGAGGTAAGACGCTGCTTGACCTTGTAATAGCAACTGGGGACAACCTAATCAGTGACCTAATGATCAAAGGGAAGCTGGGTGACAGTGATCATGAGCTGATCACCTTCACCATCTGCCGTAAAGCTGGCAAGTCAGTCAGTAATACAGAAGTCCTTGACTGCAGGAAAGCTGACTTTGAGAAGCTAAGGAGGCTTGTCAGTGAGGCCCTAAAGGGCCACAACCCAAAGGGGAGGGGAGTTCAGGATGAGTGGTTGCTCCTCAAGGAAGCAATCCTGGATGCACAAGCAAAGTCCATCCCATCTCAGAGAAAAGGCAGAAAAAGGGCATAGCAGCCCCCTTCACTCTCCAGGGAACTGGCAGACCTCCTGCATCTTAAAAGGAAGACCTACAAAGGATGGAGGACTGGAACCACCACCAAGGAGGAATACTCTGCTCTGGTCCCGACCTGCAGAGAGCAAGCCAGGAAAGTCAAGGCTGCGATGGAACTCCAACTAGCTACAAATAGCAAACACATTAAAAAGTCCTTTTTTAAATATGTGGGGAGCAGGAGGAAAAGCAAGGGCAACATTGGACCCTTGCTAAACCAGATGGGACAACTGACAACCAATGCCCATGAAAAAGCAAACTTGCTTAATGAGTACTTTGCGTCTGTTTTTCACCAGTCCCATGGGACAGCCTCGCCCACTGTCAGTCAGGGAGGCGTGGGTGAGGGAGATTCCTTGCCCTCCGTTGAAGCTGACCTCATGAAGGAACACATTGACAGGCTGGGCACCTTCAGGTCAGCCGGCCCTAACGGTTTACGCCCAAGGGTACTCAAGGAGCTGGCAAGCATCATAGCTCAGCTCCTGGCACAGATCTTTGAGAGCTCTTGACGCTCTGGTGAAGTCCCCAAAGGTTGGAAGAAGGCCAATGTGGTGCTTATCTTCAGGAAAGGGAGGAAAATAGATCCGGCAAACTACAGGCCCATCAGCCTGACCTCTAGCCTGGGGAAGGTCTTGGAAAAGACTATCAAAGAGGCCATCCTTAACAGACTAGCTGACAGCAATATCCTGAGGGATACCCAGCATGGGTTTGTTGAGGGTAGGTGTTGCTTAACCAATCTCATTTCATTTTATGATCAGGTGACCTATCTCCTGGACAAGAGATTGATGTTGTATATCTTGTCTTCAAAAAAGCCTTCAATCTGGTATCCCATGATCACCTCTTGGCAAAACTGGCTAACTGCAGCCTTGATCTCACCACGATCCACTGGCTGGGGAATTGGCTCTGTGGAAGGACCAAGAAGGTGGTGGTTGATGGAAGCCAATCGCCTTGGTGCATGGCCACCAGTGGGGTCCCTCAAGGCTCAGTCCTAGGGCCTATACTGTGGACATTGGTGTCAGAGGCAGGCTGGCCAAGTTTGCCGATGACACCAAACTCTGGGGTAAATCATCCACACCTGAGGATAGGAGGGTGATCCAGGCAGATCTTGACAGGCTCATGAAATGGATGGATGAAAACCTGATGGTGTTCAACACAGAAAAATGCAAGGTTCTCCACCTTGGGAGGAAAAACCTGCAGCATGCTTATAGGCTTGGCAGTGCTACACTGGTTAGCACTACAGATGAAAGGGACTTGGAGGTCATGATTGACCACAAGATGAACATGAGTCTTCAGTGTTAATGCTGTGGCTAGTAAAGTGAGCAAAATGCTGGCTTGCATCCATAGATCCTTCTCAAGCAAATCCCAGGATGTCATTCTCCCATTGTACTGGGCCTTGGTGAGGCCGCAGCTGGAGTACTGCATCCAGTTTTGGGCTCCACAATTCAAAAAGGATGTGGAGAAGCTTGAGAGAGTGCAGAGGAGAG
>JAGPOW010003316.1:163168850-163182461 GCA_030014935.1 Caiman crocodilus
GCTCACCACACAGTCAGACCCATGGATGTTCCTGCAACAGCAGCAGGGAGCTTTTACTCACAACATCACCATCACTTCATAATCTGCCCCAATTCCATCCAGGAATGAATAACTGCTTGATTTCCTAAAGGGAGGCCCTGGAGTGCTTTCATTTGCCCTTCATGGCACCTGCCATCTCACAGGACTGCTGCCTGTAGCCTTCATGCTGCTGCTTCTTTTTTTTCACTTGTGCTGCTGCACCAGTCACAATTGCACGAGCTTACCCCACAGTCAAACAGATCCATGGGTGTTCCTGCTATATCAGCAGGAAGTCAGTCAGCACTTACTGACAACGGTACCATCATCCCATAATCCACCCTTGTTTCCATCCAGGAATGAAAAACTACTTGGCCACCTAAAGGGGGCGCCCTGGAGTGCTTCCATGGGCAGTCTTGGATGGGGATATATCAGGTTGTCCAGTTTTACAAGTTTTACAATGCTCCCTACTGTTACCTCTGTCAAAAGCTTTTGGTTTGGGAATGATAAGAACAAAGCAAGGGAGTCTGGCTTCACTACCTCCTAATTGCCCATATTGAAAGAAAAGAAAAGAGAAAAAAAAATTCACATAATTAGCTATAATTGGTATATTAAGCATCATTTACATAAATTACCAAACCTCACAGCATTTACAAAGTACTGGTAATCAACAAGAACTATTCTTCAACTTTTAAAACCACAAGCAATAATCAACAACTTTTATTACAACAACTTTTATATCAACAAGCAATAATGATAGACATTGAAGTTTTGAAATGACAGGCAAGCAATAATCAATAATCAACAATTTTAACTACAGATAAGCAATATTATTTTCTATGTGTCTGAGCTGGACTGCTTTTCTCTCTCTCATTCTTGTGAATGCCTCCTGCTACGTTGCTCAGATGACACTCAGCCATAGATACAGCATACCTGTCTTGCAATCTCATCAACCATACCACAGGTACTGATGGTGCTGACAATCCTATCGGTCCAGGCATCACTAACAGGCTTCCTATCTGGTCAGCATTTTTTTGGTGGTGGCATAATAATCACAGCTGCAAATAAAGGAATGTAGGGAATTAAGACTTTTTTGACAGCTCTGCGCTTAGCAAATCATGTAAGTGGATAAGAAGTGGCCAGGCAAAAATAATGGAGAAGGACTTGCCTGCCTGGCCAAGTGGTGGATTGCAGGCCCTGAGCAGCTGCAAACAATTGCCCAACAAAGCCTCCCTGCTGTACATTGCCATGCACCTCCCTGCACTGCCTTTCTCACTGAGTCTTAAAGTAGTGTCCAGTACTAACCCAATCCCCCCCTTCACCTCACATCCCAGCTTAATCCCAGCTGTCAGTTCAGTTAACAGTTGACTTAAATGTTCCCCAGGGCTTCACATACCAGGTGTGGAGGATGATGTCTCTGGTCTCTTATCTTTGGAGGAATCTTCAAGGGCCAGTACTAGTACCTCACTGTCTTCCTCACTTGAAGCAATATAAATCAGAACCAGGGTCATCAAGGTCTCAGGAGCAGAGGACAGCCTGAAGACCTCTGATCATCTCATTGTTTGGCATTTGAGTACCTCCATTAACAGATGGAGGTATTGCTAATGTAACACATTATGTATATGGGTGCCTGTGGAAGCACCTAGGTGTGACATGATGAGTGCTGTACCATCCATATCAACCGGGGACACCCTTCCCTCAACTTTCCTGCCATGACTTGGTGTTACTGGATGAAAAGGAGGGGTTCAGTTGTGATCTTCTTCATAGGGACCCCAGGAACGGAGGTACTCATGGTCTTGGCACAATGTTCCACAGGACTCCGCCTCCCCTACACCCATCCACTTCCCAACCGATTCGTGTAGCCTGCATTGTCCTGCTCTGCCTAGTAGGCCCCAATTTTCCTGGGGGACCAGCATCAGTGGAAATTCCTATAGGCTAGCCCAGCTATTACAGCAGCTGGAAGCTGAGACTTGATTGAGGCCAGCCTAGGCTTCAGTCTCCTTTTTTTCTTTTTTTCTCTCTGGCGTCCTCCTCCTCACCTCTGGGATGAACGTCTCTAATGAATTTCCTAGAAATTAGATGCCAGGAGTGGGGGAGAGGGAGGGAACTGGTTCCTCCCTCCCAGTCTAATGCAGAGGCACGGCTTCCTCTGCTTTGGATGCCAGCCTTTGAGCCAGCTACAATGCTCCTGCCAGCTACCGGAGCTTCACCAGGTAAGGCATGCTCCCTGCCGGCATGCTCCTTCTCCTCCCTGCTGCCAGGTTCAGGAAGAGCTTTTCAATCTTCCCATGGCGGTGTCTCCAGCTGCTGTGATTGGCCTGGGGTTTGTCCACCCCAGGAACAGCTGTTTGAAGAGCTAACATAGTTTTGGCTCATGCGGCCGTGGCTCCTGCTCCAGCTCTGGCTCCAGTTCGTCTCGTGCTCCCAGAGGTAAGTTTCCCTGGGCAGGGGAAGGTTTGTTCAGGTGGTGTGAGGCTCATAGGGGTTCCCTCTCCTGCTTCTTGTGCCTGTGGGGGCTTCTCGCTTCCACAGTGCCCTACCGCTGAGCTCTTGCAACTTCAGGTCAGAAAGCAACCTTCATATAATCTTGGTCTTCACCCTGCACTGGGCCACTGTTTTATTGTGCCGGTGGTTTTCAAGTCTCCTGGACACACTGAGATATATAAACAAGTTCATACATGAGCTGTTGCCAAAGTGGGTCTTCCAGCATGCACACCAAGCTCTTAGTTTCTGCCTAGGACCAAGTGGTCCTAGTGTTACATGCCCTAGTTTGCTCTCTTCTCTCCCTGGTATGATCTCTTTTCTTCTAAGCATCAGACATCTCAGATTAGTAAGGGGTAACTGGGCAGTTGTGCCCTGAATGTATAGGTCTTCAGGTGACCAGGTCAAGTAAAGTTAGTTCCCCTCCAGCCCTCATTTTGGTGCACAAAGTTTAGACAACAGACATGCTGGTGTCATCCCGACAACTTTGTTTCTTATGAGTATAATTGCTCAGTACAGCTTTTTGCAATGTTTGGTGCCCAAAATATCTGGAAGGTGTAGCTAATCAACAAGCCGTATACTGATGGGTAGGCCAATGAATGTCACCCACAGTGTCCCTTTCAGGCCATGGTGCAACAGAGGGCTACCCACCAAGACAGTGGTTCCTGCTCTGCTCATAGTTTCTATTATATCTGGTGAGGGAATGACTCAATGAATGAATGCTGACAGAAATGACCTGTTATCCACAAATCAGGCCTGTTTAACACTTGGGCAAGCTCACAGATTGCCTGTCATGGATGACAGCAGCCCACCACTAATGACAGCAGCCAAGCATGACAACCAGATCTGTGCTGCCTCTTTGTCAAATGCAGGAGGATCATACATTCATAGATTCATAGATATTAGGGACTGGAAGAGACCTCTCAAGATCATTAGGTCCAGCCCTCTTGTGGTTGGGCAAGGATGACTGCTGGGGTGACATGACCCAAGCAAGGTGGGTGTCCAGATGTTTTTTGAAGATATCCAGAGTAGGTGATTGTGCCACCTCTGTGGGAGTCTATTCCATGTCCTGGACACTCGAGTTGTAAAGAATTTTTTCCTTATGTCAAATCTAAAGTGGTCTTCTAGCAATTTATGACCATTAGCCCTAGCCTTCCCCTGAGGAGCCATGGTGAATAGACATTCTCCCAGTCCCTAATGTACACCCCTTATATATTTATAGGATGCCACCAAGTCCTCTTTAACTTTTCTGTTCTCCAGGCTGAACAGACTCAAGTCCCTCAGCCTTTCATCATATGGCCTGCTCTCCATACCTCTAACCATATGTGTAGCTCTCCTTTGGACTTTCTAAAGCATTTACACATCCTTACTGAAGTGTGGTGCCCAGAACTGGATGCAGTACTCCAGCTACAGCCTCATCAAGGCCAACTAGAGTAGGAGGATGACATCTTTAGTCTTGTTCGAGATGCATTGGAAGATGCATGCCAGTGTTTCATTTGATTTTCCAGCTACAGCATTGCACTGATGGCTCATGTTCATTCTATGGTCTATCAAGACCCCCAAGTCTCTTTCAGTTGTAGTGCTAGTAAATGTAGCATTGCCAAGCCTATAAGAATGTTGCAGGTTGTTTCTTTCCAGGTGGAGCACCTTACACTTCTCAGTGTTGAAAATCATCAGGTTTTGATCCATCTGCCTTATGAGCCTGTCCAGGTCATCCTGTAGCTCCAGCCTATCATCCAGCATGACCGCAGTCCATGATTAGCAAGGAAATCCCAGCCCCCCATTTGCCCATACATTAATTCAATACTGGTATGGAATTAATAACTGCTTCTCCACACTGAGTGGTCTCCCAAGTCTGGTTTCATTTGCTTTTCAAACTCTCATGACATTGTCTGATTCCACAATTGCAGGCATTGGTGATCTTTGCCTCATGTGCATTTCCCCCCCAACCTTTAGTTTGACCAGAACATACATAAACCAAACTCAAGCCTTGTCCTTGGGCCATTGGGCCAATGCCAGGAAAAGGGCATGAATGGTCCCAATTTGGGTGGCGGGAGTGTGGATTAGTCAGGGTCCAGGTAGTTCAGGCCACCAGGGTCCAGGTAGGGCACAGTGTCTTGGTCACTGAAGTTGGCAAAGGTTCTCTTCCTCAGTGTGACTTCCAATAACCCCTCCAAAGATGGCAACAGGCCATTCAGACCATACTATTCACTGGCACCAGTTGAAATTGCAAGAGTTACATTGTAGAAAACATGTTAGCAGAGCACAGTTCCCCAAACTTTGCATGAAAGCAGCAGCCCTGAAGAATCACTGCTCCTCTCCATGAAAACATCCCTTTTCAGTTTGTTGTGGCTGAATCCCACCCCACCCCCACCCTGCCCCATACACACGCATCCCAAACCCACATACTCACACAATGGTTTTACAGAAAAACCATCAAATGGTGTTCTTTGAGCCCACATGACCATTTAACACAGTCACTTGCTTTATGAATATCAGGTCAGTTCTTTTCTCACTGAGTATTCCAGCACTAAATTAAGATTGAATTAGAATTAGGATTGCACAACCATACCACCCTGGTCCCTTGTTCCCAACAGCACAGCACATGGACAGGTGTGACAAGTTTCACAACCTTATCATCCTGTTTCGCCAGAGCTGGGCTGAACCAGCTGCTCCGCTCACACACTAGGGAATGCATCAATTCCTGTGGTGATTTCATCCTCAGTTTTGAGGGTCAGGGTCATGTAGCACTGTGACAGGTATCCATCCAGCTGTTGATGGAGGTTGTGTGACAGTCCAGGCTTGCCCCCTGCACCATCATAGCTAAATGTCCCAAACCTGAACACAGGTGTGCATGGGCACCAACAACATCAGCAAAAGCAGGGTGTAGTGGTTTCCGCAAACTTCAACCTGCACAAACAATTCACCATACACCACCTGGGGTACACGCAGCAGGAGCACACTCTGGGCATATTGACATAATGAGGGGTGACTGTCCCAGGGGCACCTCCCTAGAGAGGATCTCAGAGGGGATGGCAAATACACAGCAAGACTCTCACAACAATTGTCCTGCAGCACCATGTGACTCAAGCCTGGGCACTGATGGGTGTGCAGCAGCACAGCAGACAGGTTGACCTGCAGGGTCAAACAGGAGGGTAGGAGAAAGGGTTAGGGGTGGCACAGTGGCAGCAGTTATTTGTGGCCATAATGTAAACAAAGAAAGGGTAGGGGGGTCATCCATTTGCCTCCTGGCCAACAGGTCTACTGGTTAATTTGCCATTCTCATCAGGTACCCCCATGCATGGCCAAGTAGCAGACAGTAGGGGTGTGAGAAGTGGGCCCTGTTTGATTCAGATTCAGCCCAAATCAGGGACAGTAATTTGATTCATTGATCACTGTCCCTGATTCAATTCAGCTGAATCCAAATCTCAAGATTTGATCCTGATTTGGAGAATCAGCAATTCAGACATAGACACAGCTTGAAAAGTTTTTTTCTACATACCTTAAGGTAGCAGGCACATCTGGTGAATGCTGTAATGCTGGGGCACATGAAGCATTCCATAGGACTTCAGGGGGGCCCTCCACATGCTTGGCGGTGAACCTGAAAGTGGACCAGAAATACGTACGGTTCACTTCCAGGTCTGCCAGGGAGTGTGCTGGGCCTCCACCCCACCAAGACTCCCTGTCTTGGGGATCAGCTGCAGGGAGACCCCATGTGCCCTTCAAACCCAAGAGGGTGGGGGGGTGGCATACCCCACAGTGGACCTGGAAGTGGACCAGAAGTACTTCTAGTCCAAATCTGGGTCTGCTGCTGAGTGCACTGAGAAGTCCCCCATGTTTCTGTGGGACACTCTATACACCCCAGCATCACAACATTCATGAGTCACCTGCTAGTTAGAGGTGGGTAGAAAAAACATTTAAAGCTGTCTTTATGTCTGAATGTCTGCATCTTTATGAATCTCTCCAAATCAATTCAGAGTGTTCTGATTCAATTCAGAGATATTAAAGGGGCTTCTGATTCAATTTGTCATGTGGCCTTCTATGACTAGGTCACAAAATCCTTGGATGCAGGTTTCATGGTGGATGTAGTCTTTCTGAACTTTAGGAAGGCCTTTGATACTGTCTCTCACCCGATTCTCATTAAAAAAATTAGGAGATTGTGTTGCCAATGCCTACACAGTCAGATGGGTCACAAATTGACTGGAGGGCCACACCCAGAGAGTGGTGGTGGAAGGGTCGTTTTTGACCTGGAGGGATGTGGGCAGTGGGGTCCCCCAGGGCTCAGTCCTCGGTTCTGCACTGTTCAACATTTTCATCAGTGACTTGGATGATGGGGTGCAAAGCACCTTGTTCAAATTCACAGATGACACTAAGATGTGGGGAGAAGGCATGCTGGAAAGGAGGGACAGGCTGCAATTGGATCTGGACAGGTTACATAGGTGGGCAGATGGAAATAAAATGGAATTCAATATTGACAAGGGCAGGGTACTGCACCTAGGGAGAAAGAACCAGCAGCATACCTACAAGCTGGGGAACTCCCTTCTCATCAGCACAGACAGAAAAGGATCTTGGAGTGATTATAGACTCCATGATGAACATGGGCCAAGAATGTGGGGATGTAGTCAGGAAGGCTAAGCGCACCTTGTCATGCATCCACATATGCATCACAAACAGGTCCAAAGAGGTGATCCTCCTCCTCTATATAACGTTGGTCAGGCTGTGATTGGAGTATTGCATCCGATTCTGGGCACCACACTTCAGAAGGGAAGTGGACAACATTGAGAAGGTCCAGAGGAGGGAGATTCACATGATCAGGGGGCAGCAGTGCAGGCCCTATGAGAGGTTATGAGACCCAAACCTGTTCAGCGTTCACAAGACAAGGCTCAGAGGGGATCTGGTGGCCATCTATAAACTAGCGAAGAGGGACCAGCAGGCAATGGGAGAGTCCTTGTTCCCCCAAACACTACTGGGAGTAACAAGGAATAACGGCCATAAGTTGACTGAAAGTAGATTCAGGCTAGATATCAAGAGGCACTAGTTCACAGTCAGGGTGGCTATGATCTGAAAGCAACTTTCAATGGAATAGTGCTGGCTTCTACCCTGGGGGTCTTCAAAAGGAGGCTAGATACTTTGCCAGGGTCGTTTGACCCCAGCAGTCTTTCCTGCCAATGGCAGAGGGCCAGACTTGATGATCTGCTCAGGTTCCTTCTGACCCTACTAAGTATGAAACTATGAAAGCATGATTTGGTTTCAGAGATTCAGTCACTGAATCGGGGACTGAAGTGTCGCATAGCCTTAGCAGACAGTGCTTGGTGAAGAGCATCTTATCTGTGAAATATTGCAAAATTTCACAAAAGCATCTTTTGGCTCTGCAGCCACCATCTGTAGGCAGGGAAGAGTCCAGCTCAGGGTCCCAAACACTTCAAGATCACCTTCTTAATATATCGATTATGTTTAAATATTAAAAACATTTCTATGTGCATGACTTCAGGTTCTATGTGTGTTCTGGCCAAAGGGAGGGACTTGCATAACCTTAATGGGCAGACACTTTCTTTTTTAATATGGGCTATTATTACATACTGAATCCAGACTCCCAGTCTTTTTTCTAGTCACTTGAAAAGCCATTAGCAGGCAAGGCACATGTGGGGTGAGAGTGGAACTAGCAGGGTGCCATTTTCTGTTAAGGGCAAATGAAAGCACTCCCATGTTAGGCATCCAAACAGTTATTAGGTCCTTGCAGGAGTCAGGGGCAGATTAAGGAGAAGCACAGCACAGGGGGTCACCCTAGCCATGGACTTGAGAATGGCATGATGTTGTTGGGTGCAGCACACAGGGATGTGTGGCAACATGGGTCACCCTGCTCTCATTCATGGCCTGCCATTTGCCTTTGGCCCCAGGCACCAACTCTGTTACTACAGGATGGGGCAGACCATGTGGGCAGCTGGTGTTAGACCTTCCGCACCATCACTACCCAAACTCCATTCTGCCACACTGCAAGTAAGCAAGATACCCCCGTTCTGTATAACACCACCTCCCCCTGCCCCCATACACATACACCCACCATCCACTTGTGGGGAATTTCTCTCTCTGATTTCTGCTATGTGGCTGAAGCAAGCTAGAGAATGTTTGGCTTTGTTTATATCAGCCAACAGCCAAAACCAGGCATTTTCAACTATTTCCAATAAAATAGCCAGACATAGATAAGAAATATTTTTATTAGACCAGAGCAAATAATTTCTTGACAATGAAATAATGCAGGATCCCCACTCCCTGATTTCTTCTATCAACACCAGCATTACCAACTAAGAACCCCTCTCCCATCATGTGCTCTTCTTTCCCAGCCATGCAACCACTGTCTGATCCACCCCTTCTTCCCTAAAGCATAGTGGTGCTCTCCTGGCCCTGCTATAATTAAGGAACCCCTTGCTGGGAGACAATGTCTGTGTTCCTGAGTTTTTTACTACATGGGGTGGGGGAGCAGGTTCTCAGTGCTGGTGACCTCCTGGAAAGAGGCAAGCCTAAAGGATATCACACAGGAGATTTGTTCCCAAGCTTAAGGATCTCTTCCTTAATCATTGTGTGGATCCCCTGGACACCTGCATAGCACTGTAAAGCCAGCTCAAAAATTGTTTTGTGCTGTCTAGGATATCCCTTTGGATTTCCTTAGCGCTGGCCATGCTCTCTCTAAGCATTCCCCAGACTTCATCCTGCCAGCCATCAACAATGCTTACTAATGACAGCACTGCCTCCACCAAAGATTCCATCCTGCTGTCTCTGGACCATCACTGTCTGTGACTGAATTCATACATTCACTCTGTTCCGGTGCAAACTGGTGTCTACAGTACAGTTGCACGTTCCTGGCTTACATCAGATGTGGTAGCTGGTAATGGGAATAGGAAAACAAAGTGTTCATAGTCAAAGATCTCATTTCCATCCACTAAACAGAAGGTTAACCCTCACCTAAGCTACTTGCAAAAAATCCACAGCACCCTAATGGAAGTGCAACATTTCATGTCTGCCATAGTATCACAAACAGATATAATGCCATTCCCCAAAACTTACATGTCCCTGGCCATGGATCCTCTTCTGTCTATGGAACAGAAACTGATCTCTGGGTATCAGGAACTTCTGCCATGTCATATGAGTCTGTGGGGAAAAGCACAGTTCCATCTGATGCATCCTCCTCCTTTGTATTCAGTGGCCAAGGTATTGGGGAGACGGTTGCTTGGATGGGATAACTTCTTCTGGGCGGTCTCCATTTACCAGCTCCTGCAAGCAGTTGCCCCATGCCTCTAACATGTTTCCTGCTCCATTCTTAGGACAGTCTGCTATTGGCTTGGTGTGCGCTTCTGAATACCCATTGTCCCAAATGAATGGAGACAAACTCTGCCAGCATCCTTGGCAAGAATGATGGACAGCTGGTCATAGAAAAGTGCAATTGTGCATGCTTCCCCAGAATGAGAGTGCTCATCTTTGACCCAATGAAAACACATTTCAGGGCTTTGATCTTGCTGTGGCACTGTGTCCAGTCCCAGTCAGGCCCATTCACCCTCATTTCTTTGGCAATTGCCATATACACTGGCTTATTTCATCTACTTTTCAGATGCTCAATGATCTTTTCCTCTGACCAAATGTCAATTGAATCTTCAAGTTCTTCCTGGGTTTAGCTGGGGCTGCAGTTTATAGATGTATCTGGCTCCTGTCTGTAGCCTGCATACTTGACTTGTTCTTCAGCATTGACATTGCAAATTTTTTTATGGGTAAAAGGAGGCAAGAGAGTGATAGCTATGCTGCCACCAGAGTTGCAAGATGCTTTCTGGCAAACTTTTTGAACCATTTATATAGATATGAGTTTAAAGACCCTTTTCTGAAAGTCCATGTATGCATACCTGTGAAGGTGTGAACTGTGACTTCATGCCAGCACTCAGGGGAATCTGATCAAGTGACCTTTCCAAACAAAGTACCAGTGATATGCACAGCCTGGCCCAAATCATGCCCCCATTGTCCAGAAGGATAGATTATAATGGCTCCCTGCCAATCACACTCAAGAGTCTGTGCCTGGCAGATCTTCTTTCATGCACACATCCCCTTCCCCCACTGTGCCACCAATAAAGCACTCAGGCTGGGGGTGTATCTCCCAAAACCCAAAACCATAAAACCCACAAGTTTTGGGAGGAGGATGAGTAACAGGAACCTGGTGTGTTCAGCAATAGTAGTGTAGCAGGCTGTTAATGATGCCCTATTCCAAAAGTGGGTGTAGGTTGATTTCAGACCATAGTGACTGTGAGATGACTTGATGGTTCTGGCACCTCAGTGCCTGGCATAGGTGTTGATGTGCTAATGGGAGCTACTGAAACATAAGTGTTGACCCCCCCACACCCACATTTCAAACTTATCTTATTCTGGCTTGGGGTACATTGATGGAATGATACTTCTTGGTGTGCCTATTCATTGGTCCAGTAAACACCAGGCCTCTGCGTGAATTGGTGTCTGACACTTGGCTCAGCACAACACCCCTAGCCTAACCTTCCTGGTCCAGGGCAGGACGTGCTGTGAAAAATTAACAAATGCACTCCAGAGTGATTCCATTACCTGGCAGGCAAAGTGCTTATTAATTCCATGCAGGAACCAGGGTTGGATTATGGGGTGATGGTGCAGATGTCCATATGACTGCCCCTTGGGGAGCCAGAGTGGGACAGCATGGCCCAGAGAGGTACCTATGCCAGGGCCATCCAGGGGCGGAAGCTATTACCATGTAGGAGTCCACCACTTGGTGGGGCTACCTGCTAAAAGTCCAAGAACACCCATGGCTCTTGCTATACTGTCAGTTGGTACATAATAAATGCCCACTGTGGCAAGAGTGGTTAATGGGTTCCAAAATTTCCCTTATTGTTGAAAAAGATGTCCTTAGCAAAAATTGAGGAGATGAGCTCTGTCCCTGTTGAGTGTGTTCTGCTCTGAGACTTTAACATGCCACCTTATTGGACTTTAATGGGTCCTCAGTGTTCCATGGTGATATGTAAAGCTGTCAGGCATTTACAACAACCATGGACTCCATGCGGAGTTGTGCTCCAGGAAATTAACATGTGACTTGTAGTTTAATTGCCCACCCAAAATCTTCCTCCAACATTCAATAAGCTAGTAACAGGTTTGGTAGTAACAGACTCAGCCGCCCAAGAAAGATGGAGGGACACATTCCTTCCATGTCCCCTTAAGCCCTGAATCTGATATTGGTGGTAATGTTGTTACCATCACCTAGTATTTCAGTAATGCTTTCCCCGCTCCTCCCTGCACCCCTCAAATGCACCCAGCCCAGCTCCTATGCATACAGCAGGTGCAGCAGGTAGTAAGTTTGCCACTGGAGGGGGGGCACATGTTAACAGCTTCATAGTTTGGGTTAACTTGCATCTCTCTTACAATTGCCCTCCAGAAACACCACACATGGTGGATACAGCATGGCAGATCCATCCCCCAGGATATGCAGCTGAAAGGGAAGTATATAGGATATTAATAGATAATGCTTGGAGAAATCTCCCACAGGAGACTTTTTAGTCTGTGAGGGGAGCAAAGAAGGTAGTTTGGGGAGTATTTGGCAAAAATCATCTTCTTTCTTGCCCTGCATGACAAGAAAACATTTGTCATTGATGCCATGTTTGTCTGTTTTATTGTGTTCTGTGTTTGTTCTGCTTATGTATTTTTGGTGTATTTTTTATTTGTTTTGTAAATAAAGGTTGTGTTTTATAAAATTCTGGATGTGGTGTGATTTTTTTCATAGGCAGATTAATGCACATGCCAATTGGGGCTAGGTCCAGAGGCCCCTGGCTCAGCATGGATGAAACTGGTAGCTGGCCCAGCACAGACATGTCATGTGGTGGCCTGTGGTGGCCAGGTACCAGGCAGGGGGGTGAGACAATGCCAGAACCCTAGAAGTGGCTGAAACCACCACTCATGGCAGTGAGAGGAGGGGACACCGGGAGTTGTGGGGTGGCTTTAGCCTTCCCAAGTCCCCCTTAGCACCAACCCTGCTGGCAGGATGCACAGCAGGGCATAGAGATGATCCATAGCCAGGCTGGGATCTTGTGGAGGTGATGGCATGGCCCAGGTCTTACAGGCTGAAGATTGTGTTTCTGCCCCAGCCCTGCCTGGCCATGATCCTTTACATTGGCCAAGCACCACTACAGGGGGGATACAGGGAATTTTGGGGTGGCTATAGGCCCCCCAACTCCTCCTCCCTTTGCTGCCACTGATGAGAGGGTGTGTGGCAGGACATAGAGCTGCTCTGCAAGTAGACTGGGATTTTGTGGCAGTGACAGCATGGCTCAGGTCATACAAGTTGCAGATCATAGCTTTGCCCCAGCTCCAGACCATGCCATCACCACTGCAAGATACCAGATCATCTGCAGAGCAGTTCCCCCCTTTTCATGTGCCCTGCCAGTGCACTGAGGGCCAGTCTCCACTGAAACCCTGGGCCTGTGCTATCACAGTCTGGCTGCTGTTGGGGTCTCCATGGAAACTACCAGGTCCCATCCCCTGCCTGCTCCCCCCAACCCCCCTCAGCACCCCACAACCCCCATTCACTCTCCCAGCTTCCCCACCCACCCCAGCTTCCAGTTGTTTAAAAAAAAAAGCCCCTACTCAACTGGTGCTGCCAGGTGGGGAGGCATTCCTTCTTGCCTCCCACTGCCCTATACCATACAAGGGACTTTACCATGAGCCTCCCAACCCCCACCTGCTCTCCCAACCCTCCATGGCTGCCCCACATGCCCCAGCTCATGGCAGGGGGATGAGGGCCTGTGTGATTTGAAGATTCAGCTGATTCAGCAGCAGCTGAATCTCTGAATCAGTTTCAGTGGAATCAATTCAAGACAGTGACTCAAATCACCAAATCGAATCACAGTGTACCAAATCACCCAAATCCAAAGCAAATACTAGTGACTTCACAGAGACCTAAAAATTAGGAGCACATCATCACAGAAGCTGACAGAGGGACCCATAAGGGGGTGGGAAAGACTGGTAGAACTGACCTGCTAAAACAACCTGCTAAAAACCTGCAGGTTGGTTGTCGAGGGGTGGGAAATGGAGGGAAATGCCTGCACACTGACTGAAAAAAAAAAA
>JAGPOW010003316.1:163182561-163253282 GCA_030014935.1 Caiman crocodilus
TTCTTGCTCCTACCTTGGGCGTCTTTAAGAGTAGATTAGATAGGTACTTGGCTGGGGTCCTGTGACCCTGGCACTCGTTCCTGCCATTGGCGGGAGGTCGGACTAGATGGCCTGCTCTAGGCCCCTTCTGACCCTAGATACTATGATACTATGATACTATGAATACAGCAAGAAACTGGTAGAGAAGACAGAAAAGCATTTCTGATGTATGTGTTCAAAACCAGGTCTAGAAGGAAGAAAGTAACAAATATCAGTGCATCTAGGTGAAAATAAAGAAGGAAATGAACAGTATGAGCCACTGTCACGCTGGGGAGGGAAGAAGGGGGCTGAAGCAGCGGCTCTAAGTAGGTCTGGGGTACAAAAATGATAGCAGCTTGTAATGGAGCCCCAACCCCTATTACTAGGAGGAGGCCTCGAGTGGGGGCAACCCAGGCATCCTCAGCCCACCTGCTGGGGCTTTCTTGTCCTTTTTGCCCCCCTTCCTTCACCCATGGCCACATAAACAGATTAATACATGGGCTGGCGAGGCCCAGGCATAGTGGTCCCTGCCAATCAGGGGCCCTGTGGTGCCTGGGTTTTCATGGGAAACGGCAGGTTTTCCCTTGCAGACAGGCAGCATTCCAGCCTGCAAGGGGTCCTGCTTGGGGCTGACAGGAGCAAGACACAGGGGGTGCTGCCTCCTTGCGTGTGGTTGCATGCAGGCACATGGCCCAGAACACAGCTGGGCAGCATGGAGGACAGCTCCCTGAAGGTAAGTGTATTGGGGGAAGGGGTGTGGGGGGACATCTCCCCTCTGTTTTGTACACCCCCAAGCAGAGCTTGGGGGGGGCATGTCCCCCCCCCCAATAAAGCCAGAGTTGCTGGGGCTATCCCTAGGTGGGGGCCTTGCGGTGTCCCCAGGTGAACCCCTGAGGAAGGAGGAGGAACCAGAGGAGCAGCTGCCTCATGATGACTGAGCAAATTATAAGATAAGCTCTTCTTTTTGTTTATGTTTCTTTTGCGCTTTGAACAAGCCCCAGTGCTGCTTGGGCAAAGCTTCTGGTGCCAGCTGCGGATTTAAGTTGTAGCAGAGCTGGGAGCATCTAGGAGCAGGGCACCTGAGGTCTGAGCAGCTTTCCCACTATGCTGCAAGGGCAACTCAGGTTTCCATACCATGGGCCTGGAGTGGGGCCCAGGGCAGTTAGTGCAAAAGTGGCCAGCAGTAGAGGTGCCTGGGCAGACATACATCTGAGAAAAAGCCAACCTTGCAGGTGCATCCCGGGCTGGCTTACACCACTGCATTGCCAGCCAGCCACCATTTCCAATAGAGCAGCCGATCATGCTGCCCTGAGTCTTCTGTGAACAGCAGTGATACTTTGGTGGGTGTTCTAATGTAGACCACCAAGTTAGAAGGAGAAGATGAACCATACATTCTTCAAAAAGGTAACAAAAACATCCCAAACGTTATTAGTTTTTTTTAAATTATATCTGCTGGAAGAATCATTCAATAAAACACAAAATGTTCAGGAAGTCCTTAAGAAGTGAGGAGTCTGATTTTTGTTTTCTTCCAGAAAGTAGGGAATACAACAAAGCAGTCATCTATTTTGGCTTTTGTTTTGCCCAGTAAGGTACAACTGGTTGTGAACATGAAGGTGATAAGGAACTGGGAGGACATGATCATGATAAAAAAAAAAAGAATGATTCTAAGGAAGTGAAAATATGAGATCTGCAAAGCAAGGATACTGGACTTTCAAAAGGGCAGATTTCAAGTGACTCAGCAGAATCATGGGTAGACAGCATGAGGTACTAAGGGGTCCAGGAAGGCTGCCAGCTCCTAAAGAACATACTATTTGGAGGTTCAATTAGAAGCTGTTTTTTCCCCCTTGAAAGGGGGAAAAAAGACTTAGGGAATTATATAGACTGATCAGTCTGACTTTAATACCTGTAGCATTACTCAGCAAATTATAAAATGATCAGTTTGGATGCAGCTCAAGGAAGAAAGGATCATAAACGTCTAGTATAGACCAAAGAACAAATTATGCAAAGCAAAACTGATCTCCTTCGTTGACAGGGTAATTAGTTCAGTGGATGAAGAAAATGTGTTGGACATAACGTATGTGGACTTTAGAATGCTTTGTGGAACTTTATCAAAAGCCTCTCATATGTGAATGGGAGAAATGTGAGCTGGATCGAATTACTGTTAGGTGAATATATACTTGGTTGATTGATTGCAAGCAGAGAGTAAGTATTAAGTAGATCCATGTCAGAATGGCAAGCAGTCTCAAGAGGGGTTCCATAAGAGACTGTTCTATGTTTAGTGGTGTTTAACATATTAATTAATGACTGAGATACAAAAGTAATAAATTTACTGATTGAGTCTGTAGATGACTCAAAATTGGGGGAGGTTGCAAACACTTAACTACCTTTCCTATCCTCCAGCATTGCAGAGAAGGATCTAGGGTTTTGGGTGGATCACAAATTCAACGTAAGCCAGCAGTGTGATACAGCTCCCAAAAAAAGAAAATGTAAATTTTGACTGAATTAATTGAAGTACTGCATATAAGAAATGAAAACTGATAGCACCACTTCTTGCAGTTTAGGCCCCTTTTAAGAGTACTGTGTGCAGTTCTGAGCTCTGCCTTTTAAGAAGGATGTAGAGAAGCTAAAGATCAAGAGGTGCACAACAAAGGTACTGAAAATAATGTTTATAACTGATGCTCAGGCTCAGAATTCTCAGGCTCATCCTCTGCGGATTGGACCCAACATACACACTAATTAGCACTTCATACCAGACAATACAATGTGGCTGAAGTGTAGTACTAAGTGGGAATTATCCAAATACATCATTTAAATTCAGTTTTACACTAATCTACTTTTAAAAAGCCTTTCTCACTGTAATTCACATACAAACGTCTGTAGTCCCTTGCAGAATCTGCAATAGGACCTGAACCTTTCACTTTCAGATTCTGGATTTAGAGCCCTTACTAACTGAGCTGAGCTCAAAAGCAGTCAGTAGACAGAGGGGTGAGTAGTCACAAGGCACACTTGTACATATGGTGGAATTTGCCTGTTTTTGCAATCTAGCTGTGTTCCAGTTTCCACGTATGGGTTTTTCTGGCAATTTAAATATCTTTTTGGGAATTTAAAGTAAAACACATCCTGATGTATTTTAGTTTGGATTGCCAGGAATTAAACCTGTGCCCAAGGATCCATCACATGAAAACAGAAAGGCACTCAAAGGCATGTAATGAGCCCTGTTGTCTGCCAGATGCCACTGCAACTTTTGTGTAGTTCATCCCTTTGTCCACCAGATGTTGCTTCAAATTACATATAGGAAGATATGCCAGCTGTAGGTGTTATAAGGCCTATTACCTCAGCCAAAAGCTCCTTTACCTACAGGTGGTGTCAGGATGGACCTTGCTCTAAAATCACCCAGTCTGCCAGGAGAATGATCTTGTTTCTCTCACCCATCATGACTTGCTGTTATAATGTCGCAGAACACGGAGGTGCCCTGCTCCTAAGGAGGAGAAACTGCTAGGGAAGGGACCCTAGCAGTGAGTGAATAAGGAGCCCAGCTGTGGGTTGCTGAGGCAACCAGGGAAGGTCAGCTGACCAGAAGGGGCAGGGCCTGGCCCTTATAAAGCCCAGGGGCTGAGGCCAGGCTAGCAGTTTCCTGCCAGCTGCCAAAAAGGAAGGAGCTCTCTCAGGGAAGGGATGGAGTATTTCCTGGTAGGCTTGAGCATTGTTATGGCCAGGAGGCTTCTGTTTAAGTTATAGCCGATTGGCTTGTATTTTGTGTTACCGTTTACACCGGTGGTTTGGGTGAGGCTATTAGGGGTTGGAGGAGGCCTCATAGGGGACTCACAGTCGAGTGGGGACCCCAGCACCAGTAAGGGCGCAGCATCCTCATAGGGGACCCACAGTAGTGTGGGGGCCCCAGCGCCAGTAAGGGCGCTGCGTATGGGGTGCATATACCCCAGACCCAGAGAGGGGCGGTTGAGAAGTCCTAGTGCAGGCGTGGCAAGCCCCAGAGAAGGGGACAGCTTGCTAGTGAGCCCCGAGAGAGGGTGGCATTATAGGAGAGCCCCGAGAGGAGAGGGCGGTTTGATTGAGAAAGCCCAGTGTGGCCACGGAGAGCCCCAGGAAAGGGGCAGCAGCACTGAGAAGATCCTGGAGAAGGGAGCAGCATTGCAGTGAGCCCTGGAGAAGGGGACGGTGTTACAGAGGAGCCCCCGAGAGAGGGTGGCGCTATAATGAAGGCCCCAGAGGAGGGTGGCAATACTGAGGAGGGGCAGCATTGTGGAGAAGGCCCCAGAGAGGACACAGAGAGAGGCAAGGCCACCGAGGGCCCGGGCGCCAGAGAGATTGTAGACTTGGACAGAACAACGTCCATTCCACCTGCGAGGCTTGGGGCGTGGTATTGGGGTGGCAGGAGCCACATATAGCCCCTGAGGCTAGGGTGCCCCAGAAGCACCCATTTGTAGAGCAGGACCCACAAGGGGTCTGGGAGTCCACAGGAAGAGACTACAACAAGAAGTGACCAAGAGGGCATAAAAAGGCAGCCTCCCTAACATACTTTAACATCGAAGATGTGGCAGGTGAGAAACCGAGGATGCCCTTGGACCAACTTGGCACAGGAAGGGGCCTTAAGGAGATCATGGCCCTCCTGTAGGACCCCGCCTGTGACATATAACTTAGTAGGAAGCAATATCCCTGAAGTGATCTTTCTGGCCCTAATCTCTGTCTTCTTTGTGGGGCTCCAAACCTTCCCTTTACCCCATCCTAGCCACTCCAGTTCCTGCTGGAATTAAAGTTTAGCTGTGGCCTGATACTGTAATGCCCAGTGATTCAAATACAGTGTCCTCAACAGCCTGCAATCTGTCTGACTGTAGTCTTAGTCTAAATCATGCCTATAGCAGGCAACATAGGATACGATCCTTCATCGGACACAAAATATCCAGGAATATGGTTGCTTTAGTTCCTTCTTTTGAGGCCAGTCTATACAACCATGGAGTCTCAGACTGTCCTGACCCCTTACTCAAGCGCTGTCTCTAACCCTCCAATAAATTAGTACGTTGTTGCTCTCTCTGGAACTGTACATGTCCCAGATGTTAGTGAACAAAGTTCATCACTGACGTCCCTCTTCTGACCAACCTCCATCCAAGGTTTCTCTGATCTTTGAGGATTGATCTCCATTGCTTTTCATGCCGGGATCCTTGCAGCCGATCTATCGTCTAGTGTCCAAATCTTCATGCAGGCACTCCCAAGTGCCCCTTTGCTCAGGTCGCTTCCACAGTGTTCCTGGCAGGGTCAGTGGCACTTACTTCAAGGACCACTCTGCCGTGGCTTGCAGGGAATCTCTGGGGCTGGAAGTACCTTCCAGCAGCCTTCTGCCTCCAATCTGGAGTGAGAGACTGCTCCAGAAGTGCTGCTGCGGCTTTTGCTGTACTCTCTCTCTTGGCTCTGATCAGCTGATTATGTTGCGAGCTCTGTTTACTTTAGTTTTCCCTCTCACTCACCTGTTTGCTGCTCTCCCTCTCCTGGCTTCAGCTGCAACCTGCTGAGTTGAGCATGCTGCGGGCTCCATTTATTTTCTTCTGCCCTTTCACAGAAGGGAAGAAGATATCTGCATTTAGGTAATTGGGTGTAATGTGTTTGTTCAGATGCCAGGTGTTGCATACCAGATGATGTGGTCTACAATCTTTGTTTTCCTGTACAAACACCTTCCCCCCCCCCCCAACTCCTCTGGTCATGCCCTGGCCAGGGTGACAATGGCACTGTCACTCCATAATGTGCCCCTAGTTTCATCCAGGAATGCAGAATCACTTGGGGATACAGGTTGATACTCATATTGGTCTATAGGCAAAAAGAATCCAAACTCATGGTGCAGGTGATGTTTTTTATTAGACCAATTGGATATTAGCAAAATAATTTCATTATTTGCAAGCTTTTGGGCACACTCACCCTCACTTCCATTTGTATTCAGAGCAAATGGCTCCCTCCTGATCATGGGAGTGTAGCTCATAGCCTCCATGCACAAGTTCACCCCAGAGGCAGCTCTCTGGCAGCAGGCAGCCTTCATGAGAATGGCACCATCACTGTCTAATCTGCCACACCCTGGACTGCTTTCAGATGCCCTTAGAGCCACTGGTGCCTGCCCTCTCATAGCACTAATGTTGCAGACAGCTGTTGATTTGGTGGTGATGACAACAAAGCTGGGAACAAAGCCTGGGACCCTAGCCTGATGATCTCCTATTGGCCACACACTCTGAAAGAAAAGAAGATTGAAAGGTTGGGTTTTTTTTACATAATTAATCTAATTTATTAAGCAAAATTTACATGAATAACCAAATGTTACAGCATTTACAAGGTAAGGTAACCATTATCAGGAAGCAGTAGTCTTCAACTTTTTAAACCTCAGCCAATATGCAACAAGTTGCTTTCCAAGAACTTTTTTTAGTGGCAAGCAATAACAATAGGCATTGTTTATGCTTACATCAACCAACGAGCAATAACCTGTAAACAGCTACTATTGCTGCACATAAGCAACACTGACTTCATAAGTTTCCAAGGTTAACTGCCCTTCTCTCTCCCTTTCTCATGAATGCCTCTGGCCGCACTGCCTGGCTGACACTTGGCCACAGACACTATGTGCCTGTCTTGTATCTCCTGCAACCATACCATGCAGGTACTGATGGCACTGATGATCCTATCTGTCCAGGTAATGTTATCAGGCTTCCTACATGGTCTATGGTTTTTTGGCAGTAGTGGCAGTATAACAAGTGGAGCTGAAAATCAAGGAATACAGGCAATTATTCTGTGCTCTTTGAATTAGACAAACAGATAAGAAGCAATCTGGAAAAACCATCAAGAAGGGCTTGCCTGCGTGTCCAAGTTGTTAGACTGCCCACCCTGAATAGCTGCAACCAATTCACCGTTAGAGCCTACCTGCTTTGCATTGCCCTTCACCTTCTTGCACAATCCAACCCTTCCCCCACATCTGTCAGTTTAGTTGTCAGTTGAATTAACGCCCCCTCAGCACATCATATCCCAGCCTAATCTCAGGAGTCAGTTCAGATGTCAGTTGATTTAAAGGTTTACCATGACTTAACATACTGCTTGTGGAGGACTATGTCCATGGTCTCTCCTCTTTAGCAGATTCATCAAGGGCCAGTACTAGTGAACTGCCACTGTTTGACTTGCTTGAAGAAGCAAGACTTGCAGTCAGACCCATGTTTGGTGAGCTCTCAGGAGTGGGAAATGGTCTGGATACCTCTAGTTGTCTCATTGCTTGGTGTTCAAGTACCTCTGTTAACACGTGGAGGTACCAATAATGGAGCACGTTACACATGGGGGTGCTGCTCCAATGAGCTCTTGCTACTTCACCTTGGAAAGCAGTTCTCATATTCTTGGACTTTACCCTGCACTGGACCACTGTATTCTTGTGCCCCTGCTTGGCAAGTCTCCTGGACACATCCTGGTAGTTGTGCAAGTCTGTACTCGGGCTGTTGCTGATGCCAACTGGCTTAACACCTCAGGGTCTCCTAGCACCTGCACCAGGCTCTTAGTTTCTGCATAGGACCAAATTGTCCTAGTCTTATGCACTCTGGTCTACTCTCTTTTCTCCTCGGTGTCAAACATCTCAGATCAACAAGGGGTACCTGTGCCCTCAATTTATAGGGCTTTTGTTCAACAAATCAGGAAAAGTTCACGCCCCCCCCCCGCTTTCAAACCCTCCTTTCCATGTAACAGAAACGCTGGCACCATCCTGGCAACTTTGTTTCTTTTGGGCATACCTTCTCTGGATGGTTTGTTGCAAAAAGGCACCTAAAATCTGTGGATGGCATCGGTAAACAATGAGTCGTGAGTATGCCGAAGATGGTCACCCACAGAGTCCCTTTCGGGCTATAACATAACAGAGGGCTAGCCACAAGTCACCCATGTGTCAAGGTACTGGTCCCTGCTCAAAGTCTGCATACCTGGTGAGGCTGAGTCAAGATATGAATGAATGAATGCTGACAAACCTTGAAAAAAGATTAAAGGTATCAGGGACTATTCTGTCTCAAGACAATGGGGGTAGAGTGGAGTTGGTGGCCATGTATAGGTATATAAGGAGTGAATACCAGGAGCTGGGAGAAAAAATGTTAACTATGTGGTATGCCCACCCAGGGGAAGACAAGGAGGAATGCCCATAAACTGTTGGAGGACAGTTTCAGTTTGGATGTAAGGAAGAACTTTATGGCAAGGGTGACCAGAATCTGGAATAGTCTTCCCAAGGTGATTGTGCAGTCCCTGTCCTTGGAAATCTTTAATAGGAGAGTGGACAGACACCTTTCTGGTATCATTTGATCTCAGCAGTGTTCCTGGCCTGAGTAGGGTGGTTTGGATTGGATGATCTTTCCAGGTCCCTTCCAGCCTTTACTTTCTATGAATCAAAACTCCATGATTTTTAACCTACTATTCATGAAACGTGTCAGCTGATCACTGAAGTGGGCTCGTTCATACATGGGACCACCATGGACAACAGCAGGCAGCATGCATGCCAGGTCTGTGCCACCTCCATCAAGTCCAGTTGATTAAGAACCATCTTGAGTGGGAGAGGACTGATGGTTCTGGTGACTTGATGCCTGGTATAGGTATTGATTTACTAATGGGAGCTACTGAGACGCTGTCCCCCAAACACCCATTTTTCAAACTTGTGTTTTTGCAGGGCAGAGTTCATTTATGGGAACTTCTTGGGTGTGCCTACTCATTGATCTCGTAAATGCTACTATCTTAACCCCAGGGCATATGACTGGGTTCCTGAGGTCATCCTAAATCCCATAAGTTCATGGTGGACAGGCAGTACATGACCTGCCCCCCACCCCCACACTACAGGGTAAAGGCTCTGCTGTGCCAAAACCCAGTGCACGGCCTCCTGAGCTGGGTAATCATTGAAATGCAAATAGCAGGTCAGTTATAATGCTAATAGATTGTATTCAGCAACCATATCTATTCAGACAACACCCCCCCAGTGAACCTTGGTGGTGGTGGTGGTGTGTGCTAAACAGTGACCCTGCTGCATGCTGGCACGGCTGCGTGAAATCTGGATGGAATGAGCAAGGAGGACCAAATGGAGATTCTAGATGAAATGCATGAGGAGGACAAAGTGGAGTACCTGGACGAAATGAGTAAAGAGGACAAATAGGAGCTGAGTTTCTTGCTGATTGTCTTGGCTTTCTTTGATAGCACAGAAGCGCAGCTACAGAATATGCCGATCCTTGTATGAAATTGTGATGACATGGCAGCACATAAATGTGGCTTGTGAAAAAAGGAAATAAAATGTGCAGTGGATTGGGAGAACTGAGAAGCAGGTGTGGAACTGACGGCTGACAGGGGTCTGTGAATCAACCCAAGGAGCAGAAACGGCAGGGTCTGGGCCTACGTGAGCAGTTCAAACTCATGGGAGCAAATCATGCTGTTGACTTGGAATAGTCAATGGTGGCTGAAGATATTCCGAGTGACCAGGGACATATTTAATCACAGTCTTGGTGGTAGGCCTTCAAATAGCAAGGCAGCAGACTTTCATGCCCATTGTGCTAGACAAAAGGGTGGCCACGAGCATCATGAACCTGGCCATCCCTGCCAGCCTACACTGCATTGTGAACCACTTTGGCATGGCTTCCTGCACAGCTAAGCTCGTGACTCGTGAGGTATGCTGGTTGCTGTAGGACATGGCAGCGAACAACTTTATTTGGCTCAATAACCCCCAGGAAATTGGAGGCTTCAATGACATGGGGTTCCCTAGCTGCTTCGGGCCTCTAAACAGCATACATATCCCTGTGCTATCCCCATTGCAAGCAAGCCGATCATTCACTAACAGGAAGGAATTTGCCTCAGTGATCCTGCAAACCAGAGTGGATCACCACAGCTGGTTCACTAACATTTATCCAGGCTCAGCAGGCAGTGCACATGATGGTGTTTAGAAACTCACCACTGCCTGGTCTGACAGAGAAAGGACACTATGCATCCAAAGTCCCCAACAGAGTGATCCGTGGTGTTGCCATCCCCCCCCCCACTTATCATAGTGGACCTGACTTACCCCCTAAAGCCCTGGTTCATGAAGCCATATGGAGGACATGCAACTGATCCACAAAAGATGACTTTAAATTACCATCTGAGCAAATGCAGGATGGCTGCTGAATGTGCTTTTGGCTGCCTATAATCATGGTGGATGTCACTGAACTCCAGGCTGGAGTTGGAGCCAGAAAACATAATGGCTTTTATAATGGCAGCCTGAATGCTCCACAATATTTGTGAAACCAAGGGGAGGGGTTTTAGCAAGTTGTGGGCGGATGAAGCACAGGAGACAGCAGTCAAAGTTGTGGGTGGGCAGCAGACAGCACCCTATAACATCAGCATGGAGACACTGGTCGGGCAGCCATTGTGCATGTTTGCCTGGCCACATATATGGATGCTGCCAATGGAGTCGGTTCTCTTTAGGCCAATGGATATGTTCCCAAGAACTACTAGTTTCTTAAATAAAAATAAAATTTTCATTGCAACAGAAGACTTCTGTCACGGTGGTTGCAGTGACAGTGGATGGTGGAGGAAGTGTAGTGGCAGTTGGTGGGGGAGTGATATAACTGTGCAGGGGTCGGCAGCTTGGCGGGGGCGCTGTCTGCCAACTGTACTGAGAGGTACTACACAATAAGTGCACACCATGGCAAGACTGGTTTATGAGTGCCAAAATTCCCTTCATGTAGGAAAAGATTTCCACTATCCCCTGCTCCCCTCGAAGGCAGATTAATGCACAGGGTCAGCTATCGGTAGAAGCTGATAATGGTGCGACCAAGCCAGAGCCCTAGGATTGGCCCAAGGAGACAGCGGCAGCAGCAGGGAGTGGAAGGGCTACATGGTCTGGGGCATGCAGGCTGCAGATAGCAGCTCTGAACCACCTGCAACCCTGCTGTCACTGCTGCAAGATGCCATGCACCCTGACAGCAGGATGGGGTTGTCGTCAGGCTGCCAGGTGCAGCACAGGAGCCACAGCCAGAGACCCTGGCAGTTCAGATCAGAGCTGGGCATGATGTGTGGCTGGGACCTGCTGGTGGCAGGGCAGCCTCAGCACAGACAGGTCCTGGCCTGGCCCAGCCCAGCCACGGTCCTGCTTGTTGGCAGGGTGCTGCTGAAGCTGGACTGAGCTGCAGCAGGGCCGGGGGTCACCTCCGGAGCTCGTTGCTGGCTTTCGGCAAGGGTGTTGAGTGCCCAAGCCTTGGGGGAGGGGCTGAGACCAGGCCTCAAATGAATTTTAATCCACCAATGTGGAAAATTACAGCCCCAAAAGTTCAATAGGTTATAAGCATTGGAACAGGACTGGCTGGCCAAGACATGGGTAATCCACCCCTGTAGGAAGTTGCACCCCCAAAAGAAAAATTCCTTGGTTAGCAGCAGGTTTGCTTGTAACACACACTCCCTTCCAACAGGACAGATTGAGGGACAAACCCCTGCCTTGCCCACCCAAGCTATAAGGCTTGTACCAATGCTGGTGGTTTTTCTACCACTCCCACCGCTGGTCATGTGGGTCCTGCTTCTCCTCCTACCCCCATGCCCCTACTATCACTAACATGGGTTAGTGGTAACTTGCACCTCTCATATAATTGCCTTCCAGAAAACCCATGCATGGTGGATGCATGGTCCCAGACCCCTCCCCTGGGATATGCTGCTGCCAGCCCTAATGTCTATGAAATCTATGAATATAGAATAATAGAATAGTGAGAATATAGAATATAGTAGAATATAGAATAGGATACAATACAGTAATGCAAGTTTATGTTGTTTCTGCAGGTTTTCTACTTTATATTTATTTTTACACCTACATTAGTATTTGTAGTTTCTTATTTTATAAATAAAGCAGGAAAGGAAAATGTATGTTTTTTATATTTTTTCCAATAACATTATTATTTTAATTTTCAAATGCCATTTATAAGTTTATACCTAAGTAAAGTGCTAATAATATTTTCAGGAAACAAATAAAGGTTTCGATTTTATACAGTTCTTCCTGGATGTGCTGTACACTTTTTTTTGGCAGGGGCAGCTCCAGCTCCAGGGAAATGTGTTTTGGGAGTGAGGGGATTACTGATTTCCTGGCAGGTGCAGATGGCCTGGCATCCTGTGATGGTGACACTGTGGCCCAGGGCACGGCAGGCTGCAGATCACAGCTGTGCTTCAGTGACAGACCACATTGTCACCACTGTAAGATGCACACCCTGCCAACAGGTTCAGTGCTAAGAGGTGGGGACCATAGCCACCCCAAAATTGCACATGTCTGCACGCACAGCTGTGTGCATCCAGGCAGTATCCACGGAAATCCCTTGGCTGCACTATCACAGTGCACCTGCTGCAGAGGTCTCCATGGAAACTGGCCCAAGATGCGATGGCAGGGGATGCTGGGAAATGTAGTCCATGAATGATAGAACAAACATTGAGGGAATAACTGCAAACTTCTCCACCCTTGTGCTAGTATTATGGTACCTCATGTGGTCCTGGTGGTGCATAATACACCACCCATTATTTACATGGTCATTCCCCCTCCCCCCCACCTTGCCCCCATCAACCAGGACCAGCAGCTGCAGCCACACTAGGAGAGCTGCAGGACCAGTCACTAGTAAGGTTGCAGTTGATGGGTGTACCTTGGCATATGTTTATACTTTAATATTTTGGAGTTAATTTCCTAATTCTTGTAATTGTATTCCAGAAACCCAATACACAGTGGACACTACCTGCCAGATGTGCCCCCCCCCAGATACCACCTGGGATGCAGCATATATAGGTAATGTCAGAAATCTCCCACCAGAGACTTTGTAGCCTGTAAGCAGGAGGTGAAGGTGGTGGTTTTGGCAGTAGGAATCAAAACCTGTCATCATCTTTTCTTCACCTGCAGAACTCTTAGAAGATCAGAAATAGAAGAGAATAATGAATAAGAAGTCAGTAGAAGATAGACAAATTATAGAAAATAAATAGAAATATAAATAGAAGTATAAGTATTATAGAGCTATAAATATTATAGAAACTTAAATGAAGATAGACTAGAATAGAAATAGATATGTAAATAGACTGCAGATAGAAGTAGATATATAAATAGAATATAAATGTAAGAGAGTATAAACAGAATAGTATAAATAGCATATATAGAATAGGTTTTTGAGGTTATTTAACTAATTATTTACTGTGGTTAATTATTTAATAAGAAACAAGAAAATGTTATGTTTTTACATGTTTTACTTTTTATACTGTAAATTTATTTTTATACTTCTCCTAATGTATTTTTTAATTTTTATTATAAAGTGAGGGGAATGAGAGCAGGGTGGGGCTCCAGCCCTGGAGCTCTGAGAGGAGAGTGGGGTCTAATGAGCTGGAGCAAGACATGGTTGGGAGCTAGGACTACTGGGTTTTCAACCAGCTCTGGGAGGACAGCAGAGACAGGGGGAAGTTGGCCAGGTGAATGGGGTCTAGTGGGTACCATCTGGGAACCCAGATGCCTGCCTTCTAACACCCATTCAGATACAGGGAAATCCAGCAGGTTACAGAAGAGTGGCCTGGAAGCCCAGACTCCTGGATTGCATCCACATGTCCAGGTGTAGGATAATCCTTTGCATCTCATCCCATCCCACAAATTCATGGGGCGGGCAGCAAGGAATAGGGGATGATCCATTTACCAGGGCGCCCCTTGGGGTTACTAGGAACAACGGACATAAACTGACACGGAGCATATTTAGATTAGACATTAGGAAAAATTTCTTTATGGTGAGGGGTGCCAAAATCTGGAATGGGCGTCCAAGGGAGGTGGTGCTCTCCCCTACTTTGAAAGTCTTTTAAGAGGAGACTAGACAAGCACCTAGCTGGAGTCACCTGGCCCCCAGCACTCTTTTTTGCCCAGGACGGCGGTAGGACTTGATGATCTACTGAGGTCCCTTCTGACCCAAAACATCTATGAAACAACTGCATTTTTATTTTTATGAAAATCATGTCTATAATGGAATTTAAAAAAAAGTTTAAATAAAGGTTTAAATTCATACAGTTCCTTCCAGCTGTGGCATTTTCTTTTATAAGCAGATTGGCATGAAAGTCCATGCGGTTTGGGTGGGGGGAGGTGATGACCGCAGTTTAGCATGGGGATTCCTATTCCTGACTTTGCAGGGAAGTGCATTTTGGGAGGGGATTACTGACTGAACTGAACCCCCTTTGTACCAAAGACAGCAGCAGGGTGGATTGTTATGCAGCTCCCCCTACTGTAATTTACTGGGAATTATGCACTGAGCTTAATAAAATTTAAAGGCTGTCACCTGTAAACACTGACACATCAATTTAAAATAAATCTTTTAAAGTTTAATGAAACCTATTTAATTTAATGAGGTTTAAAACCCGTCATGTGTACAAGTACCCTAGAAGATTTTATTCACAAGTCACAGTGGGATACCCGAACACTTATATCATTCAAACAGCAGTTATGGAAATCCTAGGCTCTCTCATGGATTCTGGCTGAGGTTTGTGGCTTGTGACAGTCAGGGGACTTGTGTGCATTGCTATAACTTCCCCTCTAGACACTTAATAATAAGTGGCTTTTTGCAGCTTATCATGAATGCAGGCATACCTATTTCAGCATCTCAGGCAGAGCACAGGGGGGTGTGGTGCCAGGTGAGTCTTACCTGATGCAGTGTTAGCTCACTTCACTTTTAGCAGCTATTGTTGCTGGAACGTCACAAGCTCCCCACACATTGGCTCCAGTGGCCCTTGTGGTACCGGCTCCAGTGGCCCAGTGGCTACCATTTTGGTGCGCCACCTCTGAACTGACACTCGCAGCTGGTGTACACCCCTGCTGAATAAACTGCTTCCAAAATAACTCAAGCCAAAAAAGGACAAAGGCAATCTTTACTCATACCTTTTACTTGTATAAACTATCACACATGCAGGTCTAAAGACAAGAGCTGGTATAATCCCTGTGACAGACAACATAGCAGGTAAAACCTGGTTTATTAATCATCTTGGTTTGGGGTGGCAGTGATCTGGCATGTAGTCAGCTGTGGGGAAGGTGTCCTGCAACTCTTCTCAGTTACTGCTTTCAGTGAACACCAGCGATTTAAACACCACTTAAACACTTTTTATTTCTACTTGTCTCTACCAGTTTAGGGATCTTTTCCTTTTGCTGTAGGAATACCATATTTTCTCACCTATCACATGCCCTCATGTGTTTATTAAACATGTCCCTTGTTTTTGGGAAGGCAGAATGAAAAAAAAAGATTTTTCCAGAGTTATGGCTACATACAACAGGGGCAAAGCCAAATTTTCACTCACTCTCCCTTTCTTGCTTAACTAAAAACTGAAACTCTAGCTGCTACTAAAGACTGATCTCCATCAGTGGATCTAGTTTTGATAAGAGCAAAATACAGTTTGAAAGGCTGAGAAATATAAGAAAGACCAGAAGTAGCTAAAAAATAGCAATAATGCCAGAAGAAAGGTTAACCTGATCAGTGCAACAATTAAAAAGAAGAGATGAATGTTAATGTCTGAGGAGTAAAGAACAGTAAGCCATTAGGTCAACTGACTCCGTCAGCTACTTGAACAGAAATGTCATTGCTGCCGTGAGCAAGTATCAAAACTGCAGCAGGAATCATAGGAGGGCTGGAAAGGACCCTCCATAGGTCATTTAGTCCAACCCCCTGCCACAAGCAACATCAGCCCTATCCACTTGGATATAAATCCACTGTCTACCCTCTTAGCAAAACTACAGAATGAACCCTGACACACAAGACACAACACCTTAACCTGCCATAGGAGAAGCACAGGGACCATGGCAGTCAGCATCCTGCTGCTGGTGCTTCAAAGCAGGGTGCTTCTGTTCTGGACAGAGAAATCAGCTTCCTCAGTTAAGACCCCAGGTTTATTTGGGTTTTTGGGGGGTTTTTTTTGGGGGGGGGTGACTTTTTGGGAGAAGGTTCATGTGATGTGCAAATATATACAGTATTTGATTAAGAAGTCACAGTATATTTCTCTCAAATTAAAATGTAATAGGCTTTTCTTGGTGCAAATTCTCCCTTCTCTGTATCATACAGATATTCAAGATGTCATCACCAGAGATCCTAGTTTTCTGTCATAAGAAAACCTGCAAATTCTCTGATAAATCCCCCCAAATCCATGATTAAAATTCAAGGCTACCCACAGCACCCCCTGCCCTCACTGGTGCCCTTCACTTCCCCCCACAGCCTCCTTAGCCCTGCTGATGCCCCCCTTTGCCCCCAGAACAGCCTTCCAACCCTGCTCATGCCCCTTCTCCCTTGCCCTGCCTGAGGGGGCCCATCTGCCAGGGCTATGGGACCAGGGACCCAGGTCTGCAGCTCCCTGCCCCCAACAGAAGGCAGCTGCAGCAGGAGCATGGAGCTGGCTCCCCCACTGCTGCTGACCGAGGCATGGGGCAGGGCTGACTCCCAGCAGCTGCGCACAATCCTGGGGAGCAAGGAGATCCTGGCACAGCTGGGAACAGTGGGGCTGCACCGGGTCTTCCTTGAGGGGCTATAGCAGCCCCATAGGAGGGAAGCAGGGCAGAAGCTTGAGCACGCAGCCTGCCCCCATACAAATCTGGGGCATGGGTCCCCTTTGCCCTCTTAAAGTGAAAAAATTGAGTGCCCAGCTGGCTCCACATCTCCCCACTCCTGGCTGGCACCTCCACGTATGGCTTTTCTTAAGGGTTGCTAGAGCCGCCTAGGTTACACCTGCCCATGCCTGGGCACTCCAACCGTGAGCGGGGCGATGTGGAGTTGGCCAGGCACCCCATGTATTCCCCCAACACCTCCCTGCTCACAGCCAGAGTGCCCGGCCAGCTCCACATCTCCCCACTCATGGCTGGAGTGCCCGGTCGGGGGCACGTGAAACCTAGGTAGCTCTAGCAGCACTTAAGGGAAGCTGCACATGGAGGCACTGGCCAGGTACTCTGTATTTCCCCAACACCTCCCCAGTCCTTCAGCCCCCAGCCAGCTTCCACCCCTGCCCTGCCCTGCCCTGCAACCCTCCAGCTCCCTGAAAGGCCCACCTACCAGCTCACAGACCCAGGAGGAATGCAAGCCTGACCTAGGCCTTGTGACAGACTAAAAGCCACAGGCTCTGCCCTTCCCCCTCCCCCTCCAGGCAGGGTTGTGGCTTTCCCACCCTTTTTGCAAACATCCCTTGCAGGCTGCAACTCAGCCATCCTGCAGAGCTCTTTGGAAAAGGGGGAAATCCATGGGTTTCTCTGCTAAAGCCAGGAAACCCGTTGTTTTCTCCATTTTTCCATGGAAAACAGAAAACCCAGACCCATGGTCACCACACACACAGCAGCAACACAAATTCCAGAACGTTCTCAGTTTCTTGTGAAATGAGTGCAGAAAGAAGTTTCAGAAACCCAGTGGTGGTAGCACTTGGTAACACTAACAAGCATTGATTTATATTTGTTTTTTTATGGCCATGAACTGGCCTAATGATGTACTACAGAGGTTTTCAACCTTTTTTAGTAAGTGTACCCCCAGCAGCTGGCCAAGCAGCACGGGGTGGTGCGCAGCCGTTCCCTCGGTTGACAAGACAACCCGGATGCAATACATCAGAGCCGGCCAACTTCCAGCATCTAAAGTTCTACACTAGAACTCTTCCTCGGGGCACAGGACAGCAGTGGGCACCTTCACATTAAATGGCACACAGGTATTATGCTATGCCGAGTGCATTTCAAATGTTCCACTTATTCTAGTGGACACGTATGGTGAACATCAGCCAGGTGGTATATCCAAGGAAACTACCATACACATTTAAGTAGCAGCACTCAGATACGCTCCTACTACAAAATACATTAAGTAGTCCTCCTTCCTGATTATGTACTAACTAGAGGTGCACCAGTACATTGGTCTGATATGGGATTGGCATCAATATAAAGAAAATTGATTGCATTGGAAATTGGCCTAATGTGGCTGATAATTTGGCTGATAAATGCTGCTGCATGCATGCAGCTGCAGCACTGCACACAGGCAGTGAAAAACAGCTCACAAGCTGCATCCAGCTGCTAAGTCTGTTGGGGTGGAAGGGGATAGGGAAGGCAGATTAATGCTTCCCATGGTGAGAGAGAGTGGGGCAGGGGCTGGCAAGCTGGGGCCCAGCGTGGAGCCATAACTCACCTGGGTGGTGCGGGGCAGCGAAGCTCCTGCTACTGCATAAACCCCAGGAGGGCTCAGGCAGGCGTGTGCCCCCAGATCTGCATAGGAGGGCTGCAGGTGCAGGCTGGGGCTACCCCAGGCTCTTTTGGAGACTTGGTAGGGGAAGGTGTTGACTGAGGGCTGCACTTGGGGCAAGTGGCAGCAGTGCTGGGAGCAGGGGTTATAGAGGGGCTACTGAAAAATTTGGAGTGGCTGCAGCCCCCCTCCATAGCCCCACTCCCAGCACTGCCACTGCCCACCCCGAGTGTAGCATGGCCCAGCTCTGCAACAGCCCAGTGCAGCTTCAACCCCAGCCTGCCCCACCCCACCTCACACAGATCCAGGGGCACATACCCCCCCACATGCCCTTCCAGGGTGCAAGCAGCATTCGGAGTTTCCCCCCCACCCTGTGATTCAACTCCTCCCCCCCAGGATGAGCCAGCTCACGCCTGTCCCACCCTGGCCAAGCAGCACCTCCCCCAGGCCCTGCCCCAGCCTATGCCCCACTCCCTCTCTCACCACAGGGCTGCCTCCCCATGCCCCTTCCCTTCCCTCCCCTCTCACCACAATAGACTCACCAGTTGCATGCAGTTGTATTGGAAATTGGATTAGTATTGACCAATATACCTCCTTAAAAAACTGGCTATATCAGTATCAGTCCCCAAAATCTCTATCAGTGCATCCCTACTATTAAACCCTACCTTCTGCTCACATGCAGAAAAGCATGAGTTTATTTCAACCAGAATATCAGCCAAATGTCTACAGTGCAACAGTCACTTTCAAGTTCACTTACTAGCACTGGAGAGCAGGGACAATATGCTGGAATTCCACAGCTGCAATCTGGAAAAAGTATGAAAGTGCTTGCAACCGTTGGTATATTTCAAACTTAGGATTTTGGTCTCAGCCTGACAAATCTCGAGGCCTTAGGGCAGGTGCATCCCAAAAAGCCTACAGTGAGACGAATACAGACACCAGGATACAGGGAGCTTAGAAAACTGCCTTTATTCTACTAGTTATTGGAAAATGGAAAATACAGAAGAGTTCAGTTGCCTGCAGAACATCAAGAAGTTCACAGGTTGGGAGTTTGGATGCTAGGTAGTAACCAAACAAACAAATGATAAAACATTGCATTTTTGCCTTGAAGCTGGGTCAAGCAGTTAGTTTTCTTGAAGCTTCTGAAATGTTCAGTTGCCTTGAATATGAACAGGCTGCCTTTCCCTGGCTCCTTAGGCAGGTGCTGGAAGTTCATGGAATGATGTCTTCCTGGGTGTGCAAATTATAATTTAAACCATACAAATGGGTCAGTCACAAACAAATGAGTTTAGGTGGGGGAAAAAGATCAGCTGCTTTCCATCAAACTTTATTTTCAAATACGGTTTCTTAAAAAAAACCATAACACATTACACAGAGATTACAAGTAGCAGCATTAGGAAGTCCAATTATACAAAAAAATACTACATCTAGGCCTGGGTAAATAGATTTATTTTTGGTAACATACATTTAAGTGGCACTAATTACACAGCAACTAAAAGGTAACTAACATGAAACCACAGAACTGTTGCTTTTCAATAGCTGGATGGGACTTCTCAGGGTGATCACATTTTCAAACTACTGTTTTATACCTTAGACCCATTATTATACCTATTGTTTTATACCTTAGATGAAAATCCAACTTTCCTAAATGTGACAGCACTGAAGTTTGTCTGAATTCCACATGCAGCTATGCAGCTGTTGTACTCAATTAGAAGAGGACGTTAGTTATAAAGTAGTTACATTTCAATTCTCTATTACCATCTTTTTTCTCTTTCTAGAAAGAAACAAGTTTGAAAATTGCCTTCAATTAGCGCCTGGCATATTGTGTGAGTGCAGAGAAGGTTTGTTAAAGGAATGTTAAAGTTAACCTTTTGTACACAGATAAATTTGATGTAGACTGTTATAAAAATTATGGTTGGCTTCTAAATACTGGTAGCAAGATGACTTGATTTTTTAAAAGTAAATTAAAGGTAAATGAAAAAGGCCAGTAATCTTACACTAAGATTAATAAACAGCACTTCAAAATTACTCAAGTGCAGGGGGCTGCCTTGGCCATCTTCTTCTGGCCATGCTTTACAAGAGAAGGCACCCAGATTTTTTCTTGCCACGCCGGGCTTGCAAAGCAGCTCTAGTGGCCATTTCAAAAACCTCCCTCACACCATCTTTGGTCTTTGCAGAGCATTCCATATATCCAAATGCACTAATGCGGTTTGCCATGTCTCTGCCTTCTTCAGGTTTTACAGGCTCCTGTATAACACAAAATCAGGGGAAAATCGTAAGTCCAAAATTGAATCTAAAAAGATCATTCATTTCATCATGATGCAGCTTTTCTATAAATGAAAACTAATTTATGTTAGTATCTCATTTAGATTCTAAGGTGATTTTTTTTAGGGGATTAAAAATATGGATTAATTCATGATAATATAAAAACAAGTTTTCCTTCACTCTGGTAGTAACAATAACCATTAACAGTTACAAAAAAAGATTACTAACAGTAAAAAAACTGACTTGTTACTTTGTTTAAAGTAAACATCATTTCATAAGAGAATCAAGTTTACATGTTAGACAGTGTATTCTCCTGCCAGGCAATAACTCTTTTTTTCAGACAGGATGTTACAGGAATTATCTTAAATAAAATCTGTTTTGTTAATGAGTAAACAAAAAATCAGAGTCTTAACATGTAAAAAGAAAGTCCAGTGGTACAGTTTTTGTGGAAAAGTATTACCCAAATATTGGATGTTTGGTTACCATTATCCAGATTTCTATTTTACTGCATATATTTTTGTGGCACTGTTTTTTCCACACTACTAAACTAATTTCATGGAAACAGCCCCCCAAATTGTGACACTAGGCTATCTATAAGTTAGCAGCTATGAGATGAAAGATAAATATGATTTTTTTAAAAGAATGCATCAGGAACGCGGAAGAGCAGTGGTTGGCAACCATTTTTAGGCTGCAGGCTAGAATGACATTATTTGGATCAAATGTGGATGGGTAGGAACCAGGACCTAGCTGCTGCATCTCTGTGCCAGCGTGAAAAAAGCACCAGCCTCCAAAGCTTCCCTGCCACTGAATATTGCCAAAGCCCCACATCTGCTGGCTGGTTCAAATGACTCTGCAGGCCATAGGTTGTGCACCCCTGCTTAAAAGGGCTTTTAAAATGATCACTTAAGAGCCTCTAACAAGGTCCCTTTATAAAAGAGGCAGCAAAAGAAAAACATTCAGGTACAACAGAGCCATCTATGGCTTTAATATCTATATTTACCAAATTAGTATCTGATTTTAACCATACAAATGTATTATTAAAAACCTGTTTTGTTCTACCCACAGTAGAATATAGGTATAGCTACACCTAAATCATTCCCCGACCAGTGACTGTCCAACCTCTTCTTGAATACTTCCAGTGGTGGAAAGTCCACAACTTCCCTAGGCAGTCTCTTCCACTGCCTCATAATCCTAACAGTGATGTTTTTCCTAATATTCAATCTAAACCTACTTGGCTGCAGCTTCCAGCCATTGGTCCATATTTTACTCTCTGCAGCAATGAAAAAACGTGTTCTCCCCCTTCTTTATGGGAGCCCATTAGATATTTGAAAACTGCCATCATGTTTCTAGGATTCAAACCCCAACTCATGGCACCTGCAGTCAAGAGGACCAAGCTGCAGAGCTATTAGGAGACTAGCCACGCTGAGGCACTCAAGCTGAGCCTGGCACCTTCTACCAGGTACCTAACAGTAGAGCTGGTGACCTAGGAAGAACAATGGAATTCACAAAGTCTGGACGGGAGGGCTACAAAACCCTTCCACTTCCTGTGGGGCTTCATCCCTACAACAATACTCCTAATATTTCTGCTATGGACCCCTCCTTGCCAGAGTCCAATAGTCCTGTTCCTGTCTTGGATCTCCTGTCTTGAACCCCTGCCTCGCTCTGCTCTCACTTCTGCCTTGGACCGTCTTGCCCTGCCTCCAGCCTTGCTCTGACCTTGTTCCTGCCTGACAGTGTTTTTGATGATTCTTCCCAAAGTTCAGCACCTTGCATTTTTCAGTACTGAACTTCATCCTGGAAGCTGAGCTAAAGCCAGCAATCTATCAAGATCCTTCTGAATTATGCTCCTTTCTTCTGGCATGTTCACAATCATCCCTAGTATCATTTCCTGTTCAATAATTTTCTTGAGAAGTTCTAGTCCTCATGTACCAGTACCAGGCTGGGGGCTGACTAGCTGGGCGGCAGCAGCTCTGTAGAAAAGGACCTGGGGGTTACAATGGACAATAAGCTGAATATGGGCCAACAGCATGCCTCTGTTGCTAGAAGGCTAATGGCATACTGGTCTGCATGGTAGGTGTGCTGCCTGTACATCAAGGGAAGTGATTATTCCTCTCTGTTCAGCACTGGGTGAGGCCACATCTGGAGTACTGGGTTCAGTTTTGGGCACCACACTATAGAAAGGATGTGGACAAATTGGAGACAGTGTAGCAGAAGGCAACAAAAATGGTGAAGAGGCTGGGAGACATGACTTATGAAGAAAGACTGAGGGAACTGGGCTTATTTAGTCTAGAGAAGAGAAGACTGAGGGGAGATTTAATAGCAGTCTACGCTGTTCTCACTGATGGCAGATGAGAAAACAAGGAGCAATGGTCTGAAGTTGCAGCAAGGGAAGTTTAGTTTAGATATTAGGAAGAATTTTCTCACTAAGAAGGTAGTAAAACAATGGACCAGGTTACCCAGAGAGGTGGTAGAAATTCCATCCTTTGGGGGTTTCAAAACTCAGACAAAGTTTTAGCTGGGATGATCTAGTTGGGGATGGTCCTGCTTTGAGCAAGAGGTTGGACTAGGTGACCTCCAGAGGCCCCTTCCAACCCTAACTTTCTATGATTCTGTGATGCTGTTTTCTGCTCCCCAAGCTTTCATGCTCAGAACTTCCCTCTGTCCTCACAGCAAGCCCAAAACCAGGACCCTGGTAAGTAGGCATGGGTACATTCCCAATCACAACCCAGATATGGTTTGCCTATACCTATTCCAGGTTTGTACTGCTCCCCTTTCCCGTCTTGGTTCTAGATCCTAATTCCCACTTGGGCTCAAGTACCATGACTCTGATTTTCATGGAAAAGTCAGGTACCTGGGATCTGGAGCAGCTTACCTTCACCTCACAAATTCTGGGCCATTTTTTACCTGGCAATGGGTCAAGAACGTGAGATCAAGCTTCTTCAACCTATTGGGTCAGTGTGGAGGCATGATCCCATGCCACACCACATTCAAAGGACCTCCTCCCACTCCTGCCTCTTTCAGACACCTCAGTTCTGACAGGCCACAATTCGCTCATGTGCTATCCTTCCCTCTTCCCAAACAGCTAAGGGCATAGCACTTCCAGTTTCTCCCTTCCCCGCACCCTCATTTGTAAAGTACTTTTTCTGAGTTTACTTAAGAAAGCATTGAGGATTTTGACCATTTGCCCTGTTTAATAAAAAGTTCTGTTGCTTTACAAAGAAACCACTATGCCCTGTGTCTTGGTCGTTCCTTACTCAGTCATGTCCCAATCCTGCTCAGTGTTCCAGATCTTCTGAAAATGGCTTGCAAGGGTGTCTCTAATGAGAACTCCTTTACAGCTGTTGTAGCACAGGGGTTTGGCCTCCACTTGTGTAGTGGTCCTCAAGGTCCCAACCTTTCTTTCCCTCAGCCTCTTAAAACCCTTCCCTTTTTGCCTTGCACGTTATCTAGGATGCAGAGAGCACTCAGTGGCACTCATGTGCCCCCTCAGTGCCTTCCACCATGCTTTGAGGTGCCTAAAGGTTTATTCAGTGGTCAGGTAGCACCTTCTCAGCCAATTATTGAACAGTTCCTTCCTGGCCTCCAAAACTCCCCATATAAGGCTTCATGAGCCACAGGAAAAGCAGGTATCCTGGGTCCCTGACTAGCAAGTGGAATGATAGAGATGAGAACAGTCACTCAATTCCCTCTCTACCTCACAGCCCAGAGCTCCCACACCTTTCAGGAGATCCTCAAGGGTGATCCTGTCAGCAAAAATGAAATACTATATAGGTCAGGCGCTGGCATGCAATCCTCATACTGTTGCCCAAGAAAGGGAATCTTGCTCACACTAAGAACTGGTGCCTAGTATTGCTCCTGTGTACTAAATGCAAAAACCTGACCAAAGTCCTGGCTAACAGTCTCAAAATGGTTATGATCTCTGTCAGAGGCCCTGAACAGAGCTACTGTGTACCTGACAGAACCATTTGGGAATGTCTTGAGATAAACTTCCTCTGGGTCATCAGGGATACCAGATGGGGTTTGGTGGAGTTTCTATAGACACTAGCATTGTGGCCCTTAGCCAACTAGCTGCCAATAATGTGTACAAACAGTCTCTAGTGGTCTATAACTTCCTGCAGCATGATGAAGAACCCTTTGCAGTTAATATAGCTGCAGATAATAGCTGGGTGGAACACCGGATGATGTGGGTGCCATCAACAGCCCTGATACGGTTGGGAAAGCCCATGCAGGCATATCTAGCAATGCCCTCTTGCAGGTTTGCAATGCAAAGAGACCATAGTACCAGCAACCTTTGGATGGTACAGAATAACTCCTGTATAGGTGATCCCATTATAGACCTGCCCATGCCATGTGCTTCTTCACAGTGATGGATGCCCTCAGGGAGCTAACCTACTGCTGAGGTAATAGGGCCAGCTTGGTACAGATCCCCTGGAAGGGGGCTCAGCTCATCCAAAGTTCTACTTTTCATTCCAGGTCTCTTGGACTATTCATTCCCACCAACTGATGCTCATTTCATTGGCTTAGGCCACCCACCATGGTGTTCTGCATGCTGTTGTCTTTGGGCATGTTGGCACTGGTGCATACCAGATAGCACACACCTTAATGAAGCAACTTTCATAGAATCATACAAAAGCAAGGCTGGCTGAAAGGACCTCAACAAGAGGTCCAATCCTCTGTTCAAGACAGGCTCATCCGCTGTCCAAATCAGCCTACACAAGTCTTTGTCTGGCTTATTCTTAAAATATACAAGAGCACTGTTCATGCAAACCAAGCACAGTACCTCAGAACACCAAGAACACCCTAACTTGCCACAAGTTAAGCACAATCTCAGGGATTCAGTCACAGTGCCACATCATTATCTATCTTCTGGCACCTTAAACTAGAAGAGGACAAAAAACACCTCTTGGTGCAAGTGATCAGCCTTTCCAGGCTGAAATTGACCAGGCTCTCAGAGGCAGCAGCCATCCAGCACAAATGGTAGTAGGGTAGTAGACAGCCAGTCAGCTCTCCTTTTTGTACTTGGCAAACTTTAGAAGCCTCTACAGACTCATGCCTGAAAGGCATGCTGAGATCTCTACCCTCCAACCCCTCGCTGTAGAGTTCTGCCACAGCATGGCCTCAGGCTCATTTTGAGGTGCTTCAGGTGGGAGAAGTCTGTACATCTGAACAACATTAAAACACTCCAAATCTGAAGCTCTTTCAACTGGAGCAGGATTTGAAATGCTTTGAATTAACGCTATTCTGTTCACCTTCAAGCATCAATGTGTTCTGCTACAAGTCAACTTAGCAAGATGTAAAAGCATGCAGAAGAGAGGCAGATAAAAATATCTATCCTTTACACAGCAAGATGATACCGCATAAAAAAAATTGAAGACAAAACACTGGTTCAGTATTGAAGGAGCTGATGTCCCTGGAAAGTGGTCTAGTACAAACAACAAAATCTGTCACATCCTAAAACTAGGAGAACAGAACTTGCCTGCTTCATTTTGGCCAGCTCCCGTCTTGTGTGCTCATCATTCCTCAAGTCCTTCTTGTTTCCTACCAGAATGATAGGTACATTGGGACAGAAATGTTTCACCTCAGGAGTCCACTTCTCTGGAATGTTTTCTGAAAAAGTATAAAGAGAACCATGCGTATTCATATGTTTAGGGCAATTTTCTTTTCAATATCACCTCTGCTGCCTTAGTTTTATCCTGCTGTACTCTAATAATCACTTTTTCTTGCATTGGGGAATGCTTGTAATCTGCCCATGGGCTCATTCTGGTATTAGCAAGATGAGAGTCCTGTGTTTGGTGGTTTTAAATGTTCAAAGATGTCTAAAATAGCTAATTACTGATTTCTTTCTTACTACTTGGGCTTTTCCCCATCCCTTAATACTGAGAATGGGTTTACTTCTGACCACCAACATATGGAGATAATAAATCTCTGAAATCCTTTTTACAGGGATTGAAAGCATAAATGTGATCACTACTAAGACTTTCAAAGGAATAAGCACAGTAACTAAAAAAGAGCAAGGAAAATCCCCAACTTTACCACCATACAGCAGACCATACTGGTTGTCATCTGAAGGGCTTGGAAGAGACGAATTTCCCTTCTCCAGTGCATCTATGCTACCCCAGACAATGCGGACTTCAGTAAAACAAAGGCTGAATATGGATAAGTCCACAGTCCATGTACCCCAGTATTTTGTCCCTAGAAGTGGTCACCATCAAATACTATGAAGAACAGTATACGAAACCCCAAAAGTAGACACTTATGGGATACTTTGTCCCAAGAGAAACATTTCCCTAACCCCAAAAGTTAAAGGCTGGCTCAAGCCACAAAGTGAAAGGGGTAACATTTCTTTCAAAACCTTTTTTTTCCATTAGCTTTAGTTATACCTAGACATCTCTGCTATCTGTAGAAATGTACTCTTTGCAAATCCCTAAATTCTTAGCCTCAGCAACATTTTGTCACATCTAGTTCCACAAATAAATTACAGATGTATGAAAAAGTATTTTCCTTTAACCCATTTGGAATTTTCCACTATTTCACTGGGTGTGCTATTATTCATGAGCTAGGAGCAGTGAGAAGAGATGCATCTGACCTGCCTCCTCTAGTCTGTGCATTATTGTAAGTAGAACTACTTATTCCTAGCTATTTGGATAGTTGACACTTCTCATTATATGGGATTTTGCAGATTTTTCTTGCAGAAGTTCTCATACCTCCATTGCTTAAAATAGCCCTCTGATGTTCAGCAGGTGAAATGCCTTCAGACATGGGAATTTTTTTTCTATTAAATTTCACTCATTTTTTTTAGAAAATAAGCTAGTAATCAGCATTTCCTCTCTTCCTTGTAATACCTGGTCATTACATTCTAAGGCCACATGTACACTGCTACCATAGTGTCGCTGCCATGGTACTGAGAATGCCTGGGAAGTGCAGTGCAGAATACGGCCAAGCACCTGACCAACAACACCCCCCGCCCCCAGTCTAGCACATGGTCTCTATTTCCCCATTGTTGACACCACATGGAACAGTGGATTCTAGAGTTCCCCAGGTGGGGATGGGACCACAGAGTTAAGACAGATCAGATTGAGCTTTCTATCAAGACTGTTCAATCCCAGAATGAAGTTATCTGTTGTTTCTGGAATAACAGAGTTCTGCTGCTATAGCTCAGATGGTAGCAATCTTTGCAGTGGTGCTAAAAGTTCAGGAGAGAAACACTCTCTCCGAGTCATGATGGAGTGTGACAGGGTCCCCTAATCCCTCCTCCTTGCCAGATAGCCCTGTTACTTTGACTCAGCCAAGCAGGAAAGGGCAAGAGTGGAGTCTGTAGGGAGGCAGGCCGCAGAGTAGTGAGCCTACAGATAGATGAATAGCACAGGGGTGGGCAATTTTTTTGGGCAGAGGGCTGCTTACCCAGTTTTGGCAAGCTGTTGAGGGCTGCATGAGTAGCCCCACCCCTTGACAGGTACCCCACCCCCTGATCACCATCTTGGGACCAATATCCCAGGGCCAGCACCAGCGGGGCCCAGAGCAGGGTGAAGGCTGGCAGGGGTCTGCGAAGCCAGGCTGGACTGCACCAGCAGGGAGAGAGGGAGTTGGCCCAGCTCCTTAGAGCCCCTACCAGCTAGGACCCTGTACTCCTGCCACCCTGCTCTGGGCCCTGCTGGCCCTGGCCCTGTGCTCCCGCGCCTGCTTACTCCCAGTGCCCCCGAGTCCCGCAGTACAGGCTGGGGGAACCGCACAGCCCCGACCACTTGCTCACTGGAAGGAGAGGAGCTGGTGCTGAGCGTGAGAGAAAAGCGGCCCCGCCCCTGCACCATGGCCAGTGCTCCCTACTGCAGCCACTCGCAACCCGCACAGGGCTGTCCTGAGCAGGCACAGAGTCCCATGCAGGCTGCAAGTGGCTGCAGTGCGTGACACTGGCCACAGGGCAGGTGAGAAGTGGCTTTTCTCCCCAGTGCTCAGCACCAGCTTGTAACCTGGCCCTGCAGCAACTCCAAGCTCACTTGTCAGGGCTGCGCCGCACTAGCTGCAGTCCCCCTGCTTGCCACGCCAGGCAGCATTTGCTGCTGCTGCCCACCCAGAGCTCGCTCACTGGGCAGCTCAGAGGCAGTGGCAGCAGCCTCAATGCAGCCTACCATGGCATGAGCTCTGGGTGGGCAGCAGCAGCAAACGCTGCCCAGCGTGGCAAGTGGGAGGGCTGTAGCTGCTGCCACAGCAGTGCAGCCCCAATGGGTGAGCCTGGAACTGGGTTACTAGCTGGTGCTGAGCACTGGGGGAAAAAAGCAGCCCCTTGCTCACCCTGTGGCCGGCACCCGGCGCTGCAGCCGCTCACAGCCCACATGGGGCTGCTTGTACTTGCTTAGGACAGCCCCGGGTGGGCTGCGAGCAGCAGCAGCAGGGAGTGTTGGCCACAGGGTGGGTGAGGGGCCACTTTTCCCCATGCTCTGCACCAGCTTGTTCCCTGCCTTCCCCCCTTACCTGAGGTTCCAGGTGTCGGGGCAGCCACGTGATCCTAATGGGCTCTGCTGTTGCAGGAGCCTGCCGGGCTTCCCCTAGGTCCTACTACCCCTGGTTCTGGTCATCTTTGACACGAACCAAAGAGAAATAAATTTTAATTTTCAAAAAAAATTTTAGGGGCCCTACAGGCCCAACAGAATGGCCTTGCAGGCTGAATCCGGCCCACAGGCTGTATTTTGCCCACCCCTTAAATAGCAGCACCTGAGCCCCATTACAAGAGAGAAGGGGAGGAGATGGAGGAGTTGTCAGTGGGTATACGGTGCCTGGCTCCAGGGGTAGAGATTTATTCCAGCTGCATCCTGGAAGGAGAAGAAACTTTGTAGGAGAGCAGGAGTCTCGCACAGAGATAAGGTGTTATGTTTCTGCCTTGCAGTCTGTGTTTTAGCTATGAGACATGGGGGTGGCTGAAGAGGAATACGGAGGGCCACAGTGGGTGCCTAAAAACAGCAACCCTCCCAGGAGCTTAGCATGAAATGTCAGTTAACAACAATAAGCACCATTCCCTAGAGATTGAAATCCCCTCTCCTATGCACCTCATGGGGTTACAAATATAGGACCAGCTGTCCATCTTCCACCTTGCCACAATAGCCCAGCATAACACAAACTGATCCATGTTTGTTGCATAGTGAAGTGTCCAAATTCAAGTGTGACACGCCTGAATTGAGAAGCAGAGGAGTTGGAGGGCATCATTCTGTGGCCCCTCTGAGACCATTTCTGCTGCTTTTCGAAGTCACCATACTGCCTTGGCCCAGCAAACTGGCCAAGCTGATCACACTCCCCTGGCCACTCAGTATGGGATAGAGAAGATGTACATAGTCCAAGTCCAGTGCACCAAAGAGGGTGCTGAAGGCAGCAAAGAGTGACTGCATCCAGGGGCAGTCCAGGGAGGTGTGGAAGACAGTCCCTTCCACCTCCTCCCCAAAGAAAAGGCAGGCCACCAACACTGTGAGTGAACAAAAGTGCACGTAGCCAGGGCCCTAAGCAGCAGCCACCACTGGAAGTTACCAGTTCTCTTGGCAATGGGTAGCTTACAGGCCAGGCAAATATTTGCTCTCGTGTTGCCGCTACCATGTCCCACTTCCAAGTTGTGTCAGAGTGGGTGGTGGAGACATAGGCAAGATATGCTGACTATTCATGTGCTCTCCCAGACAGGATCTCAAAGCAGACCCAACCACTGTTCTTGTTGGGGCACAGGGAAGGACAGCAGAGCTGAGCCCTCCACTCTCATCACTGTCCACAGCTGGAGAAAAGTAGGTAGCAAAAGAGGGGGGGTCCATCTAGAGGTGAGCTTGTCATGTACAAAGGTGGTCTTCTAAGTGGCAAGCGCATCCCCACAGTAACAAGTTCACTTCAACCAAGGGGCATGAAGTGAAACAGAGTGCAGGTCATGGGCTTTGGCTGATAGCCAGGCAGACCAAGCTGAGTAAAAAATGTGGGTCAGCTTGATGACATGCAACCAGACGAAGGAAGATGAGGTTTCCAGATGCTTGGCTCGGTGTCCTCTGCTGCAAGGCCAAAGTATACACCAGGGGCTCCTGCAGCAGCTCTGGAAATCACAGGCACCTGCACTGGGGTCTCAGTTGATGGTAGGCCTGCCAAGTCCAGGCAAGACTCGGCAAGCCTACCAGGCAAGCAGGGTACTCCATCCAAGGTGATCAAGACCAACAGGAAAAGTTCCAGATCCACGTTGAGGTCCTCTACCTGATGCACAAAAGCTGGTTGTTGCCAGGGGAGGGGTTCACCAGCAAAGCACACACTGAAGGGCTAGCAGGAAGAAGGCAGCCGCCCTGCTCACCATATCAAATAAGCTCTGACCTCCCTCACTGGTGGGCAGGTACAGGATAGCCTGTTAAAGCCAGTTGTGCTTGTTCCAGAAGAATTCTGTGAGGAGGTTCTCAAGCTTTCTGAGCACGGTCACTGGTGGTTCCAGGATACGCCACAGAGCAGCCGCTTCCAGTTTGTTGATGACTTGGACCTGGGCACAGTAGGAAAGTCTAGGCAGGCACCAGTACCACTGCTGTAGTGGTCTCTCAAACCCCTTACCAAGGCCTTCCTGATTGTTAGCTAGATAGGCTGGGAGGCCTAGGAAAATTCCCAGGGCTTTGAAGCCAGTGTGGCAACAGGACAGGCCTCCAGCAGAAATGTGTCACTTTTGGCCAAGCTGATATTGGCTGAAGTGGCATGCTTGTAGGCCTGCTGACACTCAAATCAGGGACTGGACATGACAACTGCAGCTCACAAAACAGTCACATTCTTGCACAGGGTGTCACCCTGACCTAAGAGTCAGTGGCTGGGCTGCAGCCAATGGGAGGGCCAGGCCTGTCAGGCACTGTTGTAGCACGTGGCGCAGTGGCTCAATGGTCAGAGCATGGAACATTTCAGAGGGATGGCAGCTCTGTCAGATGTTGCTGGCATAGTTGTGCCATCCTGGAACCACCAATTACCACGCTCAAAAAGCTGAGAAAAAGCACGTTGAGAATGGGGCATGTTTACCTTCAGGAGGCTACAGGTTAGAGCGGTGTGAAACAGCACCGTTTTGTTTCAACTTGTTTTGCTGGGACAGTGTTTCATTTTGAGTTTCATTTAGTTTCAAAAGCAGTTTCATTTTGTTTCATCAAAACTGTTTCACTGTTTCACCCATAGACTATAATGGGGAAACACAAAAATGCCTGTAACTGTCATTTTTTGGCAGCATTTGATCCAGCACTTCTACTCCCCGGCCAGTGCTCTCATGGGGGGGCACCAGTGCTCCCACCGGCCCGTTGCTTAACTGGGGAGTACAGCCTGTCAGGGGGTGCACCAGCACTCTCAGGAGATGCGTGTACATTGCCACTGACAACAGGTAAAATAATAACTTAGTGAAGCACAGTAGCACCAACAGCATCTCAGGCAACCAAACTGTGACAGAGCCTTCCTCTCTGCTCCTGCAGAGGAGCTTCTTATCCAGTATGTGTCTTAAGGCACGCTTTCACTGTGTCCTTTCCCACTCTTTCCCTCCCTTTCCTTACTTTGTTTCCTTGCAGGCTTCAGCTTTGAAACAAAACATTTCGAAACATTTCAACTGCCCTCGTTTTTATTTTGAGGCTATTTCAAAGCCCTTCATTTTATTTTGAGTTAGCTGTTTCGAGCTTGAAACAAGTCAAAACAGTGTAAAAAAGAAACAGCTGGTGAAATTTTGCACAGCCCTACTACAGGTGTCCTGATAGATGAAGACAGGCCCCAAACAAATGACTTCCAGAGTCCAGAATAAGAAGTTGTGGTTGACCCAATCAAGTTTTTTTCATGATCCAGGGACACAAGGCTGATATTCTGGCCAAAGAGTTCTGCAGCTGCCAGCAGGTCACATAGCAGAAAGAGGTTGTCCCAAATAGTTCTGTCAGGTACACAGTAGCTCTGTTCAGGGCCTCTGAATAAGGCCATAACCATCTTTAGACTATTGTCTTTCTGAGTCTGAGTCTTTCCTGATCTCCAGTCTAAATTTAATTTGCTGTAACTTGAAGCCATTGGTCCGCATTCCACATCCTTTCTGCAGCAAGAGAGAAGAGCTGCTTTACCCCTCTATGCTGGCCCTTCAAATATTTGAAGATTGCTATCGTGTCCTCTCTTAAGCACCTTTTCCACAAGCTTAACATGCCTAGCTTCTTCAGCCTCTCCTCATAGGACTTAATTTCCAAGCACCTGATCATCTTTTTTGCCCATCTCTGGACCCTAATTTCTCCACCTGCTTTTTAAAATGTGAAGCCCAGAACTGCACACAGTATTCCAAATGAGGTTTACCCAGTGCTGAGTAGAGAGGCATTTTCATCTCCCAAATCTTGCACCTAATCCCTCTGTGGCAAGCAGCTTTGAATGTCTGCCGCTGAAAGGGCTTGTGCAGGCTTCAGGCCAGCCTACAGGTAGAAGCAGGCCCAATCAGGCAGTCACATAGCAGTCAGGAGGCTTCCCGATTGGTAGAGGGCTGGCCATCATGGTTATAAGACCAGACCCAGGGAGCAAGGGCAGCTAGCTGCAACTGGGGAGCTAAGGGATGAACATCACCTGGCCAGGGTACTGCTACTCCCAGAACACCTGGAGGTCAGAGTAGGAACTATGTGGATGGAGGAGGTTCCTGGTCCTGGGGCATGACCTGAAACTACACCCTGCTGGGGTTGGATACTGTGGCAGATCTGCTTGTGGAAAGGCAGTCTCCAGGAAATGCCACACCTGTGCCTCTCCAGTGAAAGGCGAGTATGGGGTGCTGGAAAGCCTCAGCTCCCTGCTGCCTTGTGGGTGACCTTGTGGAGGTGAAAGGGTAGGGGAACACACCCCAAAGGAAAAGCACAGGACCCAGGCCCATTGAATGAGACTTAAGGCAGGGTCCAGGCACATCGACAGACACCTGAGGCCCCAGTGAGAGGGCAGAGAGCCAGAGGCCATACAGAACAGGGTCTGTGGGCCACCTGAAGGCTGGCCAGAGTAGAGGCCCCAGTGGAGGGCATGAGGCCAAGGTATGTCTGAGTGCACCTGAGACTAAGTTTGTGCCAGAGGCCAACTACTGCCCAGCTAAGGGGCTGGGGGAGTAATAGTGGAATGGGATGCCATCTGCAAAGCATGGGACAGAGTGTAGGGATGGTTTGGAGCTGTGTATTACACCCTTGGGATCACAGCATTAAATAGGCAGCCTCCTGCCTAGTAATAGCTATTTCAGTTCCAACAAAGGCACGGCAGGAAAATCAGGTGGGCAGACTGCCCTGGACAGGTGGGAGGGCTAACCGGCCTTAGGATGATCACTTGTCACACCTACTGCTGCAGCCCAAAATCATGTCCACCTTTGTGCAGCTGCACCACACTGCAGACTCAATATGACTCTGTGATCTACAAAGACTCCCAAATCCTTTTCCACAGAACTGCCATCCAGCCAGGTGTCACACATTTTGTTTTTGTAGTTGATTATTCCTCCCAAGGTGTGGCACCTTACATTTGTCTGCATTGAACTTCATCCTGTTAGCTCTAGTCCAGCTTTCCAATCTGTCAAGATCCTTCCAAATTGTAGTTGCATCCTCTAACATGTGCCCAATTCTTCCCTGTTTTGTGTTGTCCACAAACTTGCTCAAGAAGCTTTCTATGCCTGCATCCAAATGCACTAATAAACACATTGAATAGCACTGGACCCAGAACGTATCCTGTGGGACTCCACTCAAAACCTCCTGCCATTCTGAAATGGGCCTGTTAATAATTACCCTTTGCTTATGGCTGTTGAGCCAGTTATCTTGTTGTAGTTGTATCCAGTCCACACTTTTCCAAACTATTAGACAGTCCTGCAGGACCTTGTCAAAAGTCTGGTTGAAGTCCAGATACACTATATTCACAGCATTCCCTTCATCCAAGTAGTTACTTTGTCAAAGGAGAAGATCAGGTTTGTTTAACACAATTTGTTCTTCATAAATCCATGCTGCCTGCTTGTGATCAGCCTTTCCTCCTACATAGGCTTGCAAAGGGCCTTCCTTAGGTTATTCTCCAGTAACCTCCCACGTATTGGAGAAGGGCTAACCAGACCAGCTCCCTGGGTTCTCCTCCTTTGCTTTTTTAAAAGAGGCATGACATTGGTTCTTTTCCAGTCCTCTGGTACCTAGGCCCATCACTCATGACTTCATGAAGATCATTACCAAGGGGTCTGAGATATCCTCTGCCAGTTCCTTCAGAACCCTAGGATGAAGCTCATCCAGCCTGCTGAGGGAGGGACCTAACATGAAAGCAGAGAAAGAAAAAACAGTAAAAAGAGCAGAAAAATGAGACCGGGGCACTGGAATGCAGGGTAGAGGCTGCCAAAGCTGTTAGAGAGACCAACAGAGTTCGTTGAAACTTTATTATACAAATATTTAAAGCAAATAGTGAAAGTGTAAAGGTATGTGGTCCTCTAAGGGGATGAGTATGAAACATTTGTTGGCAACAATAAATACCACTCACTAGATACTGAAGCTCCTTTCCCCATGCTGCTCATGGGGTTACAAATGTAGGGCCTGCTGTCCATCTTCCACCTTGCAGAAGGAACCCTCAATGGCCCAGCAGGACACAAACTGGCCACATTTTGATGCAAGATGAAGTATTCAAATTCAAGGCCAAAATACACTCAGGCCAGGAAGTGGAAGACTGAAGGACATCAAAGCCAGCCCTGACAATCCAGTTTCTGAGGTTTTTCATGGTTGCCATACTGGCCTGACCCAGCAGAAAACTGACCAGGCAGATCATGCTCCCCTTGACTGCTCAGTACAGGATAGAGAAGATGTACAGTCTCAGAAAAGTCCAAGTCCAGTGAGCCAAAGATGGTTCTGAGGGAAGCAAAGAGCAGCTACAGCCAGGGGCAGTCCAGGAAGGCAGGGAAAAGTTTTTTCCATCTCCTTCCAACAGAAAGGACAAGCTGATGACACTGCACAGTTTAGGTGGTGGACAAAAGTGGCCACAGCCACGGCTCCATGCAGCAGCTGTCACTGGAGATGGCCAGTTTTCTTGTCAATGGATAGCTTGGACACGGTGTACCAAGACACTCAAGTTTGTTTTGGTGTTGCTGCCACCAGATCCCGACTCCAAATCACATCAAGGCGAGCGGTGGAGACAAGAGGCATGACACACTTTGACTACCCACATGTACAGTGCCTTCCCAGAAAGGATCTCAAGGCAGATCCCACCTCTGCTCTCAATGGGCATGGAGAGGGACAGCAGAGTGCCTAGCCCACCACTCTCACCACTGTCCACAGTTGAAAATAAGCAGCAATAGAGGGTCCATCACCAGAGACTGAAAACCCCCTCCCACAGGCCCCTCATGGGGTTACACACATAAGACCAGCCATCTGTCTTCTACCTTGCAGAAGGCAAGCTCAGTATAGAGCAAGAGAGCGTCCCTGTGAAAAGTCTGTTAATAGGGGGCATTAGAGAAAGCTAGCCCTAGATAGAAAAGAGAAGAACAAGTCGGTAGAGGCCAAGTATAGGGAGAGACACCCTGCTTAGGGGACTGAATTTAGAGATTGGGCAGAACAAGGTGGCCCAAAGATAAGCAGGGTGAAGTGAAGCACCTTCTGGCTAATTCTAGTATTCTAAGGGTAGCCTCACAAATCTATATTTATTTTCTAACAAGGCATGGGCAGGAAAAAATCAGGGCGATACCACTGGAAGGCAGACTGAAGAACAAATTAGCAAAGCTACAGAGAGTACCATGGCCATCTTACCACAGCATGGGTGACTGGTGCTTCCTGAGTCAGCAGGCGGCACTTGCACCCCAGAGGACAATCAGTGACCGCGGGGGTGCCCTTGTGGCCGATCCCGCCAACCCACGAGTGGCAGCGGCACACTGCTGGCACTTCCAGGTGAGCACGATCAGCCTCAGGGATCACTTTTCTTGGCACCCCGATCCCTAGCCAGTGTTCTTGGGGGGAGGGGGGGCAGGTAGGGTTGTTCCTGCCCAGGGCAGGGGGTCGGACTTGATGATGATCTGTTCAGATCCCTTTCGACCCTAGAAACTATGAAACTATTATAGGAACAAAATACACAAACACATATGAGAACGCTTTTCACAAAATAACTGTTCGCTTTCTGATCTCACTATCCTTGTGCTCAAGGGAAATTTATACAACCCCTGAAAAAGGTGGCTAGACACTAAAAACCAAGGACTGAACACAAATATTCACATTGTATCTCATTATAATCTTCTTGATCCCTGCTAATCTTTCTTCATAACACAGCAGTTTACTTTTCTTTTGAAAGGTCTTGTTCTTCCACTAATCCAGCCATCTTTTCTTGTTTGCTAGCTATTCCTGAGAATTTCTCTCTTCTCCCATTTCAAAGTCTTTCAGTCTACTCTTGCTGTGCCTGCTTTTTCCTCAAACCTGAAGAATGCACTGCATTTGAAGCTTGTCCAAGTCTATCCCAGCCATGCAGTTGGTTTAATAATAGAAATCACCCATAAAAATCCTCTTATCACATATTTCCTGGACTCTCAGGGCTACATTATCACTCTAATGCTACCAACCCTAATAAATAAATACATGCTATTGCATATTAAAGGATTGGTGATTTTTTTCCCCCTCCATTTACACTTATAACATGTGGACATTAGGCCAGGCCCCGGGTACTGAACACTCATGCATTTTATGAGCTACAGGGAGATGGCAGTGGAATCATGTTGGGAATTAAGATTTTCAAACTGCTGACAAAAAGATGGTCTATAATAATCATCCTGTGGATTACAGACTTCTAGTGTGTCTTCCACATTCCTAACTTCCTCTATGAGGCTGGGAGCCAGCAGTGGGAGAATGGCTTTGTCCGGTAGGTAGCCTGATGGCATGAAGCAAGCACATTGTGTAGTAATCATGAGTCTGGACAGTACAAAACTGTTTATCCATGTCCTGAGATTTCTGTGAGTTAATGGACTTCAGAAGAATGTGTGTCTTCATTATGAGTAAAAAACTTAAGCCTCCACCTATATGAAGGTGGGGAGATCATACTTTCCCAAGCAAAGAACTACCTCCTTTAACACTGTACAAGATGTACTTCTTGCAGCTTTCCAGATGACCATTATAAAAAAGTGCTGTACATCAAACTGCTCAGTTACTACACATAACATGAAGTTATTCTCAAAGATATACCTGTTCTCCCTCAACCAGGTCATCAGATCACCTACAGATTTATCTTGCACCTTCTTGCATTATGAAGCAACTTTTTCTGCACAGTACAGGATTTAACATCTAAAGCAGGGGAGGGCAAAATAAGGCCTGTGGCCAAATCTGGCCATGGAGCCCACCAAAAATGTAGTAAATTAATATTTATTTGCCCTAGCTTCCTGCCAAAGCTGACAGGCACCAGGGGCAGTAGGACCCAGAGGGAGCCCTCAGCAGGCTTACAGGCTTAAGCAGCCAAGCCCCGCCCACCCCCAGCCAGTTTCCTGCTTTCCTGCCAGGCCCTGCTCCAGCACCACCTGACTATGGCTCCCAGCTGCCTCCCTGGACTGAAGAGCATCGGACCGTGCTGGTATGGGGGAGTGCAAGTGTGTGCGCACGTCTGTAGGCACTGGGCAGAGTGCATGTGTTCATAGGATGAGTCCCACAAGCACATATCACCATATACATGCACCTACATCTCCCCTTGCACTACCATACACAAATCCCAGCCACCCTCTCCCCAGACCTAGCTACCCCCCACATATTCACACATACCCACACATGCTCCCTCACTTCACAGACCCACACAGCCACAGCCCCCACAAACCTATACCCACCCCCCCATAATATACAAGAGTAATACTTCATTTTAAGCTATTATACAATCACCTATGTGTACACTACATAAACATGTAAATCAGGACAAAAATATTTTTTGAAATCAAATTAATGAATGTTGTAGATGTTCAATTTTTAGAGTATAAATTTGGTATTTTTCTGGTTCTGAGATGGCAAAACCCCTTGCTAAAAGAAGTACTTCTGGGGGCAAGGGGAGGGACTTCTGGTGACAAAGGTCAGGGGTTAGGGGGCAGGACTTCCAGTCACAAGATGGCAACCAGGGGGCAGGGCACCTGTTAAGCATTGGGGCTATCCATGCGGCCCTCAACAGCTTGCCAAAACTCAGTAAGCAGTCCTCTGCCCAAAATATTTGCCCACCCCTGGAGTAGCAGCAGTGGGCTGGGTGAATAGCACTGGAAATGAATGCTGCTTAGGCAGCAAATCCTGGCTGGTCACAAGCTTCACAGTCTGTGGCTGGGAACAGAGCTCCCCACTACCCATGCATCATGCCCCCTGTACAGGTGTGTATGGTCTGCAAACAGCATTATATTGTGAGACATTGCTTCCTTGAGCAACTGCCAGGAATCAATGCCTGGCACTGAGCCCCTCCCAACAGGCAGGGCTTTTCAGCAGGGAGCAGGAGTTGGGGAGGGAGGGGGCGAGTAAACAGCCTTCTCTATTCAGGAACCAGGGTCTGTTTGGTCCACGAGTGGGAAAAATACATCTTACAGGCCAGTTCCAACCCATAGCGGGTTTTTGTCCAGTCTAAAGCAGGTACCTCAGTCCCGCTTGGCCCACCCATGGTCCAGCCATGGCACGTCCTGCCACCTCCTGGGCATGCATTGGGACTGGGGCAGCTCTGTGGTGGGACTGCCTTTCTAGGCAGCCCGGGCAGCAGCAGCTCCTTCCAGCTGCCACTGGCCTCAGCCCTGCAGTACTGGAAGGAACCTACTCTGCACAGCCATGACCCTGTGCATTCTGCCCCTGCTTCAGGCTTACCTGCCCAGGTTCAGCAGCAGCACGGGACAAAAACTGTTGCTCAGCGCAGGGGTGGGGAAAGCAGCCCTTCCCCTTTCTGCTGCTGCCAGTTCCCCGCTGCAGCCACATGGAGCCTCTGCAGGGCTGCCCTGTGTCTCCACTACCATCACCACCGCCTCTGGGCTGCCCCCTGGGGCAGTGGGGGCAGTGCAGAGCAGACACAGGGCAGCCCCAGGGGGGCTCTGGGTGGGCACAGCAGGGAACTGGTGGCAGTGGGAGGTGGAAGGGCTGCTTTCCTCCCACACTGAGCAACAGTTTCTGTCCCATGCCACTGCTTCTGAGCCTGGGTGGGCAAGCCTGGAGCAGATGGGGGGCATGCGGGGTCGGGGCTGTGTGTGTGAGGCCTGCTGGTACCACAGGGCTGGGGCCAGCAGCAGCAGTAGCTGGAAGGAGCTGCCTGCCACCTGGGCTGCCTAGAAAGGCTCAGGGGGTCACAGGGTACACCATGGTAGGGTGGTGCAAGGCAGGCTGGGTTGGGTTTGTGCACAGGTTCTAGTCGATCCGCTCAGGTAGGGGTGAAACCCCCCAAACCCCCTATATCCACATACATCCCCACACTCTCCCCCACATATACATACATACTCACCACACCCCACAAACCCCATACCCATCCTCCATACCTCCCCACTCCTCCACACTCCCCTACAATATACAAGAGTAAGACTTCATTTTGAGTTATTATGCAATCACCTCTATATACACACACCACACAAATGCACACAAATCAGGACAAAAATGTTTTTTTAAACAAAATTAAAATGTTATTGTCAATGTTTGATTTTCAGTATTTTTTTTTTTCCTGGTTCCAAAAGTGTACTTTTGGGGGCAATGAGAGGGACTTCTGGTAGCAAAGGTCAGTGGTTAGGGGCAGGGCTTCTGATCCCAAGACAGTGAACAGGGGCGAGGCTACACTTATGACCCTTAGTAATTTGCCAAACCTGGTTAAGTGTCCCTCCACCCAAAATAACTGCCTGCCCCTGCTCTAAAGAAAGCATACTAGTGAGAAGCAGATGACCCAGTTCTTAAAGATTCTTTTGCTAACCCTGAGATAGAGTTGCTGCAAAGTAGGTATTAGGATGTTAACTGAGTGGATAATCATAATTTTAACTGGGACTTTCAGTTCTAATTTGAATTGCTTGAATTCTAAGGAGTAATAGCTTTACCATTCCCTGCTCCTCATCCTCTTCAAAAGCTGCTGTTTACAGTTATACTAGACTTCAATATTACTAGCAAAGAGGCATAGCATAAAAGTGAATTTCTTTAAAATGGAACTGGATATGTTAACAGAGGGTATGGTTGGGCATGCCATAATTCCATTTTATCAGTGTGTAATCTGGAGTCATGTGGCTGTGATATGCAGGCCAGCGCACTAAAATAGCTCCTGTAGCGTGGAAGACAGCTGGCAATCCTAAGTCTCAGGACTTTAGCTAGTCACCAGGGATCATGAAGGATTATTTCCCACTCCTCCTTATGAATGCTTTGGCATCTGAATTTCCTCCCCCCACCTTCTGACTGACTGCGACATTGGCCATTACTAAGGCTTGGGGACTTTTCCTGGGACATGCTGATGCTGCTTAGAAAAAAAAAATCAAATCACCAAATTTTAGTTAGGAAGGAATTTACTCTCACCCCGCAAGCCAACCAGACTGGAATAGATGGTCCAGGGTTTTGTCTTCCTATGTGACATGGGACTTAGTACTTGTGCCTAGGATCCTCTGAGTATACAATTCAACTGCTTCCCTGTCATCACAGTGGTGGACTACTGGCAGTGCCCTCATCTTCCCTGCTTTTTATCTATGGTACAATGTAAGGTGTTCTTGGTATTTCAGAAATTGTGCCTTGTAATTGCAAGGGTTTTCTGTGGAAATTTTGGGGATTTCTGCAGTTCATGAATGCCTGGAAATGCAGAGAACTGAACTCAATGGCCCAGGAGGTCTCTTCCAATCCTATGTTCCTCTCTACATTTATGTAGATTTCAGCTTCAAATGTCAAGATACACCTGTCCAAGGTGCAAAAATAAGATTTTAGGAGTTTGTGTAAATCAGGTAAAATACACTGTGCTTGGGAAGCAAGACTCAATCATGCTTCAATTAATTATTGGGATATTTAAAATGCCACACTCTGCAAACATTTTTGACCAGATACCTGTGTTAGAAATCGTATCTCAATTATCATTCAATATTTAATACAGTAGGTGGACTTTTCAGCAGGCTGAAGGTTAACAAATCTGGGCTATTTTTGCCAAAGGGTTTTTTTTATGCCCATCTTTGCTTAGTAAGTAAAGATTAATTTAATGACATACAGACATGAAACTAATTTTGTTTACCTAAACTCTACTTACCTAAACTATCAGGACTATCAATTGAAAAACACATAAGTATAACGTCTGTATCTGGATATGAAAGAGGTCTAAGTCGATCATAATCTTCTTGCCCTGCTGTATCCCACAAGGCCAACTCAACCTGCAAAACAGGAGTGAAGGCAGTTAGCCAAGGTAGTCATTACAGAGAGATACCCAAACAACCTGGAAAGCAGATTTCAATTAACACAACTTAAGGAAGGGAACACAGTGCATGCAGTTCCTCAAAAGGGACAAAAAAAATCTTCCATTTCCTACCCCAAAAATCAAGGTAAATAATTTGACAATGTTTTCATTATAATCTATAGTAGAGGTGTCAAACTCACTTGAGACCCTGGGCCACACTCAGATCACAAGGCTCCCAGCAGTCTGGATCTAACTGCAGGGCACGAGCGCTCCTGCAGTGGCCCTAGCATCATCAGTGTGGAGTTGATGGGGGCGGGGGTAGAGCAGCACGGTGTCTAGCAGTGGCAGGAGTGGGGGCTGTGTAGAGTCCAGCAGCAGCAAGAATGTGGGCTGGAGTAGGGGTGGTGCAGCACCTGGTGGCGGGAGTGCAGGATCGGATGGGGGAAGGGGCAGAAGTTGTACATGGTCCAGCAACGGTGCCAGGTTCAGAAGCATGAGGTCTAGCGGCAGCAAGTCAAGCTCACTGCTGATGGTCATGCCCAACAGGGCCAAGGGGCTCAAATTCTGGTGCCATCCAGTAGCCTGGTGGGCCACACAGCGAGGCTCCATGGGCCAAAACTGGCCCATAGACCATTATATGTTTGATATCCCTGGATCTATGGTCATCACTAATCCTAGGAGCTTCCATAAAGAAAATAAGATAGAGGAGCTGAAGAAATGTACATGTTCTTAACATCTTAATTTGGGGCAATACAGGAAGACCTAACAAATATAATTTTGAACAAACATAAAAATAATGCACAATAAAGAATAATACCAACACAAATTACGTTTATAGAATTACAAACACATCTTAAATGGATATGTTTTCAGGGGAATGTGTAATTTGGTTGTTTGTCAAGTGTTGAACTTAGTAACCCAAAAGTTCCCTTCTATCCTTGTATTTTTATATGCAGAGGCAAAAGTAACTTTCCAAGCAGCTTAGGTAAGTGAAAGGGCCAGTAACCAGTTCCAAATATTAACATGCTTGACAAGCAATGGTCTACTATTTAAATCGCAAAGACAATGATATCTAAATGTTTCTCTGTTACATAAACACAAAACTTAAAACTCTTGGTTCAGAGATGATATTTTCTTAGTTGGTCTAATAAAAAGTCACAAAAAAACCAAACAAGAAACCCAGAAATCCCTAAGAAGTCATGTGCCCAAAAGCTTGAAAAGAAAGATAATTTGTTTGTGATATCTTCACTGGTCTAATAAAAAGGTATCATATCTCTGATCCAAAAGTTTTAGAGTTTTGCATTTCTTTTAGTCTCAGACCAACATGGCTACTAAATACATCCCTTTTACATAATGCATTTACTCTAAGATGAGGTTTTTCCCTCCAGTCAGCATGGGGAAAAATGTACCCTCATCTTATATTTGCACACAAAGTGGAGGGGGGAAACAGGTGGCTGCTGCAGCTCTGACCCTGGCTCTGAAGCCAGGTTGGGGCCACAGTCAAAACCACAGCAGCCTCCTGCTGCACCCCCCTCCACTTACATTCTGCAGCTGCTGCATTCACCAACTTACTGCTGGGTGCTAGGTATCTCCCAGGCCCAGAATACATAGAAACATTTTGCCCTGCCTAGCCAATCAGCACCAGCGACACTGCTGCATTGTCTACCTGGCCAATCAGCAATGCCAACACTACTGCATGGCCAAACAAGGCCCAAGCTTCCACCTGCTGTACTATGGAAGCAGCCTAAGCAGCATCTGACTGTGTGGATGGGGGCACAAACTGAGCAGGGGGAGAGGAGTGGCAGGGGGGTAGGAAGGCTGCAAGGGAAAGAAGTGAGTGGGGCAATGGGCAAGGGGGCCATCTGACCCCCCCCCCCACTGTAGCAGTGGGGCAGGGATTCAAGACAACCACCCCAACACTTAAAATTCTATACCTGGAAATGATAATAAATTTGTACATTTTCCATATGGAGGATCTAACAATTGTGGGGTCATCTTCAAGTAAATACAATAGATGTACTCTCCACAGACCTTTCGGCAAAGGTACTTGTAAACAGAAGACAGAACTGGACTCACAGAAATTACATACCATAAAGTTGTGTGAGTCACACCCCTGTATGCATGCTTCTGGGAATCAACTCCTGGTAGAGAAAACACTGAACCCTCCTACAGTCTACAGCACTATCTGGGAAGCCATAAGCCCCCTTGAACAAAACTGAAATCAGCTACTCTCGTGTGTATGAGAAAGCACCCATTCATTAATGGCTTCTTCAAAGGCATTGGGTATTGGCTGCATCCAAGACTGGGGAGCTTGCTGGGACCAAACCCAGAGGTCCCTGGCTAGAGGGTCTTGCCCCTCCACTCAGGATCTAGGTCAGGAAGGAATTTTACCCTATGGTCAGATTGGCACAGACTGACTGTGGGGATTCTGCTTTCCTCTCTGGCAGAGGGCATGGTCCTCTTTTGGGATCCCTTGAACATATATTAACAACTTTTTATAGAAGCAGGGCATTGGCTGCTGTGGTTTCCCTGGTTTCCCTGGGGCAGGTTAGGATGTTATGGCTTGTGTTGCAGCAGAGGTCAGTAATTTTATGAAAAGTTTAGATTATGGATTTGTACATGATGGTTTGGATAGAGAAGCAGAGTGAGCTGGACTAGATGATCTCTGAAAGTCCCTTTGAGTCTACTTCCTTATGATTCTATAATTAGACACATCAGTTTCTTTTTCAACGGCCTCTGTAAATTTCCACTTGCACAAATGTAGATGTACATACATTTGGCAACCTTTCAAAAGCACAGCAGCTGTTGTGTTCTAATTGTTGTGTGTGAACAAACAGGGAACAATTCAAATGTAGCAAAACTTGTCCACCTTCAAACCTGGTGAAAGCAGTTCACACATAATATTTAGAACACAATTGCTGCTGCCCTTTGTCCTTCCTCCCCTTCATTTTGCAAGTGGTCTAAATATACATATGCCACGCCTTAATAAAGTAATGCGCTTAGGTGGAATTTAAGTAGGGGTGCGAAGCTTTGCTGGCTGTTTCGTTTCAACACGGTTTCAACTCGTTTCACACTTGAAACAGTGAAATCAAAATTAAATGAAGGGCTTTGAAACGGCCTCAAAACGAAATGAGACTGCTTCCCTCAGCTGGGTTCAGTTCCCCAGCACTGGGTCCCAGGCAGCAGGAGCACTCTCCTGTCATCTGGGGCAGATTGGGGGCTGCCCGCACCCCTGGGAGGGCTGTGGGAACTCTGTCCGACTCCTCCAGGAGGTGTGGGCCCCTGATCTGCCTGCCAGATCACAGGATACTATTTCTGCTTCTCAGCTCCTGCTCATCAGCAGCTTGAGGTGCAGCTTCCTAGGATCCCCTCGACCTATTTCCTTGAAACTTGGCAGGCTTCATGCCCTCAAAAGGGACTAACATCCCTGCAAGTTTCATCAGAATCAGGCAAGAAATGACAAAGGTATAGACTTTTTTGTGCTTCGCCATTATAGCTTATTGGCAAAAGTGAAACCGTTTCAATGAAACGGAAAAGAACAGTGTTTTCGAAATGAAATGAAACTTGAAATGAAACTGTTCAGTCGAAATGGAAGTTGAAGCAGAAAGCTGATGTTTCTCACTGCCCTAAATTTAAGTGCATGGGGGCCAACCTTTTTGACAGCTGTGTCACAAATTAACCCCGTACCCTCCCCAAGTGTCTCTGATCCCTTTCCCTTGCCCAATCTGCTGTCCAGCTTTCTGCTTCCTGCCTGATCTGATGTCCTGCTTTATGCTTGCTGCCCTGTCTACCACTGTACTTGCCAGTCCCCTCTCTGATCTACCACATACTACACATAAAGGGTGCCTGTGCCTCCCATGGCACCTGTACCATAGGTTGGCCACCCCAATCTAAGTAATCCTACTGAGTACATACAGATTCATTGTCCAGCTTCCAGTACCTGTGACGTATGCAGGATAAAATATACTGGTGTGTGCCTTTAAGGTTACTGTGTGCACCTGTTAGGCCTTGAGCAGCCATTCCCAACCAACTCGTGAACAGTTACTCTTGTCCTGCTTCCGTTTTTTCTTAGGTACCTTCACTGAATGAATGTCTCCTCCCCAGGGAAGCTCCCTGTACTTGCCTGCCACATCAAGCCATTCTGTTTAAGAGTAGAAGGTTCCCTCCAGGGTGGGACTTGATGGGACGTGTTGTCTGTGGATGTTCTTGGGGCTCCACCTCCCCTACATCCCTTTCATATGCCAACTAGTTGGACTTGTCTTGATGTTGGTCTGGCCAAACATGTCGAGCACCGGCCATGCGATGAGGTCCTGATATGGGTGACATGATCGTGGCGTTGGGCTACAAGCCACCTGCTCTTCCTTGATCCCTTCCTCAGGATCTGGCCTGTGCCCAGTGATGACTGCTAGGCTTCTTTAAAATATCCCTGCCTGAAGTCCCCAAGGGCCCCTGATCCCTCAGCCTCAGTGTGCAAATGAAGGCTTCTCTTCAGCCTCGAGTGGGGGGGGAGGGGAACACAAACAAACAAACAAAACACACACACACACACAGAAACTCCAATGAATGCTTCAGGGAGGGAGTGCTTCCCTTCCCTACTCACGCTTCCTGAGTGTTGTGTTGAGTTTGGTCCCCCAGAGTCCTTCTAAGCTCGCTTGCCTGGTGAAACCCTCTTTGGGACTCCGTTCTTAGTCCTGTCCTGGAGGCGTGCCTGGCTGTGCTGGCTGGTGCAGACAGCCACCTCCCAGCTGTTGCTCCCTGGCTTCTCTCTCCTGGCTGGCTTTTATTGGAGCCAGCTGGCACGTCTTGACTCATCACCCCACGCCAGCCAGCTTCAACCACATTAATAAGCAGCTGGTGAACCATGCGGGCAATTTCCACAGTTGTTTTCATTCCTTGGCCTCTGTGCCTGTGGTAGTTAAGTTTCTTTTTATTTTGGGGCTTTGCAAGGTATTCCCCCAGGGCTGTGGCATTTCACCAGTACAGTTCTGGCCCCTGGGAAGTAGACTCCCTCCCCGTGTTTCTTGTCGCCTTGTGACACTGTGATTAATTTCAGAGACAAAGTGCATCATGTTATGCACTCTCACTGGCCACCTACTAGAAGAGAAGCAGCAATGCAGCTTGGAAGGACTACTTGTCCTTTTTTGATCTTGGTCAAAACATGGAACAATCAGGACTGCCTCAAATGAGATATCTATTCATAGCCAGGGTGGGCTCTCCAGCAAAGTGTGGACTGTGGCACTGCTCTCAAACATAATTTTAAGAAATCAGATGCTGAAACAAGACAAGTATTTGGTTAAGTAATGCACCAAAGTCCAGCTGGCTGCTCCACATACCTCAATATAGGAATGTGCCTGATATAAGTTACAGTTACTGCAGTAACTTAGGTAGAATGTGTACTTTAGTCTCTAGGCTTCAGCTACAATTTCATATAGCTATACAATACAAGGCAATTTCTGTTTAAAGACTGGCATTTTTCTCTACAACTATTAATACTCTTTAGGCTTCTCTAGCTGTTAAGTAATGATAAATAAAGAAAGAGGGATAAATAGACCTATACAGGTGGCAGGTGAACTTTAAAAGATATAGCTGACAAGCCTCGGGTCTCTAGATGCACTGAATAGCTCAGAACTGCAGTAACCCCTACTTGGCATAGTAATACATCCTTAACTGGACAAGGAAGGGGGTGGGGTGGGGGGAGGTGGAGATAATTTCTTTGTTTGCTCGCACCATTCAAGACCGGTTTTCTTGAGATCTTCAGGGAGATTCTCCTGTGAATAAAGAGTTGCTTACAAAGACAAGAGACTGAATTTGGATGGCCCAGGAAGCTACTTCCAATTTTATATACCTACATTACAAGTGCCTGAAATGTGGTGTTTTTAGGAAACTCGTTTTTTGCCAGGGAATTGGTGGCTTAGATTGAATCCAGGATTGTCATAATAGGAGTAATTTTCAGGCTATGTTGAAATATGGCTCTCTCCTGAATGACTGCATCCATGATGACTAAAATAGGCTACAAGTGTTTTGAGTTTCAGTTCTTGAGGTTTTGCTTTGACAAGACAAACCTCTAGACCAGTGGTTCCCAACCATTTTTTGCTGCACCCCGCTGTTGGGAGTAGAGTGTGGCAGCAGTGGCCCAGGGACAGGGGCGGGGGAGCTCTCAACATATGGCACAACTCCTATTTTCTGTGCAGTGCTGCTGGCATTGCCCCCGTGACCCTCATTTGTGTTGTGACCAAGGGTTGGGAACCACTGCTCTAGACAAAGACATGCATAAAGACCCATCTGAAACACAGCTAGCATTACTAGGCACTTGGAATACCTTCTGAACAGGTTTGAAGGGAGAATAGAATGACTGGCTTCCATATGGGACTCAGTATTTGATGTGGCTCTTACTAAAGTATGGATGTGTCTACATTGATCTCATTAAAATAGGAATGAAATGATTTCCATCTACACACCATTCAAAATAATTTTCTGAGCCAGTGAATAGTCAAGTTTCATGTACGTTGGTCATGAAACAATGCAAGGGGTATCTTATTGCTGATGAAAAGTCCCAGTGAAGCTTATTTTGTTGGGGAACAGTATGATAGCACTGTGCTTAATTTGCAAACAAAGTATCAGTCATGAAGGAATAAAATAGCATTATGATATAAGCCATAGTTCTTACGATAAGTGATTTGTGATGGTTGAAAATAAACAAAAAGGGTAGTACTGTTGCAGAAAGGTCTTACAGCCCAAAAGTCCATTTTAAAAAGGCTATCCTAGGCAACAAAGCTTCTGTGCTGGCCAGTAGGGCTGTGTGAAGTTTCGCTGAACGTTTTGTTTCAAAGACATTTCAAAGCGTTTTGAGCTTGAAACAGCAAAACTGAAATGAAACAAAAAGCTTTGAAACAGCTTCAGAACAAAATGACGGCACTCAACTTTCAAAACGTTTTGAGTTTCAAAGCAGCTTGTGACAAGAGGCAAGGGAAAGCCAGGGCTGTGTTCCGAGTGGCTCCGCAGCCCCATGGAGCTCAGTGGCGGGAGACAGAGCACAACCCTGGCTTTGCCCACCTCCCACCCGCTGGGCTGAGCTCCATGGGGCTGCAGAGCCACTCGGAACACAGCCCTGGCTTTCCCTTGCCTCCTGCCACTGGCCTGGATGACAGGAGGCTGCTGCTGCCTGGGACCAGTGGCAGCATCAGTCTTCCCTGGTGCTGGTCCCAGGCTGCACCTAGCGCTGGTCCCAAGTGACAGTAGCAGCCTCCTGTCATCTGGCGTAGATCCAGGGGCCCATACCCCTGGGCGGAGTCCAGCACAGCTCCATAGCCCTCCTGGGGCTGTGGACCTCTGGATCTGCAAGCCAGATGACAGGAGGCTACCAGCAAGTGTAATGAGTTTTGCTTTTTGCAATTTGAGGTGTAGTTTTCAAGAACCTCTGCACCTGTCTCCTTGAAACTTGGCAGGCTTCACACCCTCACAAGGGTCTACACCATCTCCGCAGTTTTCATCTGAATCAGGCAGGAAATGACAAAGATTTAGACATTTTCAAGATTCCCCTTTATAGCCTATGGACAAAACATCGAAACGCATTGAAACAGTGGGACAGTGCTTCAAAATGAAACAAAAATAACAAAAAGAAACTGTGTCCGTTTGAAATGGCAAAATGGGCGTTAAAATGAAATGATGGTGTTTCACACAGCTCTACTGGTCAGTTACTTTGTGGATCATGAAAGAGCAAAGAAGGGTAAACCATTTATCAATGATGACTGTATGCTCCAAATATTGTATGCTCAAAGCTGTAGATTGTTTGCTCAGAAAAAAAGTCTTCATTTAGTCAAATCAGTTTGTCCAAAATAGCTGTCCCGCACAGTCAAGGACATTGGTGATTATCTTAAACTACAGAGCTTCATGATATTGCTGACATGTCTGTGGCATATTCAATCACTTCAGATGACAGAACTGACACAGATACTATTCAGCTGCTTACTTTTGTTCATGGAGTTTCAGAAGACTTTAAAATATAAAGAACTCCTTTTGCCTGAAAGCTTGAACCAGAAAGAGCAGAGTTGTTTAATGCAGTGCACCTTGTATTTGACAAACAGCATGAAGTGGGGCATCTGTCACTGGTGTCACTATAACTGGCGCTCCGGCCATGGTTGGAATTAATATTAGAGCTGTGGTAGTACTAAACAAGAAAGTTACTGAAGAACACAGTGTTGACACAATTCATTACCACTGCATTAGCCATCAAGAAGTCTGTAGCTGCCTTGGTTTCAGGGGACATGTCTACGCACGCATTTACTTACTGAGCAGTAAGCAGATTTTAGGTCAGTGTCTACACATGCAGCCATTAAAGCACAGTAACTAAAGTTAGTCCCAAGTCAGTCCACACACACGTACATTAATGCGCGGTAAGTAATTGGGCATAAATTTGATGCATCATGCAGGTATCAAATTTATGCTCAAGGCAACTTAAGTCACCATAGTTACTGCACAGTAAAGGCATGTATAGAATCATAGAACAGAAGGACTGGAAGGGACCTGTAAGATCATCAAGTCTAGTCCCCTGCCATGGGCAGGAGGTAATTGGGCTCAAACAAGCTCAACAAGATGCTTGTCCAGCCTCCACTTCAACATCACCAGGGTTGGCAACTGCACCACCTCTGCTGGGAGCGTGTTCCAGATTCTAGTTCCCAGATGGAAAAATAAGCTTTCTCCACTGTCTAGCTTAAACTTTTCCTCAACTAGCTTATGCCCATTGGACCTCATCCTCTTAACAGGTGCCTTTCTGAAGAGTTGCTCCCCTAGATCCTGGTGTTCACCCTTAACATACCTGTAGACAGCTATCAAGTCACCCCTCAGTCTTCTTTTATTCAGACTGAACAAACCCAGATCCCAAAGTCTCTCCTCATAGGCTCTATTCCCCAGGCCCATGATCATATGGGTGGTCCTTCTCCGCACTCTTTCGCGCTTATCCACATCCTTCTTGAAGCGTGGTGCCCAGAACTGGATACAGTACTCCAGCAGTGGTCTTACCAATGCTGAGTACAGGGGGAAGAAGCACCTCTCTGGATCGGCAACACATCAGCTGATGCACGCCAGAGTTCCACTTGTTCTGTTGGTGACTTCATCACATTGATGGTTCGTTATTCATCCTCCATTCAATTGTCACCCTCGGATCCTTTTCACATGCAGTGCCAGCCAGTGGACAACTATCGATCATAAAGATATGGTGAAGGTTCTTCCTACTCAGATGAAGGACCTGGCACTTGTCTCTATTGAACCTCATCTGACTGCAATCAGCCCATAGGACCAGCCTGTCAAGGTCATCCTGGATCTTTGCCGTCTTCAGATGTGCCCACATATCCGCATAGCTTGATGTCATCCACAAACTTAATCGTTGCGCTTTCCACTCCCACATCAAGGTCATTGACAAATATATTAAAGAGCAAGGGCCCAAGCACTGATCCCTGTGGGATACCACTGGAGACAACCCTCCAGGATGAGGCCACCCCATCAACCACAACTCGCTGGAATCAGCTGCTGACTGTTGGTTACTGCACAGTAAATGTGCACATGTAGATATGCCCAGGATTGTCATTATGAAATGTGTGAACTTTATCAAATCTAGGGCCCTCAAATCATTAGCAGTTTAAAGCCTTTTGAAGCTCAATTTTGACATGTCAAATATTTTACAGCACAGCTAAAGCACAGATGCCAACCTGAAACACTTTCTTTTGAGTAAACATATTTCTGAATAAAAAAAGATTTTCCTCAGCTGACTGATACTAAGTGGCCACGTGATTTAGCATTCTGGGTGGATATGACTGGTCTTCTTAAACAACTGAATTTGAAGTTTCATTGCCACAAGAAGTTTGCTTTGAGAGTTTTAAGTCCTCGAAAGAAAATTTAAACCATTGCAGAAGCAACTGATGAAAGGCAAATGTTGCCCTTTTTACAGTATACAAAGTGCTTTTGGGTGAAAAAACCCAAGGCACTGCAAGTTCTGTATTCTGGAAAATATTTCCAAACTATTCAGTGGTTGTTGACAGAATTCAGCTGGCAATTTTTGGATTTTAAATCTCACAAGCAAGCACTGACTTTTTTTTCAAAAAACATTTACACAGGAGCCATAAAGTACTCTTATAGATATGCAGTTAGAACTGTCAGACTTATAAGAACATGCATAAGCAAAGGCATCTGACTGCAAACTTTTCTTTGTAAACTTCAACAAAGCTCTTTCCCCTGAAACTTACCCTAGAATATATAAATCTGGATAAAACCTGGCTTCTCTATTCAGAAGCATGTACATCTGTTAGAAAGTCTTTTTACAATGAATATAGACAAATTTAAATTACAATCCAGGCTGACAAATCATCATCTTCATGTGGTTCTCCATTTTGAAATGCCAAGCACTGAACCAAGATTGTAACACACAGTATCTGTGAAGATAGCTACATAAAGTCTCAATCAAAAAAACAGGTACAGGATTTTTTCACCTTGTTGGGGTATAATGTATTTATATATCCTGAAAACTGGCCTTTTATATCCACTTTGCTTTCCATTTTTAAGCCAATTTCTAATCCAGAAGTGGACATTCCCTGTAATCCCAGGACTAGCTAACTTTGTTAACAGCCTCCAAAGGGGAACCTTGTCCAATGGTTTTTAGAAATCGAAATACAAGAATATACCCAATCCACCTGCTTACTGACACATTCAAAGAACTTTAGGAGGCTGGTGAGGCCTTTGGCAAAATCAAACCAAACCTTGTTGATTTCTCCCCAGCAAGCTACACTTACTATGTGCTGAACAACTCTTTTCATTATTGTTTTTCATCATCATCACTGGCAATCCCTCACAGTTGAGGATGATTGTCTTTCACGATTGCTTTAATCTGGGGGTCCAAAAATGCCTCACAAGGCCAATCCAGGATCAACAGACTGTATGTATCCACATGTGTATTAAGATCCGGGAGCAGTTTACTCATGAGTAAGCTACTCATGAGAAAATGCTCCCAGGCAGGCATCACACATGCAGGAAAGTGGGAGCAGATTTGCTGCTAATGTTAGCAAACTGCTCCCACTTCCTGTGGATCTGAAATAGGCCCAGACAGCTGTCTCCTTGCTGGGGCTAGGACACTGCTGCCTGATGCCAGAACGGAGAAAATGTGCCCCTGCCCTGGCAGCAGGAAGCTCTGGCTCCTCGACTGATGCAGGAGACTTGAAAAGCACTGCAGGGGAGGGACAGGTCCCAGCCCCCTGCCCCAATCCACTCATGGGGCAGCTAGCAGAGAGCCCCTGGCTGGGCAGGGATTTCCCACCCAGCTGATGGCTCACTATTAGCTGTTCCACCAGCAAATGGGGTAGGGGGCTGGGACCTGCCCCTCTGCTGCAGCTCTTTCCAAACCCCGCACCTCAATCACCCAATCGAGGCATGGGGCTGAGACCTACCCCAACGGGTCAGTTCCCAGCCCTCACTCCATGATTACAGGGCAGGAACTAAAGAGCCTGTTCCCTGCTTAGCTCCGTGATCATGGAGCTGAGTGGAGAACAGGTTCCCCAGTACCCGCTAGCAGGGAGCTCCCAGAGCCAGCTCCGCAAACAGGGAGCTGGCACAGAGATAAGGATCTCCCAGCCCTCCACTCTGTGATCCTGATGGTGAAGCAGGGGCTGGGAGTTTAGGATCACCCAACCTCTGCGCTCCCTGATCACAATCCTGAAATGGGGGAGCTTGGAGTTCCCTGCTGCCAGGACAGGGGTACGTAGTCCCCATCTAGGCTCTGATGGTAGAGCCTGTCCCAGCAGCAGGCAGCTCCCAGGGGCAGGGATCAATAGCCTGCCCCTGATGGCTGGCTGACTGGGAGCACATTTGCTCCAGGTCAGGCATCTAACACGAGTGCTACTGTGCTGTAACTAATCACAAGTAAATCTGCTACTTGCATCTGCAGGTAGGAAATTTACTTGCAGTTAATGAAGTTACCACACAGTAAGTGTGCGCATATGCAGACACATGCTTATTGCATAGTAAAGAAATTCATGTAGATGAACCCTTTCTGTTGCAACTTGGGCATGCATTTCAGTATAGGGTGGATGGCTCTGGATTCTTGATTTGGTCTGTGATATGCTGTTTCTTCCGCTCCTGCTTTTCCAAATGCTGTTCAAGGTACTGAGAGATCTTTGTAGCAGACTCTTCCTCCATCCGGGGCCTTCCTGAGTGATTGTTTCCCATAAGTTGATGTCAATGTTACATTTTTTTTTTCTAGTTGACCTTGAGGACAGTCTTGAAGACCTTTCTCTGTCCTCCTCTTAGGCATGCACCTCAACTGGGCTAGGAGAATAAAACATGCTTTGGGAATCTGGAGTCAGACATCCAAATTACACAGTTAACCCAGTAAAGTTTGCTGGATGATCATTACCTTGATGATAATGGTGTTTGCTCGTGAGAGGATGCAAATGTTAGTGCATCTGTCTTTCTGCTGAATTTGAAGGATTTGCCAGACATAACTGATGGTACCTCTAACGCAGTAGTCACCAACTGGTTGGTTGGGGAGCCTGTGACAGTCGATCTCAGTCTGGGGGGACTCAGCCCTCCAGACTGAGAACAATTCTGAGGCTCTGCAATCAGGAGAGGTGGGACATACATGGGGAATGGCAGGATGCACTTGGCTGGGCTAAGCCATGCCCCCTGCCCACTGGGGCTGGGCTGGGGGAGTGGGCTAAACCCCTCCATGGTCCCCCTGCCACTGAGTGGGACCCTGGCCAGGCTGGGCCAGGGGAAGGTTGGAGCCTGGCAGCTCATCCAGATGTGGGGGGGTTCTTGCCACTGAGCACACCTCAGCAGAGGCCCAGGGGGCACATGCCCCCCGATCTGTGCACAGGGTGAGGTGGCTACCCCGGGTTCCTCATCAGCAGGGAAGTAAAAACCACAGTTTTAAACTCTGTGCCCATTTTTGGCACCAAGTTTAAAATTATGGCTTTCACATTTGTTTCCGTGGGAGCTGGAAGCGGTGCCCCTCCACCAAGTGGGGCTGGGATCAGGCCAGGAGAGCCACACCACACCTGGGGGAAGGGGGCAAGCCAGGTTGGAACAGCCATGCCCCACCTGGCAGTTTGCACTTTTAATGCACTGTTGGATTTCTTTGTCCATGTCAGCCTTTTGTGAGAGGCCTTCTGAGGTACAGGAAATACTCAACCTTCTCCAGAGTTGCTCTGTAAGTCTGAATTATTGAAGATGGAGACTGCACATTAAGAGCTTGTTGATGGTGGATATTAGTCTTCTGAATGTTAAGAATCAGTCCCATTTTCTTGGATGCCTTAGTAAAGATGTTGACATCTCCCTGAAGGTCTGATTTTGAGTAAGTACACACTATTTATTGTTTTTACAAGTTTTCCAGGAACAGAAGTTAGACTCACTGGCCTGCAGTTCCTTGTTTTCTCCTCCAGCCTTTTTTAAATATGGGGGCCACAACCAAACTGCCTTGTCAAAGCTGAACACCCTAAACCTAAACTCAAACTGTTAGGATCCCGTGTTTGGACCCATATGTGAGGACCCTGCCACAAAGCTAGTCCTGCCTGGTCAAGAACAGAGCCCTATATTAATATATCTACTTGAAGGCTTTGGCAAACTAACTATAGACATAATGAAAGGGTCCTTGCTCCCTCAGTGGTAGCAAAGAAACACAATCAGGCAGGGGTATACTCTATTTGAGTAGGGCAGCTGATGAATGAGGGACTTCACATGCCCTTCTCCCAGAAATTTCTGAGAAGTGTTCAACATGATGCCTCCAGAGAGTGATCTCCTATAAGTAGAAATATACATAGACCTTCTAAAAAGAACCACATCATCTGTACAATTACAAATTGTAAAATCATTAACATAACAAGCTATCTAACCAATTCGGAAAATTACTATCTGATCATTACAGTGAAGGCATCTGAATTACTCTGCCCATGTCCACTAGGAGTAAATAACTGCAACAAGCTTGCCCCATCAAGAACTGCATTTTTAACACACTAATTCAAGAAACATTTGAAGAATTCTGTTGAAACAAATGTTTATGAACTGAAACTAACAGAACCCACCCCCAACCAGTATTACCAAATAACTACTGTACTTGTACAGAAAATCTGACCTTTGTCCAATGAACAGCAAAACATCTCATTGGCTAAAAGGTATAATCATTTAAGAAAATCCAGTGCTCAAAAACGTTCATGTTTAATCAATTTTGCATATTAGTGAATTTTAAATTTGTCATGCCTCATATGAGCAGACTCACTGAAAAGTGTGTTATGCATGTAATTGTGCTTGCAAAGGTACAAATATGCAGCAGAGGACAGCAATTCTAGATGAATATTTGATGGAGGTATTCAAGTTCAAAAACTTCTTGGTGAGTGCTATGGTCAAAACATTTGTTACTTAACACAAATACAACTACATATTAAGAATGAAAAAAATGGATTTGCATGTACAGTCATTTTTAAGTAAGATAATCGAGGTTCCAATATATTTCCATTTTTCCAAATCTGGCAACAATGGTCCTCACTCATCAGAATATGCCTCCTCTTTCTATCTTGCAAATGCATTCTAAGGAGTACAGGAGGGTACTTTGCTAATAGTTATGCATACATAGATCTGTGTCATTTGAATTAATACACTATTTTTGTAGCAGTTAAATATATGTACCTACCTGCTTTCCATCCACTTCAATATCTGCTACATAATTTTCAAACACTGTAGGAACATAAACTTCAGGGAACTGGTCTTTGCTAAATACAATCAGCAGACAGGTCTTTCCACAGGCTCCATCACCAACTATAACCAGCTTTTTTCGAATGGCTGCCATTACTGGAAAAAACAAAAAATTGGGATTAAATATTTCTGTTCTACTATAAATTATTTCAGAGAGATGTTATCAACTGCCAATCATTATGCTCCTAGCAATAACTTTGCTCTTGACCACACTTCATTACAGCTGAACATGCACGGGGATCAGCTTTGAACAAGTCACCACTTTTCCAAGAAGTGTCTTTAAGAACACACTGTGTTCATGTGGAACAATGTAGACTGGGGAAGGGGAAAACAGACCAAGATGTAAAACAGCTATTAAGCATACAAGTAAAAGCACAACAGAGCACAAATTAATAAATTTTGAACTTGAAAAGTGACTAGAAAATTGAGGGGGAGAAAGTGCTGAAAGCTTGCTGTATATGGATGTGAAACTATAATTTGTATGGGAAACAGGGTAAAAAAGTAGAGAGAAGACACCAATAGTTTGAGGTAGTAACAGACTTAGTATTTCTTTGCTTGCCTTGTATACCGAGGTGGAAACTGCAGAAAGTTACCAAGTGAACAAGTTGCAGACAAGGTTCTTTGGGTGAATCTGATATCTTTTATTAGACCATTTTAAATAGTTGGAAAACAATTATTAATCAAGCTTTTGGGTTCCAAAACCCTTCATCAGGCTAAGGAAGTTTCTGCAGTTGGTGAAGGAGAGAGATATCAATATAGCCACCAGTGAACTAGGATTTTAAATTACATGCCATAGTGTTTAATGAAATGTTAAGAAAGAAGTCATGGGAACTGGGATTTCTTTCATTTGCTTGTTCCAATATTTTTTTTTTTTTTTTTAAAATAAAAGAGAGGGCTCTCAGACTTCAAAGGACACAGAGGATTTTAGGGAAAGAAAGCAATACTGGTGATGTGACTGCAGAAGCTCCTGTACATTTGGCCAGTGCAAATGGCTACTGCTTTTACTGGGTTTGAGCACAATGAAGAAACATTTTTGAGAGGTAAGTTTTATTAGGAAACTGATATTTTTAAAAAGATAAATGTATTCTACTTGTTAGGACTATAGTCAATACAAAATAAATGTAATCAGCTCGTGATGGACTGCACCCAAGTGATCACTCATTTTTGATCTCAGTAATCTATTTCTTCTGGTGAATTAGAAGATAAAGAGCACAGAATTAATTAACTTGGATAATATTAGAAATTCTCAGGTTGTTTTTCTATTGGGAGCATAAAATATCCAGTAGGTTTGACTGAGTGCATTTCTCCATGGTAATAATGTTCTTTCTATAAAAGCACTGAAGAACCAGGGTGGATAAAAAACATTATTTAAAAATAAATAACAACAACAACATCACAAATTTAAAATTGAAAACTGAATTTTTTATTTAAATTATAATTAAAGTTTTTCTTCTTAAGGAAAAAAAGCTTAAAATGAAAATTGAATTTAATACAGCCTAGCCTAATCTAATATAATCTATTAAAATAATTTAAATAAAATATATGTTGAGACAATGAGGCTCTAACTAAATACTGTGGAAGTAAGGTCATTTTTCTTCTATAATAGAATAAGGGGGAAAATATCTAACTGTGTGTCATGTTTTTAAAGTTTGACCTCCAATGTTTCATGTGAAGAATGACGGATGTTCCACCCCAACTGTACAAGGGATGCATGGTCTGTACTACAGGATGCAGATGATCAGCAAAGTCATCACAGGCACTGGAACCTGACCTCTGACTCAAGAAGACACCATCATGTGTATGTATTCATTGATCAGGATTATTCGGAGCCCACTAAAAAACACCTGTTTTAGACTCATCCTTCATTAGGTAGTAAAGAAAGGTGTATTTTCTTTGGTTGATAGACCAATTAGAGAGAGAGAAAAATCAATTATTTAAATCAATCTGAAATAGATAAACTTAAATGTATAGACCAAAAAGTAAGGAGGAATGGGAAAGAGTAGGTTTCATGTTTGCTTCATTATTTTCTAAGTTTCTTCTCGTCTTTGCTGCATTTACAGCATTATCTGTGACAAGGATATGCACAGTTCATACTTCTAATACTCTTAACAGTTAATATTAGTGTTTGATAAATTAGTTGTAAGTGTGCAGTTTTGTTTTTAAAAAAAGTTCCTGTATTCAAAACATTAAAGTTTTGTTTAATAAATATGAAGAAGTGCTTGTTTGTGCATTTAATTACTTTTAAATTGCTATCTTAACTCAGACCAATACAAATATGAGCTAAAAGTTAATCTAGGTGAATAAGAAATATAGTCTACTAAAATGTAAAATTTCTAACAATCTAAGTATGTTACGCTATACAGTCCTCACACACACACACAAAATCCAGTTTTTGTACCTAGGAAACACATGCACCAAAATCTACTACTAAAACTGTATTTAGTTGTTAATTAATTAACTGTTAATTTACATGTTATACTGGGCTTCTGGCTTGTTTATTTAAATCATTATTTAAATCAGTCATTTAAAATAGACTTGATTTAAATCAATCCACCTTGCAAGGAGCTGTTCATTCTCTTCTCAAATCTGATGGTTTTAGGTAGTAAATAAATCATTAGATTTACCAGTTTCTCATGAACCACACCTGTCTGTCTCTCCCTTTGCTCTTTGTGTCCTTCCTAAAAAGGGCCACATGCAATATTCCAGTTATATTTTCCTACAAGGTTTCAGGAATATGAACTAGGTCAAATTTCTCATAAATGAATATTTCTAATGTTGCTTGTCAATTGCACAGTCTCTCAATATTGGTTTAAAAGGCAATTAGAGATACTCTATATTTTATATAAAACTTAATTCATTTGTTCATTCATTCATTCCTGATACTATGCATAATGTACATTTGAACCTGCACATTTACCCTCTTGATAAGTGTCTACCTGTTAATTTAATGGCCTCCTTATTACTCTTTTTAGCCAAACAGGGTAACAGAATAAATGATGTGTGATCTGCCTCAGAGTTAACTCAAAATAGGATGCAAAGGTTTTAATAACTTATTTAACATTTCTCTAAAAATACTTGTCTTCAAAAAAAAATTGATCTATTTTCTTCTGTTGTCTTCCAAGGCTAAAAATCTCTGGTAAAAAGGCACCTTACAAGCCGGCATGCTCAACTGAACTGGCATGCCAGCCTGTAAGATAAAGTGAAACCGGAAGTGCCCACTGTGGCACTTCCGGTTTCTCTGGGCCCCCGTGGCCCAGGGCAAAGCAGCCTGCATTGCCGAGCCCCTACGGCCTGGGGGCATAACAGGCTGCACAGGGTCTGCATCCCTGTCCCGCAGGGCCCAGAGGGCCCCGTGGGAGGGGCAGCAATGTGGCAGGCAAGGCAGAGGGATGCAGCGGCAGAAGCAGCAGCCACGGCTACTCAATTAACCGGCATATTTTGTTATCCGGCATCCGCCATTCCCGGGGGATGCTGGATAACAGCGCTTTTACTGTACTAGGCTAAAGTGTAGAAAATGCAACACCTGACATTTTGGAATCCTAAAAGAGACAAGGCGCATTGTAGATTTATCGTTAGCTCAAAGGTGAACCCTAACAAAGAGCCTAAGCATCAATGTAACCAACTAATGTGTTAAAACAGTTTTCCCTATCTATATTACAGTACAGAACAGAGTATTAACTTACTTTAGTCATTTAGATGCCCAAAAAGAACCATCTTAGTTCTCCCTTACACCCTGTATACCTTTATTTTATTAAACACTTCTCTTTTGCCCTGTGGGAACTTAAGGATCTCAGATATTTCAGCTTTGGAGCTTGTTGGAGAATCACAGCTCATTAGGGAATTAATACCAAGGAACTGGATAGAGAACTGAACAGCAAGCTGTATCTTTCTCTGCATCAGGATAGCTTATTGAAGCAGAGCTGTCTGTCTGCTGCTTGGAACTACAGATTGTACTTGTCATCCACAACAAGAGGTAAAGTCCCTTTCAGGAGCAGAACTGTGGCCTTGAACTGGGGCCAAAGAGAACCAGTGCAGGTAGAAGTTCAAAAGGCCAGGGTCTCAGAGTGGGAGGTACAGAGCTCCCCCTCTGTTCTAGAAGCCACATCTAAGCTGGCTTTGGTGTTGAGGAGCATTCTTCTAGACCAGACAAAGCCACAGTGGTGCCAAGAAAACACTCCTTTGTGATAACTATGAAAGGTGTTACCTCAAGCTAAGGAAATATTCCTGAATCCCTTCCATGAAAATAAGTTATCTGATTTATGTTGTGCAGTAATAGCTTTGGTGCGAGTTTCCTCTCAACTGTTGAAGCTACCAAGGTAGCTGGTCTTAAAATAAACTTATTTAATTGCAGAGGTGGAGGAAGAAAATGGAAGTACAAGCAACAAGAGGCCATTACTAGGCTGCAGTTCGCTCTTGAGTTCCACAGTTGTTATAGGCAGGTGATTTCAAACCCCACATTTAGATAGAATTTGTTCTTTGTGGGAAGAATGAGATGGATCAGTATTTCTCAACCCATGGGTCATGACCCAAAAGTGGATTAACAAGAATATTTCAAAGGGTAGTGAGCAAGTGCGGAGGAAGGGTGTGCTTGAGTTACTTTCACAAAGAATAAAGGCCAGAATCATATCAATACCTCTGGCTTTACCCTGTTCACTGCTGTATTTGATCTGTGCCACCACTGCCCACTGCAAATGCAGCCTGGTCCAAACCCATGCTGGGAAGAGCTCAGTGCCACACTGGCCCCAGTCCAAAGCAGCAGCCCACCCCTGCCCTGCGCACAGATCCAGGGGCACATATCGCCCCCCCCATACTCTCCCTGTATGCACAGAGCGGCTAGAGCCACCACCCCCTCCCCGCATCCCCAGATGAGCCACTTGCAGCTGTCCCATGCCCCATGCCGCCTGTGAAACACCTGCCCCAGTCCAACCCCTTCCCCTAACTCCCCCCTCATTGTTGGGGACTCAGTAGGAACACATACAATAGCAGAATAAACAGAACAATAAATCTAACAGCATAAAGCCCTGCACAGTAAAAGAACCTAAATATGCTAGCAGCCTGAGAAATGGAAAAGATAGTTTGCTCATTTTAAATGTAAATCACCGAAATGTTACTTTTTGGCTGAAAAGGCATTTAACTTTCTTCTTCAGCACCTTATTCAGTTCCCAAGTGGTCAGCGTTTCTGGCCTGTCTCAGAGGCAATTTTCAAGATCTTGTTAGAACTGAGGACAACTTTTGGACAAGCCTAAAGTGATAGAAACAAATTTAATTGTGCTTTATCCAGAGTTTAAGTTGGGGCCTTTAAGTCGGAGCAGTTTTGCCACATTTGTTTCACTACAAGTTGTTAAAGTCTAGCAGTTGCTGTACAGTCCAGAGCAGCAGCTCCCCTCTCCCCTTTTGAAACCTCTCCAAATGAATGTTTCCCTATGATTTTACTCTAAATACGAGTTTGCTCTGAGTTTTATGCTCTGCTGTGGACAGATCCAGGGCTGCTATCTGCAGCCCAGCTCATTCCTCTGGTCCTTCCATGTTCCTGGAACTGAAGGGAAGGGATGCAGCAGCTGATGAATCCAACTGCTGACATGAAAGTCCCTGAAGGAGCAACTACAATAAAGTCAATCTCACCCCCTCAGGTACAGATACAGAGGTAGAGGGGCAGACAACAGGAGGACTGAGACATAGCAGGATCCTACCCTGCTGCCCTCATATCTAGCACTATCCTCAGCATCTCTAACATTCACTGTTATCCCATTCTACCTCCTGCAGAAACAGCTGCCTCATTCAGTGGTGTAATGACTCCCCTTCAAGCTCTCCTACCTGCCTCACTGAGCAACCCATGCCACCACAGAGCACTGTGCACCACCTGCTCCTAGCTGGGCCTGACTTACCCTGCTCTGGACCCGCCCTGACCAGAGCAGAGCAGCTCTGGGCTGCCTCAAACTCACTCTGGACCCACTCACCCACAATGAGTAGTGGAAGTCAGGTAGAGGCTGCTGCTGGGTGCAGGGGAAAAGCATCTGCCTTCCCTTCTCCACTGCTGGGACTTTCTTGCTGAGGTCACCTGGAGCCTATGCCCAAGCTGCCCTGCTAGCTCCTCTCCACTACTGTCATCACCACCACCTCTGGGCCTCCCAGCAGGACAGAGGCTGCAGAGAGGAGCTGCAGGGCAGCCCAGGCATGGCCTCTAGGCAGCTGCAGCAAGAATAGCTCAGCAGCAGCAGGGGGAGGTGGCCACTTTCCCTCCCGCACCCAGCAGTAACTTCTGTCTGGCCAATGCTGCCTCCATTCATCCTGGGCGGGCCAATCCAGAGTGGGAGCAGGGTAGGCTGGGGTGATGTGCAGAAATGTGGACCAGCCTGTGACAGCTCCCCAAGACTGCCTGCCCTTAAGATAACAGTTATATGACTGCTAAAGAAGAAGATAATAAAAGACTGCTATTAACAGTGAAACTGACAACTGACTCTACCTGGGAATAGCCAGCTTAACATAATGCAAGATATCCTTTAATCACAGAGCTATGAGTTTGATTAAATGAATAACACTATTTGCCATATATATATATATCTGGCTGCCTCTATTAACTATGAGGGTTTTAAGCACAAGAGACTTCATCCAAATTGTTATGGTCACAAATACCTGCACAGGTATACTTACAAAAACTCAAAAAACCCATATTATTCTCATTTAGAACTTCATAACATATTTCCTATACTTGCTGCATGACTCTTCATTTGCCTCCTTCCAAACAGCCAAATATTAATAATCAGGGTTTTCAAAAGGGAGGGGAGAAGCATGATGTTGTACATCATCATTTCTAAACACAATGCATACTTTTACCAAGTTAAAAAGAAACTAAATACTTTACTAATAAGTAGGGATCTGGGACTTTTTATTATCCTTGATTCGTGTAGCCAGATGGAGTTCAGTTGCAGCCTTGGCTTTTCTAGTTTGCTCCCTGCAGGTGCAGACCAGTGCAGTATACTCCTTTTTAGTGGTGTTTCCTGTCTTTCATCCATAATATGCCTCTCTTTTTAAATGCAAGAGGTCCATGAGTTCCCTGACAAACCAAAGGAATTGTTGAACCTTTTTACCACCTTTCCTACGGGTGGGAACGAACTCCCCTTGTGCTTCTAGGATTGCTTCCTTAGGGACTGATCATGAACTCAGCTCCCTGTGAAATCATGACCTCTCAGGCCCTCAAGAACAAGTCTCCTAAGCTTATGAAAGTCATCTTTCCTAAAGTCAAGGACTACTACATTGCTGACTGACTTGCCTGGGATAGGGAAAGTGATCACCTTGTGGTCACTGTCAGCCAGCTTCCCTTTGATTCTTAGGTCACTGATTAGATCATGCCCTTTGACCAGCAGCGCCTCGCCTCTTGTCAACCCATAAACTTTTTGGGACAGGTAGAGCTCAAACACACACATAAGGAAGCTTTGTGACTGATTGGATTTGAGAGAGGGGTGAGTGACAGAAAGGGGGAGGAAACAGTGAGAGGGAGACAGAGGATCCAGACAGATGAGACATGTCAGAGAAAGGGCTACAGATGTGGCTCTAGACAGGTCCCCAAGACTCATTAAGTGGCCCTCCAGCTGAAAATTTTGCCCCTTCCTCCCCAATATACAAAATGCATCTCTACCCTACTTTCTGCCTGACTTCAGACTAACATGGCTAACTGCTATGCTCATGTTATAATAGTTGTGTCAAACTTAAAACCAACTTCTTTCAAGTTATTTCCCTGCACTTTCAATTCAGGTTTCATTTCTGTTAACACATCAATTATATTAATATACTAGCTTTAAAATTAATTTCTGCTACAAGAACGCAAAGACTTTGAGAGCATCAGGCATACATTTATTAAGACTGCATCAAAACTAACTAATTTTAACAGGAGTGCATGATATTGGTATGGTACAACCAAAATACCTGAGCCAAGATGAGGAATTCATTGCAACTATACATTATACAAATGCAGAACAGAAGACAGTCCCAGTCTCAAAAATGTACAAGACAACAGATGGGCAAACCAGTTAAAAAGCACCAAAAAACCATTTGAGTGATAGTGTATTTAGTTCTTTTTTTCTTCAAATCTCCCTGATGTCCAGCTGTCATAGTCTGCCTCATTCTTTCATTCCATCCACCTCTATAAGGAAAAACACTCAAGATTACTTAACAAGTATATTATATTAGAGCTCAGTAGATTCAACCAGGACTGGTCTTCTGTTGTGCCACGTACCGGGTTAACACAGAATATCTGGTGGAGAACTACGTAGATTCCTGGTGGATTTATGGGGTGAAAAACCATTTCTTGATTCCCAAACAGGATGCTTCCACAGAACCATACTACAGGATTAAGTAACAAACCTTATTTATCCAAATCTAAGATGGCCCTGAATTCCAGTTTCTCTACCCCAATAATTAGATTGATAAATCTGTTATAATTTTCCATGTATAGAATTTAATTACTGGAGCATCATAAATTCATCCCTATCATTAGTGATAGCAGGGGTAGTGGGGCAGCTGGTAAGGAGTCAGTCAGTGGGGGAGATAGGTGCCAAGTAGTGGGGAGAACAACAGGTGGCAGGCTGTTTGGCCCTGCTGCCTGCCCCCAACCCACAAAAATCACTTTGTGCCTGTCCTCCCCCATGGCCTCTGTCCCTCACCACCTGCCTCCATCCCCACATACTATACTTTGTGTCTGCCCTCACCACAACCTCTCCACTCTGCCTGCCCACTCACAGCCTTGGGCCCCTACCCCCCACATTGCCACTTCTGACCATAGCAGGCTGTGACAGAGTAAATCTTCCTGGAAACAGATAGTCCAAGAAGTGTAGAATCCCAAAAGACAGTGAGACTACAGACATTTCTGGGTATGGCAGGAAAGCAGCAAAGCCAGCTCCCACTGGATTAAAACAAAGCTCCGCCCCTTCTGCTTGCTAGAATCAGAAAAAAGTGGCAGTTGTCTGTACTCAGTGATTAAACGTGTCTCAGCACAGCAGAATTTCCCAGGCACAGCACAATTCTTCGGTGCAATAATTCCCTCGGTACGACAGGAAAACACCTTGGTGCAGTGATCAATCCCCGCCAAACTTAGCAATTGCATTGTTTGCATGCATGCTACCTACTGGCTTGTTGTAAATTATTCCTACCTGACAACTGGCAATTGGCTTGCTAGCCATATAAAAGCTAGGGCAGTTTCCACCCAGGTCGGAGAACTCAGCGTGTACTTTGGAAGAGTGCTGCGTGCATCTCAGAGCAAACTTGGAGGCCTGATCACCCACCAACGACACCCCGTCACCAACTGTCCCGACGTACCCCGTACCCTCCACGCCCAGAAAACATAGGTGTATTGTTTAGAGCTCTATCCAGATTGCAACTTTCATGGAAGGTGCCTAGACTGTGTACATCGACACGAGTCCGAGTACTTACAATACTGAAGTAAAGTTAAGTTATTTCAATTCAACCAATACGCATCTGTGCCTAATTCTACTCCATCAGTCAAAGTACCAACAGCCCCACCAGCTATGCTCGGCCCCCACAGCAGCCACTCTCAGAACCATTTAAGCACGATATCTGCAGCTTCTATTCTTTCCTGCCTCTATTCCAGCAAAGAAAAATGAGCTTCTCCAACCTAAGATTAACCTAATTTTGGAGGGCTAATTTTGGAAGTATGCATGCTATGCGAATGCCTTACTAGAATCAATTAAAATTGCTATAATTATGTCTGACTTAAAACAGTAGTGTGTTAAAATGTCATATACAGAATCAGTACAAAACACGCCATTTAAGATTTATAAATGTCACAATGTAAGGTACTTCATTAAGTATCTATTATTTCACGTACTGAAATTGCAAGTAGTATTTTTTAAAATGCAAAAAGCTTTCAGTTTCTACACAGCCTAAGAACTTTTGCCTTAATCAGTTTGACTGGGGTAGTAGTTTAACCATAAACTTATAATACTTCTAGTACCTTCTCTTGTAGATAGGCAAACAGTTTCTTCCGGCATATTTGAAAAATTTATCCCAGCTATCCCTAATACTCAACAGAACAAAAAAAATACTTGCTTTTCAAAACCTTGGTTATATTATTTACCATTCCCAATTCAGATAATCATGCCTGTGCTACATACAGTTCAAAGAATATGAGTTAGAGAGAATAAAGAGGCAGAAAAGTGGTGCAGATTTGGAACAGAATGAATTGATTTATGTAGTCACTTTAAAACATGATTTAAATCAGCGAGTCAAAAGACCAATTAAAAAAATATTTTTTAAATCAAGTTTCCCATTGTATATTCTTGTTTTTTAAGAAAGGTGTATTGTCATTGGTTGACATAACAATTAAAACATGTTGACTCACAATTAAATACAGCTTTTACAGTACATGTGGTACATATGTTTCCTAAGTACACAAACTAGAGAGTAAGAGAGAGAGAGTGAGATTATAGTAACATATTTGGATTGTTAGAAATCCTACATTTTAGTACGTTATAAAATAGTAAAGTACATATTTCTTATTCACTAAATTAGATTTTTGTTCATCTTTGCATCAATCTGCATTAAGATGGCAGCTTGAATTTAATTACACAAACAAATGAGCACTTCAAGTTTAATAAACAAAACTTTAATGTTCAGATACATAAAAAAAAATGAAAATGCTTATTAAAACCATGGTACACATCGATACCCAACTAAAATATTAAACACCAGTATTAACTGTTTATACTATTAGAAGTATGAACTGTGGATAGTGAATTCAACCAACTATTTCAGGTCACCATAGCAAAAATTTTCTAAAATGCCTAGAAATTTATTTGAGCTTAAGTTCCCACTTGCCTAATACTCTTTTAAACTGTCATTTTTTGATCTAGACTGTTCTGAAAATGTTTACTCCCTTTCTTCAAAGTTTTTAGAACTCAGAAATCTCATCCTCCACCCCTTTTTATTCATAGAAAACAAGCTTTCCTGCTTTTTCAATTCCCAGTCAATTCCTTTGCTTTGAATGAACAGTCCAGATGAAGAAAATATTCTTTCTGCACCCACAAAACAGGCTACTGCTGGTAAAAGATGGTTTAGCACTTCAACAAACTGGTTTCAGGTGCCTTGCTAATGACTTCTACCAGGTCAGTGGTGTGACTTGCTTCAGCAAACACATAGTGCTCAAATTGTTCACCAGTAGCCCTGAAATAGATTACAGTTGACATGACTGATGGGTGATTAAGATGCCCATATCTTCACATTTTCCTCTTCAGGAAATAACACAAAGTACAAGGGTATGTGCCTAAGAATACTGGCAAGAAAATGAGCTGGAGTAAGCATTTGGTCCATCCGCTTCGCTGTTGGACATTTCTTGCTTTAAAACTAGCAAACTGCCGATCAAGAATGATGGAGGGTGGGAGGCAGGTGGGGACAGAGCGCTGCCACCCACCACCCACTCCTAGGAACAGGGGGTGGTGAAGAAACTTGCCCCAACATTCCCTCCATCTGCTTCTGTCAGCACCTGCAGGGGTCAGGGACTCATAGTATCAGCAGAGATACCCCTCCAGGCAGCACAGCACATTGTGGGGAAGCATGGGCTTGCCTGGGCCACCAAAGCTCAGGGCCCTGCACCAGGTTCTCAGCTGTGCCCAGGGCACCATGGCAATCAGTAAGCACAGGCCATAATGGGTGGGACACCCCTCGGTGCTCTCAAACAGCTCCTCCTGGCACACCCAAGGGATTCTCAGCATGAGCATACTCATAACACAGGCCATGTGCAGGAAGAAGCCCTGCACTGGGCCACCTCTCTGAAAAGGCCTGCCAGGGGGAGGGCAGAGGCATCACCAGCTCCATGTCCCAGCAGGCAGGGAGCCAATTTACCATGGATCCCAGGTACCTGTGCACATACGACCCTCCATCTGAGGTCAAGCAGTGCACAGCCCCTTGGTGTAGTGCAGGAGGGGGCAATTATTTTGGGCAGAGGGCCACTTACTAAATTTTGGCAAGTGATCAAGGGCCACGTGATAGGCAGCCCAGGGCAGATAAATATTAATTTTAAAAAAAGTTTTAGGGACCCCGTGGGCCAGACAGAATGGCCCAGCTGGCCTCATCTGGCTCCTGGGCCATGTTTTGTCCACCTTTGTGTAGTGAACGTTATCCCTGAAATGTTGCAACTCTCACAAAGAGCCTCTCTGTTCTTGCTCTGCAGGTATAGCAGCTACTTGGGGGAAAGGGGAGGGGGAGGGAAGAGGCACCAGCTGCTACCAGGGATGCAGTGTCAGGGACACTGGCCTCAACGGCCAGCACCCTCTGCATACGTCACCTCAGGAATGTGCTGTGCTGGAGGGAAATGAAGCTTGTTGAATGAAAACTGTCTGGAGTTCATGGAGTCTTGGGGGACTGCTGTGGTCCTGGGATTCAAAGGCAGCAGCCCAGTGGCCTTATTGCAGGAGGTGAAGGAGGTGGTCTACAGGTGCCTCCCAGACACAGTTGCCTGTCTGCCACTGCTGTTACCTCATGGCTGCGCGCAATGCCACGTGTCTTCCCAGCAGTGGAAGGAACATGGCATAGTGTGTGGCTCCTGAGGCACAGAGCCCAGCAGCAGCACCTTCGCCCTGCACATAAATCCGGGGGCAGGTGGCCTGCATGCCTAACCCAGGGTGCACACAGTGGCAGAGTCCCCCACACCCGTAGAAAGGCCCAGGTCACCCCCCTTTCCTGTGGCTATGGCAGGCAGGCAGGTGGGGGTGCCCAGGGCCACCTGAGGTTGGCCCTGGTTCGCACAGCTCTGTGAGGGGACACTGCCTCGCCAAGGCAGGATATCATACTCAGGGAGACTTTTGGCTCCAGGCTTGGCCTCCCTAGACACCAGGCACAGGGCAAATGGGGCGAAGCTGTCCCCGCTGCAAGGGCCTGGCTACAGAAGATCCTGGAAACAGCAACCACAGCTACCCAAGCCTGCCTGAACCTTGGCCATGGTGCAATTTCCCTCAAGGGGCTAGGGCCAGGGTCAGAGCCCAGGAAGTCCCTGCTACAGCTCCGGGGGCTCTGCCCCACTAGCACTGTGCCAGGCGAGCAGAGGCCAAGCAGGGACCCCCTCTGGGCCCAGCATCCTAACCAGAAGATGTTTCCCTGGTGGGCAGGGCAGCTGTACCCCTCCCCCGTGGAGTTGCACAGCCCAGACCAGGCCCCACCTCCGGCACCACCAAGCACCCCCGCTGCAGCCCAAGTCTGCAGAGCCCCACAGCAGCCCCTGCTCCCTGCCACAGTCCCTCCTCTCCTCCAGCTGCCGCCTTCCCAAGGGCCCAGCCAAGCCAGCCTACCTGCAGCACCTCCCCCTGTGCACTTCTCCCCATGCCTCTCTCTACCCCCTCTCTTCTCCCCACCCCCATCACAACATGCTCAACAACCCCCCCCCCACACACACACACACAAAGAGGTAGTATATGAAGTTTTATTTATTGTCACCAGGTTTAGAAATGTTAGAAAACCTGGTATTTACTGTTTAAAAAAAAAGCAACATCTATGATTATTAACTATATTAGTATGCCAGCATTTCCCAACCTTTTCCATCTTACTTTACCAACACACTTACATGAATAAAAAAAAACAACATTGCAGCACACCAGACGTGGAACAGGGCAAGAGGGAAGGCATGCAGCCAGATGCAAAGCCATGGTACACTGGTTGGGAAACGCTGTAATATGCAGTGTGTCCTGCCGTGTACCCTCCACCCCAGTTTTGTTTTTCTGTTGCTTGCACTCCGGCACCTTACAGGGTACATGCTGCGTTTTTTTCAGTACTCTGGCCAAAAATGTTGTCTACCCCTGCCTTGCACTGTCTTTTTTCCAATTTACAATTGTTTTATCAGATAGGGTAGCCATATAAAACTATGTTGTATGATTACTAAATGTTTTGATGTTGTTTTAATACATAGTCTGTTACCTATGTGTATGAAAAAATTTGCTGGTGGTACTTAAGGCTGTATCATTTTAAATTGGTGGTACCCAGTCTATCAAGAGTTTGGGAACCACTGGTCTAAATAGATTTAATTGCATGCGTAAATGCACCCTGTCGCGCACACTGCTCCCTCTCCCTTTTCCACACAAGAAATATACAACTAAATAAGACTCCTTCTCCCTGTGACATAACCCAACACACCTTTCCCCATACCCCCAAAACCCTGCCTTCTGTCCTTGCTCTGCACATATACCAGCAATCTATGTTTTCTGCTATTGTAACCCCCCTCCCCGCCCAGGACCCATGTGCTGC
>JAGPOW010003316.1:163269364-163297508 GCA_030014935.1 Caiman crocodilus
GGAAGTGGTTCTTGCTCCTACCTTGGGCATCTTCAAGAGTAGATTAGATAAGTACTTGGCTGGGGTCCTGTGACCCTGGCACTCGTTCCTGCCATTGGCAGAGGGTCAGACTAGATGGCCTGCTCTAGGCCCCTTCTGACCCTAGATACTACGATACTATGATAAGTAATTTGTGCCTTTCTTCCAAATGCTATTTCTTTCAGGTCACACTCGGTGCATCTACCTGTGAAATTAATGCACATAAACAAACTCTGGTGCATATTGCGGCAAAGTTTATTGCTCCCAAGCACTGTATCTTCACGTGTGTCTTCACATGAAGATGTGTTCACATCTCCTGGGTCCAAGTAGCCCTGGCTGGCAAAGGGCCCAGGGGGTCAGCCTGTCAGCCTAGGGCTGCTTAGACCCAGCTCAACATGCTGCAGAGGGCCTGGCTGGGGTATGAGGATGATCCAGTGTGGGGCTAGCTGGCAGGCAGCCTTTGCACTGAAGCACCCTTGTGCCTCAACCAGCCCATCAGCATCTACATGTGCATTTCTGCACAGTAAAGAATTCTGCCACAGGATAGTACCTGTATTTACAAGTACTAACCTGCAGCAGAGTTGGTTAGCTTCCTGAGGCCTAATAAGGCCACATGTTTAGACACTGAGATTTTACTGCAGAGCTAATTAGGCAGCTCTGCAGTAAACATCTCGTGTAAATGCACCCACTGTGTTTTAATTGGCTGATGTGGATCTATAACTGTGGATTCATAATGTGACTATGACCAAATGACTATTTACAGGTATGCCTGCTACAGAGCAAAGAATAATGCTTTCTCTGCCCCTGACAATCCTGCAGCACGGTAGGGGAAATCAGGATGAAATCTAAATCAGCCTTTCCCGGGGCACTCTGGTCTTACACTTTCTCTGTTTGCACAGATCAGTGTGAAACGGTAGAGTACATATCTAGAGCATGGTGTAACACTGGAAGCTTGTCAGTGGAGTCCAGATTCTTCAAGAAATCTGTGTTGTCTTAAATGTATTAAAGAAATGTCTTAAAGATTTCTTAAATTCTCAGTTGGACAGCCCTTATCTATAGCAAGGTTCTACATTACAACTATATCTGCTCTGATCCCACTGACCACGATGCATGTCTTAACCCCTGCTCCAGATTCTTTCTATAATTACAATACTGCAATTGTAGTCCAAACTGTAGCCACTCACACCCACAAAGCCAAACTCGAACCTCACTCTGGCCTGCTACAATGTCAATCCTGGGATAAGGACAATACAAGGAATCCCTCTGGTTTTCATGTACAGCCCCCATCTTGAACACATCATTAATGACCTCCAACCTCTCCTAGAAAACAACTGGCTCAAGGTAGCCATATAAAACAAACTTATCCTGGCTTAGAGGCAGCGCCAACCTCACAACTGCATCTCTCAAACAACTGCCGACTTAATTCCTATTTTGACCAAGGCACCAGGTCAAATTTTGACATCTGCTTAACTTCAGACTAACACAGCTAACAACCTCTTTCTGTACTGTGTATAATAGGGCAGGGTTGGGACCTAGTGGGTGCAGCTACACGAGACACTTTACTTGAGATTAGCATAAATCACCGTGCAGTAAGCATCACTGTCTACATGTGCAGACACTTACTATACAGTAATTTGCTCTGATCATGAGTAAATTTACTACCTGTCAATACAAGTAACAAATTTATTCATTATTTAGTTACTGCAAAGTATGGCATGTGTAGATGGGTGATCAGAAGCAAACTTGCAGGCAGCTGGGCAGCAGGGGCAGGAAATTGCTCCCTGCCCCCAGGAGCTGCCTGTTGCTGGGGCAGGCTCCACCACTGGAGCCCATGAGGGGACATTTTTTTGTTTAAAAAGATACAAAAAAACGAATATAGGGTTTGAGGGGGAAGGCTGCACTAAACTACACACACGTTATTAAAAATAAAATGAGTTGTTGGAAATATCCAAGTTTGTTTTTTTTATTATAAGCAGTTTTTCTGATTCTCATGTATTTTCACTGTGCAGCAGGCTTTTCCAAAGGGAAAAGTAATGTTTTTATTAGTTTCCTTTCCAACAGAACATCTACTGCTATCCACTGTGCATACAGTGACTAGAGTCTGTTTGCATTTTATTTAAAATACTCTTGCACAAAGGCATTTTTTGTGATTGTACTAATTCTTCAGATGTTCCCAGACACTGCTGGCAAGAGTCTAAATACAGCTTTAACCACTGCTTCTTCCAATCAGTACTTCTGTAATTCATTTTAAAATAAAGCTGTAGTGTAGGGAGATATTTAAAGAGGCTTTCTTAAATTGGCCTAGTTCTATTTGCACCACGGGAACTATCACAGCCCTTCAGGATGGAACATAATGGAGTACACGCTTCAAAAGTATGTCCCCTGCCATGGCAACAGGGAGCTCCCAGCCCCAACTCTCTACCCGACAGAGCTGGGAGATTGAGGCATGGGGCTTGGAAAGAGCTGGTATGGGGGGGTGGGCAGGTCCCAGCCCCATCTACTGGTGGGGAAGCTAGGAGTGAGCCCCTGCCTGGGGAATCACTCAGGGGGAATCCCTACCCGGCTGGGGGCCCATAGCTAGCTGCCCTACTGGACTTGCCCCTCCCTTGCAGCTCTTTCCAAGCCACTTGCCCTGATCAGGTAACTGTGGCCAGGTGCTCCCTGCTGTCAGGGTAGGGGGACATTGTTCCCACCCAAGCTTTAACACCAGAGCCTACCCTGGCAGCAGGCACTCTCAGGGGCAGGAAACATTGGGGCAGGAATCTTCATGCCCATCCCCTGCCAGGAGACAGCTGTCCTCTAGCCCCATGCTCCCTGCCAGCCCCTGGGCTAGCATCCAGGGGGAGCCTAGATCTCCCCTGGGCTGCTGCAGGAGCTCAGTACAGGGCCAGAGGGAGTGGGAGCAAACTGCTGCCAGGAGCAGCAAATCTACTCCTGAATCTCTGCGTATGTAGACATCTGCCCAGTATGGATTTACTCTAGAGTAATTTACTCTAAAAAATTATTTTCCATATCAGAGAATCAAATGCTGTGGATTTACATGATACAATTTGCCTCTATCAGCACTGCATTTGTAATAGACAAGCAGGAAAGTTGTGTCTGAGATGTAATAGATTTCTGATATCTGGGCATGTTATGTATTTTGGAAGCATATAATTAATTGTAGTTTCCAGGGCAGAAGACCATAGCAGCTCTTTAAATTCTAATTTATATTAAAGCGAATAGAGTTAATTGCCTGTCCACAACAAATGAAAAAGAAATATGTACCTTGGAAGCCAGCTACAGAGTCTCCAATCAATATAAATGTAATGTGCTTCTGTAGATCACTGAATGAAATTGCTTTTTAAAACCTTATCCATCATTCTAGGAATTCCTCTGCAATACTGCTAGAGGTTAAGGTCATTTAAATATGACCACTCTAGATGCTGAACCCTGTATAAATAAATATAGATCTGAAGTGTCCAGGCTGAGGGAAAACAAATTATTAGCATCACTGGTAATATTTTATTAAAAAGATAAGTGCATCTTTATTAAAAAGAGAGGTGCAGAGAATTATAATAAAGCTTCAAAACACACACACAAAAACCTTCCAGTCCTTCAACTTTCCTCTGGCAATTAGACTATTTCCCAGATCAGAGAGTACTCACTTGAGTTTGGATTGGAAGATCAGGCCCTGTCCAAGTTCACTAGCAATCTATTTGCATGATACTCTGGTTACCACTATGCCAGCATTTCATTTTTAATACAGAACACTCTTAGCTTGGGTTCAAAACAGTCGCAAGTGAATGGCCACACACTTAGATTGAGTTTATTAGAACCTCCTTGTCATGAGTGACTGGTGCCGCATGAGACTGGGGGGGGCACAGTTTGTGGGTGACAGAGTTGGCAGTAGGATGGCAAGCGGTGACCACTTGCAGAAGCCAGTGGTGGCAGCAATAGCCAATCTCAGGGTGGGCACGTGCCCCTCTATGGCCTCCCTGCCAGTCGCCTATGCTCCTTGTCTTGAAAAATCTCATGAGATCTGGCTTTTTTGGCCAGATTTCTTGAACTTTCTTAGTTGATTTGAAAATACCATGAAAAAGCAGTTCTGTTGTTTCAGTAATTCTGGTCTCAGCTGAAGCTAGCGAGCTCAGAAATAATTTAGGTGAATGAAGAGAAGAAAATGCAAACTCTTCAAATAAATTTGCATACTTTCTGTTTCAGATCAGAACTTATTTTTCTCAGAGAGGTCTTTTTTTATAAATAAGATCCTGTATTGTTGAAAATTCATGCACCCTTCTGTATTTAAAGACTTTATTATGAGAAGCAGAGTTAAGCTTACATGAGCATATACATCAACTATTCGTATAAATTCATTGGGCTCACCAGGGATGTCAAACTCACCTCATGCCCTGGGATGGATCTAGACTATGAGGTTCCTTGTAGGCTGGATCCAGCCAGTGGCATGAAGCAGTTCCATCCTTGGGCTCCAACTTGAGGCAGGTGGTAGTGGTGGCTCCAGCTCCAGCTTTGCCTGAAGCTCTCAGTGGTGGCAGTGGCTCTGGCTCTGGCCTAGGGCAGTGTCAATATGACAAGCACATAGATCAAGAGTGCATTTGCCAGGGCAGTGTGGATAGAGATGGGTAAAGCAGCTGTAGGGCGACCAGGGTTACATCAGCCCATGTTCACCCTCCTGCCACCAATGGCCACATCCACAGGAGCTCAGAGCCCTGAATTCTGCAGTAAGTCCCACCCCCAGCTTCCAGTTAACTGGTAGGATGGATAGAGAAGGTTCTGAACCTCAGGCTTGGTATTGACACCCCTGGGCTTCAACTATGATTTCAATGTGGGATCACAAAATGTAACTGGCTCTGGAGTCTAGTTCATGCAATGTTCAGACCCTCACACTCCATTTTTAGTGGACCTAAAGGACCAGTTCTTTTCTTACATGTATGTATACAACATGTAGGCAGGAAGGATGCTCTAGTGCAGGGGGGGCAATTATTTTGGGCAGAGGGCCACTTACCCAGTTTTGGCAGGCTGTCAAGGGCTGCAGGGGTAGCCCCGCCCCTTGACCAGTGCCCTGCCCCCTGGTCAGCATCTTGGGACCAATGTCCCAATGTCTGGGGACCAATGTCCCAGGGAAGGCACCGGGGGGGCCCAAAGCAGGGTGCAGGCTGGCAGGAGTCTGTGGAGCTGGGCTGGGCTGCACCAGCAGGGAGAGGGAGGAGCTGGCCCGGCTCCATAGAGCACCTGCCATCTGGGACCCTGCACTCCTGCCACCCTGCTCTGGGCCCAGCCAGCACTGACCCCGGGGCACCAGTGCACGCCCCATGCTCCCGCTGGCTCCCTGCCCACTCACATCCAGTGCCCCCATGCCCCATAATACAGGTGGGGGCAGCACACAGCCCTGACTCCCTGCCTGCCAGCAGGGAAGAAGCTAGTGCTGAGTGCAGGGAAAAGCAGCCCCTCGCCTGCCCCATGGCCAGCGCTCCCTGCTGCAGGTGCTTGCAGCCGATACAGTGCTGTCTGGAGCAGGCACAGGCAGTCCCAGGTGGGCTATAAGAGGCTGCAGCATGGAGCACCAGTCACATGGTGAGCAAGGAGCCGCTCATCCCCACACTCAGCACCAGTTTGTAACCCAGCCCCATTACAGCCTGACAGTGGGGCCATATTACAAGGTGGTGCTGAGTGCAGGGGTTGCAGGGAAAAGCAGCCCCTCTCCCACCCCATGCCCAGTGTCCCATGCTGCAGCCACTCGCAGCCCGCCTGGGGCTGCCTGTGCCTGCTCTGAACAGCCCCACGTGGGCTGTGAGAGCCTGCAGCAAGGAGCGCCAGACATGGGGCGGGCAAGGGGCTGCTTTTCTCCATGTAGGGAAAAGCTGAGCACATGGCTGCCCAGCACCAGAACCACAAGTAAGTGGGAGGGGAAGAAGGGGGGGGACCCCAGGCAGGAAAGGAGGAGGGGAGGGAAGCGGCCCCTTCGCCGCCCCATGGCTGGCGCCTCATGCTGCAGCCAACCCCTAGCTATAAATTGCTCATTTTGGACAGGAACCAAAGGCAGAGAAATATTAATTTTCTACATTTATTTAGGGACCCTGCAGGCCAGATAGAATGACTTCATTGGCCAGATCTGGCCCATGGGCCATATTTTGCCCACCCCTGTTCTAGTGACTAGGGCACTCCACTGGGATTCTAGATTAGATTACGTTCCTCTTTCACAGAAACATAGGCAATGATTCATAGAATCATAGAAGTTAGGATTGGAAGGGACTTCAGGAGGTCATCTAGTCTGACCCCCTACTCAAAGTAGGACCATCCACAACTAGATTATCCCAGCCAAATTAATGAACATTAATCTTATAATGGAAGAGACCTCAAAGGTCATCTGGTTCTACCCCTAGGTATAAATTCCTCTGTGAACCACAGCAAGCTTGTAGCCCACACTCTCCTTCCATTCCTTAGTTGTATGATGGAGACCATACTTCTCTAACCCTCTGGTAGACTGGTCCAAGACCCATGCAAAAATGAATTAACTACATATGACAGCTCATGATAGGACCACCCCATGTCATATCCTCCCCTGGTAGCTGTGTTCCACTTGAACTCTGCCTCAAAGTAAGACTTGTGTACACAGTTCACAGAGCTATTGTAAGGTTAGTATTCATTCAAGACATTATAGTGCTCAGACTCTACTGTAATGAAGGCTAAATTTAGTATCTAGACACCTACATGGCAAAAATTAAGTGTGTATGTGAGCCTATTTTTTAATCACATGGCATTTCATTGGCTACAATCTAATTTTATTCAAGTAATCGTCTTGAATATATACCTCCACTGAGAGAAGAGGAGAGAGAAATAGGTCCAAAATCTCATCACAGTTATACCAGTGCAAATATTTTGTGTTAGTTTAATCTGCATGATTCCATTTAAGAAATCAGATCATCTAGTACATCACATCTGGTTGAAAATAAATATCTTCATTACTCAAAAGACACTCTCTGATTATGGCATTGTTGTTTTATAGTCTTTTCTCCCAGCTAGTTATAATTCCTCTGGCCTAACCTTTTAATTTCATCATTCGGTAATTGAATCCCTCCTGGTGACATGCTGCTTACTATAAAGGAAAATTATTCCTTTGTGCATGCTCAAGCTTGGTTAGGCAGAAAGGAACTTAAAAGAATAGATAAGGAGGGTGCATCTACATGTGTCACTATGGTGACATTGTTACTGCACCATGATTTAGTATATCCAAAAGGAGGTACTAAATCACAGTGCAGTAACATCCCATATTGCCCCTTACATGCTGCACATGGTTATTTTTAGCAGCTCCTTTGCCAGAGCAGCACAGTATAATGGGGGAGCACATCACTACGGTGAAGTAGCTGCTGGTCACATGTGTACCTCCGCAGATGCTACATCGCCACAGCGTGTTACTATGGCAATGTAGCACCATGCATACATGCACCCAGAGAGAAGTATTTATTTTCAAGCTGATTTAAAAACTGCAAGGAAGAGCAGATGTGAGACTCAGCTGAATCCTCCTTGCCACCTGAAGCAAGGTGATATACTGTCATCTTTAATTATGTCAGTAACTTAGCTGTAGGAGTGTTGTTGTAGTCATGATGGGCCAGGGACTATGTGAGAACCATGTTTCAGTAAATCAGCTACAGCTCTGGTCATTGCAGGAGCACTTCTGTACAGCAGAGGGAGGCTACATAGATTCTGTGTCTGTGCAATGCCTAGAGCATGGGGTTCTGATATATGATGAGGCTTATAGGGGCTCTACTTATGTAACTAATAATTACAGTAGTGCTTTATAAACAACAGAATGACAAAGAAGGAAGAAAAATACAAATATGTCTGAAACTATATGGAATCAGAACCAAACTTATGGTTCATGAGAGTTCTTTCAGTACAAAGTAGTGTCATATGATTCCCTTATTTGGCACTGTTCTGTTTTGTAATAGTGTCCTGACTTCCTGTGCATACTTTCTCAGGAGCTCATCAGGACAAATTTTAGTTGATATCTGACTCAATAAGGAAGACTGACAGTGCTCAAAATCTTCTTGACTCATTATTTGTCACCCTCAGATAAGTTCTGATAGGCTGGCACTTCTGATATGGCTGCTTCATATTTTTTTCATCCAAGGCCTAGGATAAAACTCACTAGAGTAGTTAAGAGAAACCAGGGTATCCTGAGGCAATCATGGCTGATCTCAATTTGTAATAGTATCCTTTTGTGACATCCCATAAAAAGATGCAATCTGAATACTAGCTTTGTCTAAATCAGTATTGATTCCAACAGTTGTTCCATAAACATTTTTATATGGTCTCCCACAACTTCCCCAAAAGCAAGATAAGGAAATACAGGTTGAAAGAATGGATTGTAAGGCAGATATAGAACTGGGTGAATCATCAGGTTCGAAGAATAGTAATCAATTATTCAATGTCTTCTTGGTAGCTAGGATCAAGTGGAGTGCCCCAGGGATCTGGGACCAACTTTGTTCAATATCTTCATCAAAGATTTGAAAGATGGGATTGAGTACACCCTCAGCAAGTTTGTAGATGCCACCAAGCAATGGGGAATAGTAGATAAACTGGAGAGTAGGGCTAGTATTCAGAGTGACCAAGACGAATTGGAGAATTTCATAAAGTTCAAGAAGGACAAGTGCAAATTACTGCACTTACAATGGAACAATCCCATGCACAGGTACAGACTAAGGACCAACAGGCTGAGCAGCAGCTCTGCAGACAAGGACCTGAGGGTTACACTAGACAATAAGGTGAATATAAGTCAAAAGCATGCCCTTGTTGCTACGAAGGCTAATAGCATACTGGTCTATATTAGTAGAATTGCTGCCAGCAGATCAAGGGAAGTGATTATTCCCCTGTATTTGGCACTGATGGGGCTACATCTGAAATATTGTGTCCAGTTTTGCCCCACCACACTGCAGAAAGGATGCAAACAAATTGGAGACAGTCCAGCAGAGGACAACAAAAATGGTTAGGGAGCTGGAGCACATGACTTCTGAGAAGAGGCTGAGGAAACTAGGCTTATTTAGTTTTGAGAAGAGAAAACTAAGGGAAGATTTAATTTAATATATCTCATAGATTTCATAGACATTAAGGCTGGAAGGGACCTCGCAAGATCATCAGGTCCAGCATCACCTCTGCGGGGGAGTCTATTCTAGGCCCTGGAGACTTAGACAGTGAAGAGTTTATCCTTATGTTCAGTCTAAAACGGTCTTCCAAGAGTCTGTGACTGCTGGACCTAGTCTTCCCATGGGGTGCCCTGGTGAACAGACATTCTCCCAGTTCCTGTTGCACACCCCTTATATATTTATAGGCTTCCACCCAGTCACCCCTGAGCCTACACTTTTCCAGGCTGAAGGGTCCCATGCCTCTCAGCTCTCCTCATAAGGCCTGCTCTCTTGTTCTCTAATCATTCACATGGCTCTCCTCTGAACTCTTTCGAGCTTCTCCACATCCTTTCTGAATTGCAGAGGCCAGAACTGGATACAGTATTCCAGGTATAGTCTCACCAAGGCTGAATGAAGTGGGAGGATGACTTCCCAGCTCCTGTTTGAGATGCATTGGAAGATGCGGGCCAGAATTTTGTTGTTTTGCTGTCTGTGGCATCACATTGGTGGCTCACGTTCATCTTGTTGTCAGTCATGACCCCCAAGTCTCTTTTAGGTGCAATGCTAGCTAGCGTAGCATGGCTGAGTCTATAAGCGAGATGTGGGTTCTTTTTCCCCACAGTGGAGCACCTTGTATTTCTCAGCATTGAATGCCATCAGGTTTTGATCCACCCACCTTGTCAGCCTGTCAAGGTTGGCCTGGATTGCGAGCCTGTCCTCTAGGGTGACTGCTGTTCCCCATAGCTTGGTGTCATCAGCAAACACCCTGAGCTTGGCTGTGCACCCCTGCAAAAATCACCGCTGACACCACTGTGGGCACCTACAGGTGGTCACTGCTTGCCATCCACTTTTTGCCACCAACACCACTGGCGGTGCCTGTGGATGGTCCTGATCACCGCTGATGCTGCCAGCAGCGGGTGGTCACTGATTTTCTATGATACCTGCTTATCATCTAAATATTCACGTGCCAAGCCAGCAGCACTGTTGATGTGAGGTATATCTCTTCAGTTATCCTGTTTACCTTCCCACCATTAGAGCAGGGAAAGAAAAGAATTAAGTACCACTTTTTGCATCAAACCCTCTCTTTCCACTGGCTTACCCATGAAGATAAAGATCAGAATTGTCTAGATTTGACCCATTTCAACAGCTTCTAATAGATTGGCTAAAAGCCAGGCGTGGCTGCCCTAAATAAATCTACATGACAACTCACAATATGACCATTCATGACCCACTCATGGTAGCTGCGTTCCACTTGAACTCACCAGCACAGAGAAGAGTTGCCTAGACTAGACAGAGGGCATACTTTTCTTGGTGTCTGGCCTGAGACTAAAACTCAATCCTGAGCAAGTAGAACTCAACAACTGTAGAATGAAATGGAAACTTAAGGCATAGTTAGGGGAGAGAAACAAAGGAAGCACTTTAAAGAGCAGAAATGCCACATTCACTTGGGTCTCCGGACCACATGATAAGACACCTCTGGCAGTGGAGTGAGCAGTGGTGCCAGGGCAAATAACTTTGGGAAACCATGAGGTTTAATGCAGCTATCTCTCACCCCACCACAAAACATCCTTAATGGGGCTTCATACCCCAGATTTTGGTGTCAGGCCGAGCCCCAGCTCTCCCAGCCCCCAAATTCCTAGCCTCTCCAGTAGCATCATGGGCTGGATGACATACTCTGTGGGTCATATTTTTGATACCCCTGCTTTAAAGGATTTCTGTTAGAACCTGTAATATCTGTATAGATAGATTTTTTTTGCACTTATCGCTGGAAAACCTGAGTTACCTTCCTCCCTGTTTCTATTATCCCTTGTACTATGTGTAATCTTACGTTATAAGCTCTGAAGCAGCAGCTGCATATTTTATTAGTTCCATAAATGCCATCCACCCTTGTGGCAGCTTGAGTATAGTGATGTTTCCATGGAGTTTGAGCCAAATACTGCAATATTCCTTATTGAATCACTGCTGCACTCAGAGTCTGCACAGATTGCAGAAATGGAACATTTACTAGCAACATCTTCATCATATTTTAGAAATAGAAAATATAGGGTCCACACCTGCAAACAGATGCCAGGGACATCAGCTGGACTCTGGCAGAGAGAGGTTTCTTACATGCAAAGTGGTCAAGAGAGAAGCAGGTTTTGCGATTGTTTCCAGGAATGAAAAGCTCCTTTGTCAACTTTCCCAAGTACAAGAGCTAACCTCTTGCATTACAAGTCTGACTGATTTCTGCTGGCAGAGGTTTTCCCTTAGCTCTGACCCACTTAAAGCAATGTAAATATCTCTGTGTCAAAACTTGTCCTAGGAACAGCTAAGCTTGGGGTAGAAGTTCAGGCTGGGATCTATATTATAGTCTTTTATGAATTACCAATAAATTCCAACTGCAGAAATAGGGTGAGTTTACAGAAAAAAACATAAGGTCTTGTGCTCTAGTGGGGTCAGGTAGGAATTTATGGTATTTATACACATGCTCCAGGAGTAGGGGGGAAAGCGGGGGGTGCTTTCATTAGAGTCGCTCCAAGAGCCTCTGTAACTAAAGTGCCTTGAGTGTCTTGTGTATCAACATCCCTAGGCTTCAGAATGGTGGCAGGGGTGCTTTATCTAAAGCTCATCAAATGAGCTTTATCTAAGTGCCCCCACTGCCATTTTGAAGTGTGGGGACAGTGATACACGAGAAGCTAAAGGCTGCTGGTGCATGGTAATGACTCGATTTAGTCAAATCTGCTCCAATGTAACAAAGAAGCTTAGGGTGCCTAATCATGAGCAGGGAGCTGCTCCAACACACTGTAATTACAGTGCGTTGTAGCAGCTCCCTACTTGTGTATAGGTATCCTAAGCTTCTTTGTTAGTCTTTAATTATTTACAGAGAGATTTTGATACCCTTGCAAATTGTGAACGGTAACTTCAGACAGATCCAAAAAGATACATTGTTATAAGCTCTGAAGCAGGGATTTAGTCAGGCTTAGGTGGAATTTACCTGCCTAAAACTTAGTCATCAAAGTATGGATATCAGAACTTGGTCCTCAAACATCTGCATGAAGCTTTGAACGTGCAAGAACTGCACATGACTGTGGGAATTCCAGTAACATCTCTGTTCTCTGCTGTACACATTTTCCACAGTGACCAGACCCTGATGAGGGAGGTGAAATATTAGGTGTTATTTTTTTGTGATACCTTCTCATTTTCCTGAGTTGTGGCCTTTTAAACACTTGAGCTACAGTGCCACTTCCATCCAGTCTGATAACCCTTTTATTCACATATTCTAAACGTACAATGGATCTGGCAAATCTGCTAAACTTGTCATATATATTTGAAGCACCATATCAGTTTTTCTTTAAAATCTTTCTCTTTGTATTCTGAAACTGAATGAAAATATTCAGTGACAACACAATGTGGCATCAAGAGATCAACTATAAAATAATCTTTGTAAATACCACTCAAAGGACAGAAAAGAGAATGAATTGGATTCATTTCCAAACAGCTTTTTGGATAATTATCAAAATTTGGTTATACTGCCCTGCTTCACTATCTGGCTATGAGACTATCCCATCCTTGCAGACAGTGACCTTGCCATGACTACAGGATATAATCTACCTGAGCATGAAGTCATCAACCATTAGGAAACTTCAGCTAATGCAGGATACAACTAATGCATATCTCCACAGCAAGACGGGCTACTGCGACCACATCAGAGCTAACTTCTAATTCAAGTCCACGGTCTGAGTTCATATAGTCAACATGCACAATGAATCGAAGGACCCAGGATATCTAAAATAACAGCTAAAATTCCATGATGAAAAGCAGAGCTGATGCCTTTGCTCCTTAGGTGCAATAGAACTTTCCATAGTAAAACTTCTTGGAGCACAAGGGGTGAATACCCACAGGAACTTCAATCAAAACTTCATCACCTTCTGCTCTAAGGGCAAGGTGTGGTTCTTCAGTCTTCCTTCTCTTACACAAAACATGCAGTAATGCAGTGGTCACCAACCAGTGGATCTCAAACAACTGGTAGATCTCAGAGCCTCTTGGAGCCGATCCTAGACTGGGGTGGGGGGCTGAGAGCACATGCATGCACACACACATCCTACCCCCAACCCAGCAGGTCAGTCTGTGGGGGAGTGAAACAGGTCGCCTTCCCCAGCACCATCTTCCTGGTAATCCACGCCTTACATGGGGCGCCTTTGGAGCCTTCTTTGGAGTTCTTATGCCCTGCCTTATACTCACCTGCCATGTCTTGATGGAAATTATTATGATGATGTTCTTGTGAGCAGGAGACTGCTCATTTCCTCCCCCAATGCCAGGGGGCACTATCTGTGGCTCCATTCCTCCCCTACACCGCAACCCAAGCCTCGCAGATGGCATCTATAGTTCTCACAATCACCAGCCCCTCACTGGGCCCCACAATCCTACTGTTGAACACCTCTATGATCCCTCCATTCTGGCAGCCTAATCCACCTTCATTCTTGGCAACATGGCTTCCTGATCTGCATCCCCCTCATGGGCATGGTCCCCCACAACTCCCGCCAGAACCTTGGGCTGCCCTGGCCCACCTCCAGGCCAGTCGGAACCCCAGGCCCTCGGCTCTTGAGCAGTCCTTGAAGTGGGCCCCTTGGCCCTTTGACTCTTCTGGTCCTGGCCCAGCATTGACCAGTCGGGAAATACGTCAGACAGGTTCATGAGTCCATGGCCTCACAATCTTCCTCTGAGGTCCACCTTCCAGACCCTACAAACAAGGGGTAATCTACCCAGTTGTTGAGGCTAGGGGTTAAGGTGCCCTGACCCACCTTTCACGGGGGTGATAACTGGCCTGGCATTTCCTGGGGGCTCCCGCACCACTGGGAGCCCCACCAGGCCAGCCACTCCTGGCAGGGTGCAGTTTTAGGTCACACCCCAGACCAGGAGCCTCTTGACCACCCTTCTACAGCTCCTCCCTTATCTCCAGATGATACCAGCAGCCCTCCAGCCAGGCAATGTTGTTGCCTATCCTCCAGCAGCAGAACTACCCTGTTTATATGGGCAGCCCCAGATTCAAAATGGCTGCCCTCATCAAGCACCTAGCAGCTGCCAGCTCCAGGCCTTTAAAGTGACAGGCACAAACAGTGCCCTGCCACAGGGAGGGAAGGGGAAGGAGACAGATTGAGGGCCCCATGGTCAGGGACAGTGCCACAGAGGAAGGAGCAGCAGTAAGGTGAGTGGGACCTCAACCAGATGGCCAGGCATGTAATGGGAGGATCAAGCCTGGGTGGCTCATCTAGGGTTACAGAGGGCTCCTGCCACTTTGCACAACCCAGCAGAGGCCCCAAGAGGCACATGCCCCCCCCCAATCTGTGTGCAGAGGAGGCAGCTGCCATTGAGGGCTGGGCTTTACTCCCTGAGCCCAGCTGCAGCCCGTCCAGGAGTGCCCTGACGTCATGCGAGTCCCATCACTGGGTGGGCAAGGGACAAGGCTCAGCCTAGTGCATGTGGCATCAGGCCACTCATGGCTATCTGCAGCTGGGCTTGGGCACAAAACCCAGCCCTCAAAGGCAGCTGCCTCTGCCATGCACAGCTGCAGAGGCACATGCCCCGCCCCCCTCCACAAAATGCCAGGCAGGCCGGGTGGCTGTAGCAGAGCTGAGAGAGGGAGGGAGGCAGGTTCAAGCAGGGACAAGCCCTGCACAGCCAGGGTGAAGGACAAAGCCACAAGCGGCTCATCCAGGGGCACAGGGAGGGGGGACCACACAGCCTGGCAGGGCATGGGTGGTGTTTGCCCCCAGATCTGCACACCAGCTGGGCTGGCTGCCACTGAAGGCTGGAGCCAGGGCTGTACTGAAAATTCATCCTAGCCCCTACTCCTAGTGCTGCCACCTGGCACAAGTGCAGCACAGAGAAGACTGCCACTGTGAAGAGCATGGTGCTGCCTTGCAGCCCCAGCTCACCCCCCTCCCCTCTGCAGATCCTGGGGAGAAGGTAGTACTGTGCTGATCACCGTGGTGGCTTACTCTGTGTTGCGCAGTGCTGTGGTCAGGGCAGGTGGCAGCACCAGGAGCAGGGGATACAGTGAATTGTCAGGTGCCTGCAGCCCCACATGTAGCCCCAGCCCCAGCCCACAGTAGCAGCTGGCCTGGCTGGCATGCAAATCTGGAGGCACATGCTCCTCATGCCCTACTGGGCTGCATGCCCCCCACCCCCTCCTTGTGGTCCCCAAACAAGCCACTCACAGCTTCATCTCCCCACCCTGGCTGTGCAGGGCCTGCCCCTGCTCCAGCCCCTCTCCCTTCCCTCCATTTGAGGCGGGGCAGATTAAGGCCCCAGCAGTGAGGGAGGAAGTGGGGCTAGTGCATAGGCCTCAATCTGCCCTGTCCCTCCCCAGCCCTTTCCCCTCCCTCTACCCCTTCCCCCACAGATTTACCTGCTGGGGAGGCTTGCCCCCAAATGATCTTGAGGTTGCTTTTAAATGCAATTGGTGATCTCCTACTTTAAAAAGTTGGAGACCACTGCAATAGTGTGTACATTTAAAACAAATTAAATCCCAATCCCTATCAAAGCAAAAAATTCTGCTGATTTCATGATTCTCCTCCTGAGTTGAAAATAAGAGCAAGGACAAACCCCCATTTAACAGAAGTCAGGTTACTTCATGCAGCATGGGAACGTGCTCAGATACTATGGAGATGGAGGCAAACAACATAAGAATCTAAACAGAATAGAACAAATTTAGATCCTAGTTTCAGATTATCAAGATTAATGGCAAGCATATCTATAAAGAAGTAGTCCTCAGTCTTTTTGGACTCAGGGCACCCCTCTGTAACTTTTGTGAATTGAGTGCCACTCAATTAAAAAAATGATTTGATACTAGCAAATTTCCCATTGAGAATGATGCAGGAGAGTGGCAGGGATGGATGTGTTTTCTGCTCTCCCCACCCTGACCAGGCCACTCCCCCTCCCCCAACACTCCATATCCAGCCACTCAACCCCCTTCCCCCCCACAACTCCGCATCCGCCTAGCCTGCTCCACCTGGGCCACTCCCCTGGACCCATGCCCTGTCCATCTTTTTTAACAGGCATTCTTGATGCAGCACGGGCTGGAGCCATGCCCTGTTGGGAGCTATGCCCCCAAGAGTATTATGAAAAGACAGACAGACACACAGACAGACAGACCAAGCCCTTTATATAGATGCTTCAGTGCTTACCTCCTTGCAGAGGGGCTGGGCAGTGGGGGTTGGGGATCAGCTAGGCCGGGACAAGTCTGAGCTTATACTTATCTGCTTATCTTTTCACATTTTGGGCACTCTTCAGACATTCTCACAACACCCTGGTTGAGAAACACTACAATAAAGAAACAGAAAGAGAAGCACAGCATACTGGTATACAGTTAAAACCTGGCCTTGAGAGGGAAAGAAAAATGCTGGCAATTTTATCATGCAAGGCTTCACTAACATTTTTGATTACCTTGATCAACTGGTCAAAGAGCATCATGATAAAAAGGAAAAAAAGTCAACAAAATTTCAAGCCATTTTTTCAAACATGTCTGTTCTTGATATTTCCCCCATGTAATAGCTAAACATATTGGATAACAGTGTTCCACCCTTTCTTTGAAGCACAGGGAACATTGCAAATACCACAGTGCAGATAACTAACAAGAAACAGCAAACATCTAGGGCCCAGTTTTGCAGTATTTTCTCATACAAGTCCACCCAACACTGGCATAGGTAAAGCATGTTGGCTTCTGCTGCCAACAGTGCACAAGGGAGTAATGGTACTAGTGACAGACCTGAGTGGTTTTAACAACACAATGAGCAGGTACAACTGGTTTAAGGAAGGGAGACAACCTTTGGCACAAGTGCAAGGTTTGAACTCATATCATGGAGTCTTAACAAGGTATTATAACTATCCTGGCACCACAGCCATGCTCAAACAAATACTCTTACTGATATCTACAGGTTTACAGAAGTAGGCCTGTTATTTTTTTGCAACATTTTTACTTCAGTCCTTATATAATGATAATAAATATTTTGGAAGAAGAGAAAGGATTAAATCCATTGAATGTGGTCTTTATTCCACGGTATAGAATCCATATTTATACCTTGAGCTGTTTCACATCACAATACCTTGCTTCCACTTCCTTCTACTTCTTCAAAAAATAACTTTACATCATATCTGCCATGACCCATCTTCAGCAGAAGGCCGTTTTCAATTAATCCTGTTTTGGGGGGATTTTTTTGAAGGTTTGATTAGTAAACCTTTCAGCCATTTCATAAGTATAAGCACACAAATAAAAGATGTTCTCTCATCATACTAGTTTTATCTATATGGCTGACTCAAAAGTGGCTGAATTTTGCAACATGATAGTTTCATAGTAACTAGGGGCCTAGGGGCCTAGTAAGAAGGGCTGATTCAACCTAGCTGATTGAATCAGCTTTAGCTAAAACTGCCAAAAAGCCACACTGAAGCACCTGATCTTTACAGATGCTGCAGAGCTGGGTTGAAGTAATGCATTGTTTCTTCTTCTTGTTTTGGGTTTTTTTAATGTTTCCAAGCATGGCTCCATAGATGCTGAGCACCCACTACTTTTTTTTTTGGTGAGTGCATGAGCCACAGAGCACCATGGAATCAACATCTCGCTCTGTGGATGCTGAGTACCCACTAATTTTTTTCGGTGGGTGCTTGAGCCCCAGAGCACCCACGAAGTCAGCACCTATGCTATCACCTCCCATGCCTTGCACCTAATGCTTCTACTGATGAATCCCAAAACCATATTCAACTTTTGTGTGGCTGCATCAGACTGCAGACTCATATCGAGTCTGGTCGACCAAGACTTCCAAGTCCTTTTCCATAGTGCTGCCATCCAGCCAGGCATTACCCATTTTATATTTGTGCTTTTTATTATTCCTCCGATGGTCTAGCACCATTGCGCTTCATCTTGTTACCTCTAGCCCAACTTTCCAATCTGTTGAGATCCTTCTGAATTGTGCTCACATCCTTCATGTTCACAGTCCTTCCCAGTTTTGTGTCATCTGCAAACTTGCTCAAGAAGCTTTCCATGCCAGTATCCAAATCGTTAATAAATATGTTGAACAGCATCGGACCCAGGACAGACCCCTGTGGGACTCTACTCAAAACCTCCTTCCATTCTGACATGGACCTATTAATAATTACCCTTTACTTGCAGGTATTGACCTAGTTATCTATCTACCTGATAATAGTTTTATCTCATTTCTCCAATTCGTTTGTGAGAAGGTCATGCAAGAGCATGTCAAAAGCCTTGCTGAAGTCCCTTGTAAGAACATAGCTATTCACTCAAGAAAATTCAAATCCCACTGAAGATTATCAGAGGATGTCATTTTTCTACTTGCCATAATGTTGACAAGGGTTTGTATGCCATAGGTCAGCAGCAACTACTGCCAACTCAAAAAGGCTGCAGCCAAAAGGAAGCCTACAGGGCCCGGGCCCTAGAGAAATGTTGGTTCCTCATGCTAGCCTGAAAAAATAGTTTCTTTAGAAACATTTTCTCTGTGCAGCATTTACATGAAAACCAGTGCTATAGCAAGGGTGGGAGGGGAGGCAAGTGGGGTGACTGACCTGGGTGCTGAAGTGAAGGGGCGCCAATAGGTGCTGCCCAGCTAGGGTAGCGCACAGGACAGAGCCACAAGCAGCTCACTGGGGGCAGTGCAGGGATTGGGGAAGGGCAGTTCCCACTGCTGCATGCACTCCCAGGCAAGCATTGGGGGAATGCCCTCCAGATCTCAGCAAGGGTGGGCTGGCACTGTGGACTTTGCCTGGGGCGCCAAACTTCATTGCTACAGCACTGATGAAAATTCACATAGCCAGCTCTCTGATAATATCTTGCATATCATTACCATCTCCTTCATTTCAAAATAGGTTCATTTTTCATAAAATGTAGGTGACTTACAAGATGATTCAGTTGCTTAGAACTGGGTGAAATCAACTGGCTTTGATCTGCCTTTGATCTGCATGATGGATTTACAGCTCATTGGAGCAGCCTCTCTGAATGTGTGTAAGTGCCCTTAAAGGTTTCCTATTAGAAGCTGTAAAATGAGCAAGAAGTTGGTGGATGTGGTACAGATGTGCTTAACTTAACATAGCATATAATTTAAGGAATAAAGAAAAAAACAGATGAATCTAGTATCAAGAAAGGAAGGCTGAAGTAATGGGATGTTAAAGGTGACCATAAACCAATGAGGATTCTACAAAAGATTAAACTGAAGGCAAGCTACTAAAGCTCATTGAATTAGCAAAGTTTGCTAATTAAGGTACCACCTCGCCTCCTGAAGCACATCTATAAATGCATTACATGTTCAGTTCATCTAAATCTCCTAATACTACTATTTTTCATTTATTTGTTGACAAACTTTTTTTTTTGCATCCTATACCTTCCCTTCAGTGTGTTACTGATTCTGAACAAATGAGTCCCTGGTGAATATACATTTGTCACATTGCTTAAACAGCATGAGGCAGTCTGCTTTTCCCGGAATGGGTGTCCAAAAAAACCCCACTAATTACTTTTGGAAATCTTGCCCAGTGACTGCAACAAGCCCATATGCTAACTCAGTCAAGTCTCTTATTTTATTTGTTTAAAAGCTATTTTTCCACAGACTCAGTTTTGTACTAAAGCAATACATTCTATTTCATTTATGCATGCAGCAAAACACCTATGCATAAAACCATGTCCCTTTATTTTAATTGCTTCCCTATCCTGTTCTGCTGACATCCATGTGAACTCCTGCTACATAAAGTTTTTCCTCTTTCCACTAATTAAAGGCCTCTTTCACCTTTGGCTGGCTTCTCCCACTTTGAATTAGAGTATCAGTAAATTTGCCAGTAGTTAGGATAAATATACATTGGTAGGAGAGAGTGGTTAGCTGTATTAGTCTGAAGTCAGGCAGAAGGCAGGACAGGGTATACCTTAGGGTGTCTATACCCATGCTTTGATGCATTCTTATTAGAACACTCCGGCATCATTGCAGCTTCATGTGCATAAGCGCCTGTGTATTTAAAAATGGCCATTGGAGCACTTTAACTGAAGCTCATCAAGTGAGATTTAGTTAAAGCATCCTGAGGCCATTTTTAAACTCTTGGGGTGTGTCCACACACACAGGCATGTGCACTTGCAGCAGCTCAAGTAGAAGCAGTGCAAATTTGAGCCAAAGCTTTTGCCTCAGCACATGTTCCCAGACATGCACTTCAGTGTGGGGCAAACTGTGCCATTTGGGGCAAATAATCCTGCCTGGCTCCTCCCAGATTTGCAGCCAGGGGGAGCGAGAGGCTGAGGCCAGCACCTGTGCTGGCCTCAGCAGTATAAAAAGCTGCCCTAACAAGCAACTTAGGGCTACTTGCCCTCAGCAGCTTCTGGGGGATGAGCCTCTGGGGGAAGTTGGCCATACCCCTTCCAGTCCCAGGCAGCTGCAGCTAGCTTAGTCTCAGGAGCTTCTGGGGAGAAGATGGCAAGGCCCCTTCCTGCCTCTGGCTACTGCTAGCTTATACTCAGAGCTTTTTGGGGGTTAAGTTGGCTGTACCTGTTCCTGTCTTGGGCTGCTGCTGTTGCTTTCCTGCCCCCACAGGGGGGTCCTCTACTGTACACCACTGCCCCCCCTTAGGGAGGGGCCCACCATACTGCACTGCCCCCCAGCATTGAACAAAAGTTTCTGTACCCCTGTTCTGGTCTGCTACCCAACCTACCACCAAGTGGTAGTCAAAAGCAGCCTGGGAAGGGAGCCTGTACTGCCCATGGGCCCCTCCCCCACCATCACTGCCAGAGCCTAAAAGTGTCTTGCCTGCCCCAACTGCCTTGGCAGGCCAACCCCTGGCTTCACCTCCACTTTCACCTGAAGCACACCCTGAGCAGCTGACCTGGATGGGTGCTACCACTGCTGCTGTTGCTGCTGCTGCTACTGCCCCTCTCAGGTGAGAGAGATTCAGAGCTGTACCACCTTGTACCATTAAAGACCACACCTGCATTGGATACTCCCTAATTGATTGATTGCTCCTGCCCTCCCACACAGCTGCCTTATTGCATCTGACCCTACTTTGTTTTCCTGCCTACTGCTCTGCTGCTGAGTGCCTGTCTGGACACCTGAGGGGCTCCTGGACTGATCTTCAACAAACAAAGCACCTCCAGCACTACAGCCATGTTTTACATCTGACTCAGCAGCCTTACCTGTGCGATTCTGACCTTGTGCGGTAAGTCACGTGGTCCACTCCCCCCACCCTGGTGTTTGTTGCATGGCTGAGTAAGCCAGCTTGAGTCTCCCTAGCCTTTGTGCATTTCCTCCTCCCTCACATTCCCCAAGCATACCCCTCCTGGTGTTTTGGGGTTTTTTTTCCTCCTGTGGAGCTGTAGCTCAGTGAGCTTCAGCCCCCTTCTCTTCCCTGCCACCAGTATCCTTCCCCCCTAAGATCTCTCTGACACCCCAGGCACATTATCCAGCCCCCTTGTGAGCTCAGGGAACACTACCCCCCAAACCAAGTTATGCAGGGTCCTGTGGAGGGCAGCAGCAGCCAAGGGGAGAAATAGCAGGGGCATAAGAGCCCTGCTCCCTGTCTGCCCCACTCCCCCAACCCTCACCATTTCCTACTGGAATCTGTCCAACTGAGGACCACTCCACAACTGAGTGAGAGCAGGTCCCCTCTGGACACAAAAGGAAGGCCTGGGAGCAGCTCAAGCCCTCAGATGTGGAAGACTCCTGCCCCCTCCCAAGACCACCACATGAGGAGAAGGAGCAGCCTAGCTTCCGGGGGCCTCCCCAGCTACACCTGACACGCCACCCCGGGAAAAGATCAAATGAGTGATCCCCATGGAGGAGGTTTTGGGGCTGCTGGACAGCCCTAAGCAAGAGTCCATGGAGGAGCCCTCTTAGTCCATTGGCCCCTCACTCCACTATCCGCAGAGACCATGGGTGCTGAGGCTGAGGCCAAACCAATGGAAGGTCCATCAGTGGAGCCCTCCTCCAAAGATCTAGGAGAGATGGGGGTCCTTCTGACGTGGGGAAGTCCCTTCTCCCAGGACCCCAAGAGAAGCACTGATGCTACCCAGTGCCTGACAGGAGGCCTCCCTTCCTCCCTCCCAGTCAAACCGTGCTACTAGCCCACCCAATCATCCCACACCAGAGGGGGTCAGGGTGGGGTCCCCAGACCAATGGTCCAATCTTGTTGGAGACCCCATGAAGGCCCCCCCAGAGTTCCAGATCTGCCCTGCCATCTTGTGAGGAAACCCTGCCCCCACCCTTTCCCCTGCCCCCATCCCAAGGGGCTGCAGAGCTTTCCCAATCCCAGCCAGAGTCCAGGGTCTTAGCAAACTGGAGGGTTCAGGCAGTACCTAAGGAGCCTGCTGAACCCCAGGACCAGGAGGAAGATACCTGAGAACTGACAGCAGATTGAATGGTCTGACCCTGCAGACCGCTTGTTCCTGGTAGTCCCCAGGGGTGAGCTACTTGCATTTCTTGACTGTGAGTACACCCAGAAGTCCACCAGCAAGGTAGAGCTCACTTTGGACTCCTGAGGAATTTTAACATTATCCTCCCCACTCTGAGGGCGCTGGTGAGAGAAAGCAAAGGGCCCAAAAGCTGCAATGCCTGGATTTATAGGTGGGCCCACAGTTTCATAGACATCCTCTATACTTATGGGTGTGTGCTGAACAAGCCAGCAAATCCTACATCAGGCATTGGGATGCTGAAGGCCCCTGCTGAACCATCTACTCCACCCCTCCAGCCATGAGGTCATTTAAGATCACAGCCTTCAATGTCCATTGCTGCAGGAAGGGTCTCTGGAGATGCCAAGTACTCTCCTTACTTCAGGAGGCAGGGTACCCCATGCTATTCTTGTAGGAGACCCTGATGACTCTGGCTGACAAGCCTGATTGGTGGCTGGAGTGGGGAGGCAGGGTCTTTTTTAGTCACCTCTCAGCCACCTCCTGTGAAGGGGGCCACCTTGTTCTCCCCATGCCTGAACCTGGAGGTTCTCCAGGATGCTAAAGTGGTGCTGGGCTGCCTGTTGCACCTCTGGGTCTAAGTGCACAGGCTGGTCCTGAACCTTCTGAATGTGTATGCCTTGCAAAGGACTTGGAGTTGACCGATTTTTTTTTTTTTTTTTTTTTTTTTTTTTCTGCCAGGTGGCCACCTACATCAGCACCCTCCACTTCTTCAGCAACTGCTCTAATTAAAAAGCCCTCTCACCCGTGAGCACAGATATAAGAAGCTTTGGAGACTAACTGATTCAGAGAGATGTGAGGTTTTGTAAGGACCACCCTCTATTGACTTGTACCAGTAGTCTTCTGGATATTATTTTACTTCTTGGGCTTTAAAGATTACATTTCAATAGTTTTGTTTTCTCATTTTATTCAGAACTCATATAATGGACCACCACAGGATTTTGGAGTATATCCAGCCCAGATTAAAGGTAGAAGCCCAGAAGAATCATGTTTAAAAGCCCAGTTTCTGGATCTGAGTGATTTATATGAGCATATCAGCTTTCTGTTCAGAAATAAGGGGAATTTTCTAGACTGCAGAGTGGCAAAGAAAAACTTGAACATGTGACCATAATGGCAGCAACACACCAGGTAAGGATTTGGGATGTGCACAAAGCAACAAGAGCTGAGCTATAAAAGTACTCTACATGTTGCACCCCTGTATTGAAATGGCTTCAGTTTCATCTTCTGTACAGTTTGATAGGGATAAATGATAAAATTGCTTGGTTTGTGCCTTTTCAGTTTTTCAAATTCCTACAGTCCTCTTGATCTCTACAACTGTCAAAAAGCTATTAAGTCTGTTCAGGGAACCATTTTACCTCCCCCATCAACCCTGCTTTACATCCCATCCTCACCTGGTGTGTAGGGAGTGGAATGTTAGGACCTCTGTCCATGACTCTACACCTGACTAGGATAGGTGATGTGGAGCTATGGTGCATTTCCTGAAGTCCTAGGTGAAGCTAATTGGTGAAATTTACCTGCCTGAATAATTATCAGTGATTCTGAACTGATCTCAGGGCCCAGAACCAGCAAGACAATTGCCTGTTCTGAAATAGAGAGCTGACAAAAAGGGAGACTAAAAATCCTGGAGGAGAGACTGGAAGAAGCTGGAGGAGAAGACACAAGCATCCATCCTTACTCTAGCCTCATTCTACCTCCATTCCCTCTCTGCTGTGGGTATATGACTGCTTCTAAATATCTTCAGATGAAATTCAGGGAAGCTATTTTTTTCCCCTCTTAGATTTCTCCCAAGTGTTTAGAGATTTGGTTGGGCTCACGGAAACTTGGTGGGACCCGACCCATGACTGGACCGTAGGCATCGATGGCTATGCCCTTTTCAGGAAGGACAGGATGGGGAAAAGAGGTAGAGGGGTTGCGCTTTAACATTTTAACTTCAGAAACCATATAAGTGGTGTAGGGCCAGTCCATAAGCCAAATCAGGCTCTGTGTGCCAGGACTAAGCCCCTTGATGCCTCAGCCCAGTCCCACATTACCCTGTACACCTGATGTATCATGCAGAGCCACACTATCCAGCCCACTTGGCTCCCCACATTTGGCAGCCAGGAAGCGGCAATTAAAGATGCCAGCACTCCTCTGCCACCAAATTTTCAAACATTTTGGGAACTCCACAGGCTGGATGATATGGCTCCACAGGCTGTATCTGGCACACAGGCTGAGGGTTGGACACCTTGGGTGCGTCCAGATAAGCAAGCATATGCCTCTTGCCCCACCTCAAACCCCTTTGAGATTGGGCACCAGGCATGTGCAGGAATGGAAAAAATGTTCCCCATGCTGCAAACTTGCAGCGCAGGGAGAAAATTAGACTCCTGATATCCAGGGATCTAAAAAAAATGGAGTTCAAAAAAGCAAGGCAGGGCATGGTCCCGAACCATGAGGCAACCAGAGGCTGAGTCCTCTACAGAGATGCTCTGGCTGCCAGAGAGTCTCTGTGGTTGGCCCACGCCCTGGTGCTGAACACGTAGCCTGCCAGGAAGCATGCTGCAGCACCAGGGCTCCTGTGCCAGTAAGTAAGGGGTTGGCAGGGACTGGAAGAAGGGGGAGGGGACTGGGGGGGGCTCCTTCTTGCCCCACCCACTCCCCCAGCCCTACTCTGCCTGGCTCCACCCCTGCCTGCCACCCAACCCCCCCGATCCCTGCACCCCCACCTCAGCATCCCCATAAGAGAAAAAAACAACAAACAAAAAAACCCCGAGCACTTACCAGCAGTCCAGCTGCGGTCGGGATCACTGGGACCCCACCCACGCAGTGCAGAGCAGAGGGACAGCCCCATTGGCCTCAGTGCAGGCCCTCTTACCCCCCACTGTTCTGTGCTGCCTGGGGGGGGTCTCTGCCAGGATGCCCCAGAGCCCCCTAGCTCCTGGCTCTAGGGTAAGTAGACACTTTTTCCTTTTCTTTTTCTTTTTTTTTTTTTTTTTTTTTAAGTGATGGTGCCTGAGAGGGGCAGAGATGAGGGCCTGGGGGGTGCAAGTGGGGATGGGGCCGGGTGCAACAGCCATTGGGGGATCTAGGGAAGTGGAGGGTGGGGCTAGGTGCAGAAGCCATGGTGGGGGGCTGCAGCAGCTGGTGAGGGATGGGGACAGGTGAGGTAAGCGTTTCTTTTCTTCGAGGTTGGCTGATCTCGTGCGGCGGGCTTTAAACTAGCTTCGTCAGGGGATGGACCTGCCAGGAGAGGAGAGGATGCTCTGCCGCTGAGCCAGGTAAGTCGGGCAAGTGTAGGTGGTTGTAGCTTGGGGGAAACACGTGGAGAGGGGGAGGCAAAAGTGGGTAGCCTCAAATGTCCCTATACAAATGCTCGCAGCATGGTAGGTAAGCAGGAGGAGCTGTCTTCTGGTGGCTGTGGAAGACCCAGATTTGGTTGGGCTCACAGAAACTTGGTGGGATACGACCCATGACTGGACTGTAGGCATCGATGGCTATGCCCTTTTCAGGAAGGACAAGATGGGGAAAAGAGGTGGAGGGGTTGTGCTCTATGTCAAAGAGCGTTTCTCTGCATTGAGCATCAACTTGGGGGTGACTGAGGACCAGGTGGAAGTGATTTGGGTCAGGCTGCAAGGAGGACGAGGGGAAAGGGACTTGATGGTGGGTGTCTGCTACAGACCACTCAATCAGAGGGAGGAGCTGGACCTCCAAATTACTGGCCAGGTTAAGGAGGCGGCTAGGATGAGGGATGTCATTGTCATGGGTGATTTCAATAATCGACGCACGAGCCGAGTGATCCACCGCTAAGAGTTGTCACAGTTTTCACAGGCTCCTTTTCCGTGGTATGTCACCTCGCCCCGTGGCAGAAGCCAAGAGAAGCCAAGCCAGAGGGAGGGCGGGCTCCAGGGTCCTCCTGCTGGGAGGAGCAGTCGGCCAAGTCCGAGAGGTCCCAGAGGTTCCTGGCGGAGCTGCAGGACCTCCACTTGGTCCAGGAGGTGCGTGGCCCCACCAGGGGGGATGCGCTGCTGGATCTGGTCCTGGCCTTGGAGGACAATCTGGTTGGAGGGCTCCAGGTACGGGACTCCCTGGGAGATAGCGATCATCACCTGATAGAATTTGCTGTCCGGCGCAGTGTTGCTAGGACCCACACTATGACTAGGGTCCCAGATTTCAAAAGGGCCAATTTCGGACAGCTCAGGAGGCTAGTTGAGGAGGCGCTGCGGGACTGTAGGGTTGAGGACATGAGTGTCCATGAAGGGTGGACATTCCTTAAGGAGACGATCCCCCAAGCCCAAGGGGTGACTGTTCCTGCCCGATGCAAGATGGGCAAAAGTGCCCAGAAGCCCCCATGATTTAATAGGGATCTTTGGGGGACCCTGAGGGCTAAGCGGGAGGCATACTATCTTTGGAAGAGAGGAGCAGTCTCCAAAGAGGAGTACTCCTCGTGTGCTCGGGAGTGTAGGAGGGCTATTGGGAAGGCCAAGGCGGGAGTAGAACTCTGCTTTGCGACTAGGATCAAGAAGTCCTTTTTCAAGCATGTGGGGACCAAAAAGAGAGCCCAGGCAACGTCAGGCCCCTGAGGGACTCATTGAGCAACCTGGTGCTCGCAGCCATTGGGAAGGCGGAGATCTTCAATGGGTTCTTTGCCTTGGTCTTCCTGACGGGGGACCAGGACTTCCCTCGTGTTGGAAGCCCGTATTCCCCCTGGGGAATCACTGCTAGGCCATGGGTGAGGGTTGACCTGGTGGAAAGGCTTCTGGAAGGACTGGATGTCTTTAAGTCAGCGGGCCTGGATGACCTACACCCAAGGGTGTTGAGGGAGCTGGCAGGGGTAATTGCTGAGCCCTTGGCTCAGTTATATGAGCGCTCTTGGGGCTCTGGACAAGTGCCGGAGGATTGGAAGGTGGCCAGTGTGGTTCCCATCTTTAAGAAGGGGAGGAAGAGGGACCTGGACAACTACAGCCCTGTCAGTCTCACCTTGGTTCTGGGGAAGATCTTTGAGAAAATTCTCAAGTCCCACATCTGTGAGGGACCGGCAGGGGACTTTATGCTGAAGGGCAACGAGCATGGGTTTGTAAAGGGCAGGTCCTGTCAGACCAACCTGGTCGCCTTCTATGACCAGGTGACCAAATCCATGGATGCAGGAATCCCTGTCAACGTAGTCTTTTTAGACTTCAGGAAAGCGTTTGACACGGTCTCTCACCCCATCCTCATTAAAAAGATGGGGAATTGTGGCATTGACCCCCCTACATGGTTGAGTGGGTCAGAAACTGGCTGACGAGGCGCTCCCAGAGAGTGGTGGTGGATGGGTCGTACTCAACCTGGAGAGATGTCAGCAGTGGGGTTCCCCAGGGCTCGGTCCTTGGGCCTGCACTGTTCAACATCTTTGTCACTGATTTGGGTGAGGGGGTGGAAAGCAAGCTATCCAAGTTTGATGACACCAAACTGTGGGCTGAGGTGGGGACACCAGAGGAGAGGGAGAGGCTGCAGCAGGATCTGGGCTGACTGTATGAGTGGGTGAACAAGAACAGGATGGGATTCAATGTGGACAAGTGCAGGGTGATGCATCTGGGGAGAAGCAACCCCCAGCACACATACTGGCTGGGAA
>JAGPOW010003316.1:163307233-163319600 GCA_030014935.1 Caiman crocodilus
GGGGAAGCTTTTCGAAAGAATTATCCTGGCACATGTCCAGGAAGGGCCAGCAGGGGAGGTTATGCTCAGGGGCAACCAGCATGGGTTCATTAGGGGCAGATATTGTCAAACCAACCTAGTGGCCTTCTATGACCAGGTCACCAAGTCCTCGGATGCAGGTGTCACAGTGGATATAGTCTTTCTGGACTTTAGGAAGGCCTTCACCACAGTCTCTCATCCCATTCTCAGTAAGAAACTAGGAGACAGTGGTATTGATGCCTACATGATCAGATGGGTCACTAACTGGCTGGTGGGCCACACCCAGAGGGTGGTGATGGACAGGTCTTATTCGACCTGGAGGGATGGTGGGCAGTGGGGTTCCCCAGGGCTCAGTCCTTGGGCCCGCACTATTCAACATCTTCATCAGTGACTTGGGCAAGGGGGTAGAAAGCACCCCTTTCAAATTTGCAGATGACACTAAGATGTGGGTTGAAGTGGGTACGATAGTAGGAAGGAACAGGCTGCAAGTAGATCTAGACAGGTTACAGGGGTGGACCGATGAGAACAGGATGTGGTTCAACACTGACAAGTGCAGGGTAATGCACCTGGGAAGGAAGAATCAGTGGCCCACCTGCAGGCTGGGGAACTCCCTTCTCGCCAGTGTCGAGACAGAATGAACATGGGCCGACAGTGTAGGGACACTGTCAGGAAGGCCAACCATACCTTGCCGTGCATCCACAGATACATCTCAAGCAGGCCCAAGGAAGTAATTTCCACCCCCCATGCAACACTGGTCAGGCTGCAGCTAGAGTACTGCGTCCAATTCTGGGCGCCACACTTCAGGAAAAATGTGGTCAATATGAAGAGGGTCCAAAGAAGGGCCACCTGCATGATCAGTGGTCAACAGGGCAGGCTCTACAAGGAGAGGCTGAGGGATCTGAACCTGTTCAGCCTCCAAAAGAAAAGGCTGAGAGGGGATCTAGTGGCAGTCTACAAATTAGTCAAGGAGGACCAGCAGGCATTGGGAAAGTCTCTGTTCCCCCGAGCAATCCCAAGAGTTACAAGAAACAATGGACACAAGCTAGTGAAGGGTAGTTTCAGGCTAGACATTAGGAGGCGCTATTTCACTGTCAGAGCAGTTAGGACCTGGAACCAACTTCTAAAAGAAGTGGTGCTGGCTCCTACCCTGAGCATCTTTAAAAAAAGGCTTGATGAACATCTGGCCGGGGTCATTTGACCCCAGTACTCTTTCCTGCCATGGCAGGGGGTCGGACTAGATGATCTCTACTCTTTGAAACAATTATTAAGTCTTTGAAAAAATTATCAAAGCTCAGATTTGCGAGAGCCCGGCAGGAAAAACTATGCTGAGGGGAAACCAGAACGGGTTTGTAGCAGGTAGATCATGCCTGACTAGATTAATCTCTTTTTATGACCAGGTTACAAAACACATGGACGCAGGAGTAGGGGTTGACGTCATTTACTTAGACTTCAGGAAGGCCTTCAATACAGTATCCCACACCATACTGGTGAACAAGTTAAGAGGCTGTGACTTGGATAACTACACAGTCCGGTGGGTGGCGAATTGGCTAGAGGGTCATACCCAGAGAGTTGTAGTGGATGGGTTGGTATTGACCTGGAAGGGTGTGGGCAGTAGGTCCCACAGGGCTCGGTCCTTCGACCAATACTAAACAACAGAATGCAATTCAACAAGGAGAAATGCAAAGTGCTGCACCTAGGGAGGAAAAATGTCCAGCATACCTACTGCCTAAGGAATGACCTGCTTGGAGGCACGGAAGTGGAGGCTTTATTCACCAAGGCCCTGGGGGTTACAAGAAATAATGGCCATGAGCTAGCAGAGAGCAGATTTAGACTAGACATTAGGAAGAACTTCTTCATGGTTAGAGTAGCCAAGGTCTGGAATGGGCTCCCAAGGGAGGTGGTGCTCCCAAGGGAGGTGAAGCTCTCTCCTACCCTGGGGATCTTCAAAAGGAGGTCAGACAGGCATCTAGCTGGGGTCATCTAAACCCAACACTCTTTCCTGCCTATGCAGGGAGTCAGACACGATGATCTATTGAGGTCCCTTCCGACCCTAATAGCTATGAATCTCCTCAGGTCCCTTCTAACCCTACCAACTATGAAATAACAACTACAACAATGTACACATGTCCAGACCCTATGAGAAAAAGAGACACTGCCAGCAAGGAGAGAGAGGGTGCTGACAGAAGGGATGGTTTGTCATTTGATCAAACCCCTGAAGCACTCTACAGCTGTGCACTGACAGAAGTGCATTGCTGCAGAGAGCCTTAAAAATATCCAATCGCAGAGTGCCTTCATTAACATTTGTCAGTACATGCTGGGTGCAAGGCTTAGCTGAAATAGCTCTGCCCCCAGCGCTGTCTTCAGAATGGAGGGGGAGAAGGGAAGGGAAGGAGTTCCCACTGGTGTTTGCCCAACCTGTCCATGAGTTACAGTGGGGCATATGCTGCACATATGTCAGTGCACATAGAGTTGTGCTTGAGGAACACTCGAGTAACATTTCTTTCTCACTAAAATTCTAATCCAAAGGCTGTCTCATGTGAGGTATTACTAGTGTTTAGACTATAATATTTAATGTGCACCTGATCCAATTCAGAGAAACAAAAATTATTTGACTTGAAGCATAGACAACAGGTAGGAGGGGTGTTGGGGTGGGGCATATACCCCCCTGAGATTGGCTGCCACCGAAGCAGCCACCAGCTTCTGCAGGCAGTTGCCACTTGCTACCTCCCCCCACAGCTGCTGACGTGGCCAGAGGTGTCTACGGGCAGTTCCCGCTTGCCACCATCAACATCAATGCTAGTGGCTACAGGCAGTCCCCGCTCACTGCTCACCAATGACAACACCAATGCCAGCAGCTGTGGGTGGTTCCTGCTTGCCATTCATCACTGCCAACACCAACACCGGCAGCTGCAGGCAGTCCCTGCTCACCGCCATGGTACCGTTCCCCAGTCTCAGGAGGCACCAGTTGTTCTTAAGACTTCTTAAGAATGCCTTGTGGTCACATGATTGAATTTAGCTCTTTATAGACATACTTGGTGTTACTTCTATAAATTAACTCTAAACTATGATTCCTGCAGACAGTTCATAAATTCCAAGGCTGTAAAAGAACATAAGTGAGATCTCATAAAAGAACATTCTAGTGTGACTTCTGTGCATTACAGGTTAAATAGTTTTACATAGTTGCCCCTGCACTGAACCCAATAATTTACAATTTATCCATAGTGTGTCTTCCTGAAACACACCTTGCCTTAATTTGAAGCTATCAAGAGATAGAGTATTCACCACTTTGCTTGGTAGTTTGTTCCAATGGCTAGTCATCTGCACCGCTAAATACACTGTGCTGCATTGAATCTGAATTTGTCAATTCTTAGCTGCCAGACAGAGCTTCTTTTTACCCCTTTCATTGTGAGCCTGAAGAGCCCCTTAATGTCTCTCCATGAAAATCCTGTGATAAGAGACTGGGTTACAGACTATCACCACCTTTTTGATAGACTAAACAGACTGAAGATGATCACTGCAAAAAATGTTCTCAAGCTTTCAGATATGTAGGCACCTGTCCACCCCAGCCTTTTTATTTAGAGTCACTAGGCATGTGTAGACAAAACTGGTGCTGTAAACTGAAGCGGTGGACTTTTAAAAACACCACTTCAATTTAGAGTGAAGTGAACCCCCCCACCCTGTGTCGTATACATCCGTATCTTTACCTCCCCTCTGGCAGCAGGGAGGGGAGGGCGAGCTGTCAGTGGGCAGAGTAGTCCCTGGGCTGCTGGGGGGGGGCGGTGTTTCCCCCCACAAAAGCAATGCGCCCCACCCCCCGCCCCAGGAAGCACCCACCTGCAAGCATCCAACTCAGGCAGTGCCAGGGGCCACTACAGCTGCAGAGGGAAGGACCGGGTCCCAGCAGAGCTCATGCAGGCAGGCTCCAAGGGGAAAATAAAAAAGATCACACTCATCACTTTCTTTTTTTCTTCAGTGAAACCTGCCTTCCAGGCTGCTGCCAGGCTGCCTGCACGGGATGCCTGCACAGTCCCTGAACTTCCTGGAGCCCAGTGCTTTGCTCCACGGCTATAGGGCAACAAAATAAAACTCCTTGGAGGTGTTTTAATTTGCTGCTCCCTAAACACGTTTGAGGTGCACCACACAACCAAATGTGCTACAGCGGCTAGAATTAATGCGCAATACACCTCCAACACATGCAAACACTGACTATTAAAGCAGTGCAAAAGCATTTAACCTGCTTTAAAGTGTGGTGTACACATGCCGGTTGTTTCATCTACACACACCCACTGCTCTGTAGAAAGTGGTCTGTCATTCTGTAAGTATAGCCAAAATTCTTTGTATCTAGATATATGATTGTATTTCACTTGAGTAAAATGTACTTTCTGTAACTAGGCTCAATTTACCAAGCAATCTATAAAATTGACTTGGCCTCATCCTTATGTACCACTTTGGTAATATTTGTACAATGTGAAAATTTTATTTGCAGTGATTTTATATGGATTTCCAGATCACTAAATAACACTAGGCTGCTTAACAATCCTAGAAACTTCTCCAGTTCATGAGGACTCTCTATTTACATCTACTTCTAAGTTTTAGCAATAAAAAAAATATTTGAATCCAATGAACATGTATTTCATTGATATTGATATTGCATATCAAAAGTCAATTACAATTTTTAAAATAAAAATATCATGTGGTATCAAGTAAAATATTTATAATACCCAAAGCCCATCTCATCTCCTCAGGTACCTCTATCAGCCAAATTTATAATCATAGAATCATAGAAGTAGGGTCAGAAGGGATCTTGTAGATCTCCAAGTCCGACCCCCTGCCTGGACAGGAGGAAAACTGAGCTCAAGTGACCCCAGCCAGGTAGGCATCAAGCCTCTTCTTAAAGACCCCCAGGGTAGGAGCGAGCACCACTTCCCTTGGAAGTTGGTTCCAGATCCTAGCCACCCTAACGGTGAAGTAGTTCTTACAGATGTCTAATCTAAACCTACTCTCCAACAACTTGTGGCCGTTATTCCTTGTTATCTTGGGGGGAGCGCTAGGGGAAACAAGGTCTCCTCCAAACCCTTCTGGTCCCCACTAGCAAGTTTATAGACGGTCACCAGGTCCCCCCTCAGCCTTCTCTTGTGAAGGCGGAACAGGTTCACGTCCCGTAGCCTCTCACTGTAGGGTCTGCCCTGTTGTCCCCAGATCATGCCCCCAGATGATCTCATTTTTCAAAAAAAATTGTATAGAACAAAGTTTTCGAATATTAATACCCTACCTACATTTGCTTGTCCAACAGACAAATCACCACATGCCAGTTCATACAGGGTTGATCCAATTATATCTAAACAGCAGGCACTGTGAAAACTTTAGATGTTTTGGAAATCCTCCTAGATTCATTAAACTTGGGGAGGTTCATAATACAGTAATGTATATAATATTTTCTAGTTATAGCATTGCAATTATTCTCAGAATATCTTATCTTGCTTTTACCAGAGTCCTACCCTGCTTCTATACCAAGTAAAAATTCAACACTACTCTGCATTTTAAAACACCATTCACCCAAGCAACTTGAATATTTTTAAAAAATCAGCTTTTCCTTCTCCGGTGCCTAAAACACAATTTTTTAACCTTGGTCTGCTCTCTAGACAAGGGGAAAACTCATTAGCCTTCTCTATATCAATTTAAACACACCACTTTGTTATGATGCTGGCAGCAGCTCACATGAAGGGAAAGGTTCCAGTGGGGCCTGTTGCTCTAGCAATAGCCTGTTCTCCTGGTAGTTATGTTACTGATAGCTTTTTCTGGGACATGGGCCAATTACTTACCAGTAGAAGAATCACAGCACAAGAAAACACACACTTACTATACGAGTCTACTCCCTGCAAGACTACCTCCTAGAGAATACCACCTATAGTTATCTTTCTATCAAAGCAATCAGGTGCTGTGTGCTTCTTAAGGTTTATTTCACCCAAGGAAGGATCACATAAGCACAGAGAGAAAGGACATGAAACACACCATTGTAATGTCAAAAAGCTAAATGCAAAAAAAAAGCATTAGTCAGCCACTGGCATTTTTCGGCCTACTAAATGTAGCTCTGGAGGTTCTACATTCTACGCTGCACGCAGTTCTCAGGGACTAATTTCCTCTTTCTGTATGCTCCTCTCTATATACTGATAGACACCAGTAGGAAATGTTCATTCAAAAAAATGGAAGAAAGAAAAAGCATTCATTGAAACAGTTTACTTCACTCTGTCCAGGTGTTTTCTCTACTTCCAAGCACTTCAGAAATGGAAGCACTGAACAGTCAGGCTTTCAATACTACCTGTACTTTACAAGAGAGACAAAGGATAATTCTCCTAATGAACACTGATAATAACCCATAAGGCTTCCCCAGTATCATCATGGAAGCTATTAGCTCAAATTTCCTTACCTGCCCCTTAATTTCATTTGTTTCTGTTACATTCTTCTTCCTTCCTTCATAAAGAAGCTGGGCCAGATCTCCTGCTACCTGTGTTGTCCTGCATAGATTCCTGTCACATCCCCTCATAGCAGTTCATAGCAGTCTGAGGAAATTTTACCTGGATGTAAAGCACAACAAGAAATAAGGAGCATGAACTGAGCAAGAAGTCTTGCTAGGATCTTTACTGTGTCACAGCCAAGTTCAGGTTGTGTGACATATTTATTAGCCATGGTCATTGGTTCAGAAGCCAGGGGGATCAGGAAGTAGCAGCCCACTTAAGCCTCCAGATATAGATCTGCCAACATCTAAATGCTCTCAGGGTATTTGAGGATGATATTAGGAATACACTTTTCCACTACAAACTAACTGCAGGTGGGAATAAAAACAGAACCTAAAATCTACAGGGAGACCTACCTGAATCACCACAGCCAACCTGCCCCAGGGAGTTTGGGCTTGTCTACTCCATGGCAGCAGCCTGCCCTGGCTGGATGGCTCTGACCACTCCCCATCTCATCCCCATCCACCCCCCAAACACCTACACAAACCCAGAAGCACAACAGTGAGGCTGCTATGAGGTCAGTCTCAAGCATGACAGAAACTGGGGACCAAAATATTGAGAAAGCACAGGAAGGGGCAACCTGGAACAGTCACACAGCATATGTGTAAGTTTAGAGCAGTGGTGCCCAACCTTTTTGCCCCATAGACTGGATGGACAGTGCCAAGTGTGTCTGTGGGTCAGATCTGGCCAGCAGGCCCAATCTAGCCACACAGCAATGGCCTGGCACCTATCCAGCTGCAAGGGAAGTGGGGAGGGGTGGCAGTAATAATTGCCACCATTTCCCTGCTACCACATTTTTTGACCTCTGGAGAGTCCTGCAGGTGAGATGCCATACCTCTACAGGCTGGATTATTTGGCCTGTGAGCTAGAGGTTGAACACCCCTGGTTTAGATTATGTCAACAGGAATGGATGGATAGGGCTTCCTCAGGGGCAAGCCAAGTGGATCACACTGCCCCCACACTATAGAGGTGCCCTTCACTTTGGAGTTCCTGGGTGAGCGTGGAGTCACACATCTAAAATCCCATTCCATCCAGTCATAAGCAGAGGCTGAGGATGCTCATGCACCCACCCACCCTTTCCAGAGGTAAGTCTGTAGAGGGGGAGGGGCAGAGGAAAAAAAAAGGGGTGGAGGGGGCATATTGAGGCCCCCCATACTGAGGGAGGGAGTGGAGCAGAGGTAGGGGCAGGAGCTGGGGTGAATGGGATCCCAAGGCCAAGGCAGGTCATGAAACGGTCAGAGGCCCAGGCAGTTATCCAGGGGCAAGGTGGGCTCCTGCCACTGCATGCACCCCAGAGAAGCCATGGGTGAGCACGTGCCCCACCAGATTTGAGCACAAGGTGGAGGTGGGCTGCCACTACGCACTGGGCTCTGCACCCTGCTGCTGCTGCCACAGGAGCAGCATGACACCATGTGCCTGACACCCCCTGGCTGCACTGTATCCCATGCCTGCCCAGCAGTAGCAGGCACGTGGCATCATGCAACTCCCACAGTAGCAGCAAAGGCAGCAGGGCACACAGCCCCAGGCCACAGGAACAGCCTGCTGCTCTGGCAGGGGACAATGTCCCAGCCCCCACTTCAAGACTGCAGCAGGAGCCTAGCAGCAGGTAGCTGCTGGTGCAGGGGACAATGTCCTAGTCTCAGAGTTGGGCCCGACAGGACATTATCCGCTGTCAGGGCAGAGGATAATGTCCTAGCCCTGGCTCCAACCAACCAATTGGAAGCAGGCAGCTAACCAAGGGAGAGGATAGTACTTCTGTCCCCTGCTGCCTGGGATGAATAGGAGCAATTTGCTCCTGGTCAGCTGTCTACCCATGTGCTACTGTGCAGTAACTGTTGTGCAGAAAATCTACTACCTGTGTTTACTGTGCATGAGCTTTTTTACTGTGCAAGTGGCTACATATGGTTACATAGTGATGCTTTATTGCACAGTAAATTAATCTACCATGCAGTAAAGTGTCTTACGTAGACACACCGTAGGAAAGGGATTTTCAAAAGCATCACTGCTTTCAATGAAGTAACTGGAAGCTTTACCATTAATTCCAGTGCGAACAGTTAGATGAACACTGTCCTTCAAAAAAAAATCCAACCCTATGTGCCATTTTTGTTTTAAAAAATAAAAATGCACCTTTTGTTCAAAATTATTCTTAAAGTAGTAGGAATTGTATGACATTATGTTACAGAATCCTAGAGATTCCCCTTTTGCATTGTACACAGCTGTATTTATGATCAAACTTTTTGTGAGTTTCATAACCCTTGGGAGATACACTAATTCCTCACATAACAGGAGACTAGGTAAATTAAATTGATAGGTTCATATTTTATTTTCATCATCTAGTTTTGTGAGTGTGGAAATAGTTCATTTTGGCACCTGTTCATGTGGGTCAGTTGTAAATATTCAGGCATCTTGGCTTTAATCAGATTTCATTAAAATTAATGTGATAGGCTCCTGCTTGTTTGAAAATGTCCCTTGCCGTCCACTCTTAATTTCAAAACCTGCAGATGCTTAAAAGCTAGGTACTAGAATGGCTCACTGTAAACAATGCAGCCTGCAGTGCTGTAGGCTGCTGAAATTATCTCTGAATTTATCACTGTCACAAATTACTTTTATTTGTCAATGTCTCAGTGCTACCCTTGTGCAATATTTCATTATCACTGCCTTCCCTTTTTGAATATTCTATGTAGCTGCATTTTAATATAGAAGGAATTTAGTTAAGAGAAGCATGACATTCAAAAGAGATTTTTATTTACTCCCAGCCTAGACAATACTACAACAGCATTAAATATTTTCTGCTAATTTCTTCTTGCCTGCTCTAATGAAAATAGAATGGGTAAGTGGTGTAATAAGAATAGACTGCCACAAAAGGAAAGATCATGGGTTAGATTCTACTTCCCTTCCAAGCACCATGGAAAGCACCTTATTTCATTAATTGTTCCCCCCATATTTTATCAATCTAGTTAATAGATTTTTTGAATGACAGGTACTCTTATCACCACTCACTCTGACCTCCTGAATAACACAGGCTATACAATTTCAACCAGCAGTCCCTGCAGAAAAAAGAATTACTTTTCCCATTAACTATTCCTAAGGGTGCAGACACACAGAGAGCTGGACTGTTCCCAAAAGTTACTGATTCAGAACTGGTTCATACGTTCGTGAAATCTTGTGTCTCTGACACCAGGGGACAGGAGTGAGCACCCAGCCAGCACCTCTAGCAGTGAATGAGTGCTTATCATTAAAAGGTAAAGTTAATATCTGAGATATACATCAGGAAATATATATAAAACAGGGAAGAGCTAGTAAATATGGTAGATGTTGGTAAAAGGTCAACAGTTGTAAATGGTAAATCACGGTACCTGGTGGCATTCCCTAATTCAGATATAGTCCATTCCCCCTCAGTGAAGATGACAGCATTGTCACAACAGTATCTGACATTTGAATACGTTTATGGGGAAAGTGTCATATTGTAAACACAAATCACAAAGCAACCTTAATTGAAATCCATGGGGAATGCTTTATGCTTTCAGAATGACACAACATCATGTCAATGGGCATCAAAGGGAAATAAGTTACAATGTCAAGAAGATATCAAAATAATATCAATACAATAAATGCGAAGATGAAAGATGAAATACAACAAGGCCATTTCTGCTTTTTGGAGATAACTTTACAACATTGATGTGTAAGGAGTAAAGCAGGGCTGTCCAATTGTATGCACTGCATGTGCAATATATTGTAAACAAGCGGAATCTTTATAGGCAATACACCAAATGTATTGAAAGTAAAAATAGATTAAAACATCACATTCACACATACACACAGTTCTTCCAACGCAGTGGGCAGCTAACCTAAACACAAGAAGGGAGCAGGGCCTCTGGTCAATCACATACTGGCACTCCATCATTGTTATGCAGAACATACCCAAAACTGCTTTATTCTCACCCATCTTTTATGCTAGCTGTTTCCCATGTATGTCTATGGACCGAACTGTGTCATGGTGTTTATGTGCTAGCTGCACACCTTTGGTTCCTGCGATTGAATCATGCATGGTTTATTCAGACCCATTGTTCCTTTTTATCAGGCTTGTCTTTTCTGTTTTGGGTGGCTTCTTCTTCGTTTTGGGTTTATCTGCAATCTTCAGCTGTTAGAACAGGAAGTTACTGCAATATTTGGTCACAAACTTTGACCTTTGAAACAGAAGGTCACTTCTTGCTTCCTTTCACATGCATACCATATTTAAACAAAAGAAGAAAAGCAACAAAAGGGTATTACAGTTTAGGCTAAGCAATATAAAAGTAAAAATGGCTAAAGGAAAGTCAGCAATACAGCAATGCTTAGGCTAATGTTGTCCCCCTTTTGACCCTTCAAGCCTATGGTGCCGGAAGGGTCACATTTTAGAATTTCCTTTGCTTCTCAATATATTGAGAAGCAATCTAAGCATGTGGTTTTAGTTTAAGGTACATTCTTTTTACCCGACAGCACATACAACACATTGCAGTAAGCATTATTCCACTTAAAGAAAAGAAAATAATTATTGGATATAACATAATGTTGAGAACCACGGTCCATGAAGAAGCCCATCCTGTAAAAATGGGAATCACTAATAAATATTAATTTCCATATTTATCCCAAGGCAATTTATTGGTAAAATCTATTTGTAACCTACTCTATGGGCCTCCCTTCCCCTGATAAAATAGTGGTTGGGACTCAGGATGTCAGGCCTTTTCTTTTGCACATTTGACATAATTAGCTATCCAGGTTTTTACAACAATGGGCTAATACAGGTTTTCTACATGCATCCTACTATGTTGGTATTGTAAATAGCTTTTAAATATAAATGAGATTTCTTTTATAGCCTTTAGCAAACAACCTGATGGAATGTTTTTTTACCTTTTAATGAAAACCATTTTGCTAAACAAATTAAAATTTCAAGTTGAAAATTTTTCATATAGATTGTTGTCCTTTGTATCAAATATTTCCAGTCCAAACTGGATGGAAGTGTCCTGGTCTGGGATCCACAGAAATTATTTTTTAGAGGGAATATTACCAATGGTTTTCATCACATCTTTATGTGAACTTAAAACCAAACAAACAAAGAACCACACAACAAGGCAACACAAAACAAGCAAGACAAGTGTTGTAATAATAAAACCATAGCTTAGGTAAAGAAGATGCTGTTGGGGGCTTGTAGTCCATTAGTCACCTTTGCTACTTGTATTTTACACTATGCCTTCAGCAAAAGAAAAAGAAACAAAAAACCACACACACAAACCTGCCAGGGAAAATTCTCACAGTAAAATCATGTTTACAATACTAACATGCATAGTGGCAATATACACATTTTGGGATCTTATGTTTACACATATTAAATAACAAGAATTATCCATATTTATTTTATTATTTTCAATGGCCCATTACACTATTTTTTTAAATAAGTTTTTCCTTTAGGGGGACAATTTCTCCCTCAGAATTATTTAGAAAGCTATTTCCATGTTTTGATTACTGGGACAATGTAAAATCTTCAAAACTTTTGTATAATACAATACCATTGTTCTCATGAATATCAATTCCAAATTATACCAGCACTTTTGTGCCAAGGAAATAACTAAAAAACAAACAAAACAAAAAAAAACTACATTAGCCAAATTCAGTACTAAAAATCATGTTACCTGTCCTGATATAGCTGCTGGAATTTCAGGGTACTTTGCTATACTAGGAGCTGCAATAGCTGTTACTGTTATGCTCCAGCCCAAGTCTGAATTCGTTGCCCAGTATGCGTGAGCCAATATGAATATTAGTTGGAAGTTTGAAAGGGAAAAAAAGCTTTTATTGTT
>JAGPOW010003316.1:163329173-163345453 GCA_030014935.1 Caiman crocodilus
GGTTCTGGGCTTTATAGGGCCAAGCCCCGCCCCTTAGGTCAGCTGACACCTATTAGTTGCCTCAGCAACCGTCAGCTGTGCTCATTATCACACTGCTGGAGCTTTTACCCCAACAGTTTTCCTCTCGAGGAGTGGTGCAGCGAGGTGCGCCGCGACACTAGGTCAGCAAAAGAGCTGCTGCTGAAAGAGCGCTTTTGTTGGCTTAATTTACATTGAGTGGCAATGCGACAGCTTTGCAAGCAACAAAACTCCTACTACAATAGTGTTCGCCTTCATAAGGAGACTGTCAATACAGCTCTGCCCTCATAGCTATGGTTCTGTTGTACAGACAAAACCTAAAGATTCAAAACAAAAGTGGGAACAGAAAAGATAAATATTATTAATTCCATGTTATTGATAGGGAACTGAGGCACAGAGGTATGCAAGCCCAAATCTTTCAAGGTGGCAAACTCCTACTGAAATCAATTACCCTGCTATCTAGATACCTTCAAAGTTCTGGCCACAAGTGACTTACAGAGCCAGGAACTGGACCTACAGGTCATAACTTCATTTAGTGCCTGAACCACAATGCCACCATCTCCCACTATGTCCTGCAATTGCAGCAGACTGGATTCAAAGATTCGTGTGGTCCCCTCCAGGTTTATAGTCCCTTGTTATTCAAGTAAGACAGATTTTTGCATGTAAATAGAAAGTCCCTCATTGACTTGTGCAGGAAACTGGAGGCGCCTCGCAACTCTTCCAAGGTCTTTGAAACGCTCAGCAAAATGATAATAGTAAAGCTAAAGCAGAAAGAAATCTGCACTTTCAATGCCACTTCGGAGTCTCACAAGGATTTCATAGCTCCACATTTGTGCTGCATAGCCCTTTTTATTTTTAATCAAATTATTCTTGAAAATCCTGCTAGCAGGAAGAAAGCACATGAATGTCAACAAGCAAGAAAGGTAGAAGGAGGAAGGGGGTACCTCAGCATTTATCAAAAACCTCCCTTCTCTGAATTCAGGAGACAAAGGGCAAATCTACATCTCACCTCATATGGGTGGAAAGAACAGAAGCAACTCCATTTCCACCCTGCAGCATACCTGATCAGTATCTAGGTATGCATGGGTGGATCTAGGATTTTGAAAAGAGGGATGCAGATAGTGACATGCATCATCCCATGTAATACAACACATTTTTCTCCAGGTAAAAAGAAACTTGAAACTTTACTAATACGGTAGGAGCCTAGGGCTATATTATTCAGTTTAAGATTGATGCATAAACAAATGTAACTTTATTGGAATGAATTAAAAACTGTCTGCAAGGCTGTGAAATAGGAGTTAAATTACCAAGAGCAGCTAAAAGACAGCAGAATTGCAGAACAAAAGATAGTTTGATTGGTGGAACATCAAGATCATTACACAGAAGAGAAGGTTGTTAATACCTGTGAAATGAAGAATTTAGAAGGGATCAGGTAGATTATAATGAGTTATGAAGTCAAGCGATTCCTTCACTGCTGCCTGAATAGCCATTGTCAGGCAGTTGGTTTTAATAATTGGGTGAAGTGGGAATCAAAGGGAAGTGCAAGTGCATCACTACACCCCTCTGGATCTGCCCCTGAATGTATGCAGTGCTGCTGATGGTGCAACAGAATAAAGAGATCTTGCATCATTAATGACACCAGAAGTGTCTACATGTGCACTTTACTGTGAAGATTAATTAGCTCCATAGTTAAGCATCACAATCTACACATGCACTGGTATTAGGGTGCAGTAACTAATTAACTCCTTCATAAGACAGTATTGGTGGGGACAGTAATATTTTATGGCAGAGTCATTACATGCAAGCAAACACATGTATAGATAAGGACCCTGGTGTAAATTGTGCCTGATCACCCCAGCAAACCAGGGGTCAGACTTCTGTCTGACCCTCATACCCCACCCAGCCCGACTGCTGCCTGACACCACCATCTGGAGCCCAGGGCTGACCCCCTATGCCCCCTGCCAGACTGTAGCTGATTCACCTCAGCTCAAAGTCCTGCTGTTCCAGGCACACATGTAGATGTTGCACCCAGGAGCAGCTGACTCCAGCTGAAACTGCTCTGGAGTGTATTGTTTCACCTTAATTTCACATATAGATGTGAGAGCCTAGGAGATGTAAAGGGCTCACAGCATAGGTGTGACAATGGCTCTATCTCCTTTTTTGGCACCAGCTGGTGGAGCTGTGCTGGTCCATGAGGGAGCATATATTGCGCTCTGATATGTCTTTTCCATAATATAGGGCATAGAACCAGGTATCAATCTTAAGGTACGGTTCTGCATTCAGATGTGCAGTTCATGCAGGACTAAAACACAAATTCAGGTTCAGTTTTGGATTTTGTTGATGCCAATATCGCCTCAGTGCTCTCATGGGGTGTGTCCAGATGAGCATGCATGTCTCAAAGCCTTTTGAGATGCTGCAAGAGGCACATGCAGGAATGAAAAAATGTTCTGCACAGGGGCAAAAATAGACCCCTGGATATCTAGGGGTCAAAAAAAACAGCAGAGGGAAAAAGTGGGCAGGGCCCTGAGGCAACCCGAGGCTGGGTCCTCCACAGAGACACTCTGGTAGCCAACAAAGCATCTCTATGGTTGGGCCTCATCCCGGTGCTGAAGCATGCTGCCTGCCTGTGCAGGGCAGGCAGCGTCCCATCCACAGAGCGCTAGAACCAAGCCATGGGAGACCCCTTCCAGCCCTGCCTGGTCCCCCAGCCCCCTGTTGGTTGCCCCGCCTGGCCCCATCCCCTACATGCCCCCAAGCCCCACAATTGCTGCTGCACCCAGCCCCAGCATCCCAGCAATTAAAAAAAGAAGCCTGCACTCACCAGCAGTGCAGCTGCCATCAGGGTCACTACAGCCTGTGGCAAAGCCCCCCCACCAACACGGGACCTGGGTGACAGCCGCAGCAACCCCAGCTTCCCAAAAGTGCATGGAGCTACACGATGCTCTCCTGACGTGGGCTGCACACACCTAATGGGGCAGTGGAAGCACAGGTACCATGCTGCCCCATACTGCCTCATACTGCACAGGGGGCACTCTGCCATGAGGCCTTGGAGCCCCCACAGCTCCTCCAACTGCTGGTGAGGATGAGGCTTTTTTTGGTTTTGCTTTTTTTGCTTTTTTTTTTTTAAGTGCCAAGAGGCTGATGCCAGCTGGCACAGTCATCATGGGGCTGTGGGTGCAAACGAGAGATGGGCCTGGGTGGGACAGCCATCAAAGAGCTGCAGGAGCTGGCAAGGGATGGAACCAGGTGGGGCAGCAATCCAGGGGGTTTGGAGAGCAAATGGGGGTGGCATGTGGGCCCTGCAAGGGGAGCTGTAACCCCTGTTGTGGTCTGTGGGGGGCTATGGTCCCTGTTGGGGGGGCTATAAACCCTGCTGGGGAGCTGTGGTCCCTGTGGGTAGGCTGTAACCACTGTGAGAGACCTGTAGACACTATGGGGGTCTGTGGCCCCTGTGGAGGGGGCTGTAGCCCCTGGGGCTGTGGGGAGGGCTATAGCCCTCTAGGGGGCAGTCCATGTGCTGTGCAAGGGGGCTTCACCTTGTAGGGAACTTTCCTCCTGAGCAGCTCCCCCGCACAGTCCCTCCACAATCCACCCACATGTAACCACACCCCCATAACCCCCCACATCCCTCTACAACCACCCATATCTCCCCATACCCCTTGCCACCCCACTGCTGCAAACCCCACATCCCCTTAGCAAAACTTCAGAATGAGATCTGCTGGCAAGAGCTGTGACTGCAGGGGTAGCTGTCCCCACATCCTGGTTAGTGAAGGGGTCACAGGGAGCTCTAACTGCTCTATGGTAAGAAAACCAAATACAAACAGCAAAACATAGAAGTGTTTAGAATTACTTTTATTATGATGATAAAGACACTGGTAGGCTTCCAAATTGCTTTAACACTAGATATATAAATATAACATTGCCCAACTGATCACTGTCTCTCATGTTCTCTCTATATATAGTGGTCTTTGGTTTTAAATGTGGAGGGAACGTGAATTTCAGGGTATTTTACAGAGTGACTTTGGGATTTTTTTATCAGGATTTTTTTAGTTTTCAAACAAGAAGCACCAGAATTCCCTCTAGGGAGGCAAGTGACAGGACCCAAGCAGAGGAGCCTGCTCAGAGCTAGCACTGTGGACCCAGCTGGAGGTGCCTGACCTCCTGAACAGTTGGAGACAGGAGGACATGCTTTGACAGTTCAAAGCAGGACACCACACTGGGAAGATCTTCCAGGTGATGGCTGCCCAGATGGCCGGGCAGGGGGCACACGTGGCAGTAGTGCCGCACAAAGGCCAACTCTGCAGCCACATCCCACTGACAGCTGGTCCAGAGGAGCAGATGCCCCTACTGGCTGTGCAGTCTGCATCCAGGTCTGGCAAGTGCACAGTAAGTGACAGCCAGGCATCAGCCTCCACTGCCAGACTGCTGCAGTGGGTAGAGCAGGGGTCGGCAACCCCCAGCATGCATGTCATTAGTGGCATACAGAGACATCTTTCCTGACACACCAGGAGGCATGCCAGGAAAGAAAAAAAGAAATTGTATGTTGTTGTTTCATTTTTTAGGCGCTGCTCTGAGCTCTCCCATGCAGCCACAAGTCCCAGTGCCACAGCAAGCACCCAGATGAAGCTAGGAGAACAAAGGCAGGGTCGCTGCCTGTGTTCTACTGCCCCCACCCCTTGCTCCCAGGTTGCATCCTCCAGCCTGGCTGGCCCCTGGAGGGAGCTGCCCAGGCAGGCAGACACCCTGTCCCACCTGAGGTAGCACTGAGGTGCTGAGTGCTGGGGCCAGGCAATTGGGACAGGGTCTGGGTGGCATGCAGGAGACATGCTCCGGACAAGCCAGCCCGGTCGGATACTTAGGAAGGTGGGAGCTGAGCGGAAAGTGGGGGCTGCCCCAGGGAGTGGGCTCGAGCTGTGGTGGGCAAGCAGGCAGAGGTGTCCAGTGGCATCCATGGTGGGTCCTGGCCCAGCCCACGCAGCTCTGCACAGCTGGGCCACAGCCACCCTGCACACATGAGGATGCTGCCTGACTGGGGCAGAATGCCGGGCTCGGTGGGGCTTCCCTCTCTGAGATCAGCCTTCCTGTTTGCTGGGCACAGTGCAAGCCAAGCAGAGCCATCCCCGGTGCAGGGGCCTGGCTGCAGGAGCCCCCTGGAGCCTAGGAACAGCCACCATGGCTGCCTTAGCCTGCCCGGGTCCCAACCTTGCCCACCTGCAGCTCCCCTCAAAGGGCCAGGGTTGGGGCAGGCACTGCACAGAGCTACTGTGCTGCAAGCTCCCGGCTGGCTTGGACCTGAGCACTGGCTGCTGCACTTGTTCCCAGAGCCTGGAGAACAGCCTGTGGCTGCAGCTCCCACTCAAAATATACCCAGCTGGCACAGAGACCAAGCAAGGAGCACCAGCCAGGCAGCATCCCTTCGTGGGCAGGGTGGCTGCGCTCCATCCCCGCGGAGCTGTGTGGGCTGGCTGGGCCCCATCTCCGGTGCTGCTGAGCCCCCCGCTGTAGCTCAAGTCTGTGGAGCTCTGGGACAGCCCCCGCTCCCCGCCTGAGCCCAGCTCTCCTCCAGCTGCAGCCTTCCCAAGGGCCTGGCCAGGCCAGCCTGCCCACAGTGACTCCCCCGGTGCTTGCTGTTCCCTGCTCCACTCTTCCCCTTCATCACACCATGCTTTACAAGAAAAAAAATTCACAAGTACAAGTCAGTACATGAAGTTTTTATTGTTATCAGATTTTGAATTTTTAGAAAGCCTGACATTTACTTTAAAAAAAAAAAGAAGAAAAAGCAACATTAAGAGTATTAATTGTATTAAATATGCAGTAATTCCTGCCATGTACCCCCTACACCCCAGTTTTGTTTTTGTGGTGAGCTGGCACTCCAGCACCTTATAAGGTAGACATTGTGGGGTTTTTGGCACTCCGGCCAGAGCTATGGATGACCACCGTACCCATGGTGCATTTGTCCACTCACGCATCCAGGTCCTTTGGGAGATGGACCACAACTCCCACTTCTTGTATGCCCTGGAGAGGAGGCAGGGTGCCAAGAATTACATCACCTGTCTTCTGGCAGGTGCCAGCACCCCCTTCACAGATCCAGGTGAGATGCGTCGACATGCACAGGCCTTCTCCCTGGATCCGACTGATGCCAAAGCCTGTCAGACCATTGGGGAGGGACTCCTGCAGGTCAGTGTGGGTGACCAGGAGTGGCTGGATTCTCCTCTCACCCTGGCTGAGTTTTTGGCCAGCCTCTGCCTGATGCCTGGCAACAAAGTGCCAAGCATCAACGGGCTGACCACAGAGTTCTACCAGGCCTGCTGGGACGTCCTTGGTCTGGACTTTGCTGTGGTCTGGGATGAATCCAAGGGAAGTAGGGAGCTCCCACTGTTGTGCTGGAGGGTTGTGTTGACCCTCCTGCCAAAGAAAAGGATCCCCACCACCTGAGGAACTGATGTTCCATGTCCCTCCTCTACACAGGCAACAAGGTGGCAGTGAAGGCCATCTCACTGCCCCTGCAGTCCATGCTGATGGATGTGATCCATCCTGACCAGAAGTACGTGGTGCCCAGACATTCCACCTTTGACAACCTGTACCTGGTTCAGGACCTTCTGGAGCTCATGTGCCAGGAGGACATACAGCACCTGGAAAGCCCATGTGAAGCAGGGAACAAAGCAAAGGCCAGCAGCATGCCTGTGAGGTACTCATGATCCATTTGGTCACATGCCTTCTGGGCCAGGGACAGGAGGGCAAAAGACAGGCCCTCCTGGCACACGACCACCACTTCAGAGGGCTCCAACATGATTGGCAGCACCTCAGCCTGTGGGGTTTCTCCCTGCAGGACGTGCAATGGCTGCCAGAGTTCTACTAGGACTTCCTCCAGGCCTGGAGGCTGGTGTCTGCCTCCAGGTCCCCTGTAACACTCACCTAGGGTGCCAACCTGCTCATTGAGACCCTGCTCTGGAGCCCCCAGCTGGAAGGGCTGACAGCAGAGGTGCCCCAGTTGCGACAGAGGTTGATCCTGGCTGGTGTCACCTGTATCAGAGACCTCCTGGACTATGATAGGCAGGACTGGGTGGACTCTGCTGCACTGGCCTGGCACATTGCTCTATCCACGTGCAATGTACCAAGTGGTCCAGGATGTGAAATCTGCCCTACTTCCCAACACCCTTGCCCTTGTTCACCAGGTGTAGCACAGTGGTGGTCTTGCCCCTCCCCTTCCCCCGTGTCCTCCAGCCCACCAGAGTTTGTCAGGGGGCCAGCACCTCACCTTGCCTCACAACACTTCCACCACCTAAGCTGGCTGTAGGACACCAGACCAGTCCGCTTTTCCACTGTCCATCGCTGCCACCTCGACACACTCATGTGCCACACAATCCATCGTACTTCCTTCACATCCCACCCAGACACCAAGTGGAGGGACCTGCTCAGAGAGGGCATGGCTGGGACACTCCAGTGGCTGAGTCTGTACTCCACCCTTATCCCACAAACCACTGGGTACCTCAGCTGGTGGCCCCTTCATGGAGCCATCACCATGGATGTGTATGTGGTGAGCTTCACAGACACTCTGGTCCCCTGCCCTTTCTGTGGGCAGAGGGAGACCCTGGCACACATGACCCTCAAGTGTGCCAGACTGCAGCCCCTCCACCTCCAGAACTTCCTCCTGAGGTTCTGGTTGAATTTCACCTGCCACCTTTTTGTTTTTGGTCACCCCATCCGTGGCCCCACCAAGGCCCAGGACCTTCTGGTCAACCTCCTCCTGGCCCTGGCCAAGTGGGTCCTGTACTTGACCAGAAAGGAGACTTTGGCTGGGACGGTGCCCTGAGACTGTGGGGCCACTTTTCTCTCACTTCTCCATGCATGTTTCCAGGCAGAGCACCAGTGGGCAGCATCAACCAGCTCTTTGGATGCCTTTGAGGACCAGTGGGTGCAGCCCGGGGGACTCTGCTCAGTCCCCTCAGATGCACTTATGTTCATGTTTTTACCCTTTGACCCACACAACACTCCTATCCTGTTTTTGCTTTTCTTGTCCCAAGAAATTAGCTGCATATGTCACCCTTTAGCCCCACAAGGGGGCTATTAATTAGCTGGGTGAGCCTTAAGGCCCACATTAATATAGAACATACAAATAGACAGGAGCTTTGGGAGCCTGGCCAACTGGTAACTGGGGACACTACCCCTTCTGCCAACTGGACAGCTGAAGCAGCCCTGAGAGTTCCCTGCAACCTCCACCCACTGCAGCAGTCTGGCAGTGGGGGCTTCTGCCTGGCTGTGACCCGCTGCCACCTGTGACAGCATGTGGCCCCAAGACTACACGCCTGCCAGACCCAGATAGGGACCGCATATACATTAGAGGCATCTGTACCTCTGGACCAGCTGCCAGTGGACTGTGGCAGCCCAGCTGGCTTTTGTGCAGCACTACAGGCTGTCCTCGACTTAGGTCATTCCAACTTGCGGCACGCTGCCATTTACGCCCACATTATTACTTACAGCTCTGGATCCTTGCACAGTGCCATACATCATTCTGCTTCCTCATGTGCTCCGGTGTGCTCCTGCTTCTGTAAGTTTCTTGTATTCTTTGATGTATTCTGATGTGCTTAGTGCTTAGTTATATTCAGTCTGCTTCCTGATATGCTCAGTCCCTGAAAATGGCTGATAAAAGGAAAAGGCAGCGTTCTAATGATGGTGAGGGTTCTGATAAGAAATGGAGAAAGGCCATTACAATAGAGGTGAAAGCTAATGTGATCAAGCTTAGCGAGAGTGGTTTGTCACAAACTGAAATTGGTAAGTGATTGGACCTAGCTCGTACTACTGTGCAAACTATTATTAGAGAAAAGGATAAAATAAGTGGTAAAATTAAAAGCATGGCCTCATTGCAATCCACCATTATAAGGCAACGTGCAGGACTTATGGTTGAGATGGAAAGACTTCTGATTTTGTGGATTCAGGATCAAACTCAGCGCTGTGGTTTTAAAACAGCTAAGGATAGGTTTACCCTTTAGCTTGGTTCAAATGCTGCAGGTGATTTCGAGCTCACATCCTTGCTTGTTTATCACTCCAAAAATCCCAAAGCACTTAAGGGTTATCTTAAAAGGCAACCTTCAAGTCACCTGGAAATCAAACCGTAAAGCTTGGGTGACTGGGGTCGTTTTGAGGAATGGTTCACTATGTCATGCCAGCTGATCAGAATTACTGTGAGAGGAACAATCTTCCACATAGAGCACTGTTAATTTTAGACAATGCCCCTGGACATCCTGCACACCTTGCAGATTTAGACCCTAACATCAAGGTCATTTTCCTGCCCCCCAACACAACATCGCTGCTCCAGCCTATGGACCAAGGGGTCATTTAAGCCTTTAAGGCTTACTACCTTAGAAGAATCTTTTCCCGAGCCATCAGTATTACAGACCAGGAAGGTGGACCAATCTTCAAAGAATTCTAAAAGGGCTTCAACATGCTGGATGCAGTGAAGAACATTGGGGAATCTTAGAAGAAGGTTAAGGAATCCAACCTCAATGGTGTCTGGAAAAAACTGTGTCCAGAATTCATTTCTGATTTCCAAGGATTTGAAGACCAAGTGGATGAAGTCATTGCTGATGTTGTGAAGGTGGCCGGCCAGCTACAGCTAGAAATCGAAACAGAAGATGTTGAGGAGCTGCTGGCCTCTCATTGACAGGAACTGACCAATAAAGAGCTTGTCCATCTCGAGGAGCAAAGGCAGGCAGAAAATTAGGCCCGGATTCAAGAGAGTCCTGCTCAAGGTACCATGACAACAAAGCAGATGTGTGAGGCCTTCAAGCACTTGGAAGCTGCAATGGCAATTTTTGAAAAAATGGATCCCAAGCTTGAATGCAGCTCAAAGACCATCAACTTGATCTCTAATGCCTATGCATGCTACAGGAAAATTTACAGTGAGAAAAAGAGGGCAGCAAAACAAACATCCCTGGATCAGTTTCTCAAAAAGCCATCAAATGGCCCTAAGTCTCCCCAAAGAAGCCCATTCCATGACCCTGGTGAAGGTGTTCTTTCACCTTCTAATTAAATAACATTGAATAGTTGATTTAAATATGGTGTTTATGGTCATTTATACAAAAAGTTGCGGATCAGGTCCTTAGTCAGGAACATAACCCCCTATTATGACATTGTTTATATGGGAAAATCAGATTCAACTTACATCATTGCGACCTACAGAGCCTTTTCCAGGAACATAACCCACTGTAAATGCAAGGACTACTTGTACTGCCATGTGTGCCACCAGCCAGGCCATCTGGGTGGCTATCACCCACAAGATGTTCTCATGATGGTGGCCTGCTTTGAACTATCAAAGCACGTCATCCGGGCCCCAAACGCCAGGAGGTCATCCACCTCCAGCTCAGTTTGGGATAACAGTTCCGAGCAGGCTCCTCTGCCTGGGTACTGTCACTTTCTTCCATAGCAGGAATTCTGGTGTTGCCTATTTAAAAACTGCTAAATCCCTGATAACAAAATCCCAAATTCACTCTTTAAAATACCCCAAAATCTATGTTCTTCCACAAGTAAAACAAAAGACCACTAGATATACATATATATAGAGAGAGAAAGAGATCAAATCACCTGGCCCCCCACCAGTCCCCTCACTCCTGACCCACAGGGCCAGGTATGTGGGTAAGGGGTTTGTGCAGGTGGCTTGGGGGTATGGAGTTTGTGGGTGGTTTGTGGACTGTGGGTGTGGGGAGGGCATATGGTGGGGCTACTCAGGATAGGTGGGTCCCCTGCCCCCTACAAGGCATAGGCCCCTAGCACAGCTCATGGACTACTCCCCCCACAAAGTCACAGATCCCCAACAGGGGTCACATGCCCCCCCAACAGGGGCTACTTGCCCCCCCAGGGTCTATCACCCCCTTCCCTTCATGGCCTACATGCCCCCAACCCAGCCTCAGCTCCCACTTGCTCCCCTAGACCCCCCATCATTTCCCCATCTGGTCACAGCCCCCAATCACTGCCCCACCTGGCCCCAGCATCCCCAGTGATGCACTTAACAGCTGCATCAGCAACTGTCAGGATTGCTGAGGCTTCATGGCACAGGCCTCCCACATAGTAGAGGGTAGTGGGGGGCAGCAGGGATTGGCCCCAGCCACCTGGCACGTGCTGCCAGTGCTGCATTTTGTGTGGGTGCAGCCTGGCTTTGCAGGGTGCCACACGCTGTCTGGCAGCTGGGGGCCACTGGAGCTGAGCAACGTTGGCCTGGGTGACAGCCGGAGCTGCCAGACAGTGGACTGTGCTACATGGTGCCCTTCTGAGCCAGGCTGCACCTGCACGATGAGGCAGTGGCAGTATAAGTGCCAGGCAGCCGTGGCTGAACCCCAATGCCCCCACCATGCAGGGGACCTGCAGGGGAAATAAGGGGACAGCAGAGGATAGCAAGGGAGATCAGGCAAAATGAGGGGACAGCTGAGGAGAGCAGGGAAAATAAGGGGAGAGGATGGGAAAAGAGGGGACAGCAGAAGAGAGCAGGGAAAATGATCAGGAAGCAGGGGAAATCAGGGGAGAGCAGGAGAAATGAGGGCATAGCAGGGGAGAGCAGGGAAAATGATTAGGGAGCAGGGTAAATAAGGGGAGAGGAAGGGAACGAGCAGGGGGCTGGAGATGAGTCCCTGGAGACGTTCCCCTCCTTGTCTCCAGCCTCAGGAGGGGAGCAGGGGAACATCTCCAGCTCATCTCTAGGGGCTTGTCTCCACAGGGGTGAGGGAAATGCATGGGGGGGTAGGGGAACACACAGGTAGTTGGGGGAATGAACAGGTGGCTGGGGCTGGGTGGCCCCCCCCATGTTCCCCTCCCCACCTTCTCCAGCCCCCTGAACCCCCTACTTACCTGCCATGAAGCTGGGTCCAGGTTCCTGCAGCCTGCACCACTGCTTGACCTGCGTGCTTCAGCAGTGGGGCAAGGGCCAGCCATAGAGATGCTCTGGCTAGCTACCAGAGTGTCTCTGTAGAGGACCAAGCCCCAGGTTGCCTCAGAGTATGGTCTGGGACCATGCCCTGCCCCATTTTTTTCCCCTCGGGTTATTTTTTGAACCCTGAATATCCAGGGGTCTAATTTTGCCTCCACGCTGCAAATCTGCAGTACGGGGAATGTTGTTTTTTTTTCAGATAGTTGTATATCAGAGTATAGTGTGTTGTTACAGGAATAATTATTTAGAGGCCCCACACCAAATTATGCTTGTAAAAATCAGAGGCTGCTTCTCACAAGCGAACCCAGGTGTTGTAACTTGCAAGAAAAATGAGCCATCTTTTCTTAGCTCAGCAGTGGATGAGTGCTTCTCACGAGGACTTAGCTCTGAATATATCTAAGGATAATGAGCCAAGTTTTGCTGTAAGAGTTATGTACTTGTTTCCACTAGCATCAGAGAAAGCAGTGTGCACTGACTTCTGTTATCAACAGTTATGATTTGACTGTCTTGTAATACTTGATGTTTTTTATTAAAGCCTCAGCTCCTGGGGTCATGTGATTGCATGGGACTCTCTATTATCATTAAATAGTAAATTTATGCCTGCATGATGCTGAAGAAGAGCTCACAAATAAGAATTCTAAAGGCTCAAAGATCAGAAGGCAAATTAAAAAAATACTTAATGGTTTGCTTTTAAAAATCACTTTATTTTAAAGCCAGTCTTCTGGTTTTTTGAAGCCATAGTTATGAAGTTTGAATGGTTGGGATGCCTGGACACCTCATCTTGATGGCAAAACATATCCCAAAATGTTATACCTGTAGCCTTCTGCATGACTGTTTTGTTGTTAGTGACACTGGCTATATAACAGCATATCAAAATAAATTGCTTCTCATGTTTCTTTAATGCTGGTTTGGCAAACATTAAAAGTCTGTTAGTATTTAAACACTGAGCAATTTTTCCAATATCAAACAATACAATTTTTTCTCCTCTACTTTTTTTTGCATTAAGGGCTATGAGCAAATGATAAAACAATGTAACATTATGGTAATAACTCTACACAACAGACAATGAACACTGAATGAGCATTGTGGCAGGTTGATTTCTGGCATACAGTCTCTTCTTGTGCTGAGCTCCCATCAGCAGGAGGCTCATACACATCAGCTGTAATTAAAAACTTCTTTTTTCAAATAGGATTCACGGTTGCTTCCTGATGGAAAGTGTTTATTTCTTATCTCTTGTCAATTCTCAGCTTGCTTGCCTGAAGAACAAAGATGTATTTTTTATTTGAGAACTAGGATTTTAAAAGATGACACTCACACATCCATAGAGGGTAATGCCTTTTATAGCCTCTTCTTTTTCCTATCCCTCGCCCCTCATTTTTTCCTTTGCCCTTCCTTTAGTCATACTGCATCACAGCAGTTCTCCCTCTGACCTAGGAGAGCTGGGCACAGTTTGCTCAGTGTTACTCTGTGCATCATCCACAGAAATACTGAGACATTCAAGAAAACATTAAGATTGCTGTTTAGCATTTTCAGTGCAATGATGTTAATTCACCTCTTCTTAACTGTATGTCCCAGACTATAGATGATATAAGAAACAATCACTTAAACTACCACTGCCTACTACAGGACACCGTTTCACTATGCAGGGGCAGGATGGGAAGAAAATGTTGCGGGGGAGGGGTGGCTATGCCACAATACCACCACCGATTCACTGAGATGCAGGTGGTTAGCCTGGGAACTATAGAAAACCTGTGTCCGCACCAAAGGAGCTGCACATGCCTGTGGCCCAAATCAGTTGGGACCAGGTGGCAGGCTATAATCTGGGCATCCAGTGCTGTGCTGGCTGGAAGGGCAGCACCAACTGGCCCAGGACCCAGCAGAGATGGCCTAAAGGACAGGCCGGGCAGAAAAGTACAGAACTGCACCAGAACTCCAGGAGTGGAGCCACATGTCTCCCCTTCTGCTGGAGTACCCCAAGAGGAGCTGGATGCTCCCCGCACTGCTGAAGCACATAGAGAGGAGTTAGACACTGGAAACTACCAACACCAGGACTACAGGGACTACACCCTCAACCAAAATCCCACATTGAGTGACCAAGGTCAGGCAGAAAAGAGAGAGGGCAGTTCAAAGGAATTAGACAGGGGAACAGCCAGAGGAGGCAACTCCCTGATGCAACAGGAAAACCCATGGGTCAGAAGCACCCCAGCAGGCAGTTAGCCAGAGATCAAGCCCTGCTTACCCAGCACCACACCATACCTTGCCAGGAACATGAGTGAGAAGAGTCTGCACAATAGGGGCAACCCACCAAAAGGCATAGGAATCCTGATCCACAGGGCCAGAAGTGGTGTCCAGGACACTGGACTAAACCCACACCCCAGAGATGGGGAAGCTCAGCATGCTGAGGTATCACAGTCCTACCTGGCCAACAGGTGTGAGCTATGTATGTTACCTTACCTGTTTTGTTGTATTTCATGAGAAAGAGATGCAGGCATGGTGCATGCAGATCCAACCCTTGCTGTGTTCATAAAGAAGAAGAAAGAAACTCATAGCCACCTGATTTATCACCGGGGTCTAGTAATAACACCTGAACAGAAAGGGGTGAGGTGTAGAGAAGAAGGAGCCCCACAGAAGGTATGCCAACACAATTGTACCAAGGCCACCAAAGAACCCCTATGCCACTTCCCTACAAGTGAAGGTTAATTTGGAAGAAACAACAGTTTTGTGGAGGGCAAGAAAGGCCAGATGCAAGGTGATTAGGTGAGTAGGGCATGCCCATGGTCTGTCAGCAGCTGCATCAGGCATGGACCTGTCAGGGCTCTGCTTTGCATGAACTCTATGTGGTTACTACCCTGGATAACACTTGAGAAGCAGGGCATGTGCTTAGCAGTCTAGACCAACTTACTGTCTAAACCCTTCTCTGTAAGAGGTTCTGCTATTGCAGCACTACTTCATTTCTCAGGTACTAGTAGCAGCAGCAGACTACCTGAGTGGTCATAAATCCAGCCAGGACAAAAGACTTCATCTCTTTCAGTCTCCAAAGAATTCAAATGAGAACAAGTTTCAGCATGGGTGGAACTCGAATTTTGAAAAGGGGGTTATACATGGTGAGGTGCAGCATCACATATAAAACAGCACATTTTTCTCACGGTGAACAGAAACTAGAAGTTTTACTAAAATGCTAGGGGTCTAGGGCTGTATTATTAATTTTAAGATTGAAGCAAAAACAAATATAACTTCATTGGAATTAATTAAAAACAATCTGGAGGGCTGTGAAATACGAGCTTCATTACCAGGAGCAGCTAATAGACAGCAGAATTGCAAGAGAAGAGAGGGTCATTGAAAAGAAGAGGGGGTCATCAACAGCTGTGGAATGAAGAGTTTAAAAGGATTCAGTAGATTACAATGAGCTATGAAGATGGTTGATTCCCTCAGCACTGCCTGACTGAAAATGCTACTGCCACTGCCAGGCAGTTGGTTTTAAACTCTGAGTAGAGCAGGAATTAAAGGGGATGTGTAACAGCCCCCGCCCAACTCATCTGCCTGAGGCACAGATGCACAGAGCCCACGTGGCTGACCTGGCAGCATGCCAGCCAGAAGTGCACTGCTGATTGGCCCAGAGTCCCTGAGAGATGGGTCAAAAGTTCACTGGAGATGGGAAGAAGGCAGAATGGCAACCAAGGGACCAGAAATGGCCCTGGCCATTTTCACCTCCAGAAGAGCCCTGAGCACTCACCCTACTACAGAGAAAACTGAGGAGGTGCAAGCCATACATCCTATGAGGAATAGCCGGCCAGTTGCACTCCAAGTGGTAGCTGGGGTGACAGCTGCATCCCACCCCAGGAAGATGCAGGGAGAAGCTGGGAGCACAGTGCCCACTAGGAGTGACATGAAGATGTGGGGAATAGGGGGGAAAGGAGCCAAAAGGCTTCCTTGGCTGACCAGAGAAATCCAGAGCAGTCTACAGGCTAAAAGGAGAGCATATTAAAAGGAATATGGTATATTAAAAGGCATAATATATAAAAGGAGATACTATGATACATATAAAAAGTGAAAACAGGGAGAGATTACTAAAGAGGAGTACACTTCCTCTGCTCGCGCTTGTAGGCAGGCAGTTAGACGGGCCAAAGCTACCATGGAGCTGAGGATGGCATCCCAAGTTAAGGATAACAAAAAATTGGTTTTTAGGGAGTAAAAGGAAGGGCCAGGGCGGAATAGGATCTCTACTAAATGGACATAAGCAATTGGTGACAGACAGGGGGGACAAGGCTGAACTCCTCAATGAGTTCTTTGCCTCAGTGTTCCTAAGCAAGGGGCAAGACAAGTCTCTCACTGGGATTGTAGAGAG
>JAGPOW010003316.1:163353299-163369313 GCA_030014935.1 Caiman crocodilus
GCACTCACATTACTGTCTCTGGGAGCTCCTGCCCCTCCAGCTGCTGGCAGAGAACTGCCAGCTTGACTCTGGCTCTGGGCTTTATAGGGCCAAGCCCTGTCTCCTAGGTCAGCTGACTCTCCTTGGCTGCCCCGGCAACCCACAGCTGCACTGCTTAGTCACTGCTGAGGCTTCTCCCCAGCAGTTTTCTATACACAAGGAGCGGGGCAGAGAGGTGCACTGCGACAGCAAGGGTTACCAGAATCTGGAATAGGCTTCCAGGGGAAGTGGTGCTCTCCCCTACCCTGGAGGTCTTTAAGAGGAGACTGGACAAGCATCTGGCTGGGGTTGTCTGACCCCAGCACTCTTTCCTGCCCAGGGCAGGGGGTCAGACTCAATGATCTACTAAGGTCTCTTCTGACTCTAAAAATCTATGAAATCTATTAAATAAAACACCCTCTTCCCTGTGTGAACTATATACAACGTACCCTGTGTATGTGGGTGGCCAGCTATGGGGTGGGGGCACTCAGGGGGAAGAGCCCAGGGACAGGAGGCCACACCCCAGCCTCCAGCCATTCCTGCATGGATGCACACACCATGGTGAGCCCAGCAGGCAAGGGGCTAGCCCAGGGGTAGCAGCAGCCAGTGGTCCCACAGCATGGGTGACTCCCTCTCTGATAGCTGGTGACTAGAGCCAGCAGGGCTATCACACAATCCTGGTCCCACTGCAGGCAGCTCTGGCTCTGCACCTGTGTGGAGCCAAGGCAAGCAATATGGCTAGACCCAAGCAGGAGTGCTGGGTAACAGGGAACCCAGGGCAGGGACAAGGAATCCTGGCTGGTGGATGTAGGGCTAAAGTCAAGGACAGGGCAACGGGTGTCATGAAGGCAAACACCAGGGCCAGGACCCAGCAGTCCTACTCTGTGACCTCCATTGCCCTGGCCATGACCATACCCTGCTCCCACAGAGCCTTGACGCACTCCCACTCCAGGGCCAGAAGCTGCACCCCAAATTCTGGATCCACCCAGTCCCTCATTGGACTCTGCATCCTCACAAGCAATGTATTTTACCTGCCATTTGTCCTGGTGGGTGATGTTCTCCACCTGCCACATCCACATGTCAGTCAGCCAGTCATCCACAAATGTCACCAACTGGTCCAGAGGGAGGGTACAATCCTAGATCCCCCTCCTGCAGACCTGGCACATCTGCAGGACCCAGCTATGAGTGATGATGACCCTGAGACTAAATCCCAGCTGCCAAGGGCAGCCTCTCCCCTATAGGCCACTGCAGGTTTTGCAGGCCCATGAGAAAGATGCTGCTTGTAAGAGTTTGCAACATTTCTGAGATAAGATGCTCTTTACCAGGGGCTTGTGTGCTGCTTGGCATCAGATTAGGGCTTGTGCATGCAAATGCATATGGACCATAATAAGTCAGCCACGTAGACCAAAGACCAAATGGCTAGTGGCTGAGCCCCCTGTCCCCAGTTGCTCCCAGGGGTCAGTGAGCCACTGGTTGCTGGCCACATGTAGCCTGCCTCCCCTATCCCATTGCCAGGCCAGGTTCCTGGCAGCACCTGCTGCCATGGCTCCAGACCCCTTCCCCCGCTTCTCCTTCCGTAGGCCAGCGTGTCCCCTGGCCTGCCATCAAGACCACAGCATCTGGGCTCCAGAGGCATGGGGTTCCTGGACTACTGGGATGCCCATGCCTCCACACTCCATGCAAGGGGCCTCTCCAGGGAGATGCCCTGGGGCCAGCCCCTCCCATGGACACTCTGAGCCCCAAGCATGCTTCTGCTGCACATGTCACAGGTGCAGCATAAGGAGCTGTTTACATGGAGTGAGGTGTGCCCAACCCACTATGCCCTGTTGTTGCTGATGGCCACCATGCCGTAGACACATCTGCACACTGGGCACAGGACTCTAAGCTTCAGTGGTGTGGCAGGCAAGAGAAGGCTACCCCACAACCTCCTCTATTGCCTGAAGGGCTACCTATGACTGCACTACACCCTGCCCCATGCAGCTGAGGAGGACATCATCACCAGCACTGATGCATTCCTCAGCATGTGAGAGGCCTATGCCTGCCTAGCTGCAGGGACATGGGCTGCTCAATAAAGTTTTGCACTGTCTCCAGCCTCCCTCCCCACAGAGGGCCCTTCCCACAGTATGGGGCTTACCATGTGAGTGGGTCTCCATGCTGCTGTCCCTATATTTCTGGCTATAGGCAGCTGCCTGCAGTGCCCAGTGCAGAGACATAGCACAGAGCAAGCAGCTGCGTAGTGAGGTGATGCCCTGCAACACCTGCAGGCTCCAGGAAGGCTGCTGGGGGTTGGCTGCAGGCAGCTGGAGCTGGCCCAATGACCAGGAGCTGCCTGTAGCTGGGCCCAGGTGCTGGAAAGCTTAGCAGTAGCCTGCACCACCCTGCAGACCTGGACAGCATGACACTGGCAGCCGTGCCAAACTGTGGTGCAAGACAGTGGTGTTGGGGTGCAGGCAGGCTGCCACAGGTAGCCTGCGGCCTGTGCAGGGGGAGCAGAGTTCAGTAGTCACTCTAGGCTCCCTACGTATGTGCCCCAGAGATCTAAATGCCTGCAAGCTTTTAAGGGCCTGGGGCTGTGGCTGGGGCTTTGGCTAGCCTAGAGCTGGCCCAGCCCTGGGTCAAGAGAGGCTCCCAGCCCCAGGGCCCTGAGGCTGTAACAAGGCTGGCCCCCTAGTGGCAGGGCTATCCAAGAGAAAATCTGCTTCTGGTTGGTGTCTGCACAAGCATGGCCCCATCTCAGAGATCCATTCAAATGAGTATTAAAATCTGTTCTGCAGTTTAGAACCAAAGTTTCATTCAAAGATTTGGGGATTCCATTTAATTTGATTCAATGTACAGTTAGTTGTTTATGGTCTGATAGAGGGAAGGCCAAGTTTCCATCAAAGCCAGTGGTTGTTCTGGCTAAATAGTGCCTACAGAATCAGTGGTTAAATATTCAGAGATTCCACTGTAACTATAAATAAGGATCTGTTTTACACTAAGCATCTTTGCTAGTTCCATTTTGTAGCTGAGGAACCGTAAGGGAGATTTTTTTAATCATTATTATTTTTAGTATTTCTGTTGATTTTGAAATTCTTGCTGAAGTATTTAACAATCACTTTAAAATTTGACAGTCCTATTAGGGAAATAGGTCAGGGACTGAGAAACAGGCTGCAGAAGCCAGTCAGTAGAAGCTAGATAGATTTTAACCCATAGCAGCTATTGCAGATGCAAAATATAACTGTAGTTTGAACCAATAACTCCATGCTATGGGGCAATCCACTGGCCACAAAGTCTTGCTTTTGCCTTTTTTTTTTTTATTTTAAGATGCATGCCATATGGAAGTGATATCTGGGTTAGATGAATACTACATATCTCATAAATCAAATAGTTCTATATGTTTTTGTAGGGGACTCTCTAAAACAGAGGTCATTTGCTTTCTGAAACTGGGTGTATATTATTCCTAGCACGAACAGCAGTGTGGCACAAGTGGCAGCAGTGGTGGTGGCAGTGGGAGCATGGTGGCGGCGTGTGGGGAGCTCGCCCACAGGCGGCTGCAGTGGTGTCAGCAGTGGAGGGGGTGGCGAGCACTGAATGGCAGTCTGTGACTACCCACAGATGCCACTGGCAATGTCAACAGTGGCCAGCAGTAATAGACAACCACCCGCAAATGCTGCCGGCACTTCTGTCAGAGGGTGCACTGCCAATCTCAGAGGGTGCATGTGCACCCGCTGTGCATTGCCAATGATTCCTGTCAAGATGCTGAAAGGTATAGACTATGTTACTGTTCTTTTTGCAACTTTGTGAAACAGTAGCATTATTAAGAATTTGAAAAATGGAGGCTAACTTCTGACTTGTAATAATAGTATAACATCATAAAAGACAGGAAAGGAAGATATTTTTCTAGAATGTCTAAAAAAAAGCATAGAGGCCCCTAAGTAATATTGTATTAAACTGTATAAAATGCTAAAGCACTAATGGGGGAGGGGGGCAAGGAAAGACATGTTCAGCTTCCACAACACAATGGCAAAATGTTAGTATATGCCTGCCTCAATCTTCAAGTAGTTTAATATATTAATTACTATTCACTGACCAGAAAAACTTTCATTAAAACAGTATAGGCTGCCTGGCAGTATCTGCTGCCTCTCAGAACTCAACCCCCTGAAAACCAGGAAATAAAGAGTTAAGGTATATGCCAATGAAATCTTTTTTTCTGCCCTGCTGGAGCTTGTAATAGCCACTGGGAATTATCTGCAGACATTCATTCCATCTGTGTTCTCTGCATCAGGTGCAGCTGCATTGAATGGTGGAGGGATTAGGTAGAGGAGCTTGGCAGAGCTGTGATCATGATATGAGGAAGTCCGGGGTGAGTCTGAGCCCCTCTCACACCCAGGATGTGAGATCCAAGTAAAAAGGGATCCCATATGCTCTATTTCATGTAAGTGTTGTATGACATGTTTCCATGGTGAAGCATAGACTTATTCTTGCCAAAAGGATTGCCAGCAGTGAGGGGAGATAGAGAGGTCTGTGTGTTTAATGATGAATAGGTGCAAATATTTGCATTAAGTGATGTCATGTTGTTGCTGTGAGGTAAGGCAGGTGCAGGCAGCTCCTGGGCAATATAGCTAAGCTTATCACTAGTTTTGCCTTGTCAAAGGACAGATATTAGTTTTCACTGATTCACAGAAGTTTAGGGAAGGGACCTTGTGAGATCATTGAGTCCAGGCCTGCTCCTCTGGGCAGGAAAGACTGCTGGGGTCAAATAACCACAGTAAAGTGTGTGTCCAGTCTTCAGGGTAGGTGCCTGCACCACCCCCACTGGGACTTTATTCCAGAGTCTGGTCACATGAACCATGAAGAAGTTTTTCCTTATATGCAGTCTGAAACCTTCTTCTAGGTCTAGGAGTTTATGACCATTGCTCTTGGTTTTCCCCTGGAACACTTTGTGAATAGTTGTTTGCCTAGTCCCTGATACTGTCCCCTGATATATTTCTAAGCTGCCACCAAATCCCCCCAAAGTCTTCTCTTTTCTAGGCTGAACAATCCCATATCCATCAGCCTTTCCTCATGTGGTTGCTCTTCAAGGCTGCCTAGGTGAAGCACAGCAACGGTGAGGAGTTGTGCCCCCACTGCTACCAGGTGGGCAGGAAGCATCTCATGCTGGCCATGGTGGCAAAGCACTCCCTCCTGTGCCAGCTCCCACCTGTTGGTCTGAGGAGGCAGCTCCTGTCTGGAGCTGGTCCATTCCTGCTAGAGCCCAGTCCCCCATTGTAGGCTCAGAAATCTTGGGGGGGCACATGTCCCCCTGCCACATTGCCTTGGCCCCCCACCCTCAGATTGCCTTTGCTCCCCGACCCACACAACATATCACATGTGCCACTTCTCCCCTCCACTCTCATAGACTTAACTTGAGGGAGCCATGGGAGCTACTCTATACCGCCCTTCCTGGCTGCCACGTGCATGTGTGGATGCACATGAACATGGTACCCCCATGTTCCGCCCCCCCAGCCCCGAGCATCCTCTTTCAGGCTGGACTGCTGCCAGCCTGCAAAGGGAAACCTGTGGTTTCCCACATTTTTCTACTTTAAAGGAGAAAATCCATGTTTTTCTACAGCAGGGATCTGGGTTTCCATTTGATGATCAGAATGTTTGCATTTACCAGTCAGAGTTCAGATGAACCACCAACTCTAACATGCACAGCTAGCTATACATTACTATAAAAGACAGGATTCATTGTCAAATTTCCAGTGAGACACAGCAATAGCATTACTTTCTAGCCATAGTGATTCATGAAAAATTAGATCTTAAAGAATGGTTAGCAGAGCCTCAAACCAAGACAACATGCAGACTTTCTACTGGACAGTCCAGGATACCTACCTTATCAGCAGTCCATGGCCACTACTCTGGATGCAACTATCCATCAGTATCCTCCCACAGTCCATCAATACTGTCAAAACTAAGGCCTTCAACCTACATATACCTTCCTAACCTAGTCCTGGAGAAAATTATAGGCCTTACAATAGATCTTGAAAGCAGTGTCTGACTGTGCCATACTGAACGAGTAGGTTTACTTAAGGCAGAGGGCTCTTCACTGAAAAGACCATGTCTAAAGTTCTCTCCTGCTTAAACCTGAAAATCATAGGTCAAGCATCTCAGGTGACTAAACCCATTCTGTTACCCTTCAGGTAATCTATCAGAAAGGTAGGATCAAAGTAACAAAGGGGTCTGAGTCAAAAACAGCACTCTGAACTAAATAAGGCATCTCTCAGAAAAAAACCCAAGAAGTTATTTACAGACAAGGCTCAATACTTCCTATTACCAGGTCCTGTTTTTAATTGCACTTAGCATTAAAATTTGACTAAGTTAAGGATGAAAATTTCTATACCCAGTTTCTGCCACAGATTGCTTTTTTTTCCCCTGGAAAATATCAGCCAAAGGACTTCAGCCATTTCTAAGAATTCAGCTGGGTACAATGCAGGTGTGCATGTGTGTATGTGTGTGTGTGTGTGTGTGTGTACACGCACGCACACACGCACTCTTAGTAGCTCTAAGATTCCAGCCTTGTTGATAACCCAGGTGAACATCAAAGTGCGGCCACAGGCTGGATTTTCAGGGAGTGGAGGGGAGAGAGAGCAGATTTAGCTTGCATTTTAAAAAATCCTAGGAAATTATACCCACTGTTTACTGAGCCTTTACAACTGCAACTGAAGGCCATGAGCACTATAATATGCCAAGTATTATTCAAGTCAGGTACTGGTCATCTCAGATTAGGCAACCAAAATTAAATTAGTGGAAACTTTTTACCTTAAATTTCAGTGCCTCCACTCCCAAATACTATAGTGATGAGCTGTATACCAAAACTCATGAAGGAGTTTGCCCCCTGGTCACCAACTTGAGACTGGAAGTCCTACCCCCTAACTTCTGACCTTTGCCACCAAAAATACCTCCCCTTGCCCCTAGAAGTACTCCTTTTAGCAAGGGGTTTTGCCATCTCAGCTTTTGCCAACAAGAAAAATACCAAATTATATTCTAAAAATCAAACATCTACAACATTCATTAATTTGATTTCAAAAAATATTTTCGTCCTGATTTACATGTGTTTGTGTAGTGTACATAGAGGTGATCACACAATAGCTTAAAATGAAGTCTTACTCTTGTATATTGTGGAGGGTGGGGGCACACAGGGAGGTGGGTATAGATTTGTGGGGGACTGTGGGCATGTGGGGTGTGGGGGAGGGTGGGGATGTGAGTGGGGAGGTTTTGTTGGGGTGTGGATAGATGTGAGTGTGGGGTGAGGGAGCATGTGGGTGTTTGTGTGGATATGCGGTGTGGGTGAATATGTAGTTTGTGGGGGGAACTGTGAGTGTGTGGGGGGATGTAGGGGTCTGTGTGTATGGCAGTGTGAGAGGTGCGTGGGTGCATGTGTATGGTGGGGTATGCATGTGGGACTCGCCCTATGAACACACACACAAACACAGTCCCTCCCTCATTAAACACACACACACACACGCTGTCCCTCCTTCATTGTGCGCGCGCACACACACACACTCTGTCCCTCTCTCATTGCTCTCTGTCTCTCTCTTTCTCCACCCTTCCCCCTCCTTCTGCATTGCACAAACACATGCATCCTCCTCCTGCTCCTGGCCCTGGGGGTACCAGTGCAGGCCACATGCTCCCATCGTCCAGCAATGGAGCCAAAAACCATGTGGTGCCGGACTGCCCAGGGTGAGGGTGGCCAGCAGTGCACAGGAAAGCAGGGAAAAGGCAGCTATAGGCAAGTGGGGAACAAGTGGACACATGGGAGCACAGCAACAGCTAGGCAGGACTGTGGAGCCTATGCTGGTGTCCCAAGGTCAGGGCCAGCAGGTCCCACAGTGGGAAGGCAGGAGTGTGGGGCCTGGGCTGGCAGGGGCTCTATAGATCCAGGCCAGATACCCACTTTCTCTGCTGAAGTGGCCTAACCAGCGGTTAGATCAATGCACAAAATGAAATAGGATGCAATTCAACAAAGATAAATGTAAGGTACTCCACCTAGGAAGGAGGAATCCCCAGCACACCACAGATTGGGAGATGATCTCCTCAGCAGCTCAGAGGCTGAGAGAGATCTCAGAGTCATAGCTGACTCCAAGATGAGCATGAGCCGGCAGTATAACGAGGCCATCAACAAAGCCAATCGCACCTTGTCATGTATTAGCAGATGCATGACCAAAGATCAAGGGAGGTGATGCTCCCCCTCTATGCAGCATTAATCAGGCCGCAGTTTGAGTTCTGTGTCCCATTTTGGGTGGCGCACTTCAAGAGGGACATGGAGAATCTAAAGAGGATTCAGAGGAGGGCCACTTGCATAATTAGTGGTCTCTGTGAAAGACCCTACAAGGAGAGGCTGATTGATCTGGATCTCTTCATCCTTTACAAAATATGGCTGAGGGGTGACCTTGTAACCGCCTATAAGTTTATCAGGGGAGGATGGCAGGGAACTGCAGATGCACTTTTTACCAGAGTGCCCCAGGGAGTAACTAGGAATAATGGGTGCAAACTAGTGGAGAGTAGATTTAGGTTAGACATTAGGAAGAAAGTTTTTACAGTAAAGGTGGCCAGAGTCTGGAATGGGCTTCTAAGAGAGGTAGTACTATCATCAAAGTCAGAGGTCTTCAAGAGGAGGCTTGACAATCACCTGACTGGGGTCACCTGACCTCAGTCCTCTTTCCTTCCAGGGTGTTGGACACGATGAACCATTGGGTCCTTTCTGACTATTATCTATGAATCTATGACCCAGCTCCATAGAGGCCCTGCTAGCCTGGCCCCATGCTCCTACTGCCCTGCTCTGGGCCCCACTGGCTCTGGCCCCAAAACACTGGCACAAGCCCTGTGGTCCTGTGTGCCCACTTTCTCCCACTCACCCCACCATCTATAACTGTCATTTTCCCACTTTCCTTCCTGATGCTGCCCGTCAGTCACTCCAGCACCATGTGGTTCATGGCTGCATGACCATGACCACAGGACTCAGCAGAAGCTGGGCTGGCACGGCCTCAAGGACTGAGGCAATCACACAGTCCTCCCCTGCCTCTTTCCTCCCCCCGATTTGAATTTTCTTCTCTAGTGGAGGGAGGCGGGAACAGTCCCATGGTGCCAGGCCAGAAGCGTCTGCTAGGCTGAACTTTCTGCTTGGGTGCTGAGGGTGGAGGATCCTGGGGCTTGGGTTGGACCAGGCCAGCTTTGCTGCTGTGGCTGCTGGGTCCTGCCACCAGCTCCTCCTGGGTCCTACTGCCACTTACTCCTGTCATATTCATTTTCTAAATTTTAAGGGCCCCATGCCCAGACAGAATGGCCTGGTGGGCTGGCCAGAATGACCCACGGGCCATATTTTGCCTACCCCTGTGCTTTGCTTTGCTCTTGTAAATTATTCTGTGTAGGTGTAAGATGTAGAATAAGCTTTCCATGCATAAAACTCAGCTAAGCAAGTGACAGAATCTGTCTGCATGCCTCTTATTGGTTATTCACCAAACTGATATCACAGAATCCAGTTGCTGGATCCCCCATTATTTTAAACCTCTGAGCCTGAACTAAATTCAGGCACTTCTGCTCTCTTGGAATCTCTAGACCAGTGGTTCTCAACCTCTGAAGGCACCCCTCACTGGACTCAAGAAACCCTTCCATAACTTTTGTGAATTGAGTGGCACTCACTTTCAAAAATTAATTTATATTTTATAGTGTTTATGCTCTTGCAGAGGGGCTGGGCAGTGTGGGTGAGTGATCATTTAGGCAGGGTTGAGAATCTCTGTTCTAGGCATACCTGAAGGTGCAGTACAGACTTTGTCAAACACTCGCTATTGCAAGCCAGACCCCTCACCCCAACTTCCTGTCCTCACCATCTGATACTGATTCTTCAGATTCCTCCCTCTCCAAAGCTTCAGCACATCTTTTCTCAGACTCCAACTGAAGGTATAAATCTTGTGGTTTACAGCCTAACTCTTCAAGAGCATAGGTATAAGCAAATAATAACAAGGCGAGAGAACAGCTCTGCACTGCATCTTTAAATGCAGTACTGCTCTCTTACAAGATAAAGCAGAAGGCAATATAGAAATGACCACATTTCCATTCACCTTTCTATTGCAGTCCATTGGGGGATCCATCTATTTTTTTCCAGGCAAAATGGGCCCCTGTGTAAAGTACCTAGTATAAGCAGCATCCCCTCCAAGCTGTGCGGTGTGCATGGCTGCACTCATGCCGCTCTGCCAAGTGCACCTGCGTGGCTATGCACACTGCACAGCTTAGAGGGAACACTGGTGTAGAGGCAGCTTTCCCTCAGCTTCAGCAGGTGAAAATGACTTAAGGAAACAAATGGCACAGCTCCTGCCCTTTTATAAATTTCCAAGTCCTCTGTCAGGGCCAGATCAGTCTTTTCAAACACCTCTGCAAGGTGACTGTTGCCAAGGCAACTTCATCCCTGATAAACCTATTCTCCCAAAGAAGAGGTAGCTTATTGGCCAGGATGTTTGAATAGAAAAACATTATTATTTAAAGACCTTCTATCATTAAGTCTGCACTTCCAGACTTCAGGTTTTCAGCCCAAACAGAGGTAAAAAAACCAAAGGCGGTTAAGGGCACCTCATCCAAAGTGGCAACATAGCTTAATAAAGATAGATATAGAGAACATAACCCTATACCCAATCTATAAATTGTACAGCTATAATCTGCAAATCATCACATTTTTATTTCTATCTCTCTTCTTTCTGACTTTACAACTTATTCCTGGGTAATCTCATCAATGAGCATACATTCAACTGCTATCTTTATGCTGATGATTCAAAGATGTGCCTCTGCTTTTTCTGTCCAAACTAAAATATTAACCTATTTTTCTAAAATTTCCTCAGGATGACAAGTCATCTTACCAAGCCCAGCAGGGTTAACACAGATCTTGTAATCATTCACCTTAAATTCTCCCAACTACTTCTTCTCTGGATCACCATGACCATCATCATCCTACCTATCACTCAGGCCTATGTAAGAAGCAGTTTCAGCTCAAATTTCCCTGTCTCTAGCTCCATGACATCTCTCTCTCTAGGTCCATAGTCTGTGTCTGTCTTACAGGTCCTTCCTGCATAATATTTTTAAGATAAGACCTTTGCTATCCATACATACAGCTAACGCTCCTATTCAATCTCTCATCATCTTGTTTCTCAATGACTGCCACATCCTCTTCTCAGCTCCTGCAATCTTGTCCTATTTATATCCATCCATGTTGCTGCTGCAAAAACCATTTTCCTACCCTTTCACCTTCAAATGTCTCTTTCCACCCACCCATTTGTTCCTTCTTACTCTACAGAGTTAAACATAGCTGCTTGCCTTCCTTTTCAAATACTTCCATAGACTATCCCTGCCCCATCATCTCTCATTCAGTATCAAGAGGTCAGCTCTCATCTTTGATCAGCTCATGATGACCTTCCTCATGATCCTTCAGTGCCCACTTATTAGATCTTCAAATAAGCATCATCCCCTGCAACTTGCAGGAAATTCCTGTAAACACTTATGAAACTACCTCTATCTTTCTTCAAACCCTTCCTTAAGACTCTGATCTACTATCATACCTAAAAAAGTTGATAACAGTAGGACTGCTGATATGGTAATATCATTCACTGGCAATCATGAGCAACAATATCTCATTGTTTCTTTGGACTCCCAATCTCTGTCTACATCCATCCATCGCCTCGCATTTCATACTGAAATTGTAAGTTCTTTGGGGTAGGAACTATTTTTGTTCTGTGTTTATACAGTACCAAACTAACTAAGGTCAAGGCAAACCACTGGTACTGGAGCTACATTGTCATAACCTTCCTAGTAAGTTTCACTAAAATCAAAAGATTAGAGAGAATATATGAAAGCTGGTCAACATCAAGCAATAATCTCATATAAATTTCCCTAAATTGAGCACAGCAACTGTAAGAGGCAATGATATTAATCTCCAAGAAAGGTTTCAATATTTCCCTGTTTTTTTGACAATCAGAGAAGACAGGGATCTATGTAGAACTGGCCTTAGGGAAAATGGTACCCTGGGGCAAACTTGTTTTTTGGTGCCCGCCCCTCTCACAAGTCAATGTCACTGGTGCAGATTTGGAGATAAATAAACAGAGGTATAACAGAGGTAATAGTGATTTTTACATTCTGGATAGAGATGTGAGTGGAAGGGTGACCAAATACCAGGCCTGAGGGATGGTTCAAGTGCCCAAAAGGGTTATCTGACAGTTGCTGCTGCTCCTGCTGGGAATAGCTCCCTGAACCCTACCTGGATGTGGCTGCTGAAGACAGCTCCCAGCATCCTGTCTCACAGTGGTTGCTGAGGTGTCGGCTCCCTAGAGACCACCATTCTGGTACCTCCTGGAAATCAGCACTTGGGCCTGATGCAGCTCTTACACACCCCTAGGTAGGCTACTCTGTGTAAGTATTATCAGTCAGAAACAAGCTAATTGTACAGAAAGGTATGGGAACCATATGACCCTAATAGGCTTTCTTGGATACAAAAGTGATTTTCCATCTATGGAAAACTCTGAGGAATGCAACTTCTGATTGCTCTCACCCCTCCACACCCTCTAGAGGGAGTATGGCATTGCATTTCATAGAATCATGGAAGATTAGGGTTGGAAGGGACATGAGGAGGTCATCTAGTCCAACCTCCTGCTCAAGGCAGGACCATCCCCAACTAGATCGTCCCAGCCAATATTTGTCTAATTGGGTCATGAAAACCTCCAAGCATGGAGATTCCACCACCTCTCTGGGTAGCCTGTTCCAGTTTTACTACCCTCCTGGTAAGAAAATTCTGCCTAATATCTAATCTAAATTTACTTGCTGCAAGTTGAGACCATTGCTCCTTGTTCTGTCATCTGCCATCACCAAGAACAGTCTCGCTCCATCCAGAGGAAGCCAGTCTAAGAGAAATAAAATCCTTTTCCCAGACCTAAAATCCCCCAAATCCTTTCAGCTGTTGTCATTTTCTCAGTTAGACCATTTTTGTTACAAGCAATTAAATTATATCACAACTTGTGAAACAGAGAGATATCCCTAATCTAATCAAGTACAGCTGTCTCTGCTACTATAGCTCAAGAATTCCTCTGTTTTTAAAGACAAGAGGCAAACACCTATGAAGAGTTTCCTCTAAATAAACATTTACCTCTATACTGCAGGACACTATGCAGGCTCTATTACAATAGATACATCTGCTCAAAATACTGCTTTTAGAAATCCTAAATCCAACATGAGATCTTTTTACAAAATAAACTGGCATTACTACAGATTCAGAAGGGTGTAACGGGTGCTTGTTCACCCAACAAAAGCGGCCCTTTTTTTAAATTTAACGGTGCTACAGTTTGCACATGTAGGTTTTTCTAGTGTTTTAAAAGTCTTTTTGGCATTTTAAAGTAAGACACATCCCAAGGTACTTGTCGGGGTCACCAAGAATTAAAACAATGCGTCCATGGATTTGTCACATGCAAACAGAAATGCACTCAATGATGTGTAATTTTGACTCTTTGTCCACCAGATGGCATTGCAACTTTTGTGTAGTTCACCCCTTTGTCCACCAGATGTTGCTTAGAATTGCAGTTGGAGGGGAAGAGATTTCCTCTCCTGTTTCAGCAACTGGGTGTAATGAGTTTCTTCTGATGCCAGATGTTGCAGTCCACCCAGCCCAACATGAATCAATGTTTGTTCTCCCATATGGACACATGTGCCTCCCCCTCCCCCAGCCATGCCCTGGCCAGGGTGACATGGCACCATCACACCATAATCTGCCCCTGGTTTCATCCAGGAATGAGGAACTACTTGGGTACTTAAAGGAGGTTCCATGAGCTGCTTTCATTTGCCCTTCAGTCAGACAGCATAAATGGTGCCTGCCTTCTCATAGCACTGACTGAATGCTGCCCATAGCTTCACATTTTTTTTCTGGTGCTGGCTGCTGCACCATTCATAATTGCACAAGCTTACCCCACAGTCTGACTCATGGCAGCAGGTGAGAATGGTATTGTCACTGCCTTAGCTGCTGCACCCTGGACTACTTTCAGATGCCCTTGAAGCAACTGGTGCCCTCCTGCTCATAGCATTGCATGCAGCCAGCCCTTGGCTGTCATGCTCTCTTGTGCTGCTGCGCAGGTCATAATTGTACAGTCCAAGCATCATTATCAGGTTTCTTATGTGGTCTGCATGTTTTCACTGGCAGCAGTGGCATAACAAGCAGAGCTGAAAACAACAGGAGGAAGGAATGCGGGGGATTAGTCTGTCCTCTGAGAAGCAGATGAGTGAATAAGGAGTATTCTTGAAAAACCACCAAGGACTTTCCTGCCTGTCCACCTGTCCAAGTTATTGGACTGCAGGCTATGAATGGGTGCAAACAAGCTACCAGCAGAGCCTCCATGCTTTGCACTGCCCTTTACCTTTCTGCATGTGAATCCAACCCCCTGCACCTCTCACTTAGTTGCCCGTTGAGACATGGGTGGTGGGCGGTTAATTCATGTCAGTTGATTGCAATCCCCCAACCTTCCCCCTTCATGTCACAGCCAGCCTAATCTCAGGTGACAGTTCAGATGCCAGATATCAGTTCCCCTTGGCTTCATATACCAGTTGTGGAGAACAATGTCCTCAGTCTCTCCTCTTCAGCAAACTCATCAAGGGCCAGAACTAATGAACTGCCACTGTCTTCCCCACTTGAGGCAGCAGGACAAGGAGTCAGACCCATGGTCAACAAGCTCTCAAGCATGGAGGATGGCCTGGATACCTCTAGTCATTTATTTGCTTGGCATTCGGGTACCTCCATTAACAGTTGGAAGGACTGATAATGCAGCATGTTAAGCACAGGAGTTGCCATTCTGATGAATTCTTGATACTTCACGCTGGAAAGCAGCTCTCATATTCTTGGACTTCACCGTGCACTGGACTGCTCCTGGACTTTCTCCAAGTCTCCTGGAGAAATCCAGGTAGATGTGCAAGTTTGTACTTGGTCTGTTGCTGATACCAAACTGGCTTAACACCGCAGGGTCCCCAAGCATCCTCACCAGGCTCTTAGTTTTTTCAAAAGACCAAGCCATCCTAGTCTTACATGCCCCGATTGGCTCTCTTCTCTCCTCAGCCTCAGACATCTCGGATCAATAAGAGGTACTTGTACACAGACCCCTGTGCCCTCAATTTATAGGTCTTTTGTTCAGCAGGTCAGGAAAAGTTCACCCCCCAACCTTTGTTTTGGTACAAAAAGTTTGTACAACAGATGCTGGTGCCACCCTAGCAACTTTGTTTCTTTTGTCCTTACTTTTTCATAAAAAGGACATCTAAAATCTGTGAATGGTGTAGGTAAGAAGTGAGCCATATATTGAAGGGTATGCCAAGGAGAGTTGCCCACAGAGTCCCTTTTAGGCCACTGCACAACAGAGGGCTAGCCACAAGGCACCCATGTGTCAAGGGACTGTGAGTCCCTGCTCACAGTCTCCAGGTTTACTGACGTAGTAAGATATGAATGAAAGAAAATATGTGAACTATATGGCATGTCCACCCAGAGGAAGACAAGGAGGAATACCCATAAACTGTTAGAAGACAGTTTCAGGTTCAGTGCAAGGAAGAATTTCTTTACCATAAGGGTGACTGTGACAGTGCAGGCATCCCGGGGCTGTTCTGTCCACTCTACGGCCCGCCCGTCTCAATGGACCAACCACCCACCTGTTCTCACCCGCCACGACTTGCTCTTAATTGGTTCATCAATAGATCTTCCATAAGCGGGAGGCTGCCCACACGTGCCCCGATGCCAGGGGCACTTTCTACTGCTCATAGTATCATAGTATCATAGTACCTAGGGTCAGAAGGGGCCTAGAGCAGGCCATCTAGTCTGACCCCCTGCCAATTGGCAGGAAACGAGTGCCGGGGTCACAGGACCCCAGCCAAGTTCCTATCTAATCTACTCTTAAAGACACCCAAGGTAGGAGCAAGAACAACTTCCCTAGGAAGCCGGTTCCAAGTCCTAGCCACCCTAACTGTGAAGTAGTG
>JAGPOW010003316.1:163369413-163383330 GCA_030014935.1 Caiman crocodilus
CCTTCCAAAGATAGTATGCCTCCCTCTTTGCCCTTAGGGCCCCCCGAATATCCCTATTAAGCCACGGGGGCTTCCGGGCACCTTTGCCCCTCTTGTATCAGGTAGGAACGGTTGCCCCTATGGCACGGAGGATCGTCTCCTTAAGGAGCACCCACCCTTCATGAATGCCCATGTCCTCAACCCTATGCTCCTTCCATCCCCATGCCAGAGCCCAAGCCTCGCAGATGGCATCTAGCTGTTCCAATCACCGGCCCCACGCTGGGCCCCAGAATCGTTCATACAGGACCCCTCTACGATCCCTCTGTTCAGGCGGCTGCACCACCATCATCCAGGCTACCTAGCCCCCCGAAGCCATTTTCCCGTCTCAGGTGCGGTCCCCCCAGGACCTTCAGCAACTTGCCCTGGTTCACCTCCAGGCCAGTCGGAACCCCAGGTCCTTGGCTCTTGGGCCAGGGACCCACTGCGAGGAATGCCCTTCTGGCTCACTTAGCCCTGGCCCCAGCTTGGGCCAGTCAAGGATATTCTCTCCTCCAGGCTGGGTCTCTAGCCCCTCACTTTCTAGATCTCTGGGCCCATCCAGCAAACACACTAAACAGGGTAACCCACCTGGCGGTGGGGGCAAGGGGTTAAGGCGCCCCGATTCACCTTCCACCAGGGTGGTAACTGGGCTGGCATTTCTTGGGGGCTCCCACACCACTGAGAGCCCCACCAGGCCACTCACTCAGGGTGCAGTTTCAGGTCATGGCCAGGACCAGGAGCCTCCTTCCATCCCCTTGCAGCTCCCCCATACCTCCAGATTGTTCTTGCCAGCAGCTCTCACTGCCTGTGTTTATATAGGCCTCAAAACGGCTGCCCTCATCAGGCACCTGGAGGCTGCCAGCTCCAGGGCCTTAAAGTGGCAGGCACACCCCTTACCCTGCCGTGATCTTCTCAAGTGGCAAGCACACACCGTGCTCTGCAACAGTGACCAAAATCCGGAATAGACTACTCAAGTTGTTTGTGCAGTCCCCAACTTTGGAAGTCTTCAATACGAAAGTGGACAGATGCTTTCCTGGGATCATTTCATCTCAGCAGGGTGAGATGAAATGATCTCTCATGAGCTCATGAATGAATAAGATCTCATTCATGTCCTGAGCAGGGTGGTTTAAACTGGATGAGCTTTCCAGGTCCCTTCCAGCCCTTAGCTTCTATGAATCTATGATTACATGATTCCTAACCCACTATTCATCAAGCATGTCAGCTGAACACTGTGTGAAGCAGGCTTGCTCACACATGGTCCACAATGGATGACAGGGAACCGCCATAGATGACAGCAGCCAGCATGCACACAAGGTCCATGCTTGCTCTGTCAAGTGCAGGTGCATCATGATTAGCAAGGGAACATTGGCTCCCACCCCCCTTGTGCCCATCCATTAGACCAACATTGACACAAAATGATAACTACTTCTCAGCTTTGAGTGGTTTTATTTGCCCTTTAAACTATCGCACAGTTTTCTAATTACAAGGCTGAGCTCATCAGGGAACTACTTTGCCCCAGGTTAGCCACTGCTTTCCCCATGTACTTTGACCGGGTCATACAGAGGCCAGACTCAAGCCTTCTGTCTGTATCTATGCCAGGGATGAGGCAGGCATGATCATGATCAGCTGTGGGGGGAGGCAATTGGGCAGGGTTCCCGAGCACCAGTGCCTGGGTCAATGGGTCACAGTGTCTGAGGCACTGAGGTTGGTAAAGGTTCACAAAGTTTCACAAAGGACTTCCGTCTCTTGGCTCTCCAGAGCCAACATCTGTATATGGAGCAGAGTCCAGCTCCAGGTACAGAACACCTGCTAAATATATAAATTATGTTTAAATATGAAAATCTAAGTTTCTATGTCTAATTTCAAAACTGTTCTGCCCAAAGGGTGCCACTGGCCAACCCTTTATGGGCAGGCACTTTCCTTTTCAATGCAGGATATTACCCAGCCACTTCACATTTCAATGAGTGCAATTATCACATACGCAGACTGAGCTCCCTGATTTTATTTTCCTGCTACAACAATGGGAGCAGTTGACAGAGGAGTTTGTTAAAATTTTACCACAGTTCTTTGCTCCTCACCCCACGCACAATCCACTTTTATGGAATTAAGTCTCATTTCTCTCATTACCACTCCGTCTGAGACAAGCCAGCGAATGTTTGGCTTTGCTTTCATCCCCCAGCACCCAGATTCAGCCATTTTCAACCCTTCCCAATAAAGAAGGCAGACAGGGAAGAGAAATGCATTTTTATCCCACCCAAGAACTTACTAAAATAGGAACAATATGGAACCTCTCTCCCATCAACTGGCTTTCTTTCCCAACTGTGCACCTCCTGTCTGAGCCACCCATTGATCCCTGAACTGCAGTGGTGCTCTTCTGGCCTTGCTGGCACTAGGGTGCCCCTTGGCCAACTGCAATGTTTCCTCGGTGCCAGGCAGCAGAGTGCTGCCTCCAGCTCTGCTGACCTAAATGTTAAAATGGGCGCTCATCAGAGCTGGCCTGCACCTGCCAGTTGCCTCTTCAGGCTCTTACAGGATCAGTGGCAGACACCAGAGGTGCTCTGCCACACACCTCCCGCTTAGAAGAGTTCCTGGTGGAGGTCCCCCTGCTGCTCCGCCAAAGCCTACGAAAGCCCTCGAGTGGCGTGCACCCCCAAAGGGGTCGTCCACCACAGTTAAAATTCATACAGTTCCTTCCAGATATGACTTTTTTTTTCATAGGCAGATTGGCATGAGAGTCCATACAGTTTGCGGATGGGAGGGGGAGGTGATGACCGCAGCTTGGGGGAAGACCTTCAGGGGCTTTTCGGGAGCAAAGGGATTAGTAGTTTAAGTGTACCGCCTCTCCCACTGTAATTCAGTACTAAAGACAGCAGCAGGGTGGATTGGTATGTGGCTCCTCCTGCAGGAGTTTACTGGGAATTGCACACCAAGCTTAGTTCAATGTAAAGTCTGTCACGTGCGAACATTGACACATTGATTTAACATAAACCTTTTTCGTTTTAATAAACCTATTAAATCTAATGAGGATTAAACCTCAGCACATGTACAAGTCCCCATGAGATTATGATGCCCACTTACGCTGCTCATCTTTTGCAGCTTGATCCTGAAAACCCTTTTCTGTATGAATATTCCTTATTGTTGCAGCGCATCTGGCTGCCCCGCTCCTTGTGTGTGAAGGCTGCTGGGGAAAGCCCCAGCAGTGTGATAATGAACACAGCTGAGAGTTTCCAAGGCAACTGATGAAAGTCAGCTGACCGAAGGGGCAGGGCCTGGCTTATATAAAACCCAGAGCCAAAGTCAGGCTGGCAGTTCCCTGCCAGCAGGAGCAGGAACTTGAGTGATGGAAATGTGTGTATAGCTCACAAGAGCTTCAGAGGCTGGAGCAATGATGTGGAGAGGTAGCCAGGAGGCTTACTTTTGTTATGGCCAGGTGCCTTATGTTTGAGTTACAGCCAAGAGGCTTGCATTTGTTTTAGTGTTTGTTCGCTTGTTGTTTGCACCGGTGGTTTGGGTGAGGCTGTAGGAGTTGGAGGAGGCCTCAGGGGAGACCCACAGTAGTGTGGGGATCCCGGTGCCCATGGGGGTGCAGTATTCTCATAGGTGCCAGAGTGGGCGCGATATCCTCATAAGGTCCCACAGGGTGTGGGGCCCTAGTGCCCAGGAGGGCACAATTCAGTGCCAGGGAAGATGCAGTCAGGCCCAGGAGGGGCCATGCAGAGAGGCCCAAGAGGGGCAATATGTGAGAAGCCCTAGAAGGGGGCAGTATTTTAAGGAGCCCATGAGGGGCAGCATTATTGAGAGGCCCTGTGGGGGCACGGTGAGCCCAGAGCGGGGAGCGCCATTTTGAGAAGCCCAGGACGGGCAGGTCAAGGAGCGAGCCCGGCATCAGGCTAGTGTGGCATTAGACCCCAGCCAGGGGCTGGATGGTGCGGTGGACCCTGGGAGACAGGGGTTAGCAGCATAGCGCCCGCTAGAGAAGGGCAAGTGCTGTGGTGGTCCCCGGTTAGAGGGGATAGCAGCACGGTACGGTGGGCTAAGAAGACCGGTGGCTCGCTAAGAGAAGCCCCTAGAGAGGGGGCACTGACGAGAAGGCCCAGAGTGGGCTAGATGATACAAGGAGCCCTAGAGAGAAAGCACCTAGAGTCCGGAAGGTCACGGGGACAGAGGTCCTGATACGCTGCGCCCAAGGACGTATAAGGCAGCCTCCCATATATCTTTAAGATCAAGACGTGGTGGGCGAGAATTTGAGGGTGCCTTGGGCCGGCCTAGATGTGGCAAGAAGGACCTCAGGGGGATCACGGCCTTCCCTGTAGGAGCCCGTCGTGACACTTATACATGCAACCCATGTGAAAATCGATTGTTCACATGACACTTAGAAGGTTCAGACAATTAATCACGTACAGCCATGCACATATGACTGTGGCAACATTCTTTCAGTCTTCAGTTCTATGGTCATCTTTTTAGCATTCTTCCTTCCTTCACATTGCTACACTTTAGGTATATAAAATATTTTGCGGTTACTGAAACATCAACTTCTTTATAACTACATGTTATAGTCATAGGTTGTATATGCTTTTAAACAAAATATGAAGTACATCCTACTGAATAATACATGCATGTTATACATACATGAATCAGTATACTATTAAATTATATGTAATAAAACATAATGATCAAGCATTACGTTTGTTATACCAACATTAATGTACATAATTTTAAAATAATCAGTTTGAAACATTTTAAAATTAAAACTAATTATTTCCAAACTGCTACTGGGTGTAAGCCTGCTTTTTTGAACAATCTGCATAAACTGAAAACTTCAAAGAGGATATATAATTAGCACACATACATATAAATGCCAGAGTAGAAACGACAAGAGGCAAGAATTCTTGTCAGTGATATCTTTTATTTGACCAACATGTAGTTGATAAAAGATATCATCCACAAGAATTCTTGCTTCTCATACTTCTCATAGTTTCCATTATGGAAAAAACATCACCTTAACTCTACCATAGTATAAACTGACACGGGTAACAAATAATTGACTTTTATGTGCATTCTCTGTGAACTTCCAGAAATCTATAACTCAGCATCTCTGACATTACACCAAGGCTGGTCATCTCAACTGCATATATTTCTAGGCCTGAGTGAACCAAGAAAATGAATAATTTTCATGACCACAGAGAAAGGCTGCTCCAGATCAATAACTGGATGTTAAACTAGATCATAGGCTGATAATATTTTTTAATTCATCACTGAGCTTTAGTTGGCACGACATTAAAGGTGCGTGCCTTCTGCTCCTAAAACTGAAATTAATTCAGGGACTTCTGTCATCTGCAGGACAAAAATACTGAACTCAATTATTTCATTAAAAATTGCTTGTGAATTAGAAAAATCAATGAACCATAGGTCCAGTAGATAGGGCCTTAGACTGTAGCTTGAGAGTCTCAGGTTCATAGTTTCTAGGGTTGGAAGGGACCTGAACCCCTGCCCTGGGCAGAAACTAGTGCTGGGATCATGATACCTCAGGAAGATATCTATCCAACCTCCTCTTGAAGACCCACAAGGTAGGGGAGAGCACCACTTCCATTGGGAGCCCCATTCCAGAGCCTGGCAGCCCTAACCATACAGTAATGCCTCCTGAACCTACTCTCAATCAATCTGTTGCCGTTATTCCTTGTTATCCCAGGTGGTGCCCGGGGGAACAGAGCCTCACCTAGTTTCTGCTGCCCCCGTGCATGCTTACCCCCATGCTGAGGCACAGGGCATTGCCCCAATCCAGCAATGTGGAGCCAGGCTACGATCCTGACCTCTGTGTGGCTGGAAACTGATCCCGAGCTCTGGAACAGTTCCCCTCATTCCCTGAAATCCAGGCCTGACTCCAATGCCTCCTGGCAGCCCAGAACTGATATCTGGGGAAGGCTGGAGCTCCCCCTGGCTGCTGGAGCAACCCTGAACTGAACTGCTCCTGTTGGGAGCAAATTTGCTCTTGACAGGGCATGTCTACATGTGCAATTAATGCACCTGAACTTTCATTAAAGTGCTCCGGGGCACACATCTACACACGTGCCACCATCAGAAGCAAATTGCACCTGACAGAAGCAGCCCAATCCAGGGCTGCTCCTGCCCTGCTCTTCCCCCCTGCAGCAGCTAAGGAAAGGTCCAGGCTCCCCCAGGTGCCAGCCATGGGGCACAGGGGCCAGTCCCAATCCTCAGGTGGCTAGGACGACAATCCCCACTCAGCAGTGCCCACATGGCTGGCAGGCAGTGTGCCTGGTGAGCAAGAACAGCTCTTTCAGCCATGTGGAGATCTGGTCCCAACCCTGGGGTTCCACAAAGAGGTTGGGTGATAGTGTGTAGCAGGCCAGTAGGCAGTGTACTGCCAGTGCCAGGCTGGGTCACCCAGCTCCATATCGGTCTTTATGACAGGGGGTTCCACAATAGACAAAGTGATAGGAAATGGTTCTGTGACTTTATGAAGCTTGAAAACCACTGATTCTGACTGAAGCTTTATGCAGAGGGTTATCTTTTGCTATGTGTGACTGTAGAGTGTAGAGTACAAGGCAGCCCCAGCCTTTTGACCCAACTCAAAACCTGTTAGAACTAATGCTACTGACAGATGTTTGTTTGGGGGTGTGATGTAACCTAATCCACCATCCTGGCAAATGCACCTCCTGCCATGCCACAGGTGTATGGCAGAAGGCATGATTTTGGGAGTGGGGATCAGATCTAAATCACGCCATACTAGCCGGTGTAGAAGGTGCCTAGGATCATTTTCCTGAGCTCCCCCTAAAGTGGCCCTATACACAAGTCCTTTTCTGCAGAGCTTCTGCTAAGCCAGTCAGCCCCCAGCCTGTAGAGTGTATGGAATTGTTCCATCGCAAGTGCAGGACTTGGCATTTGTCCTTACTGAACTGCATTAGATTTCTTTTGGCCCAATCCTCCAATTTTTCTAGGTCAGGGATGTCCAACCTTTTTGAATGTGGGGCCGGATCATGAACTTTTCATTACCCAGTGGGCCAACAAGCCACATTCAAAGACCTTACAGGAAGCGGTATCACATCACCCCACCCCCCCACCTCAAAACGAAGTGTTTAGTTTCGTTTCCCATTGTAGTACCTCAGGCTTCAGAAAACGGCTTGGAGGGCCACATGGCGGCCTGCGGGCCATATGTTGGACTAGCCCGTTCTAAGTCATTCTGAATGCTAGCCCTACCCTCCACCATATCTACTATACCCCCCAGCTTGGTGTCATCTGTGAATTTATTGAGGATGCAGTCAATCCCATCTTCCAGATAGTTAATGAAGATGTTGAACAAAACCAGCCCCAGGATTGACCCCTGGGGCACTCCACTTGATACTCCTGCCAAGTAGACATTGAGCCATTGATTACTACGCATTGAGCCTGACAATCCAGCCAGCTTTCTATCCACCTTACAGTCCATTCATCCAACCCATATGTCACAGGGCACCTCACTGCCCTGCTCCTAGAGGGTGGAAGCTGCTAAGGAGAAGCCCTAGCAGTTGATAAGGAGCACAGCTGCAAGTTGCCAGGGCAACAAATGACCACACCTGGTGGCAGTCAGCTGATTGGAAGGGGCAGCACCTGCCTCTTATAAAGCCCAGAGCCAAGGCCAGGCTGTCAGTTCCCTGCCAGCAGCCAGAGGGGCAGGAGCTCATGGAGTTGGGATGCAAGCACTGCAGGAACTGCTCGAGCAGAGGGAAGGATGGTGGCTCTGGAGGCTGGAGCAATGATGCATGATTATAGCCAGGGGGTTTGTGTCATTATGGCCAGAGGCTTGAGTTTGTGTTGTGGTATTATATAGGTGGTTTGGGTGAGCCTGTAGGGGTTGGAGGAGGCCTCATAGGGGCCCACAGGAGTGTGGTGCCCCAGTGCCAGTGAGGGTGCAGCATCCTCATTGGGGCCCCACAGGGTGTGGGGGCCCTAGTGCCTGGGAGGGTGCAATCCAGCGCCAGAGAGGGCACAGCAGTGCGGGGTGTGAAGACCCCAGGCCCCGAGAGGGGCATTGGAAGAGCCCAGGCATGGGCACAGTGAGCCCCAGACACGGGGCAGTATTTTAAGGAGCCCTAGAGGGGGGCAATATATGAGAAGCCCAAGAGGGGCAATATTTGAGAAGCCCATGTGGGGGCACGACAAGTCCCAGGAGAGGGCTAGAATTAGGAAGCCCAGCGTGGGCACAGAAAGCCCAGGGGGGTGGGGGGTGGAAATTATCGAGAAGCCCAGGATGGGCATGAGGAGCCCGGTAACAGGCTAGCACTGCCGAAAACCCAAAAGAAGGGACAGGTGATGTGGTGGACCCTAGGAAAAGGGTTTAGCAGTACAGTGTGCCCAAGAGAAGGACAAGGTGCTGCAGTGGTCCCCAGGAAAAGGGGATAGTGGTACAGCGTCTGGCAAAGGGGAAGCAGCGCGGTGGACCTGAAAGACTGGAGGCTCGATATAGAGTCCCAGAGCGGGCAAGGGTCCCTGAGCGGGATGACATTTGGAGAGGGGCCCAGAAAGGGCACTGAGACCCCAGAGAGGGGTAACACTCTAGGTAAGGCCCAGAGCAGGCATCAAGACCCCCAAGGGAGGGGCAGTCTCATTGAGAGCCCCAGGAGGGGTCGGCAGTACTAAGAAGGCCCAGTGCAGGTGCAGAGAGCCCTAAAGACAGGGCGGTAGTGGGGAGAGAGCCCCATAGAGTGGCAGTATCCTAGATAGGAGCCCAACAGAGTGGGCGAGTGCACGGAGGCCTGAGGACGCAGGCAAGAGTATTGGGGCGGACCAATGTCAATTACATCTGTGTAGCCCATAAGACTAGGGTGACTGAGAAGCACCCATCGTACTGGGAGATCATAAAGGGTCCGGGAGATCATGGGGACAGAGGTCCCGATACGCCGTGCCCAAGGCAGTATAAGGCAGCCTCCCAATATATACTTAACATCAAAGACGTGGCGGGTGAGAATCTGATGGTGCCCTTGGGCTGACTTGGCATGAGTAGGGGGCCTTAAGGAGATCACGGCCCTTCTGGAGGACCCTGCCGTGACACCATACTTCCTCAGCTTGCTTGCAAGAATGCTGTGGGACACCATATCAAAAGCCTTGCTAAAGTCAAGGTATATCATGTCCACTACTTTCTCCAAATCCACAGGGTCAGCTATCTCATCAGAGAAGGCAATCAGTTTGGTCAGGCATGACTTGTCCTTGTAAATCCATGGTGGCTGTTCCTAATCACTTTTTTTTCTCCTCCACGTGCTTAGAAATGGATTCTTTGAGGACCAGCTCCATAATTTTTCTGGGGACTGAGGTAAGATTGACTGGTCTGTAGTTCCTGGGATCCTCCTTCTTCCCTGTTTTAAATATGGGCACTGTATTTGTTCTTTTCCAATCATCCAGGACCTTCTCCAATCACCACGAGTTTTCAAGCTAATGGCCAGCGTCTCTGTAAACACGTCAGCCAACTCTCTCAGTACCATAAGATGCTTGTAATGGAAAGATTCCTGTTGACTTCAACAGGCTTTGGATCCTACTGTTGGTTGAGGCCTGTACAAACTACAATTATAATCCTCATTATCCCTTGTAAACAGACACATATACACTTATATGGCTAGATGTCCAGTTCATATAAATTAGTATAGCTCCATTATATGTGTGATGTTCATTAACATCATTATAAGAATCTAGATATTAAATGTGTGACTTGTACACATCTTCCACGTCCCTCTGATTCAATAAATAGTAGTCATTCTAAAGGATTCTACAGTGACATCAGAACTGGTCCCCAAACATTTTGGACAAATGGACCACTGCTAATCCTCCAAATTTCTTATGAATAACCATGCATCCTCATCATCAAGTTTTTAACTGAAAGCACTACAAAGACCTGCAAGAAACCACTGTTATCTATGGACCAGCTGCAGACCATTTGCCATGTCTTAACAGATCACAGTATGGAAAATACATGTGTAACATACTTACTCCTAGGCTACTTTATGGCTTTGCCTTATAGGAAATAAGGACACTTGGAAGTATCACATTTTGGAAGCACTGCAAGCAAAACTAAAGAATAACAAGCTTCCTCAGTCACTTAAAAAGCAGTAATGAAAATAACAGCACACTGCACAAATATCAAAAGAAAATCAGGGATATTGGTTGTATCCATGTTGGTCTAAAGACATAGGCAGACAAAACTCTTGGGGTAGAGCAATAGCTTTTATTGGACCAACTAACTAGCTACAAAAAAATGTATTTATCTTCAAGCTTTTGGACCCAAATACCCTTTATCAGGCAAAAGAGAATTCAAAAATTGTAAAATTTCTCCCAGGTAAAAACAAAACTTCATATTGTGCAGGAGAACTAAAAGATGGTATCATTCTCCTGGTAGGAAAGGTTTTGTTTTTGTTTTTGTTTTGTTTTTTTTGGGGGGGGGGGGGTTTACAAATGAAAAGCTGCTCTGCGAGTATACAAATTAGGCTTTAAAAAGGCTGGATGGAGAAGGCTGTTTACCTTGGGTATCCAGTGGCATGTTGGTTGCTGAATCTTGCTTCTTTCTTGTTAAGTTGTTCATATTGCACAGGAGAACTAAAAGATGGTATGGTTCTGCTGGATGGTAAAGCTCATTTGTAAAAAAGCTGCTCTGTGAGTATGCAAAGAAAATTAGAACATTCATGAAGTTTAAGGCCAGAAGGGACAATCAGATGATCTAGTCTGAACTTCACTCTGTAATCCCTAAATTAAGCCCAGTTGCTGTATCTGACTAAAAAAGTCAAGAAATTTTAATGAGAAACGTGGAAGACAATAATGACCTAATGTTGCCAATGTTTCTGAGAAGTCACCCCCAAAGCATGGATAGGAACATGAGAGGTAGCACAAAAGTGCTCGTTTGAAAATTCAGTAAGCGTGCAATGGAGGATGGCATCATGGAATGATCAGAAGTGGGAGATGACCTTCTAGGACTGACTGACAGATAGGATGGGGATAAGCTGTTCACGGATCTGGAGAAGACAAGTAGCATCTGTCTGAGGTGTTAGAAGGGCAAAAACAATGGAAGGATACAAACAGAGATTGGATATTGTCAGAGGAATGGCCTAGATCTTAGCAATAAGTTCCCAGTTAAAAGTTAAACTTTTCCATTTGAACTGATATCCCATAAACACAAGCTCTCAGTTTTTTACTTGTATTGCAAAGTAATTCTCAGAAATTGAAGCCAATGCTTCTGCTCGATGAGTCTATCCTGTTCACAAAGGACATAGATACTTGTACATACCACTGCGTAGTCTATGCAGTATAATATTCCATTTGGATGATATTTAAATTAATTTTTGAGTTCACAAACTGTTTCAAGAATGTGCCTTAAGTCAGCATTATTGTCAATAGGGTCTGGTCATGTCAAACTCAAAACATTTCAATAGCAATGAACATAAGTAGCATACGGTTCATCCTTTTGCATTCTGGTTAATACTAAGCCTGACATATTAGTGACACAAAAATAGTATTGTCCATAACCAATGCTAAGTCTGAGATTTAAACACAGTGCTGATGCATCTTTCATTACTAGTATGATTGCACTGACCTATGCACAAGCTACATTGTATAATCTAATGAACTCTGAATGATCATTCATGTAATCATCCACATAGCACAGAAATAAAGCTATTGCACTTCTTTGCAGGAGACTTTGTGCCATTTGCCATACAACTTTTCAGAATTTTTTTCAGAAATCTCTCTCATCTTTTAAGAGCCATGGTTTCCATGATCTCATTTTGAATAACTTGACCTGCAAGTTAAAAAAAAAAAATTAAATCACAGAACTATGATATACCTGCAAAGTCATTGAATAAAGTTATAATCAACCTTTCTGCTAAGGGAGCATTCTCAGCAAGTTTCATGGAAAGGCTTCATGGTACAAGGCCTTATCTGACAGGATAACAAATACTACTTAATATTTTCAATCAGATCTCCCTGTTTTCTTCTTTTTTCAGAGTCTGCTGAAAACTTAGCACATCTCTCTATATTTTTTTTTTAAACTTCAACTGTTTTGTGGGAACATGAAGAAGCTTGGTGCCCCTCAAAGATGTCTTGAGCATTTACCCACTTAGAGAACAGATTGTGAGAAAATGTCATTTGTGTACTTCACCAAAAGTGCCCTAAAAGCTATACAGCAGTCTTTCCCAACCTTTTTTCAGACCAAGGCACATTTACATTAATAAAAATTTTTCACAGCACACCTGTTAAGGCATTCCCCATCCCCATACATACAAGTTTATTGTAGCTCATTGACGCAACAAAATTCTACCACATACCTGTCCATTTCTGTTGGCACGTCATTGTGCTGCGGCACACCAGTTGGGAAACACTGTTCTAGGGTACAGATTTTCAGATGTGGTGTACCATTGCTGGCATTTGGGGGAGGCGGAGGTGGGGTTAGGGAGACTAGGGCATAGACAGTCTTTTCCAGTACTATATCCCTACATTAACAGTATGTTTCCATACCCTGCATGAGGCAGCCACTGGCACCACACCTTCCTCTCAGGAAGGATACCCGTGTTCTACCTGCTCAGGAGACAAGCGGCCGGGCACAGAATCAAGCATCCTAGAGTCGGGAAGCTGGCAGGGACCTAACCCAAGTCCTGCCTGTGGCAAGATCAGCCCTGTGCAAACCATTCCAGACAAACCCCATGTCCAAAAACTATACTGTCACCCCTGGCACAGCAGCAGGCATCACCCCTGGCATATAAAGCAGGGGCACAATGGCAGCCAGTGTCCTTCTGCTGCAAAGGTGGTGGTGAATAGATGCTCAAGAGACTCCAGGCAGAAGCCCAACTCCACTGCAGAGGAAAGCAACCCCCCTGTCCCCTGCCCAGATGCACCCAAATCCCTTGCTGCCCCCAATGCAGCATTGGTCTGATCCTAATCAGAGGGACAAGACCCTCCAGGCAGGATCATGAAGGGCTGGTGCCAACAAGAGCATTGGCACAGCCCAGTCCAGTCCCCACCTCCAGCTTGGCTGCAGCAAGAACCCAGTGCCTCCAGCCTGACAGAGCCTAACATGGTGCCTCTGTAAAGGTCCTGGGAGATGCTTGGCACTGTATGGAGCCTGCAAGGCCTCCCCACTTGCCCCAGGCCTGCCATGACTCTGGGGGGGCAGGCCCAGCCTGACTTGCATGCACTGCAGCCTCTCAGCACACAGCACTTCAGTGGGGCCAGGCCTGGTGGCTCCTTCCCCATCCTGAGGTGATTCCCACCAGTGCCAGGCACGCTTCCCTGTGTGTTCACGCAGGTGGGAACTTGACAGAGGATGAGAAGCAAATTTGAAGGAACTGAGTTCAAATGAACTGAATCCGATTTACATCCTTTGTGGGATGTTGATGTGGGACGAGGTGTGGATCTGGTTTGATTAAGTTCATTCAGATTTACTCTGTTCCATCTCAAAGTACCTGGAAGGAACTGAATTGGATTAATTTTATTTGCATTCAGTTCTTGAAGCACAGCAGGGAGTTCATAAGCACACTGGTTGAAAAGCACTACTATCCAGCACTGGAAATAAACTGGAAAAAACAAGGACAAGAAGACACATGGAGGCACTTTCCTAGACATGATGTCTCATCCTAGACATGATGAGACTGAAGGCAGAGGCTGTCTCATCTCTTACTTCCTTTTGAGAAAAGAGAACTTTGAACTTGTATAGGTCAAGAAGAGAAAACAGGAAAGAAAAAAAAAAAAAGAACCAATCTGGATGCTCTGGGAGTCAACCTCAGAAGAGTAGCAGCTGATTGAATTTATCACAGGTCTCCATTGAGAAAGGGGATCAAACACCCTTGAGCTATGAGAGAGAGAGAGAGAGAGAGAGAGAGAGAGAGAGAGAGAGAGAGAGAGAGAGAGAGAGAGAGAGAGAGAGAGAGA
>JAGPOW010003316.1:163383430-163407497 GCA_030014935.1 Caiman crocodilus
TCAAACACCCTTGAGCTATGAGAGAGAGAGAGAGAGAGAGAGAGAGAGAGAGAGAGAGAGAGAGAGAGAGAGAGAGAGAGAGAGAGAGAGAGAGAAGGAGGGGGACATCCAGCTAAGTTGCACAAAGAATCAAAAAAGCTGACCATCACACGGGTATATGAAAGAGTAGACACTGCCTGCTGAGCCATTCCCTAGCCAGAGAAGGAACCATAGCATATTGATGAAAAGACTTTCAACTCACACCAGATACCAAGGGCCAGGTGATACCCCAGGTGGAAAAGAGAAATTCAAGTGATAGAGCCTACCAGAAGAGTGTCCAGCTGAAAAAAGCAAACTAAATCCTTAGGAGGCTTTCCCTGCTGCAGTCATTAGATGTTGTGAAAATTATCCTACAGCTATTATTGTATTATTTAACTATCCACCCCTCCTCCCTCAAATAAAAAAGTATATATCCCTGTACACTCTCTGTTTAGCTAAACTATATTTTCTGAAGGGGTTCATGTAGTCATGAAGAAATGATAAACCCAACATCTAACTTTGGTAGCTCATGTTGAGTTGTTTGGTCACCATGACTGCAGACAATGTCCATGGCAAAGAGGTGAATTAATTCCTTGATTACATAATGGGACATGTATTTTTTCTCAGAAAGCTAAGATCAGGACAATCCTGAACAGGAAGTTGCATGAGCTAATATAGATTGCCACTTTTGGAATCGTAACCCTTTATTAGCAGTCCTTGTCCCATTAGGAAATGAAGGGATGTTAGCTGTTTAATTAGCATTTCTTGGTTACATTTTGTTGAGCCTTAAGTTGCGAGTCAAGCTCAGTAGCAATGCTTGGTTGATATGACATATATGTTTGCATTTAAGCCGTGGCTTCCCAGTAACGTTGTGTTTTTTCATGCTCTTTGAAGGATTTGACAGCATGTTGACAATTCTGAAAACCACTAACAGCAAATGCACCCTGGGGTTTTTTTGGTCAGGTTTAGGCCTTTGACTGTACAGAAACAGCACTGTGCGCAGAACAGTTTGCCCTGTGTTTCACACAAAGATACCCAATGAAAGTATTTGAACCAATTCAATTGAACTGATCACGTTTGCTATGATGAATCAGTTCCCTGTACCTATTTAGTGCCCTCCAGCACTATGGGGGTCATCTGCTTGACAGGGCCTGGCAAAATCCGTGCAGCATTCACTGGAGCAGTAAGTGGCAGCAGAGCAAACTAAGGAGGTAGACGTGACAGGTTCTGTTTTCTCAGCCTCATTATTGAGGTCTGTCTTTTTCTTAGTCGATTCTGGAAGTGCTGCCAGTGGTGCATGTGTAGTATCTTCATCTCTTTTGTTTTGTTTGCTTTTGAAAAAGTCTGTAATGGGTTTGTTTCATTTTTTTTTCCCTGATGTCCTGACTGCGTTTTTGGGACGTATGTACAGGTAATTTACGTAATGACACGTCAGTCACAAACAGAGCAGACGTATAACTAACTATTTAGCTACTAGCTATACAGCTAAAAAATAGCTATACAGTTTTAACCAGAATGACAATTGTGCATTTGTGAGTTATATAAATGAACGTGCTAAAATTTGGTAGGGCCATGACCCTGGGGTGGCCCCATCCCATTCCACAGCCTAAGTTGCATGTGGCCAAATTAGAAGACACCACGTGTGAACTGACCCAGCTTATTAACAATCCGACTCACTTGCTATGACTGACTTGTCCTCAACATTGCCATTTCATGAAACCATGTGTCATCTACAAGTGTTATCAGCAGTGATTTTCTTCACTTCTAGATCAGGCCTAGTACTACCCGCTCCTCTTACAAAACAACTTAATTTACTGTTGTATCCCCAATAAAAACTAGTTTTTTTGAGATCTGTCCTGTATCCAGTTCCTTATCCATAATTAATGGTAGTGATAAAATTTTAATCAGAATGTTTATTCACATAGCAAATTAAATGTTTTACAGAAGTCTATTATATTAATACAGTTACTTTAGTCAGCCAAATGTGTAAGCTCACCCAACAATGGTATCAGGTCAATTTGAAAAGACATACTTTCCATAAAAAAAGACATTGACCGTTACTGATATTGATAGCTTTAACTCTTTATCAAGTGAAATAATGCATTTATTGGGCAGTGGTAATAAAACCAAAATATTTGTATTGAAGCTATTATGCACCTGTTGCTTCAACCTGATTATTGGGAAAAAAGAGTTAGGATCTCATGGTTTGGGCTCACTGTCAAAAGACAGGTTTCATAAATCTGGCAAAAATGAGGGTGTACTAGGAGAAATGTCAGCTGTATAGTACCAAGGGGAATTGTAATTTGAAGATCTGGGAAGCAGATAATGGGCAGTTTGCCCCACTGCAGTTTTGTATTTTCTGAGCATACCACTAACACTAAAGGAGTATTGAAGCTTAAACTGAGGCGAAGCATCTCTGTTTCAGGATGAAGAATATTGGCAAATAAAAAGGCAATTAAAAAGCACTGAGGAAAACATTTATAATTCCCAGTCACTTTTCACTTTGCAGGAGGGCAGCAATGAAGTAAGAGAGAGCCAAGCCCAAGCTGGAAAGAGCATATTTGGAAAGATGAATGTCTATTTAAAAAAACAATCTATCCATATATTTAGAGAGAGGCATACTTAATCAGTGTGTATTTGCTACATCTGGGAAGATGAAAATGTCATGGTATAAAGAGCACCTGCAGGAAATATAAAAAAACCATTAAGAGTAAGATAGCACAGAAATGTGTATATTGACAATATCCTCAAAGTGATAGAATTATTATTATAATACTTGGCACATGTACATAGAAAATGTTATAATATGTCCTTTTACTGCACTATACGATTTTGCTGTTCCATCAGAGTGGTTCTCCTCTCATAAAGATCCCTTTGCAACTTTCTGAAATGATAACTATGTACTGCTACATACATCTACTTCAGAGCTTTCCAAGCTGTAGCAAAGTCCATTTCCAAAGACTGGCTATTGCTGGCAAAAGTGAATTCCAAGTCAGGCTTGTGGGTGTCAGGAAGAAGCACACGCCGTGTATACATGGTAGCCGAGATGCAGGGCAGCACAGTGAAGTCTCTGCCGACAGTAACCTTCGGCAGCCACCCTCTGCCACCATGTGATGGCCTACTCCAAGGGTTGTCAACTGGGGGTACGCGTCCTCCTGAGCTGGCGAGGCGTAGGGAGTGCACGCGCACCCTTTGAGCTTGGCGGTGAACCCCCTGCAAGAAGCATCACCGACACTGCCAGCGGCACCTACGGGTGGTCGCCGCTTGCCACCCCCTCGCTGCCAAAACCACTGGCGGCTTCTGCGGGCTGCCCCGGTTGCTGCCGGCAGCATGTGCGGGGGGTCGCGCTCGCCACCGCCACAGGCGCCGTGGCCACCTGCGGGAGCTCACCGCTCGCCACTGCCACGCTCCCGCCACCAACGGCAGCCTCTGGGGGCGTGCAGCGTCCATGCCCCTGGCGGTACTTGAGCTGTGCCAGGAGCCGGCAGCCCCAGTACCGCAGCTTCCCTGGGCAGCGGGCTCCTGCCGCGCTCCACCGTGCGCCCCACTACGCCTGCGCGCCAGGGAGGGACGGCGGCACCAAGAGCAGCAGGTACCTCCGCCCCCTCCCCCGCCCACGTGGTTGCGAGCTCGGCGCCTGCGCCCCTCCCCGGCAGCAGCAGGGGCAGGCGGGGCGGCTCCGTGCCGGCAGCAACGGCTCTACCTGCCGCAGAGTCCGCGTGGCGCCCGCCCCCCCCGGCCCGCAGCATGAGCGCGCGGCGGCGGCGGGCGGCAGCCGGCCCCCCTCCCGCTGCTGCTGCCGCCGCCGCCGCCGCCTAGGAAGGACACGAGGACCTGCCGCCGCCGCCGCCTCCCAGGGAACAGCCAAGGTGACCGCCGCGCAGCCCCCCGGCCCCGCCCCGCCCCGCCCCGGGGAGCGGCACCCACGGCCTGAGGTGAGGGGGGGGGAAAGGGAGCCTTCCTCCCGCTAGTGTATTGCAGTCCCGGGGGGTTACTGACTTGCACTGCATGCCCCTCCATTGCATTGTGATTTAATATTAGTCCCATTTCATTCGGCTTTGATTTTCATTTCGATCTCATCGCATTCCCGCTCCCCAAGCCGCGACACCCGGACCTCCCGGCGCCTGGGAGCAGCTCCCGTCCCTGGGGAGTCGCCTGCCCCCTTTCTCATGCCCCCTGCAGACGTACCTGTGGTTTCTCGCCCTGGAGGTCCCTCTTTGCTTTCCCCAAATACTTCTTAAAAGGGAGTATTGGCCTTCTGCCCCTTTGCACCCCCCCCCATCATTGCTTTTATGTAACAAGTGCTACCCGTGGGAGGTCAGTGCATGCTCTTGTTTGCGCTGGTGCTGTACCCAAACATTAAAAAACAAAACAAAACACCCAAACATGTCTTGTCGTTGAAGAAGACAGGGGTTAAAATGAACGAAGACCGGAAGGGTAATGTAAGCTGGCTGCCTCGAGACGCGGTGGAAGCCAGCGCGGCAGAGAACGTCTCGGCTGCGGCCTCCTCCCTGATTCCTGTCGTAGAGCCCGAGCCTGAGCTTGTAGTAAACCCCTGGGACATTGTTTTGTGTACTTCGGGAACCCTTATTTCGTGTGAAAATGCCATTGTGGTTCTTATCATTTTTCATAATCCCAGTCTCCGCGCCCCTATGTTCCTCCTGATAGGCAGCTTGGCACTTGCCGACCTCTTAGCAGGAATTGGATTGATCGTCAATTTTATTTTTGCCTATCTTCTCCAGTCAGAAGCTACAAAACTGGTTACGATTGGACTGATTGTTGCCTCTTTCTCTGCCTCTGTCTGCAGCTTGCTGGCTATTACTGTTGATCGTTACCTCTCGCTGTATTATGCTTTGACTTATAATTCAGAAAGAACTGTCACTTTTACCTATGTCATGCTCATTTTGCTCTGGGGAGCATCTATTTGTATTGGACTGCTGCCTGTAATGGGCTGGAACTGCCTCAAAGATGAATCCACCTGCAGTGTTATCAGACCACTCACTAAAAATAACGCAGCTATCCTTTCAGTCTCTTTCTTGCTTATGTTTGCCCTCATGCTACAGCTCTACATCCAAATCTGTAAGATCGTGATGCGCCATGCTCATCAGATTGCCTTGCAACACAATTTCCTGGCCACATCTCACTATGTGACCACCCGAAAAGGAGTGTCTACTTTGGCCATTATTTTGGGGACCTTTGCTGCTTGCTGGATGCCTTTCACTCTCTATTCGCTAATAGCAGATTACACATACCCTTCTATATATACCTATGCCACTCTCCTGCCAGCCACCTACAATTCCATCATCAATCCTGTAATATACGCTTTTAGAAACCAAGAGATACAAAAAGCACTTTGGCTCATCTGCTGTGGCTGCATTCCTTCTAATCTGTCTCAAAGAGCAAGATCACCCAGTGATGTTTGACTAACAACTAGGAGGACATTATTTTACATTTTATTTTTCACGCATTTCTGCAACACAGTCTTTGGTTTAGATTCATTCATTAAACTCTACCTATTGGATTCATAGTCAAGCCACAGGATGCACTGATCATTTGTAAAAAGAAACCACATTGACCAAAATGAGTGAAGTGGTTTAAGGAAGATTTTCAAAATCAAAATAATCAGTGTTCTTGCAGGTTTCTAATGTCACTCAGGTTCTTTTGCTGTGGTACAGGTCATCTAGCCAAATCATTCATAAATACTGTGATTTTACATTAACTTTAGTCATTAAGAAAAGTAGACTGAAGAATCATTCTTTTTCAGAATTGTTTTGTGATTGGGCTCAATTATGCTGCATGTTTGTTTGACTTTTATTTCTGTTGTCAGATAATGTCTCTTCTAGCTTTGGTAAGCTAGTAAAAAAAAGATAACAGCCGTGATTTTTGTTATTGTAAACCAAATTGTAAATTAGTGGAACACATTTCAGAATAACTGCCCAACCACTGTTGTTTCACTATTATATTATATTTATTATAATATTTTCTGTTCAACTAGTTTTCTATAAATGGGGAGCTACTTGTATAGGTTTCTATTCTGTGTCTCAGCATGAAGTAAGTGGACCATTATTTTAAAATGCTGCCCATTTTCTCCTGAGTTCTGGATAGATGCAAGAATAGAATATATTTTTTGTCTTTCCTATTGTTTGCTTCTTTTAAAAAAATCATTATATATTTTTATTTAAATAGGAGACATGGCTTTTTGTGCTATTGATTTTTAGGCAAAATTCCCCATTGAAGCTGATGGGAAGTTCTGCTCCATAAAATTAATGGAACCAAATGGCCTCTAGGAATTATGCATACAGCTCTTTATGTTTCTTTGATAGATTTTTTTTTGGTGAAATGTGTAAGGGAATATTTAATGAAAAAACCCTTGTTAAAATAAGTTTAGTATCTACATTAAATGGTCCCCTAAAGTTAGTGGTTGATGCACAGCTGTTATTTCATGTTCTCATTGTTCTACTGTGATTTCAAATTCTTAAGTTTGAGCATTTTTGAGAACATGCTTTCGTATTGTGTGTACCAAAAATGCATGTATGAAACCGTTTCAGTAACCATAGTAATTTTATTCATGACTTCCTCACATATTATGATGCCCAGTACTATATGCATATCATTTCACCATTGAATTTTGGATTAATAGTTCTAGTCTAAACAGCAGAACCTCCTTTCTTGAATAGTTAAATTTAAGCTGCTTCCATCCTTTCACTAAAGCCACAGTAGAATGCAATAGAACAAAAATGTGTTCTCATAAAAAGATTTTATCATCGGGGGGAAAAAACTAAATGGGGAAAAAAACATGGATTTGCATTTCTTTGTGAAAGTTGAGATGTAGTCTCATATCAGTGCATAGGAATTTACAGTACAAGTTGTACTTCCATTAACATTAATGGAAATTACAAGCATTGGCATTAATATGAGGTTATAGTCTCTTAAATGTCAAAGTAAGTGTACTGTATTGTTGCTTCCATTACAGTATCTTCCATTAGAGTTAAAAAAATCTCCAGTGTAAAAATAGCAATATATAAAGTTGATGAAAAAATATACCTGTATAGTATAGATAGTAGAGACTACCATCTTGCTGACACTGGAGCTTTTCAGACAGAATCTTTGTCTTTTCCTGTGAACATTTGGGTACTTTACTTTTGTAACAAGTTTCTGTGGCATTAAGAATCTTATGTGATACAAGGAGCTAAATTTCAAATGTGAATCAATCAGTCTTATGTTATCAGAGATCTGTACAGATTTTAGCAGCAATAATTGATTTTTATTTCAATGCTAGATTCATATTCCATTATTTCCCTTGTTCAACCTTAATGGTATTTGGCTATTAATTTGGGATCTAATCAATTTTAAAATTGCATGTTGTTACTCTGACTGAATGGTGCTCTCGCAGTTCTCATTGGCTTCACCGCGACTTTCAGATAGACTGGGGGCCAGATTCCAAATGGTGCTTACTACTTGGAATATTGGCATTCTTTATCTACTTCAAAATATTAATGAAGTTATAGTCATGATGAGTTTCCTACTGTTATAGGAAAGTCACTTTTTAAAATAACTACGCTCCATATACATCTGATTTTATAAGTACACAAAGTATCGAATATTGGAAGCTCTTGCTAAGGTTACTTGTGAAAATTCTTAAATGAATGGTGCATAAAGGCCTTGCCATAAGCTTTGCCTCTTGTATACAAGTGCCAAAAAACCGTGATTACAACCACTTATGGTTATTACCAAAATTCTGTCCCAAAAAGAAATGAGTTTTTCTGCACTTCTCTCTAGGTGCATACAGCCGTAACATTTGGTCACCTCTGAGTCCTCAGCCTATGTAAACTATCCCTCACAGTACCCATCTGTGGTAAAAAATGCATTAAAAGAAAGGAGCCTGAGGACAACAATGCAACAACTCACATTGGGACTTGACCAGTGTCTGTCTCACTCAGTGGGAACCTGTAGACAACTTTTCAGAGAAGGAAATAATATCCCTCTCTTTTGAGCATGATTGGGAGATCTATATGCAATGGGCTTTTTCCAGACACAAATTTGAAGATACCATCTAGGTTAAAATTTAGGATATAGAAGCATTGAAACTACAGCATGATATTCATCCCTAGGTAAGGGGCAGTTTCTTGTTTCTAAACTCTAGCACTACAGCCTTGCCCAGATGTGTTGGCACTTGATTGATTGATTTTGACTATCAAAATTAATATAAGTCCTGATGCAGGCCAAAAGTTTTATTGAAGTCAATGAGTATGGCCTGTATAAGGCTGTAGCCCAGAATGCTTTACAGAATTATTGTAATTATAAAACTTGCAGTATTGGGCATATGATACATAGTATGCACGTAAATGAACATAACCCTAACCCTAACCCTAACCCTATCTAAACACTGGCCTCAGTAATTCAACAACTATAAATGTTGGGGGGGTTTTTAAAGGCAACTATTTTTCAGACCCTACAGTTCTGGAGATGTTTCTAGTCAGGTTTCTATATATAAAAACAGTTTATATCTTGGGTCCCAATTCTGGAAGTTGTTCCTTACAGGCAAATCCCACAATCCAAGTGGGGCAGCTCTGAAATAGAAGGGGCACTGGTAAGGCACAGAGATCTGCCCCAGGGTATACATTTTTATGCTGCAATGAACAGTATTGATGCCTAATGCTACATGATGTGGTAAATTGACAATTCTAAGCAATACTGGGTTTTTCACACCTTGATAATCAACAGAAGTGTTTTTAAAAACAATGCAGAATTTAAACAAAATAATTTCAAAATGTTAAAAATTCTTAAGATGCTCAACATTCAAGTTATACGTTTGATGACAAAATCTAGTACAGCCATTGTTTCCTGTCAAGATCAAGAATGCTCTCAAGTCAAGTAGCTGACAGTAAATGTAGTTAAAGCACGCTAATTTTGGTAGCCAACAGCACACTTGGGAGTGATACAGCTAAAAATCACATCCAGATTAATTTGGCTCCCCAGTTCAAAGGTCCAGGTACCCATTTACAGCTGGGTCAACTTGGTGTAGCTGCTGGCACAAGTCCAGGGAAAGGCTCAAACTCAAAACTATAGAGATGCTTTAACTGGCCTGCGCCTGCATCTTGCAAAACTCCATGTTTCTAATCCATTTCTATTAGGATTCTTGATTTTTTAACATTTAAAATATTAGCAATAATGAAAACAATGCTTTTATCATAAGAGCAATAAATCCCATTACCTTGTTTGTATAAAGCTGTAGAGCTGATTCATAGCAATAGTAAGGAAGCAATAAATTCATTAGGCAAAAATAAATTTCAAGTACTAAATTAAACCCATAGAATAAGCATATATAGATAGAAGTTTTCCTTTGTTTGGCATTAATTAAAGGACCAGTATAGGATAGTGTTTCACCTGGGTTTGCATTATGATTATTTAAGTTATTGTATGGAATTATTTAATGATAAATTTTAATCTCATTTTTACATCTCGAATTCATTAGCACTCCCAGAGAGCATTATAGTATAGCACAATGAATTTCTATTAAATGTATTACTTCATGTGGTTTAAGATTTAGGTTTAGCTGCAGCATTGATTTTATGCAGAATTTCTGGTTTTAGGCTAACACTGATATACTTCCTTTAACAGAAGAGCCTTTCATAAAACCTGTGTTGAAGACACCCATATTTACAAGGCTTGCCATGTTGAAAACCATAAAGTTCCTCTGTGCTCCTTGGCAGCTGATTGCTGATATTTGGTTTGGAAAGAAGTTTTTGGCATAAATGAAGAAAAATTCCCTATGATGTATGGATGCATTTGAAGCAAGCTGACAGGTCTCCTTTGCAGTTATGCTGAGGATGCTGTAGAGGTGCACCAATACATCAGTCTGATATCAGATCAGCACAATTATAAAGAAAATTGACTTTATTGGAAATCAGCCTGATGTGGCCAATAATTTGGCCGATAAATGCCCATGCATGCGTATAGCTGCAGCGCAACATGTAGGCAGTGAGGAGCGTAGCCGGACAGTATGAAGAGCTGCGTGGAGCTGGTAAGTCTATTGTGATGGGAGGGGGAGGGACATGGGGGGCAGATCAAGACCCCCCATGGTGAGGGAGGGAGTGGGGCTGGGGCAGGCATTCCCTGGGTGGGGTGGGGTGTAGGACAGAGCCATGGGAAGGGAGGGGTGTCTCCCACCACTGCACACACCCCAGGAGGGGACAGGGGGCAAGGCGTGTGCTCCTGGATCTGCGTAGGATGACTGTGGGCTGGGGTTGAGGCTGCACTGGGCTTTTCCAGTGGGTGGGGGGGGATTGGACTGCGGCAGGTGGTAGCAGCACTGGGAGGGGGGCTAAGGTGAATTTTAGAGTGGCTTCAACCCATCCCACCATAACCCTCTTTCCAGCTGCGTCTCGGCCTGCCCCCTAGCGCAGCCCGGCCCAGCCCACAACCATCCATGTCCTGCACAGATCTAAGGGGGTCACGTGCCCCCATCCATACCCTCGGGTGCGCACAGAAGTGGGAGCAGCCCTCCCTCCACTCCCTGCACCACCCAGCCAAGCTGCGGCTCCATCTCGCACCTGCACCAGCTGGGCACCACCTGCACCAGCCTCACTCCCTCCCTCACCACAGTGGGCCTTGATCTTCCCCCCTACACCCCTTCCACCACAAAAGACTTACCAGCTGCATGCAGTTCTTCAAGCTGTCAGGCTGCATATCAGAGAATTGTATTAGTATCAGCCAATATGCCTCCTTAAAAATTGTCTATCAGTATCAGCCCCCAGAATCTCTTATCAGTGCCCTAGGATGCTGTGGTCCCTTCAGCACACCTTGTAATCTTGCCATAGAAGTTCAGTGGTGTAGGGCTTTGCACCATCCTTAATCATTCAGGAGCCTGATCCAAAAGCCTACTCAAGTCAGTAGTAGATTTCCCACTGATGTCAGTGGCATTTGGAGTAGGCCAAGAGCATTTCATCTCTACATTTTTCCCCTCTCATTTTTAGATCTGCTTTTGATTACTGGATCTTGGCTGACTGGGTGGAATTGCCAATGGTGCTGATCATCAGTGGGAGCAAGGGCTACCATTTCAGCACTGACAGTGCAGCCATTCAGGCATAAGTTCAACTATTCAGGAATGTAAATTTCCTCACTTTCTTAAGCTTATTCTAGAATGAAAAGAACTACATGTTAAAACATATGTGTACTAATTTCCATCAGCAGACAGTATATATATGTATATATGCCTACTTTTGCAGGTAGAAATGTGGCAGAATGGTCACCACTTTAAAAATATCCACAATTACTATACAGCAGTAAGATACCAAATAGCTCTGCTATTTTCTTATCTCAAGTAGATGGAGGTATCTGGATGTTTTTACTGCCTATATCCAAATCTAAAAAAATGTGTAGGAAAAATGGTTGTTCCAGAATGCTTGGCAGTAAAACAGGATTTTGACACAGTAGGCATTTCTGAAACATGATAGAGTGAAAAAATGAATGGTATGCCTGGATATGAACCATTTTTTTTTATCTTGGAGGTACAAAAATTAGAATGGTGACAGAATGATAGCAGATGTCACCAGATTGGTCTAGTTCTTGCCATTTATTAAATCTAGTCAACAGCCCCATTAACTTAAAGACAACTAGGCAACTGAGCAACAAGGTCACATGTCAAATTCACTGTCAACAAGTATAAGTTATTGGTAATAGAGGATGGAATAAATAAGTTTAAATACAGACATCACTCGATTTTTTTGATAAATTGTAGCCCTTCACAAAAAAGACTTGGGTCAGTCACTGTGGACAACTTGATGAACACATCAGTTTAGTGCTTGGTGACAGTCAAAAAAAACCTATCAAAATATTAGGAAGTGTAAGAGTAATATAATACTGACTATATTAGGAAGCCATTTTATAAATCACTCACTCGGGAATGCTATGTTTGATTTTGGTCTTTAGTAGTCCAGAGACAGAATGAAGATGAGACTATTTGTTATACACAAAAGTCTAAATAGAAGGGACATGATAACATTCATTTAAAATACTGAAAAGGATAGGGAAGATAAATCAAGCATGCCTGTTTTTCCTCTCACAGTGCAAGAACAGGAGGACTTTAAGTGAAATTGAAAAACAATAAATTTGGAAATACTTTTCCACTCAATGTGGGAGTAGCCTGCAGAACTGCCTGTTATGATTTACTAAGGCCAAGAGTTAGCAAAATTTTTAAAATGTATGTGGGCAGTGAGAACATCCAATTTACATTGGATTAGATAAAGTTGCATGAACATATATATGTCTTTACAGTTCAGGGAATTAACTGAGATTACTGTAAAAAAAAAAAAAAAAAATCTCCAATTAGCAAGTTATTTTACAAACATACATTTTGAAGATGCATAAACCTTCTGCTGAAATTCACGCAGCAGTTGGAAAAAGAATGGACTATTGGACTATACCAGTACAGCAGTATCTGTGTTCTGATGGTAGCTGCTGGTAAACATTGACTTTTCATGTTAACCACCTTGTCTGTATACACAAATGAGTAGCTTTGCAACGTACAAATATCTGATGCTACTTTGCCAAAATATCACTGGCCTTGATTCTGCAATCCTGCATAACTCCAGTCAAAGTCACTGGGAGTTCTCCATAGAAAAGGACTGCAGGTTTAGGACATGGTGCAGCAGCCAGTTAGTGTACAGGATACATCAAGGTATGTTCCTGTTTTTTTTCTGAAGAGAACACAAGCCCTTACTACTTACTGAAGTTGCTTCTGTGATAATGATTTTAAAGATGCTACCATCTATATCACAAACTAAATGCCTGGGCCTGTGCTGAAATGTATTGTCACAGCTCTTGCAGATATTATAAATTTAACCACCCCTTCTAGATGAGCAGCAAATGAGTACTGTATTGTGCTGCAATATACAAACCTGAAGTGACAGGATATTGAACATTTTTCCAGTATGAGAAATGAGATGGAGCTGAAGAAGCTTATAAAAGATGATGATTGTCCTCCAAACCTTACAATCATTGCAATTATTATAAAACTCATGGAAAACAGATTTTTCAATTGTTCTGTAAGGTATATGGCAGATATTTCCAAATGTCTGTGGGATCAAGGCACATACATTCCACAGACATTCAACAGAACTTGGGGTCCTAAAGCCTTAAGGTACTTCTGAAATTCTCCCACTGACTTAGCTGTTTTGCAGTGGATCTAATGTGTAAGCATATTTTAGGAGTTATGGGAGGACTATATATGATACCAAACAAAATAACATCAGAGTTATCCAGGTGGAATGGCTTTAGTTTTATTGAAAATGAACTTTAAAATTAAACTAAGAGTACAAAGAAAGCCAGCAAAGAGTCAGATCTGGTAGAGCTGTTGAGTATTATTTAAGGTAACTTCTAAACAAAATAATTTATATTCTTAGCAGATTGAAATTTTCAAAAGCATGATGGACTGTAACGATAGCTATATGGACTTGATTTTCCACATTGGTACAGTCATTCTAGTAATGGCTAAAGAGTTACTCTTTACTTACAGCAATGAGTGTATGAAATCTGAATATAGATTTAGTTTCAGTGATCTACCTTTTTAAGGTTCAGAGATAGCATAGCCCCTTGTGAATGAGGAATTTATACTCTTACCTTTTAAAGTTGTGTTTGGATAGATAAAGAACCATTTAGAAGACTTTAATAAGATGCTTTAAAAACAGAGTCAGTCATATATTGTCAAGTTTTTCAAAGAACATCTATGATTGCAATAAATAATACCTTGTAATACATGCATTTCTGATTGGGTAATACTTCTGTAGTTTGGTGTAAAGACTTCCTTAAATGGCTGCAACACTTTCAGTCAGAAAGTTCTATATCCATTTATGTTTTCCTTATAAAAATGGTAGGAGTTTTAATTGTAGAAAAAGGATTAAGTAACTTGTTGCCATGTTGTTTCCAGCAGTAGTTCTGGCAGTAGTATACTGGCACATTCAGTCCTAAGCTGCAAAGGGTACTAAAATTATAAATCCAGGAATATCTGAGTATTGCCTTGGTCTGAGATTTCTTACTCAAGGAAAACTCTCAACATATTCATTACACAACCCAAATTCCTCCATCTTGCAGGGGCAGCACACTTCTCACCTTTGGACATGAAAGTCCCACACCTTTCCAAATTGGACCCCAACACTACTTGTATGTTCACAAATTAATAAAAAACAGAACTGGATAAATCCTTTTTCATGTGCAGACTGGGTTAAAAATACCTACATGCAGACTTTATTATAAGAATACTGGAAGCAAAATAATCCCATATGTTCCATTTGTATAACAGACAAAGATGGTCTTCTAGAACATTTTAGTATCTCATCAAATGTAAACTTCCATTACCAGGTTGTGGTGGCCAGAATGAAGTCAAGTGGACATTAAGACCAAGACCTAAATAAGATAAAAAACAAGGGTGGTTATGGTGACAGATATTGAAAACATCTCCCTATTACAGTGGGAAGAGCTTAACACACAACAAACAAGAGTTTTTGAAAGAGATATAAATCTTTATGTTGCAAAGCATATGCTAACCTCCCATTAGTGGGAAGCAGGAAAACATTTTCCCCATGCTCATCTACTGTGCAGTTTCAGGAGTTTCTAATGCTAGCCATTGCTAGAAATAACCCCCATCTTAGCTAGCTCCATCACAGCAACAGCTGATAGTTTCCCACCCTTTCTCTGGAAAAACACCACAAAAGAGCATAAGTTTTAAAATCTGTATCTTAGCTCTGGTCCTGTAAGGTATTGATTGTTCCTAGCTCTCATTTGACATTGCCTGGGTAATGTTTAACACCTCCCAGTTACAAAAAACTCAGTCTATTCTAGTCTTCCTTCAGGAAAGAGACAGTATAGTATGTAAAGAGGGCAGGGACATGGAGTTACCCCAAGATCTTCAGGAAACATGCTGTTTAAATTTGTAGAATTAGTGTGTTCAGTCAGCTCCTACCGTAAGACTCCTTGACTGTCCTTGGCTTGTTCCTCTCAGATCCTTGCAGCTCATTTTGAGGGCTAAAAGGAAAGTAGAAAGCATAAAGCCAGAGGTAATTCTTCTCTAGCAGTATTAAATTCCTGTGTCAAATCATGTTGGTTTCAGAAGGGGGCACTGTGCTCTCAGTTCTCATCAAGTGGTGTTAGTGCAGACTTTTCTGCAGACTACATAGGAATGAGTGAGCATACTTCACTTGACTCTATCAATTCCTGGTCCTTTCTTCTGTTTTCCATTTTTATTCCCCTCCCTTGGGAACAGAGAAGTGACCTGGGCCCATGAAACTCAGTGCTGTGGAGTACATGTTGTGGTGCATGGTTTTCTGTGCAACAGTGGTTCCAGTGCGTAGCAGCAGAATATAGTTGTCTACTTCCATTTAATACGGTTGTTCTTAAACCTTAATAATGGTAAGAGTAGGAAACCGATCTAGCAGAAAGCAGAAATACTTGAGCGATTTGTACCAAAACATGAGAGGAATTACAACTGGTGAGCAAGCAGACAATTTTTACTATTGTGGGTAATATAAATGAATCATAAGGGAAAGCCTGTGGTAGTACTCCCCTATTCTTGAATCAGGTTCTCAGTGAAACCTATGGAAATTCTGCTTCTGCTTTAACAGACTATGACTTTAGGTATATGGGGCTTCATTCAAAACCCATTGAAGTCAATGAGCATTTAATTTCTATTCTTACTTGAGCTACAAAGAGTAGGTACAGTAGACCTCTAGACCACTTTTTATTTCACATCTCTATTTTTCAGTAGTTTGGGGTCAAGCCTAAAAGTAGTTCTTAACAGTAGTTCTTCCTTTTTGTTCTCTTAGCTCTACTATAATTGCAAAAACCTAGGAATATTAATTGCAAATGAGTTTATTTTAAAAAGATATAGCATATAAATGTTGAAAGTCTGTGTCTGTGATTCTAGATGTAAGATTTGATATTTACTGGTAACTCCAGCTCATCAGAGTAGAATACCATGGGCCAGTAACCAGGTCCCAGGAAATATCTCTCTTCATTTTGTTTGTCCTACCATATGTAGTAAAAAACAAATGAAAAAAGGGCCCATCAGTTACCGTTTTCATCCTCTTAAATGTATTCCAAGGACAGCTTTCCTTAGGAAACTGAATATAGTTCACCCAAACACGTAATACTGGTAACTTCAATACGATATTTACATCCTGAATTATGTAATGTTTTAGAAACAGCAGCTGCATGGATATGTTTTCAAAAATACACCTCTCCTTAGGAGCCCAAGTAGAATTTTGCCTGAACTGCTTTTCATACGAATACCAATTACTTTGCTCAGAACGTGAAGATCTATGGTTATTTCCTACAATGACATATTTTTTTCTCATAATCATTGTTGACATTTAAATAATAGAATACTAGTCTGTAAAGAAATGTTAAAAGGAAGCTGAAGAGTTTTACCTAAGTTTCTATAAAGATTAGAGCTTGGGATAGAGATTATAGACCTTCTTGTTGTATACAAGATAACCATTTAATGCACTTTATTTTAATAAAAAAGGCACAAATAATTCTTTGTTTATAAAATGTTACAATTGCACTATGCTGTAAGAGTTAGTTGCTAAATTTAAAATGTACAGTTTTGTAGTCTACATTGTGAGTGCTTAGTCAAAGTATTGAAACAAATTATGTCCGTTTCAGTTAATGTTAATTTTATATGTGGTACATGTAACTACAAATAAATGTTCCTTTCTAAAAAGGTTGTACTTTTCTTCCTACTGAGTGGGTGTTACTTGTCAAACAATAATTTAATTCTTTTTCACAGTGTGCTACAGTTTTATTTAAAAATGTGAACAAAAACACATGCAGCTTATTCTTGGGAGTTGTTGGAAGAAGATTGCAAAGATTGGATTCAGAGGTGATGCAAAAAGATGGACAGACTCAGTTGGACTTCCATAGAACTTGCACCCATAACACCAGGAAATCTAGATTGGTGTCATTTTCCACCAAAGAGCAGGAAGGCGGCATATGAGGGGGCAAATGAAAGTCAAGATTCAACTCCTAATGTACTTTCGTACACTGCTAATAAACTGCTGTTCTCTCCCTCTCCTCTGACATCTTGGTATGTCACCAACTTACAGTCTTATGTTTTTGTGAGTCAAATTCAGACAGCAAAAGAGTGTAAAGGGGCTGGGTTAGAAGTCATATCAATGTAAATGAAGGAAATCTTAAACAAAATTCTTAAATGGAAGATACTAGGTTCCTGGTATATTTAGCATTGGCAAGTGCTGCATAAAGTGTTGGACTCTTAGTCACTTTTATGTCCTCAGTTGCAGAACCAAAGCATAGTAACTGAGTTTTTAAGCTTTGTGAATGCAAAATAGTTTTATAATGCTGTGAGTTAGTTCAAACAACAATCTATTGACTGGGAGATATAACAGTCGTATTATGAAATGCATCTTGTTGTAGGGACTTCTATCGTCTCCAAAATGGTAAATAAATGTTAAATTCAACGTGGGATGCTATTTTGGATACTTACTCCAGTAAGCAGCAACTGAAAATGGCAAGCCTTTACCGCTACATTGCCACGTACTTATTTATTCAGGAAACTTAGCAAGAATGGTAGGAGGCTTCCAAGCACAATAAGTGAGCCAGCTTGTCATGAATTTGGATTTTTTTAAAATCAAAATTCAAGTTCCAGCAAAAATGACCCAAATTAGTTTTCCAGTTACCTAGGCCCTAAACCTCAAAGGTATTTAGCCACATAACTCTCTTTAATTTTACTAATTAGGCACCTAAATACCTGTTGAGGATCTGGGATACCAGGGTTTCAAAACAGATATACTCTTCATGCTAATACAATAATGTCATTCAAATATTCATAGGAATAAAACTTAACCCATTGTGGCAAAACAGCTGCTTTAATGTTAGGTATTGAAATCTCTGATATTTTGAAATGCAGAATAGATCTATGCTTGCAAAAGTCTTTATCTTCTAATTAAAAAGTAATTCAAATGGTGTCAGAAATACCCAACATTCTGTAAAAGGCGGCATATATTGCTGATCACTATGGGAAAAAAAAATGATGGACAGAAAACCAAAAAGCCATGTTTCATCTTAACTTTGCTAGAATGACACATTTGCAGATGATGCCAAACTAGGGGGAATAGTAGATATGCTGAAGTGTAGGGTTAGGATTAAGAGTGACCTAAACAAAGGGGAGGATTGGGTCTAAAGAAATCTCATGAGGCTCAACAAGGACAAGAGCAAAGTCCTGCACTTAGGACAGACCTATCCCATGCACCAGGACAGACTGGGGACTGACTGGCTGGGCAGCAGCTCTGCAGAAAAGGACCTGGGGGTTACAGTGGACAATAAGCTGAATACAATTGAACAGTGTAACCTTGTTGCAAAGAAGGCTAATGGCATACTGGGCTGTACTGTTAGGTGTGCTGCCAGCAAGTCAAGGGAAGTGATTATTCTCTATTCATCACTTGGGAGGCCACATCTGAAGTACTGTGTTCCATTTTGCCCCCCACCCTTACAGAAAGGATGTGGACAAATTGGAGACAGTCCAGCAGAGGGCAACAAAGATGGTGAGAGGACTGGGGCACAAACTTATGAGGAAAGAATGAGGGCTTATTTAGTCTAGAGAAGAGACTGTGAGGGGATTTAATAGCAGCCTTCAGCTACCTGAAGCGGGGTTACAAAGAGGATGGAGCTAGACTGTTCTCAGTGGTGACAGATGACAGAACAAGGAGCAGTGGTCTCAAGTTGCAGTAAGAGAAGTTCAGGTAAGATACTAGAAAGAACCTCACTAATAAAACACTAGAACAGGTTACCCAGAGAGGTGGCAGAAGTTCCATCCTTGGATGGTCCTGCTTTGAGCAGAGGGTTGGACTAGATGACCTCCTGGGGTCCTTTCCAACCCTAAGTTTCTATGATTCTATATCATTCTGAGACATGGAAGTTGTGGAAACAATGTAGCCCAGAGATTCCTCTGCATAGGTCTATGGAAACAGTAGAATACATTTGGATTTAATGAAAGCTCATTAAAACATCCTATAATAGAAACAAATAGAAGCACTTAAAAGGTAAGCAAAATAGGGACAATTACTGAGCTCTGAATAACGCCTCATTTTAACTCTGCAGAAGACAATGACATAATTCCTAATGAGACTAATTAAGTCTGAATGAAAGAAAAAAAATTGAGGCGCTAAGGACAGAAAATGTTATGTAAATCTACTATATAGATGTGCCATAAGTGTGCCATAGTCTATGTTGTAAAATATAGGGAAAGATGCAATACTAGCAGCTGAGACCAAGTATACCTGTTTGCAGTAATATGTCCATCAACTCAATGCTGCTGTGATCAAATTGATGGCCCACTAAGGCTTTCCAAAAAAACCAAAAAAAAATGTGTTATAAGATCGTATTGAGAACCCATGACATCTTTTTCAGTCAGAAGGCAGGGAAGAGTTGTGCCTTCAGGGTGCCTATACGTGAGATGCTAACTGTGCAGTAGTGTGCAGGGCAAAAACTCTGTTAATATGCTACTGTGCGGTAAGCATCTTAAAAAACCCATGCGCTGGTGCTATTGTACTATAGCATAAATTACTGTGCATTGATTTAGTGCTTAGTTATCTCACGGCATTGCTGAGAGAGGTGAGGTAGGCAGAAGACAGAAAAAATAGTTAACCTATTGAGGAACATAGGAACTATAAAAAGTTAATCCAGGTAATGGGATTTGGATCTATAGTCTCAGTTAAGATCATATTTAACACAGTTCAATCTGTGGATACTTTATTGTTCAGCAGTTTCCTGTTCAGGTTGGTTTTTAAAGTTTTGCTGTCTAATTATAGCCACCCTGAGATCAGCAATGGAATGTCCAGGGAGGTTAAAATGGCCTGCCAGAGGCTTGTGTACCTTTCTGAAATTTATATCAAATTAGTGTTCAGTCATTCTTTCACGTTGGGAACACTGTCTATCACTGAATAGTAAAGGGGCCCTGTGAGTAGATGATGGCATATAAGATCTTGGCAGAGAAGCAGGTGAATGCTTCTTGGATGCTACAGTCTTTTTCAGTGACTTTCCCCAAAGTAGAAAGATGAGAGAACATTTAATTTCATATACGGAAAATGCCCCACTCTTTTCAGGCATGGTATTTTAGTTCTTGTTGAAATCGAAGCAAGGAAGTAAGGAATCCAGTGCTACAAAAGGAGCCAAAACATCAGGGGAGCGATGACTGAAAACTGCATCTCTCCCAGCTGAGCATAACAGACAACAAACAGCATTGAGGAACAAGGAAAGGAGTTAGCTTTGTAGAATACCACCCATTTCTCTCTTGGCTCATTGGCTTGATACACAGATCTGGGCAGCACATGTGTGGAGGTCATACCGGGAATGCAGACACTGGCCCCCTCCTTTAGATATTCTCTGCCTCCTGCTGCTTAGCCAGAGGAATGTGGGAGCTGATGGGGCCCCTCACTTACTATCACCATTTGTCAAAATCTCTTGAATCCTCTCGTCCCTCCCTCCCTTCAGCTGTAATATGGGAGCCATGTTTTTTAAGAATGCAGAGGAGCACACTATTTGCCTGTTTTTACATCAACCCAGAATTTTTACCACTGATGCCAAATTACCAGGACCTTAATAGGATTTTTACCAACCTCGCGACACCTGGGAGGCACAGGTGAATTCTGAACAGGACTCAAAGCTTAGCAGTAGTTTTTCAGAAGGTTCAATTTGTTGCTGGTGGTAGATTGTGTCCATAGCAACCCAACCCATCCAGATCCTCAACAGATTAAAAAGGGATGTGGGATTCTGCACCTGTGAGGATCTGAAGTCTTCATAACAAAGGGCTTTTTAGTATGCTCTTCCTCACCAAGAAGATTCAGATGAATGAGGTAAGCTGGGCTGAGACCCTACTCTGGTTCAAGTGCTTGAAACTATCATTCTCCCCTCCCTTAGTGGGCTCATTTCTGAGACCGGAAATGAGTTGGGTAGTCCCCCTTATCCGGATTGATAAAGTTGCAGCCTGTCATTTAGATTAACCCTTCAATCATTTGTGTGTGCTGATCCATCCTAGTTAGTTGAGTAATTTGGTTTTTAAGAATTCATGGCACAGAACTCTTTAGAAGGTGCCTTTCAGATTAGTGTCTTTGTGTTGACTCTTATTACTATAGCTAACTACTTCTATTTAAAAAACACATTTGTAAAGGACCCTAGTCGAGCATCATTAAGGCTCATACATCAAAAATGAGACAATAGTTTCCAATAAAAAATAAAGGTAAAACTACTCAAACCATTGAGGAGAACAAAAGGATCTGGAACATCTGCAGCTTAAAGGACACAATAGTTCCAATTAACACAAACAAAGGGAAGAAAAGGGTTTGATAGATATGAAGAAAGAAATGAAAACAAAAGGATGTTCAAACCAAATTTAAAAGAAGAAAGGTATAGGCAAACCTGCACAAATAAATGAGCCCTTTATTGTACCTGACAAATGGCCACCAAGGGATAATACTGCACTTCATCTGAGACTGTTCAGACCCAAAAACCTGTCTTTCAGGGGCCTGATTTTGCAAGATAATATGCTCCAGGTTACTACAGGTACTTATGTACCCAATTCCCACTGATTTCAAGGGCAATTTAGGCACCAAAATAGTTCTGGTGGTCTGTGTGTAACTGGCTATTTTGCAGTATAGAGCCCCCTTTTTGGATAGGGCAAGGTACCGATATGGACTGGTGGGGTTTGCCTTCCTCTGTAGCAGGGGTTGTGGCCCTCTACCTGGGCTCTCTAGAGCTTATATTAACAACCTTTTTATAGAATGAGAACATTGGCTGCTCTGGTTCCCCGCTTTACCCATGGCAAGGTTAGGGTGTTATGCTGTGTATTATGTCAGGGTTGATGGTAGTTTTACGAAGAGTTTAGATTATGAATTATATAGGATGGGGATGATCCTGCCTTGGGCAGCAGGTTGGACTGGATGACCTCTGGAGGTCCTTTCCAGCCCTGCTTCTCTATTATAAATCTAAATAGCAACAATAGAAGAAGCAGCAGCAATAATAATTTCTATTTTCTTTTTCTTATATTTAAACAGCTTTAGAAAAAACAAGTTTATTCCAAACTCCCAGGTACTGAAAATTCAGTCTTACAAATATATTCAGTACAACTAACAGTTTCCTTGAAACTGGAAAATAATCAAGTAAAAGGAAAATGAAGCCCATATAATACCCTACTGCCATGTGTTAATAGTGACATAATAACACTTCTTGTTCTGCAGCAGCTAAGGAAAAGACTTGAGCTTACAGCAAGGTCACAGAAGGTACTGTCTAGACAAGGCAAATAGGTCACATTTAGGAAGGGCAAGGGCACATCAGAAGTGGTGCAGTGGCAGATCCAGAGGAGGTGCAGTGGCACAGCTGCATCCTCTTTTGACTGTGCTGCAGGAGCAGCAGCTGGGGTCTTGCATCCCAAAGTAAGAAAAAAATTCCACCCCCTGCCCTTCCATACTCAAAATCATGTTTCCACCCCAACCTGTATCTGCTCCATCTTGGGAAAGGGGAGCTCCTGCCTGCTCCACTTGGGCTGCACAGGAGCTGGGCTTAGCCTGAAACCATAGCAGCATTAGGTATGTTCCCTCAGGTGTTCCCTACCAGCTCAGGAACTGGGAGGGGGACCTTCCTGCCACTGCTGCCTGGTGTGGTCCCAGGTGATCCCAGCCCCCATGCAGCCCAATTGGACTTGGGATACAAGTTTCCCTCACCTGGGACAGCACAGAAACTAGCAGTGGCAGGCAGGGAAGTGGGGACTGGGAGGGAGGAGGACAGGGGGAAGAGGGAGGAACGTACCTCAATGTGGATGGATTCTTATCTTTGGGACTCAAGTCCCTGGCTGCTTCAAAGGGGGAGGGAGAGAATGGGGGGAAAGGGGCGAAGCTGTGCAACCACCCCTACAGCATCAGTCACTGCAACTGCATCCCCATTTATAAAATCTTGGATCCATTTGTGGCTCATGGGTAGCCAACCTGTGATGACAGATCAGGGAAAGGAGCAACAGCGCAGTCAGACATAAGGCAGGAAAGCAAAGCAGCAAATTGGGCAAAGGAAGGGGACTGAAGTAGCACTCAGGGAGAAAGTAGGAATAATTTGTGGCATGCTCAATGCCCCCTCCCCAAAGGTTGGCCCCCAAATGCATTAGCCACCACTTCTACAAACATTTCCTAGCAAGTCCTAAGTCAACTATTCAAGCTTGTTGATGCCTACGGTGGATGGAACACACTCTAAAGTTAGGGGTTTTCCTATCAAACACTATGTCACACTTATTTTACACTAAGGGTGCATCCCTATGAGTGTGCACATGCAGGGGTGTGCATTTCATATGGGAAAAGTGGCAGTGGCACATTGACCTCACATGTGGCAAATTGCCCTGGGTGGACAGGTTGGACATGTGGGCAGAAAACAACAGAATCCAATTCAACAAGGAGAAATGCAAAGTGCTGCACCTAGGAAGGAAAAATGTCCAGCATACCTAGGGAATGTCTAGGGAATGACCTGCTTGGAGGCACAGAGGTGGAGAGGGAACTTGGAGTCCTAGTGGACTCCAAGATGAACATGAATCGTCAGTGTGACAAAGTCATCAGAAAAGCTAATGGAACTTTATCGTGCATCACCAGATGCATGATGAACAGAACCAAGGAGGAGATAATTCCCCTCTATCAGGAGCTGGTCAGACCGCAGTTGGAGTATTGCATGCAATTTCAGGTGCCATACTTCAAGAGGGATGTGGATAACCTGGAGAGGGTCCAGAGAAAGGCCACTCATATGGTTAAGGGCTTGCAGGCCAAGCCCTATGAAGAGAGACTAGGGCACCTGGACCTCTTCAGCCTTCACAAGAAAAGGTTGAGAGGTGACCTTGTGGCTGCCTATAAGTTCATCATAGGGGCACAGAAAGGAATTGGTGAGGCTTTACTTACCAAGGTGCCCCTGAGGGTTACAAGAAATAATGGCCACAAGCTAGCAGAGAGCAGATTTAGACTGGACATTAGAAAGAACTTCTTCACAGTTAGAGTGGCCAAGGTCTGGAACG
>JAGPOW010003316.1:163407597-163426568 GCA_030014935.1 Caiman crocodilus
GGCCACAAGCTAGCAGAGAGCAGATTTAGACTGGACATTAGAAAGAACTTCTTCACAGTTAGAGTGGCCAAGGTCTGGAACGGGCTCCCAAGGGAGGTGATGCTCTCCCCTACCCTGGGAGTCTTCAAGAGGAGGTTGGATATGCATCTAGCTGGGGTCATCTGAGCCCAGCACTCTTTCCTGCCTACGCAGGGGGTCGGACTCGATCTGTTGAGGTCCCTTCCAACCCTAACATCTATGAATCTGAGTAGGGGAGGCTGGAGCCAGCACCTCAGCTAGCCCCAGTAGGCTTACCTGGGATTCTGGGGCCCTCCCAGGGCAGCAGTGATGCCAAGTCAGCTGCTCAGAGCCTGGCCAGCAGACAGAACATAAACTGGCCAGAGCAGTTTCTGGTGACACAAATTGCTGCTGCATGTGCCACACTGCTTTTTTAGTGGCAGAGGGTTTTTTTTGACGTTGGGATCTTCTGATGTCAAAAAAAGCTGCCATGCTGCAAATTAGCAGCACAGCAAATGGGTGGATCAAAGGGGTCTAGGGTGCCACAAACCGCACGTGCATGATCTTCAGAACGCCCTAAGGATGTTTCTTTATTGGAACAAAAGTTGTTCACTTAACTTCAATTCACTTTTGTGAAGTAAAATCATTGTCTATATGGGGCTGGTTGCAGTTTTCGTAGTCCAGAGGGAGCCACACACAATTAGAGGTCAAGAGAACAGACCTTATGAAGAGAGGCTGAGAGCCACGGGACTCTTCAGCCTGGAGAAGCACAGGCTAAGGGGGGACTTGGTGGCAGCCTATCAGTACATAAAGTATATGCATTAGGGACTGGGAGAACATCTGTTCACCAGGGCATCTCAAAGGAAGACCAGGTCTAACGGTCACAAACTGCTAGAAGATCATTTCAGAACGGACATAAGGAAAAACTGCTTTACTGTCCAAGTCTCCAGAGTCTGGAATAGACTCCCCACAGAAGTGGTGCAAGCATCTACTCTGGATGCATTTGGATGTTTATCTTGCTGGGGCAATCTGAACCTAGCTGATTTCCTGCCCCTGGGGCAAGGGGGCTGGACCCGATCTCACAAGGTCCCTTCCAGCCCTAAAATCAATGAAATCTACTAAATGAACTGGCCAATCAAATTGGAGAGTGTGGGTGAACCATGAGTTTACTTTGGTCTGCCAGTGCACATGAACACTTCAACATGCCATGACTCCAGCAGGATTTATCTTGTGTAAGCTAACCCAAATTAAGAACGCTTTCTTCCCTTAGCAAGGCCAAGGCCCATGAGGGCTCAAGCAATTAACAGCAATTACATCAGCTGTAGCAGCATCACACGAGAAAATAAGTAGCATCTCCAGTAGGAAGGTCGCAAGCCATTTATAATTTTCTGAGAGGAAAAACAATGTAAAAGATTCCAACCAGCAGCATGTGTGCATCACTGCATTCAATGCTGTAATTGTGCATGCTATGTTGTGACAGTTATAGCAACTAAAACCCAAAAACAAAATCCTGCCCTCAAGAGCTTGTAGCTCAAGGCATAAGAGAGTGAAGACGAAGGGCCAGAATCTGATCTCTCACTGTTTAAAACCAGAGAAACAATGCCCTTCAGTGGAGTGACCCAAAGTTATGCAAGTGAGAGATTCAGATCTGCCTCAAAAGAGTTATCTGGCATAGTGGCATTATTGCTGTTAGGTTTGTGCATGTTGATTTTTCAGACGTAATGTGGATTGGCTGAGAGGGGTGGCAGCTGCTAAGTAGGAGGCAGTCTCATGCATTAAGAGAGCAGTACAGAGAAATTCTGAAAGAATTTTGCAAGTACCTTGTAACCTTGCCTAATGGTTTACAAACAGAGAACCTGGAGGCTTCTGGATAAACCTAAGAAAACTAAAAATATCCCAACAGTTTAAGAAATGTGCTAAATGAATGTTGGTTATCATCAATGGTGCATTTCAGAAAGACCCTATACCAAAGACTATGTAGCAAGAAACTTCAGCACCGGCTCAATTTCTGTACTAGGTCAGGTGGAAACCCATGTTTTATTACCTTTCACTTAGGTTGAACAATGACTGATACTTAAAAGTGGGTAAGCATGAACATGTCTCTGCTGCCAGAATCAGGATCCTAATTTTGCTTATGTTGCACCCAATGGCATAGCCCTCACTGATTATCATGAGGTAGAATCAGGCCCTAGCTGAGCTGCCCTGCAACCTTATCCTCAGGTTTCCATATCCACAACAGCATTGCACAGTAGTATGCAATCCTCCCTTGTAAGTTTTATTAAGACAACAATCATCTCCATTCAAAGGCACAGTGACACTTAATTGCCTCCACAGGGAATGAGACAGTCATTACAAAATCTTTTTTTTTTTTTCAAATCCTGCTCCCCATCGGTAGATCAGCAGCTAAAAATTCTACCTCTTCGCTGCCACTATCTAATGCTGTCTTTTATGTAACATAAGAGGGATCTGGAGCCAGATTCTGGTCTCAGGTACAATGGTGTAAACCTGGAGAAACTAACTTTGTTGAAGATATGCTGATATGTCTCCCAATAACAGAGGTCAAATCCAAATCCCTTCATTATACATCTGGCTTTTGTGTTAAGGAATTAATTTGGTAAGAATCACACACACAACAATTAAAAGATGCTGAAGTGATAGCAATGCTTGACTACAGCATACACAGCATATAGTGCAAATGTAGCATTGCAAAAAAAGACATTTATTACAGTGACTCAAGAAGCTAACTGTTACACGCTGCACCACTATATATAAGGTTCTAATACATTTACCACTGTAGAATCAGAGGAATCAATTTTGCAGCTGATTCACTATGAGCAAGTAGCACTGCTCACAGGAAAAGATCCCTGTGTAATGAGGAATTTTAAACTTATATTAGAACAAAAAAACCCACTAGCAATGATATAGCCCCATTAGAAAATTGCAGGGGGAGAATGGGATTTTACCCTAAGGAAATGGTAACTTTGTTACTGACAATGTATAAAAGGCAGTGATGATTTCTATTTCATATTTGGAAAGAAAAAAGATGATGTGCTTGAATCATGGAAGAGTGAAGTGCTCAACAGCTCATTAGAAACTTGGGAGAAAGTTATGCAACATCCACTGGGGTTTAAACAGCAGGAAGCCCAGGCATCTTGCATCCAATAGTCCTAAAAGATCTGGTTGACCCAATTTCTGGCTGCTGATCCTAATTTTTAATAAATCTTTGAGTGCATGAGAAATATTTGCCAGACAGCTGAAGAAGAGCTAATGTTTTGCCAGGTTTTGCCTTTCTGCCAGGATTTGTTGGCAGGAAGAAGGGCCAGGTTCAGTTCCCTTGAGAGGATCCTTCTGAAAACCCAAACAACATTGGCTCAAGCCTCCCCACAGAGACCTGGGAAAACTACACCATCTCCCCTGGGCACCTTTGACTATGGCCAGGAACCTCTGTCAGGGAAAGTCTTTCATAACAAAAACTACTGATTTATAAGTTGCTGGATTTCATAGGCTTAGTTTTTGTCACCATTTCCCCTCACCCATAGGCAGAGGGAGAAAATATTATTTAGGGGGTGGAGGGGGAAGCTGAGTACACACACCCACACCCCAGCCAGCAGGTAAGTCTGTGGAGGGGAAGGAGCGGGAGGGCAGATGGAGGCCCTCACAGTGAGGGAGGGAGTGGAGCAGAGACAGGGGCAAGGGCTGAGGAGAATGGGGCCCTGGGTGGGTCATGGCATGGTCAGAGCCTGAGTGGCTCATCCAGGGGCACAGGTGGTTTCCCGCCACTGTGCACATCTCATGGGGGGCATGTGCTCCCCAGATTTGTGCATGGGGTGAAAGTAAGCTGCCACTGCATGCTGGTCTCTGAGCCCCACTGCTGTTGCCTCAGGAGCTACCATGTGCCTATCGCTGCCGGGTGGGCAGGGAACGCAGCACAGCCTGGTGGCAGCAAGTACATAATATCACACAGCTCCAGGGGCAGCAGGACACAGACCCAGCCTGCAGCAGCAGCCTACCTCCACCCCGCACACAAATCTAGCAGGTACGTGCCTCTCTCAGGATGTGTACAGTGACAGGAGCTGCCCCCCCAACACACACACACCCACACCCACCCCTAGACAAGATGCCTGAGCTCTGACTGTCCCATGACCTGCTCTGGGGCCCCATTCACCCCTGCCCCATTCTCTCCTTCACAGTGGGGGCTTTGATCTGCCCACACACACACACAAACACACCCTTTCCCTTTTCCCTTTCCAGACTTGCCTACAGCAGTGAGCAGTGCTCCACAAGCTGCCGGGCTGCAATCCTGGCTGTGTGCAGGCTGTGGCTACGTAGCTGTGTCTGAGTATCCCCTGCTGCAGCCACCCAGAGCCTGCACCTGGGCTGCCCTGCAGCCCAATGTTTGTGGAGGCTAAGCCCCCTGAGCCCTGGCCTTCCATCACCTATGCCCTCACCCACAGAACCCTTTGTTTAAGCACTTGGACCCTGCTTACAATGAGGAAATATTGGCTGCCTTCTCTCACGGTTGTGAAGAGCAATGGAGCAAAGCATTAGCCTTTCCCTGTGACAGCACCCACTCTGTTGTCATTGACGCTTGTCAGTCCAAAATTCAGGCAGGCCTGCCTTAACCTTCTAAAGGGCTAGCTGCCAGGGCTGCTCCGGGGGGGGAGGAGTATCTCTGACACCCAACACAAGTGAAGTGATTACTGTTTCTGTTGCTTACGGGGTACATTAGCATGTGGAGTCCCTCAGCTGGGCTGCTGCAGCTAAGCTGTCTCTTCATGCAACACTGCCTCCATGATATGTAGTGCTTTAAGGTCTGAGTTAAAATTCTTAGAGAAAGATTACCAATACTCCTTTGCAGAAAGGATGGGACACAAGGCAATGCATTTAAACGGCAGCAAAGAAGGTTTAGATGAAATCTCAGGAAAACCTGACTAAGATGAACAGAATAGAGGAACAAGCTGCCTAGGGAAGCTGTGAGATCTTATTCACTGGAGTCTTTCAAGAAGAGTCTGGATAGCCATTTAGGTTGGTTCAAGGATACCAAATTTTGCATCTGTATAGAATGATGGATGAAAAGGCTCTTGAGGCCCTATCCAGACCTATGATTTTTAAAATATTTTTTTAAGAGAGAGCTTGCTATTAGATACTCCCAGAGAAAGGAGGAATCTAATTCCTATTTCTCTTTAACCAAACCCTGCTACACAATATCATCAAACTGCATTAGTGACCATAGTGACTATGCATCATAAACACATCAGGCACTGACACAGCAGTTCAGGCACCCTCAGCAGTTAATGCTGCCACTGCTTGCCCCTTACTGGAGGTGGATCCAGAGCTGGCCCATGAAGAGCTCTGAAGTCCAGATCCAACTAGGGTGGGAAAGATAAAGTATCAACAAATTTGACAGCTGTGTTTTAGCGTTTGTATACCAATACTCTAAAAGGGTAAGCAGGATGACTCACATAATTGTAAGCCAGTTAGGCTATGGGAAAAATAATGGAAAAGCAGATAGGGAGAGAAAAAGGAAAAAGGTAGGGACAGAATTAATGCCAGTTCTCATGGCTTTATGGAAAATAGATCTTGTTAAACTAACTTGATTGCCATTTTTAGATATGGATTATAAATTTTGTTTGATACTGGTAATTTCCTAGATGTGGTAGACTTTTGTTAGATATTTGAGTTACAAAGCATTCTGGTTAAAAAATTAGCACTACAATAACAATAAAGTGCACATTAAATGAAAGAAGAACTGACTAATGCATCTCAAAAAGCAGTTGTCATTGCACTGGAGCATTTCTAGCAGGGACTCCTACCTCAAGGGATGTTCAGCTGGCCTGGGAGGAGGTTGGCAGAGAATCTTCATCTTGGCGATGTTCAAGGACAGGCCAAGTCTCTTATACGAAGCATTGAGGAGATCTAGGGTCACTTGTGCATCCTGTGCAGCGTGAGCTATCATGCAGCAATCATCTGCAAACTGAAGGTCTTGGATGTCCTTGGTGGTGAGTTTTGCTTTTACCTAGAAATGCTGGAGATTGAAAAGCTTCCCATCCAGTTGATACTGGATACTGATGCTGGATGGTAGATCATCTCAGATGAGGCAGATGACGACGGTCAGGTGGATGGTGAACAGGGTGGGGGTGATCATGCACCCTTGTTTGACCCCAGTCCAGATGTGGAAGGCATCAGTTTCAGATCTTTCACTCAGGAGGGTGGCAGTCATATTGTCATGCAGGAGCATGGTGACAAGCTTCAGCAGGTAGCCAAGGCATTGGAGGATGGTCCACAAAGCTTCACAATTTAAGGAATCGAATGCCTTGGTCAGGTCAATAAAGGCGAGGAACAGTTCTTGATTGTGCTCCCAACACTTTTCTTGGATCTGCCTGGCAATGAAAACCATGTCCATAGCACCCCGGGATGGCTGGAAGCCACATGGGGTTTCCAGAAGGAATTTAGTGATGGGATGAAAGCGATTCAGGATGACGCAGGCCAGGCTCTTACCCACAATGAGCAGGAGGGAAATCCCCCTGTAGTTCCCACAGTCAGATTTGTCTCCCTTCTCACAGATGATTATGCTGGTCACGTTCTTGAGATCCCCGGGCAAGGGTGGAGGATAAGCTGGTAGAGTCATAATGTGAGCTGCCAGCATGGTAGAAGTCTGTAGATATACCATATGGCCTGCAGGCTTTGTTGGTTTTCATCTGTTAGATGATCCACTTCAGCTCTTTGATGGTTGGTGGATTGTCAAGGGAATCCACCACAGGGCATTGTGGGATAGCTTGGAGGGTCTCCTCTGATACAGTGGACTTCCGGTTAAGGAGGAGTTCAAAATGCTCTGTGTAACACAGATGGATGGCATCATCATCCTTGAGGAGCCAGGAGCCATCCTATGATCAGAGGGGGTTTTGTCCAATGGAGCAGGCTCCATAGGTTGTCTTGGTAGCCTGGAAGAAGTTACACATGTCATGCTGGTTAGTGTAGCTCTGGATCATGCATGCCTTCTCCACCCACCAGTTGCTCTTCCTGTCACAGATGTGTCGCTGCACTTCAGCCTTCAGCTGGTGGTACGCTGCCACCTTTTGCCAAGTTCATGGATGGTTTTTGCCATGCAATGAAAGCTGCATGCTTTCACTCAAGGAGATCGTGAATCTGAGTACCATTGGCATCGAACCAGTGCTGGTTCCATCTTGATGTGAACCCAATAGTATGTGAACAGGGCGCAGGCATCTTGGACAGCAGACTTGAGTTGGTCCCAGTGTGCCTGGATGAAGACATCAGCAGCAGTAGGGACTTGCTCCAGTGCACTATACAACTGGGCCTGGAACTCCTCCTTCTGTCCAGGGTCCGTCAAAGCTGTGACATTCAGCCATCTCCAGGCATCCTTCTGGGTCTTCTGGTGTCTTGGCACCAAGCGGATGTTCATCAATGAGTGCACAAGTCAGTGGTCTGTCCAGCAGTCTGATGGACATCATCCTCAACTTCGAAGGACTGCTGACGATGCAGGGACTCATAACAAGCCTGACACAATTCAATATTTTTCACCAGTGACTTGGAAGTAAATATAAAATCATTGCTGCAGATGACCAAACCATTGGCAGATGACCCAAAGATAAGCAGAGTGGTAAATAATGGTGAGAATGGGGAAGTCATACAGAGTCATGTGGATCATTTGACAGGATGGTCCCAAGTCACACAAGATGGTTTTGAATGAAACGAAATTATTCTAGGTTTGCCAGAGGATGGAGTCCAAAGCCCTGAGGTAAGTGTGGAATTGGGTGACCTGGAGGAAAAGCAAGCAGGAGGGCACAACAGGGGAGGCATTCTCATTCTTGAGAAATCAGGGCAGTGGACTAGTTACCTCAGGTGTCTGTACACAAACACATGGAGCCTGGGTAACAAGCAAGAAGCTTGCAGTCACAGAACTATGACTTGATTGGAATAACAGAGACTTAATGGGATAGTTCACATGACTGGAGCACTGTCATGGATGAGTATAAACTGTTTAGGAAAGGCTGGCAGGGGAGAAAAGGAGGAAGAGTTGTGTATTATGTAAAGAGCCATATGCTTGCTCAGAGCTCCAGGATGAAACAGGAGATAGGCCTGTTGAAAGTCTCTGGATTAGGGTAAGAGGGAAGAGCAATAAGAGTGATGTTGCAGTACGTGTCTGCTACAGACCACCAGACCAGAAGGATGAGGTAGATGAAGCTTCCTTCAGACAACACGCAGAAGTTTCCAGATCATAGGCCATGGTTCTCATAGAGGATTTCAATCACCCTCACAATAAAGCAGTGCATAGGAAATCCAGGAAGTTTTCAGAGGTGTTGAAAAGAATTTCCTGGTGCAAGTGTTGAAGACATCAAGTAGAGGCCATGCTCTTCTTGACCTGCTGTTCACAAATAAGGAAGAATTGCAGGGGGGGAGATGTAGAAGTGGATGATAACATGGACAGCAGTGACCACAAGATACTCGAGTTCACGACCCTGACAAAAAGAAGAAAGGAGAGCAACAGAGTATGGACCATGGACTTCAGAAAAGCATCCAGCCCACAGGCCATATTTTGCCCACCCTTGGGCTAAAGGGATACTTAGATACATAATGATAAAGGAGTTATGAACTCTTTGTATAACACTGGTTAGACTGAAACTGCAGTGCTGCAGCAGCAGCTAGTTCTGGTGTCAACATTTTAGAAAGGATATTGAAAAGTGCCAAGGATGTAGATAAGGCATGAAAATTAGTCAAGCTAAAGAAAATACCTTGCAGGGAAAGCTATATGGAGCTCAACCTTTTTAGCTAATCGAAAAGACAGCTAAAAGGTAAGTTGATTACAGAGCACTATAACCTCCAAAAGGAAGAATACCAGATTATGGACAGTTCTTTATTCTAGTAGAGAAAATCACAACAGAAACCCAAGGGTGGGAAACGAACAAATTTGGAATGCGAAATTAGTCCTGTACGGTAACAATGAGGGTGATTAACCATCAAAGCTACAAAGATAAGTGATGGGCTTTGTTTGTTTGTGTGTTTGTTTGTTTGTTTGTTTGGGGTTTTTCAAATCTTTCGATGTCTTCAGATCAAGACTGGATGAGTTTCAAGAATACATTTTAGTCAGACGAGTTATTCTGCTCAGTACAGGAATAGCTGTGTATCGGGATAGTTGTGTGATAATTCAAGGCTTGTGATATACAGGAGGTTAGATTAGATGCTCTAATGGTCCCTTCTAAGTCAGAAACGCTACAAATCTAAAATCCACAGCAACTTCAGAGTAAGGTCTAAAGACACCCAGTGTATGATTTAAATATTATAACAATTAATGCCTTTTGTAAAGACAGCTTTTTAAAACTGTTTATTTATTTCTTTGCTCCTTCATTGTTAAAGGATGCTCCTTTTTGGCTTTTAAAAATACTTTTTCCTTTGACTTTTCTTTTCTAGTTACTCTGATGATGTTTGTAAGAGTACTGCTTTTAAAGCAAGACATTACAGAGATCTCCAGTGGAGTCTGAGCTTTAGAAACAAAATTATTGTAGTTACAATTGGATCCAGGTTCTCCTCAATTCAGTATGGGATTTTTATACTGTACCAGTGAGAGAAAAGAATGGTAACAATGATTGCAACATTAAAAAGAAAAGGTTAAAGCTGATAGTCTGTCTCTGTCTCAGCAAAAAAAAAAAGTGAGTGCTTTGAGGGAGGTAGCATTAAAATTTGAATGGAGTGTAATTCTAAGCAGAAAATAATGCCTCAAAACTACTAAAATTACAACCTTTGTGAGACTGACCAGCCTAGAGTAAATGGTAGTGAATGGCTGCAGAGCCTTTCTGCTCCAAATGAGATTAGTAGTTCAAATCCAAACTAAGTAGTTGGTGACTTGAATTTCAAGCTCTGTGGCGCACACATTTTGTTCTGTGCCCATGCAGCTCCTAGCACAGTGGGGTCTTAGTCCGTGAGTAAGTCTCCTACACTAATACAAACAATGATGGCCAAGGACAGTAAGCATCATGTTTATTGGTTCATGTCAAATGAATCAATTTTTTCAGTCTAGTATGTAGTAGTCTAGTCCAGTGTCCCTCTACTGGCCCCATTATTTACAACATTAACAAGTAGGCCAATAACTGAATGAACACATAGACAAAATGAAAAGCTTAGGACACCTGGCTTCGCATCTAATACGTTAAAGGGATGACTTCATTGTAAAAATGACACCTGTAGGAACACTAAATGTACAGGGAAAAAAAAGCCACTACGAGTCCTAACTCTTGGATACCCATAATCTTCTTACTAGCAAACAAGTTTCCTTGGTACTCTGTATCTGATGGTGCTTCACGGTACAGTTTATTACTTTTTCTTGAAGTTACAGCCAAGCATTTCACTAACAACCAAGTGCAACATAATTTGGAGGCAATAGTACAGTTGAATGGAACACATCCATATTTTAAAATGAATTAAAACATCAGCATAATTATTTTATTGAGAGACATCTCAAATTAAAAAGGCAACAAGCTTATTCCTCAATGTCCACGCTAAATCAAATTCCATAAATTGTTGTTTAAAGTATGCCTATTTATAAAAAAAAAAAAACAACTTATTTTAAAAACTAACTGGCTTCAAGCCTTTCTCCTATAGAGAAGCTTGGTTAAAAGCCCTTAACCTCTAATAAAAAATTGTCTCCAACACGCAAGACAGAATATGCATTTTAAACAATATTAACTACTTACAAGAATCCATTGGAAATTTTTATAAATTAATACAATCTGGGTGTGCCTAATACTGTAGAGCTTGATAATTATCCTCAATCTCCACTTGATTAGCAGAGAGGCATTTACAGAAAAAAACATCACTGAAAGCCTAAAAGGTGCACCAGCACAAAGCCCTTCTTGCAGATCCTGAGACACAGAACAACCCACTTTGGACCATAAAAAGGATACTCCACCCTTAATTCAAATTGAAGGTAACATGTGCCCAGGAGCTCACATCCAGCAGTGGATATGGCTGCATCACTTGCCGGTTACAATGAGTAACCAAGGCACGGAAAAGATAATTAACTTAACCAAAGTCAAGGTCACAAAGGCTGTCTGGGGAGGAGTGGGAGCTTGAATCCCTGTGCAAAGTTGGTGCCCCAACCATGAAATCATTCAGATGCTGGAAAAGTTCTAAAACAAAAAGATGTTTGCACAAAATCATCAGGGGAACCGTTAAAAACATATTGGTGATATAGCATGTGCCTGCACATGCAGCTCACAAACCCAGGAAGCAGGAGCAAATGACAGCATGTTTAAAGGGCAAAGGGGACTTTAATTCAAGCAACAAAATGTAACCTTTCAAACAAGAAATCTAGTCCAATAATGTTGGTAATGCCCAAGGGGAAGGCAAAGGACTGTGAGAAGTCTGAAGAGCTGCCACATACTGTAGCAAATAGTACAATATTCTTTAGGTACCTCAAAAGAAAGAACACCACAGCTCTGTCTCAAAATCCATTTGCGCACCAGCCTATGAATAGGATAACACCACTGAGAATACAGCAGTTACTGAAAGGTTTCTGGTAAAACTACTTGGCACTTAGATCATGTGTCCATGTTGGAAGTACTTCATAACATGTCTACAGCATAAGTAAATAGTTTTTTTTAATCTTTGAAAAGAGAAAAATTGTAACACAAAAATTAGGAGACTGGTCTGAGGCCAGAGAGAGAGTCAGTACCAGAGCAGAAATCGGGAGTTCTTGGCTCAAGTCTGGGCTTAGAACTCCAATACTGCGTGTGTGCATGCATGAGGGGGTGTGCGTACACGTGCATGTATTCTAATCATGCTTGCATCAAAGGGAATAATGGGAAAATATAAACCTCAAGGTAAGGAAAGTGCAGTGCTGTTTAGATTGTAACCTCTTTGGATCAGGGACTCGCTCTTATTCTGCTTGCCATTTCTAATGTAAGTAATAAACTGACAAAATTTAATTACAAGAACCACCCTGTACCTACTGATACTCATCCAGAATATCCAGAAAACACTGATAATGAAGTAGCTGAGCTAGTAACAATAGTGTACATAAAATATCATTTAAAATATCCATTCATTGACTACTGCAATGGTTCTCAAATGTTTCAGACTCAAAGCACCTCTTGATAGGTGCCACTCAAGGTACCACTTGAAAAATGTCAGCCCTTAATTTTCATTCAGTTTTGATTACAGAAAAATAATGGAGCAATTAATTTCTTTCAAAGAACTCAGAAAGACAACAACAGGTCAGAATGTTTTTACACTGCGGATTTCTATTTGAAATATCTGGGTTTATCTTGTGAATTAAGTTTGCAAACCTAGCAGTGCTAACATTGCTTGGCACCTCACAATAACCTTGAAAGGATCTCAGGACACCCCAGGAAGCCATGACACCCTAGCTGAGACTCACTGGTCTACAGGCAGTATGAGAGGCACTTTGTCCACATCTCACAAACAAATAGGGCATCAAGGAAATTGTGGCAGAAGATTTTGTTGGTCAGGAACACTGCTATGAAAGTCATTACAAGCACAATAAATAATAAAGCACTTGAATAAACCACTGCAGACCCACACACACAGCTTAGGTGCAGCTCCTCCACCAAAGTTCTCTAGAAGACCACTTTTTGTGTGCACCCTCTTGTCCCTCTCACCCTATAACTCCACGATGAGTCTGAGATGGCAGGAAAGGCCTGGCTTCTGAGTTCTGTCTGCTCAAACAAATACAGCAGTTCCCTTTGGAGCACTAACTCCTAGATCCAGAAACAGCAGCACACAGTCACACGACTTCCTCCAAGCTCTTTTTGTAGCTAGCTTGTAAAGGCCATCAGAAGGGAAATGTCTTTTAAGGAACCACTTGTTTCATGCACAGCTGCAAGATGTTTGCTATGAGGCGCAGTGCCAATCTAGAATCATTCATGCTGCTTTCTCCCTCTCGCATTTTCCTCCCTCTGCTCCTCACTGTCCTCTGGAGCTGTCTTTACCTTCCACACTGCAAACTGGAAAACATGATAGAAGCCAACCAGACCAACAGCTCCCACAAGTCACAGTAAAAGATCCAGGAGTGAGATTTTCCAGAAGCACAAGCCAACTGATTTTAAATTTAATCTCACATTAAAAATTAAAGAAAAAGCTTACAGTAGAATGAATGCCTTAGAATACTATTCATTGCATCACAAAAAAGAGTGCAGCAGAAACAGGTTCAGAGAAAGCATCCAATATGATCAGGCTTTAAAGATGGGCAAATATAGTTTTCTGCAAATGGAGAGATTTAAAATATTCCCATTACTGATCATGAGGAGAACAGTACGGGTAGATGCAACAGTAACAGCTGTACCAATGCATTTGAAGGAGGATCAGGCAGACACCCCCTTCCAAAGCAAGGAGGCGTTCTTCACATTAGCTGTTTAAGCCACATCTGGCCACATCTGTCAGACAGACTCATGGATGGCACCTTCCAGAGAAGTTCCTTAGAAAAGAAAAGCTGTTGACATACTTTCTAAATACACACATGACAGATCCCTGCCTGGAGACATGCCACGAGGGCCAGTACCACAACTCCTGACTAACCCATGTTCAGGTCTCATCACATCCCAGCCAGCCAGATAACTTTACCATACACTCTCAAACTAGTTGTTCCAGAGGGTGAGGCAGCCCTCCCTTACTAGCTGCTCCTGCCTGGCAGGTCCTGCTCCATGGATGTGGGTGGCTAATGAGGCTCTCTATCTACAGTAAGCTGTTCCCCATTTTTTTTGTGACCCCTGCATGACTTTTATAATACAGCTGTATTGGTGGTTTCATTTTCCTGGCAGCTACACATGTTGTTGTATTACCTCACCTCTTTCCCTTCTTTTCCTCTTCTCCCCACATTCTTTCCTCTCCTATTCTCTGCATCTTCCAGTTCTCTTTCACATTTCCTTCTCCCACTACCATCAGTCTCTCTTTCTCTCCCCTTCTCTGTGGCATAATCACGCCCCCCGCCTCCCTCCAGCATTTTCCACAGCTTAGTCCCTATCCCCACAATCTCTCTCTTATGCATGGTTAAACTGCTTACCTAGAAAATGCATCTCAAGCAGCGGAAGAATTCAGTGTCTACACTAAATAGGGAGCTTTGCTCATTGATAGGCAGAAGAAACTATGTCCAGCCAAACAAATTTAGCTGAGCACATCAGCACCTTGCTGGGATAGGGCTGCTCACATGGGATATAAAACTAACAAGCAGTAACACAAGGGTGGGGGCAGCAGCAAGTGGATTTTAGCTACCAAATGAAATGACTGTGCCAAACTACTGTGAGGAGGATGGATAACCTACTTGCAAGCTCCTAAGTGCAAACAAAAAAATCATAATGCAGCCTAGACAAACAACACATTTACATCGGTGTAATCAGCAATATATGAGTATAAAAATGAGCTGATGGCAAATCAGCCATCAAACAAATAAATGATGGTAACTTTGCCCAAAAAAAGGGAGAATTTTCCTTAAAAGAATTGGGGCAACTGAACTGGATTAACACCTGTTTAGGTGTCCGTCTGCTACCGGCAAACAGATTCTTTTCTCATTCCAACAACTAGGGACATTTTTACATGTGCTGGGGGGAGGGGAGGGGGTGGGAAGGGGCACTTTAAATTAAAGCAGATCCAAAAACAGCTGCTTCTTTATTGCTGGTACCTAGCCAGTAATCCCCCATTCTATATTGGTGCATTTGCTTTTTCCAGGTATAGAACCCTTTCAATGTTGAATTTTATTTTGTTGTCTAGAGCACAATTCTCTAATACACTAAGATCCTTTTGAATTTGACTTATCCTCCAAAATGTTTGCAACCCCTCCCACTTTTGTGTCATCTGCAAATTGTGGTCAGTAATCTCTCTCTACTCTTGCATTCAAGTAATTAATAAAAAGATTAAACTGCATCACATCCAGATGAGGCTTCCTGCTATATTTCTATAATTTTAAAATATCACTGGAGCTGTCCATTACCAAGATAACTCCTGGCTAAACTAAAAGTCCAATGGTTAGACAACAGAGCTGGGCATGAAATCATTAGTGCCTATGATACATTTGATTAATAACCCTTTTAAACAGTTAATTCTCTTGAAAATACCTGTTTCTTGATGTAATTGCAGTATGGTATGTACCTGTAATGAATAGGGAAAATGCCACTGTCTTCAATGAAATGTCAACATGTTGATAGTGCATAGGCAGACAAGATTCTTTGGGCAAATCTGATATCTTTTATTAGACCAACTCAAACAGTTGGGAAAATTCTTCTTAGCAAGCTTTTGGGTTTAAATACCCTTCACCACTGAGGAAGCATTCACAATGTGCAGATGCTACCTCAGCCTGACAAAGCATATTTAAAAGGATCTATTCAACACACATACCATGGACATTGCAAATGTCTTCCCTCCCAGACCTAGCATTTTCAAAAGAAAGTAAGTGACTTGGAAGCCTGTGTGACATAAAGAGGCAATGGAAGTCATGCTCCTGCATCACTTCAGCACTTTGGAAAATCTCAGCCCATGTCATATTCGAGCTTCTTGACCTCAGCATTAGGTTCGTCAGAACTGCCCCTCTGCTATTCCTCTGTTCTCACATCTCAACGAGTCCCCTCCTGCCCTTTTCTTACCACCAGTGAGGCCAGACTTGGTAGGCTGTCCCCTTCTTGCATAATGACTTTCAGTCTGTCTTCCTTTTGCATGGAACACACTCTTCAAGCTAGTCTGTAAAATCCTATCTTCCTCAACTCCCTCATGAGGACTAAATCCTATTGACCTAGAGAAGGAATCACCAACTGTTACTGAATAGGTAAGTAAGCATCATAATATGTTTTATTTTAACCCCCCAACCTTCCCCCCCCTTAAATAACATACAGCTGTGCACAATTAAATACATTCTTCTCACTGCTATCTGCATGTTCATAGATTCATAGATTGTAAGGTTGGAAGGGACCTCAAAAAATATCATCAGGTCCAGCCCCCCTGTACCAGGCAGGAAAGTCAGGCAACACCAGCAAGGTGACTATTCAGTCTCCTCTTGAAGATTTCCAGGGTAGGTGATTACACCACCTCTGGAGGGGGCTTATTCCAGTCTGGACACCCCGACTGAGCACAAGATTTTCCTAATGTTGAACTGGAAATGGTTTTTCAGGAGTTTGTGGCCATTACTCCTGGTTTTTCTCAAGAGTGCCCTAGTGAACAGCTGTTCACTGAGCCCTTGATGTATACCCCTGATATAGCAGTAAGCTGCTACCAGGTCTCCTCTCAGTCTTCTCTTTTCCAGGCTGAAGAGTCCCAGGTCCCTCAGGCTTTCCTCATGTGCAAGTCTCTGATCATACAACTGACCCTTCTCTGGACTCTCTCAAGCTTTACCACATCCTTGTTAAAGTGTGGTGCCCAGAACTGGACACAGTACTCCAGCTCGAGTCTCACCAGTGCTGAGTAGAGTGGAAGAATCACCTCCTTGGTTTTGCTGGAAATGCATCAATTGATGTATGCTACAGTGTTATTTGCCCTGCTGGCTACAGCACTGCACTGCTGATTATTACCTCCAGGTCCCTTTTGTTCGTGGTGTGGTCAGTTTGGCGCTGCCAAGTCTGTAGGGGGTTGTTCAGCCCCAGGTAGAGCACTTTACATTTCTCAGTGTTGCAGTTCATCTGGTTCCAACTCATCCAACTTGTTAGCCTGTCTAGAGCCACTGATATCTGTAGCCTATCTTCAAGCATGACTATGCTTTCCCATAACTTTGTGTCATTCGTGAACTTGGTCAGCGAGCGCTTTACCCCCACATCCAAATCATTGATAAAGCACTGGACCAAGCACCAACACCTGTGGGACACCACTGCCCACTTCTTGCCTGGATGACACAGATCCATTCATTAGGAGTCTCTAGGTCCTACCCCACAGCCAGCTTTGTACCCAACTAACTGTCTCCCAGTTAAGCCCACAATCCTCCTTTCCCTTCTTTTGACTGCTACCCTCCACTGTGCCTTGACTTAAACTGTAGTAGTTCTGGAGCAAGGAAGATCTTTTCCTACATTTGTACAACACCTTGATTATCCAGTTCTAATTAGTATCATTGTAGTAGTAGTACTAGTACATAGGCCACTTCACTGTATTCTATAGCTAAAACCTATTGCAACTAACTAATCCACCATGTCTTTAAATCACACATAACCATATACAAGTTATAAGCTGGACCTTCCCTATTTAAAATCAGTTAAAACATTGGCATGGATGTTGCCATTCACTATGATGGAACTTGTTCTACAAATTTAGTTAAATGGAAAGTGCCCACTACAAATCTGCCATTGGCTAAAGTTATTTGGCAGCTCCAGAAAAACATGTCAGTGTTCTCCTGCACCCTTGTCCAGAAATTTAAAAAATTTGACAAATACAGCAATGGTCAAGGATCCACATGAAACTAGAAGTCCACTGGGACCAGCAGGAGTAATGTGACTTGCATCATTTCCTGTCACCTTTGACTCAACATCTCAAATGACCAAACGCCTATGTACATCAGGGTTGATGGGGGTAGCCTTCAAGGCAAATCTAGATAGTCTGCTTGAACAACTCCTCCCTCCACCACCATATCCTGGAGGATGACATGCTATAACCAACCTGCCCTCATGCCTCAACACATGCAATAAGCCACACAATATTATGCTCCTTTTCAACTGCTATGGCTCTACTTTTTATGGCACAACCAGACAACAGGATGAGCTTCAAAGTCAACCTTTTCAAATGGTCAATTTTACTAAATGAGCTTATAAATAATATTTTAAAAGTCCCCGTGTGGATCATTAAAAAAAAATAGTGGCAAAACATAGCATTGGTGTGGGTGAGCTGGAGAGGGGACACTTTTTAAAATCAGACTTTTAAAGTCAGAAATTTAAAAAATGGTGACCACCTGGTATTATCAAGGCTTTGAGCCAGTAGTTCTTGCTGGTAGCAGATCCTGCCTTTCCCAAGATGATACTCCTTCAGATGCTTACAGTTGTGGCAGTGGCTCCCAAAGGAGTAGGCCAAACTTTTAATTTTGTAGGCTTCCAAATAGGACCTAGAATCTACTTACTTTGTTTCTTCTTCCTTCCCCCTCTAACCTCTCTTCTGCACTTTTAACCAACATATGAACAGAACTGAGAAATTCATTTCATCCTTGTCAAGTTATTTACCTAATTCTATTCTCACCTACTTGGGCATATATTGGGATTAGCTTAAAAGATTTATAAGTTTCAGGTTAGAAGGAACCTTTCTGATATGTTCTGTAGGAGGTAAAAATAATTTAAGCTATAGAGTTTTACCCAAAAGCACTTGCATCAGGTCCCTAGCTCCTACAACAGCCTTTGGGGCCTTTCTGGCACCCGATGTAAAGTAGAGCAACTTAAACTAGAAATGGCTTTACTTTACATTTATGGAAGAGAGGAGCTGTCTCCAAGGAGGAGTACTCCTCTTGTGCTCAGGAGTGTAGGAGGGCTATTAGGAAGGCCAAGGCAGGAGTAGAGCTTTGCCTGGAGACTAGGATCAAGGACAACATGAAGTCCTTTTTCAAATATGTGGGGAGCAAGAAGAGAGCCCCAGGCAACGTCAAGCCCCTGAAGGACTCGTCGGGCAACCTGGTGCTCGCAGCCAATGGTAAGGCTGAGATCTTCAATGGGTTCTTTGCCTCAGTCTTCCTAAGGGGGGACCAGGACATCCCTCCCACCGGAGGCCTGTATTCCCCCTCAGGAATCACTGATAGGCCAAGAGTGAGGGTAGATCTGGTGGAAGGGCTTCTGGAAGGGCTTTAAGTCAGCGGTCCAGATGACCTATACCCAAGGGTGTTGAGGGAGCTGGCGGAGGTGATTGCTGAGCCCTTGGCTCAGTTATACAAGCGCTCTTGGAGCTCTGGACAAGTGACGGAGGACTGGAAGGTGGCCAATGTGGTCCCTATCTTTAAGAAGGGGAGGAAGGAGGACCTGGAGAACTACAGGCCAGTCAGTCTCACCTCGGTTCTGGGA
>JAGPOW010003316.1:163430994-163466729 GCA_030014935.1 Caiman crocodilus
CGGGGGTTACAAGAAATAATGGCCACAAGCTAGCAGAGAGCAGATTTAGACTGGACATTAGGAAGAACTTCTTCACAGTTAGAGTGGCCAAGGTCTGGGCTCCCAAGGGAGGTAGTGCTCTCCCCTACCCAGCACTCTTTCCTGCCTATGCAGGGGGTTGGACTTGATGATCTACTGAGGTTCCTTCCAACCCTAACATCTGTGAATCTATGAACTGTATATCCAGCAAATCTTCACCACTCTGCTTCTACAGTCATTAGTAACATTTATTCCCTGACTGTCAGAAGTTTTCTCGGCACCCTAGAGCTATTGAGTAAAGGCATGGTTCATGCCTCAAAGAACTTGCTATTTAAATTATGTAAAAGGATACAATAACATCATTTGCCTGTGTTGAACTCTTATCCTAGTATTTAAACCTGTACGTCCTGTTATTCAAGTAATGAACTGTATTACATCATCTTTTAAACCAAATTCAAGGCCTGACGCACTGATCTTCAAGCCTTAATTTTCAGACTTTTAATTTTGTATGCCTCCAGACTGTACCTAGATCGTACTTACCTGAAAATGGTGAACCTCAGGTGTATTCGGCCTATAGCCCAGTGGCTCTAGCTGGTAGCAGATCCTCCATTTCCCAAAAATGGGAATCCTCCAGATGCTTACAATTGTAGCAGCAGCTCACAGAAGGACTGGTCAGGCTTCTAATTTTGCATTCTTCCAGAACCTCATTTCTTCTCCTGACTTATGTAACCTCTAACCTCTCTCTTGCACTTTTAACCAATGTATGAACAAAGCAACTGAGAAATTGATTTTTTTCTTGTCCAGTTCTTTACTTAATTCTGCTATCACCTACTTGGGGATACACTGGGGTTGGCTCAAAAGATTCACAGATTTCAGGATAGCAGGAACCTTTCTGATAATTTATTTGATTTCCTGCAGAATGCAAGCTACAGAATTTTACCCAGGAACTTCCACATGAGGTCCCTCGCTCCTGGTTGAGCTATCACATCTTTTTTAAGACACCAGATTTTGATTTAAAGATGTCAAATGTTAGAATCCATCACCTCAACAGGCAAATTGTTCCAATGGTTAACCCACCTTCCTGTTAAACCTTCACACACCAAGTTCATTTTTCTAGTTTCAGCTGCCAACGACTAGATCTCATCAATGAATTAAACTAAGTCAATGGGAGGCAGAATTGGTTCCAAACTATCCATATTTATCATCTTAGTCAAACTCCATCTGTTCTATTTGGCAAATTCTTTCCACTTTTCCATGGCATTTACACTACAGTATCAACACATTTCCCAGATAAATTAAATCTGCCTGGTAATCTCTCACAGATTCATGAAAACATTGCTCTTCTAATCTTCCCAGGATTGAGGAATTCAATTTGTGGATTACAGAGCTTTATTCTTTAAAAAAGAAAGAAAGAAATTGGTCTTCTCAATGACTTTGTGGTAGTGAGGTGCACAGTTTAGTTTTTTAAAAGATTGTATTTTATCTGTTTTAATTTTCCCATCTTCTACTTTTATTGAAAGTCTCCTTGTTCTTGTGCATAGGACTGGGAGATCAGTGTTCCTCCCTCACCTTCCTGATGTAATGAATGATATTACATTTCTTGCAACAAGCAGTGGTGGCAGAGAAGTCCATGGTGTCTTGGAATCTCTCCAAATGGTCTCAGGGAGCTATTTTTTTTCAGCAACAATAAATTTAAAATGAGATGCAGCAGGATGAGGAATCTCATCAGAATATAATAAATACAGGAACAAACATTAATTTACACCACTGCAACATTATTGACTTTATATCCCTACTATCCTCTCTTCATAAAGAAGTTAATTATTTTCATCCTGTTTTTCAGTCACTACTTGGGGAAACCTAACACACCGACACTGAGCTATTTCCTAATTTATGTTAAGTGGCCCTATCCTTGATTGTATCTCACACACACATTTTTCAAATGTTGCTTTAGTTAACAGAAAAAGGAAGAGAATTCTTTATTCAGAATTACTGTGGAAATCTGACCTGGTCCTGGTCCCTGTCAGATAGTAGAGTATGCGCTACATTTCTGGAAAGCTAATAAATATTGCAAGGGACTTTCCCAGCCATGTTATTTTTCCTAGACTCCTAGGTACAAAATATCATGATGTTCTTAATAGCTACAGTTCTGTCCTACCAAATGGATGCAGGATCCTGGGGTTAAAATTCCTAATACTTATTATCTTCTCTGCTTTTATTGCCCAGCAAACTCTTTGAGGCAGTTAATGGCTTCATTTTGCATCTTTTATGGCACCAGAAATAGTCTGCACCCAGCAAACAAACAACACCTGGGAGGGAATAAATGGTAGCCCCAAAACAATAAGGGAAAAGATGTTATTTCCTTCATGAATTTATGTTACCCCATAATTCCTAAGATGCCTCTGAAAGGTTCCTGAATGTCCATGTTCTGGCTGTTTTCCATGAGCGAGTCTATGCAGATTACCATATTCTCCTCTTTAAAATTCATGACAAAAAAAAAAAAAAAATCAATGAGGTATTTCTTTTTAAATGTCATCTTTAAACCTGCATGTCCCATTGGGGTAACAAGGCTAGCAGTTACTGCCAATGCTATTTGCCCCCTCATACATCTCAGCTGATTGATGAAGGAAATAATAGCTGAACCAGGCAGATGGATGAAGAATGAGGAAAAATCATTAAGTCCTAAAAGGGACAGGGTGGAGAGAACAACATGGCCAAGGTGATCTTCAGGAACGAAGGGCAAAATGTAAGGTTATCACTTAAAGGGAAGAGTCTGTCAATTTATTTTTTTAAAAAAGTATTAATTAAATAGAAAGGGAACTGAAATATACTGTTCACTCAAGTATCCTCATGGCTTTAGCATAGCATCAAACCTTGTCTTTCCCTTATTCCCCAGCTCCATCCTTTAGTCTCTGCCTAATAAAGTGACTAAAACCTACAGTCTTTTAATCAAAGTGCTTAAAATCCAAGTATTTGTTTTTTATCCATTTTAGAGATGGGACAAGTTTGCTGTCCAGTAATTCCAGGAATTGAGTCAGACGTTAGAACTAGAACTGATGCCACCCATGTCTCTGATCATTCTGCTACACAATTGCCTCACAGTTTGCTATGTTGGACTTAAATTTGAAGCTTCTTAAGAGAGAGACATCTTTCTTTTCAGCAAAGTATCAAGTAAATCTATGGTGCTGTATAAACCCACATATCAATGTCAGAAACATAGCAAAAATATAAACTAGAAATACAAAGGGGACAAGCTTCCTTTATTTAAAAAGCATGCTGTGGAAACAGAGTTTGGGTTCTAAGACAGACTAAGTAAATTGAAAAATGGAGTGAGACCAGATGGTAAATGGATAGTCTGGGAGGAAAAACACACCTACCGGAGTCCTTAAAGGGTATATAGAGAAGATATATGGATAAAATGGATAATAAATAGAAAAGGGAATATTGGTAATAGATTGTGCAAGGCAAATTCTTAAGTTAGGTGTCAGCAACCTTTCCTTGCTGTGGGTCACCATTTGCAACTTGACTCATGCTGCAGGTTACACATCTCTGCCCCTCTCAAAGCACCCAAACCACCTGTGTTTACTCTCACTACCAATCCCCATCCCCAACAGCAAAGAGGGGGGCCCATGAACACCATGTGCCCCCAGAGGCTGGGGGTGAGGGGAAGCATGGCGAGCTCCTGCTAGCAGCGGTGCTGTCAGTAGCGAGAGCATGGCAGAGACAAGTGGGGAGCTCCCACAGGAGGCCGTAATGCTGTTGGGGGTAGGTGAGCAGTGTCAGTGGTGCCTTTCCGCAGGGGGTGCACCACCATGGTCAGGAGGTGCACATGCCAGGGGCCCAACAGAACTGAACTGGCAACTATACAAACCTCTCCAGATATCCCTGGATCAGTTTCCCTGGGCAACCCATGATTTGTGCTTCTGCAAAGTCCTCAAGCCAGGAGTATCCTTTACGTGGATGTCCTGTACAGCACCACGCACAGTCGGTGCCCAACATGAACACAAGCTCTACACAAATCCAAGGATTTAAACAGTTGGGTGTTTATAATGCAGACAGTGCCCCGTAGCCTTATAAATAGGTTTTAAGACACAGCCATGACCCTGTAAATCCAACTCCTTGTACATGCAGCGCACAATATTTTTCCCCAGGAGCTGGATTAACAGATATCTTTTAGAAATTTTTCTCATCTTCCTTTAAAGACCCCTTATAATTGCAAACTTCTTCCATTGGATGAGCTTATATTGAATTACTTCCCCTGTTTAAAAATGTGTTTCGCTTCTAATTGAAAAGCCTCCAGTATCCAGTATCTTTCCCTTGAACAAGTTTCTATACAAAAATATCAGGTTACCAATTTAATATTATTTTCAATATGCTAAATAGATTGAGCTCTTTAAGCTTCACATTGTAAAACTACTTTCCAGCCAATGGGCTGTTTTTGTGTCCTTCATTTGATCTCTTTCTAGTATTTCTACATTCTTCTTGAAGTCTGACATCCAGAACTGAACAAAATAGTTTAGCAGTGGCCTTAACAAGGCTATGTACAAAGACAACACTACTTCCATATTTTTACTTGGTAGTCTCATTTTTATACATTGAGTTTTGCCCCTTATAGGCCCCTGACAGACACTCATGTAAATATGCCATAAGATCTGATGCCCAATCCCAATACGTGCACAGTAAGAAACACAATTTTGGAATCTGGGATCATGCACCCTACTTGCAAATTCAGAGGGAGCTGGTTTCAGATCTCAGTGTGGTCCCCAGCCCAAGGCAACAATCAGCTGACTATTAGCCTGGCCACACATTCAGTTCATGGCACCATACAAACCAGCCATAACATTGTTCTACAGTATATATGGAACAGTTTTACAGCTGGTTTGTCATTTTATGACACATGAAATAGGGCACACTGTAGCACCCTTGGCATTTATGCTGTGATTTAACATGTTAATCACAGTATAAATGTAATGTTTAGAGGGGACTTTAGTCTCTGAACTGCCATAAGAACTCATATCCAGGTGATTCTTTTCCGAGTCACTGCTTTCCAAATCAGATGCATCATCCTATAGGTAAGACTTGCATTCATTTTCCCAGATGTATTAGCTTGCCAGGAATGGTGGAGAAAGCGTGAGCAACAGCTCCCACAGAAGCATGACGGGTGATGGAGGAGAGAGGAAGGAAGAGGAGAAAGGAAACCTAGTTTCTGGCCCCTGCTCCAGGACAACTTATGCATTTTGCATTAAAGTTGCGCTACATCAAATTTGTAAACAGTGACAAAATCATGGTTTTAGTCCAAGGCTCCTCCTCCTCAGAGGTACAGCGGAGTGTCAGAATCAGTCACTTCCTCTGGTCCAGAGCTGGACTGCAGGGCTTCTCTCAGGCTGGATCCTTGCAGTAGTGGCAGGGTAGATGGCAAAGTGAAGTTAACACAGTCATTGCCCTACCTGGGAATTTAGAAACGAGCCTCCCTGGGAGTCCCATGGAAGATCTACATCTTTGACAATCCTGAACTACAACTATGTTCTCTCTTGTGTTCCCTCTTCCTCACCTCATGAATTTCATACTCCCTTCAACAATGACTCAGTTTTAAAAGGATGAGTGGAGGGTCCTCCCACTCAGGCTGGCAAATTGCTTGCTGGTTAGAGCAATTTTCTGGGGAGATGGCCAAGCTCCATACCCGCTAAATGGGAAAACATCAGTGTCTTCTGACTGAGATTCACAATGTTCTGCACAGGAAGCAGGGGAAAACCTCAGTAATGAGAAGGACTTCAGAAGAGATCTGCATGCCTTAAACTCCACTTCTCTTCTAGACTCAGGTAGCAGATTGGGACTATGTGAAATTAGGATTCACAGCCTGAAATCCTTGCCTAGATTTAGAAACATAAATCATCTCTTCCTATTTAACAGGAGTGTCAAGCTCAACTGTAGAGCACCAACCCTGATCCAGACTACTTGGCCTCTTGCGGGCAGAGTGCAACCCTTGGCACCACGGCAGCTGCAGCAGCCTGAGGCAGCAGAATGGGGTCCAACAGTGGTGGGGGTGTTTTAAGGTCCAGTAGGGCCAGCGTAGTCTGTCAGGGGAGTGGCAGTGGTACAGATGTCCAGCAGGGGCGGTAGGAGCGCAAGCAGCATGGGGTATGGTAGCAGCAAGCCAAGTTTGCTGATGATGGCCATGCCCACTGGGGCCAAACAGTACAACTACCAGTGTCCTCTGATAGTCTGATGGGCCAGATCAAGAGATTCTGTGTGCTGAATCAGGCCTGCAAGCCATGTTTGACATCTCTGTTGTTTTGTCTCTAGCAATGTGCTAGTAGCAGGGTTGCCAACCCAATAATTCTTATTTTTACTTAAAATCTGCAAGCTTTTTATTGACAGTCAAACTTATTTACTATGACTGACGTTAACGCCCTAAATTTGAACCCAGCCCTTCTATCTGGGGCCTATTAGCGGGGCAGGATCTGACAAGAGAGTTTCATGTACATTACATCAAAAACATACAACAGTAAAAACATGCATCAAATGTTTGCAGTAAAAAATATTTCTTGGGTTAGTAACACTGCTTGGCTACAGTGATGGTTTTGCACTGTGCTGTTCCTCCCCACACCAGTGCCCACCTACTTGCCCCCACGCTGATGTCCCTGACTGCCCACTGCACCATGCTGTTCCCCAGGCCAACCTTCCCAGCCTTATCCCTCTCAGCCCTGCTCTCTCCTTCCTAAAGCAGATCCCTGAAGCCTACTTGTGACCCAGGTAGGGCTTGGTGAAGCTTCAGTCGCCGATTTGATTCGGAGGAGATTTGGCCTGGTTCGGTGGCTGAATCTCCAAATCTTAATTGTATCAGGAGACCCATTAATCTCCCTGAATCAAATTGGAAGCCTCCAACCCGATTTCAGAGAGATCTGACAATTCAGGTGTGGCTCGTGAATGCTGAGATGGTGGGGTGGAAGGAGCGTCTCATGGGACCACAGGGGGGACCTGGGCACACTCGGTGGTGAACCCGGAAGTGGACCAGAAGTACTCTCAGTCCACTGTGGACCGTACGGGGGACCTCCCTTTCCCAGTGCCTCCTGGGTCTGGGGGGGCACCTGCCCCACCCTGTGGCTGATTGTCAAGCTGGGGGGCCGCACAGGAGGGTGCCTCATACGCTCAGTGGCACACCCCCCATGCTCCATCCACCCCACCATCTCAGCATTCATGAGCCATGCCTGGCACCTCGAGGTATGTAGAAAAAACAAAATCAAGCTGTGTCCATGGCCGAATCACTGATTCTCCAAATCAGAATCAAATCTTCAGATTCAGATGTAGCTGAATTGAATCACTGTCCCCCAAAATTGGGCCAAATCCAAATCAAATACTGCCCACTTCACACACCTCTATCCAACAGTATTTCCAGGCAGTCTGAGGCGCAGCAGCAGCCACCACAGCAGCAGCATGAGGCTGAGAATGCTCCCTGAACGGTGCTACACTCCTGCTCAAGAGACCAGGTGGTGCTGCTATGCTGTATCACAGCTTCAATCAATTTGTGACTGCTTAGTACTTTTATTGGTGGCCAAAGTTCACACTTTACTGACAGACATTTTTAACCTCTTTTTTTTTTTTTTACACTGGCATCCAGTAAATTTACTGACAGTTGGCAACACTGATCTTTCACTATCTTTCACTGGATAGACTTGAACCCAGGCTTTTCCCTTCCAGAGGAGCATCCTCACCACTATTCTATAGAGGCAGGCTTAATCTTGCCTGCTTTTTCTCTAATTCCATCAATCTTGCATTTCTAGCTCCTGGTGGTACTGTATCAACAAGTTAAGAATGGCAGGAGGGGAAGCTCTCCAACCTAGTCTGTAACCAGGTGGCTAAGAGTACTTCCTTGCAGGGTGAGTTGTGGGTTTAAATATCCTCAGACCAAGGAAATCCTAGAACCTACATCTTCCATTTCCTGGTTGAACCACACAACTATTTAAAGTAGATACCATCAGCTCCTCATTGGGCTGCATGCTTGACTAACATTGGCTGTGGTTGCTACGCATACTTTGTGCCAAATTCAATGCCTTTGATACACAGTAGGTGTAATATGGCAACACCTCTGAGCATGCACAGTAGCAGACCTCCTGGTGCCTAGGGAACTAGTGAGCATGTGTATGTTGTACGCCTATGCAGTCTAAAGTTGGAGGCAGAAAGGCAGGGTTCTTGAGGATAGCAGTCTTGGTCTGAGGCATTTAAATTCCAACTAAGCTACAATTTAAAAGCCTAAGAGTGCTTTAGGTTTGGCCCATAGTTCTGTCCCCCAGAGAATGCTGTTTTAATGATATGAGGTACCCTCTGTAACTGTGGCATAGTCAGAGCTTCTAATGCTATTATATAACCACCGTTAGACACTCCTTGCAATATTCCTGAACAAATACTGGTTTCATGTCTTTGCAGACGTTTCCGTTATTTGCTGCAGCTTGGCTGGGGAACACAAATGCAATCTGGGATGTCCACATACCCCATGAGAACAGCAGCTTCTATATTAGGATGTGGTGGTGCAAGTCATACAGACCATTCCAGCAGGCTCCCAGGCTTCCTCATGCTCCTCAGCGTTCTTGTTAAGCATTATATATATTTCATTTAAGAAAATAAAATTAAACTGTATGAGAATGTACTTACCAAATAGGAATTATAAAAAGGTGAATCAAGTAAAGTTCTCAAGAGCTAGACAGAACATTATTTGAAACAGCTATGAAGGATAACAGCTACACTCATGGTTCTGATTTCATCCTGAATGTCCCTTAACGACTCCAGGACTGATTAGGAATTTACTATAGTAAGATGTGTCCATTCATACCCATAAACCTTTCTGACACTAAAGGAAATGTCCTTTGTCCAGTACCTCATTATACACATGCCTGATGTTGCCAATACCAGTCCCATAAATTTTCTTTGATACTTGATTAATGGTATTTATAAATTATTCAAAATGCAAACAAGCTGGATTAAATAGGCCTAGAACCAGAAGATCTGCTACCATTTACGTGGTATTTTCTCTTGCGTCTCTCTCTGTAGATGCTGTATCTTCATTTTTGCTCCTACAAGCCATCTTATTTTCCCCACAGGAAACAGAACTGATTCCATGAAATAGCTTCCATTACGTATCTGTCTTTTTCATAAAATCATATCATGCAACCTTCATGCACTGATCTGCCTTTAGCAACAGGGAAACCAAGAGGTCAAACATGAAGGAATCAGACTGACTTAGTAGACAGACGTTGGACGGAGGTTCAGAATTTCCAGTTCAAACCCTAACAAGTCAGTCTGGCTTTTGGCAAGTCATTTGGTAACATTGGGTCTTAATTTCCCCATGATATTGATCTCTTTTATGAAATACTGTGATATCTGCTGGTGAAAAGCATTAGTTAAGAAACAGGTATTATTCATAGCACTGTCCCCCAAGAGATGTCTACATGCCTAGACCTCTGCTTAAGACTGAGTTTACTTTCCTGGGAAGGTCATCTGTGTTGTAAGACTCTTCTTTCTCAGAGGATGGTCAGGAGCAGAAGCACCTCTGCTAAAAATGGATATATGCAGGCTGAGATGGGTATAGAAGCAGCAGAACACCTAGCTAAGGCAAAACTACAAAAGGCTACAGTGCTGCTTTTGCAAGATCCTTTCAGTCAAAAGAATAAAATGAGGCGATAATTACACTGAAGCAAAAATCTTAAAATAACTGATAAAGACATCATATATTTCCAAGTAATGGAATACAAAGCACAATAACTAGACATCTTTATCGTCTATGAAAATGAAATATAATTAAGATCCCAGATATACCCAACCAGCACACTTCTGCTATTGCACTGAGGTTTTCTGCAAAGTCAATAGCTGGGAGAAACTTCAAAAGTTAAGACTTAGTCCTTGCTCTTTCCTAAAGTTTTTTTTTTCCCTTTATATTTCCATCCTTCCTTAATTCAGCTGTACACTATGAATTTATTTGTTTTTGAGTTAGTTCTTTGAACTTTTTATTCTAAATTAGTCAGATTCTATCCCCTCATTCGAGTTACTGGATTGGTCTGCTGCACATTAAAACTGAAAGCCATGTCAACATAATCACTTGAGATTAGAACCTCAAATATTCAAAAATGAAAGGCAAACACTAAAACTGCAGAAAGCAATATGGTATGTTGACATACATGTCAATATCAATCACCAGCCCGCTCTTCAAACCACAGCTGATAAAGGCAAGTTTGTGGTGTTGGATCAACTCGATTTGATTAAAACAACTTTTAAACAAAATATATCCAGAAAAGCTCAGTTAATTACTTAACTTTGTGGTTATAATAGGTGTCTTGATCCTAACTTATTTGAATTCAGTTTCAGTCAGGCATAGAAAGCTTAACTGAGTATGAGTAAACCAGAGCAGCGTGCCCAAAAGGCCAGGAACTGTCAGGGGAACCAAGCAGAAATTAATTAATTTTCCCAATGAACTATAAGACTTTTCCACACTACATAAATAACCTTGTTTAATCACAATTGTGTCACAAGCATGTTTAATATGCTGGTTTTATAATGTGGACTCTTTTCAATGTGATGAAAGTAAGAGCCCTATTACCAGATTGTCCAGATTGTTCAATAAAAGTTTTAAACCTAGCTCTTGGATCTCTGCCACCTTTGACGAACAATTTTATTCATACTGGTTTTGGTAGTATATGAAGAGGTTTTGCTCTGGAAAACTGATTCTGAGTACTGGTAATAACAAAACTCTTCCTTAGGAGCATTGCCTTTGTGCACCCAAAGAAACTGGTAGGAAATATTTAGAGAAAACTGGTTCTCACCGGAAAATGCAGATTTGTTGAAATCTAAACTTGTACCAATCAGTTTTTTAACGAAACTTTCCTCAGGAAGATTTCTCAGGATGGAATTTCTGGTCAAAACGAGAGAGAGCAGACACTAGCCTAGAAACGAACTCTCTGCTCAGATTCTGAGCATGGATTTGAACCTGGGTTTTCCCATCCTAGGCAAGTAACCTCCAGGTTTCCAGCTCTCCAAGGCTCTCTTGTTTTACAATAAGACATTTGAAAAATACCAGTTTTGCTCAGTGGCAGAAAAGGACATTTTTTTAAAACCAAATATCAACAGAAGAAAGCTCAAGCAGGTAATAATTTCAGTCTCTTTTGACAAAAGGACTGCAAAGCCAAGTTTTACATTAATTTTAAAACCATGAGAAGGAAGGTTCTGTGTTCAAAAGTTAGAAAGTGTTCAGAAAACAGCTACAAGTATGAATTGCGTTCTAAACAAAACACGAGTTGCAAGAGACACTTCAGCAGTTTTATATGCATTTCAAGTTGTGGACAGAAGCAACTTTTGAAAAAGTTGCAAGTGAAATGCACATGGAAATGCTTAAAAAAGGCATAATTACACCTGGGGAAATGTACATATGGCCCCTGTGCTATTTCCTGGCTAGGACATTTCAAAATGCTGCAGCTGTTTCTAGCGCCAGCCAGGAGATGGTAGAGGAGGCTGTACCAACCTGCAGCTCCACTTCCCACTCTTCCTTCCCCACAAAGAAAGGGGAGGGGAGGGAAGAGCAAGCAGCTCTCAAATGGAGAGGTAAAGCGGAATAAAAGTGATGGGGGAGGGTGCTTCTCACCACACTGATCCCAATTTTTCAACCTCAAATCCCCCAAATTTCTCCTCTCTCTCTCAAAGTTGAGCGAAGAGATAGAGAGAATTAGGGCTAGAGGGCCCAACTCTAGTGGTTCCCCTAGGAGTTGGCAAAAGTTTAAGCCTAGCTCCAGTTTAAGTTCAGATCAGATGGCACAGAGAGTAAGCAAGGGTCTGGTTGTAAACGGCGTGGTGAGAGGTGGGAGTGCTTCAGCTGCTTTTAACATGTTTCAGTGTGCTTATATGTTGGTGCAACTGGCCCTCTGAAATAGCTCAGAGATGTTCAGACAGACTGATCTTTAATCTAGCAGAAAAAGATACAACGAGCCAGTGACTGAAGAACAAAGTTATATGTAGATAGAAACAAAGCACTAAGTTTTCACAGTGAGGGTAATTAACCATTGTAACAACTTACTTGGACCATCATGGTTATCTTTCCATCTCTTGAAGTCCTTAAAGACTGTATGTATTTCTAAAAGAAACAAATGTTATGAGTTTGATGCAGAAATTTGTGACCCATACTGAAATTCCTGAGACATGTTATGCAGGAAGTCAGATTTGATTATGGACCCTTTTCATCTTTAAAATGTCTCTTATTTGATAAGATCTACATTTTAATCCCTGTTGGAAATGTGTTTGTTTATTTTAATGAAGTTCTGGAAAGCTACAGAACTTTAAGCAGCTGAACGTTTAAACCCCAAAGTACTACAGTAATTCCCCATTCAACCACAATTGGCGGAGTCACATATTTTGAATAATAATATACCCTTTCATGGATTACTACTTGCTGCTTGGAGTGTTTTGGAATATTTCTTAAATGGGGAATGGGATTTTATTTAGCAAATTCATCCACTAATGCATCATCTTTAACATACATATACAGCATCCCAGATGTGTTTCTCTCCAAATATTCCAGCATCCCCAACTGACTGCCTAAAGCAATTTAATAATGAAAATATTTCCTCATGAGGGCATCCTAAAATTCAGATACACATTAGTATGCAGCAGCAGATGGTTCTGGGAAGGTTCTTTGTAGAAGGAACATTCTGAAAATTAAATTATACCTTATTTGAAGTTAGCACTTGAATCACAATGTTTGAACAAAAAGTGCCAGCTTGCAGCTGTATGGCCACTGCTATTTTGTTTCTACCATACGCATGGATCCTCATTACATCAGCATCACTGGCTCTAACTGCAGTATAAGCAGCCCCACTAGGCCAGCAGCTGCAGGAAGGACAAAACTACCAACCCCTTTTGCTGGGAAAAGATGTGCTGAACTACTATTCTTTCATAAGCAGGATTAAACAGCCACCATTGGTGCTTGAGTTGTGGGCCATATGGCATACACTTCTATTCTGGGCAAAGCCCAAGTATTTACTGCCACACTGACCAGGGGAATAGAAATGCCACTGAAGAAAGTGGTATCTTTTTTATATACCAGCCAAACATTTATGTCTACTTCTGTTTAAACCAAAGGGGCAGGAGAAACAGAAGCCCCAAATTGCCCCCTCCTGTCTGAAGGATGCTGCAGTGCCCACAAAAATCTGTTTTCACAGAGGACAGAATGGTAGCACATTTCAGTTAGACTCAAGCCAGTGCACCAGTACAATAGTGTCTCCAGGGCCATGGCTGGAGCAGTACACCATGTTCACCCCCTTCCTCTCCCATGTTTAACAGCTGGTTAGAACTATACATCTTAGTATCTTAACATGGTGACAATATTGTGTAAGCATAACACATACATGCATATATCTAATGTCTTCTTTTGAAAAGGAAGTCTTGGACGGCTTTCTTAAGGCAAAATTAATTCAATTCAAAAGGCATTTTCTTATGTTCTAAAGAAACTTCAAATAAATTTCATTTCTGCATTCTCTGGTATATTTTCTTTTGGCCACTGGAAAACTCAAAGCCTGATTTTATATAACTATTTGTATGGGACAACTTCTCAGGAAGAGTTTTATAAAAATGATGATTAAGAATCCTGATTGTTCCATCTCTTTATGCAAAAAATGTGAAGAACTATATGAGCTTCACTAAGTAGTTCAAAAGTATCACATTACCATTTATGCTAGTAACCAGCTTACCAAAAGCCAACAGTAAGTTAACAGCAAAACTTATACTCTGTAGTTTAAGGAAAGAAAAACAAGGCTCAAAAGTGAGGTTTTATTCATATTTGTTACGTTTGCACAATCCAGAGTAAGCTATACAAACAGATAAAAATGACCTAAGATTAAGTTAGTTTACATCACTAAATTTAATTGACATTTGTACTGATAAAATACTGAAAGGAAATGACAATACTCCCAAGTTTAGAAAAATGGGTTGGCTACTGTGGCTGAAAAATCCCAATTATCCTTAACTGATCACAGATTATCGTTTTAAAATTACTTACTGCAAATTTCAAAGTTTCCATGATGTTCATAAAATATATTTTCTATCATATCAAATTTCATTAGAATGGAAAGAATTGTATAATGTGCTATTTTATCTTGATACAAATAAAAAAACTATGGAAAGTATTTCTCCCACCCATACAGTGACATAACACTGCAGTATTAGTTACATTTTTATCTATTTGCTCACCCCACAAAATATCATTGTGTTCTGCAAGCTACTGTATAACTATATCTTGGTGACCAACACAAACACTGTCTTGTGCATGGTCCGAGTGTTCTGTCCTGCAATGTGCACACCTATAGACTTCAGTGCACAAAATCAACAGAAGAATTTATCCCTGTGTTTTAAGGCAAAGACATATATATACCTAATTCTATAGGAAGCTGAGCATCTTTGGCTCTCATTGGTTAATGGGAGCTCTGGTGGCTCACCATTATGCTCCCATTGCTCACATCTGAAAGGATAAGGCCCTTATGGGCAGTGAAACACAAACACTGAGGCAAAGGCATTTTTGCCCTACTACTATAATGCAAGATTCTTATAAATCAGAAACTCCTTAAATAGTAATAAAGTAGCCAATAATTTTCAAGTAAATTTTGTGAAAAACAAAATTCTCTTTGGACAAAATTTTTAGACAAGGCTTGTGCATGGACTGGGATGCAAAGGGGTGGAAGTTCAGTGGGTAAAAATAAATGGTTAGGATATAAATTCTCTTCTTCCTTTTAGGAACAGAAGGGCCTTGCAGAACAAAGGAGCTTTACCAAATATTAGACATAGAATTACACTGATATTTTTTCTTTTATAAAGATTAAAATAGTAACCTGGTAAGGAGAAAAAAAGACCAATTCTTCCCTCTCTCCCATCCTGCTACCCCCACATTCACACACACGCACACACACACTCTTCCTCTCCCTCTTCTAGCCCACTGCTCCACCAAAAAGCTGTATTAGACAAAGCAGCAGCCTAAGTCACAGTATATGAAGAAAAAATTAAAATTTCAATACTGTATTGAAGAAGCTATGAATTATATTTAAAGGGAACAGAGATAGCAAAAGCAGAGTGGATAGCAGTCCCTTTTCCTAGGGGACAAATAATGAAAATATATACAGCATCGTCTCTAAACAACTAAAACATGTTCATTGCCAGTTATATAAAATGGAACATATTGGGATAGAAATACATTCAAGAAAATCAAGGACCTTCAATGAGCGTGCTATAAGAAAGTGAAAGCAATGTTACATGACTCTTCACATACAATATAATCAAATCCTATCCACAAACATTTATAGCTATAGAAATAAGAACTTAGTTTAATACTTGTGAAATGTATCTGAATGCTAGCACTGGACTAAGACTGTTCCATACAGCCCTGAAACAGGCTTAGCAATAATAGCAGAGGGGCAAATTTTCCATGCCAACTTTATGGTTCCACCTTATCATACTATCAACCCAAGCTGCCAGCAAACTAGAGCTAAAATCCTAGTAAGCATCTTGCTCCCCAAATAGTTACCAAACTCTAAGAACTTACTCTTCAAAACTTATTTTCTAACTGAGACTTTCAAACAGCTATAATGCATAAAGAAAATTAACTTTATATAAATGCTAAAAATTCCAAATCCAAATACATGTGGCAAGCTACTAAGTCAAGAGATGACTTAAAAGAGCATGACTTAAAAGAGCATTGCAAAGAGAAATGTGCATTTAGGGCACTTTTACATGTACCACTTTTATATTTTTACACCCCTCCAGGGGTGAGGGGAGCAGCATTTAATTAAAGCGGCTCTGAGTGCTACTCTAATTAAAGCACTGCTGTGTCTGGCATATCAGCATCTCCTGTGCTTAAAAATGGTGACAGGGACACTTAAACTAAAGCTCATTTGACGAGTTTTAGTTCAAGTGTCCCCACCACCATTTTTAAGCACAGGGGATGCTGATATACAAGATGTAGGAGGCTCCTGGAGCACAGCAACTGCTACGCTCCAGCAGACTATTAATCCAGTGCACTGGAACTAAATGCATTAATCTGCACTTGTTATAATCACCCTTATTTACTATCTCTTGTATTTCAAGATAGTCATAACTTCTGAAAAATGTTAGAAAGGTAAAATCTAAGGACCTGAAGACATCTTTTAGTAATGTGTCAATAACCTTCAAGGACTTAAATGACTAACAACCAGACAGCTTCACAAGTACAAAATAGGTCTGCAAAATTATATAGAATAAGAAATGTAAAGTAAAAATATGCCATATACCTTCATTATCAAGAAAACAAAACAAAATGCTGGTTTTGTAACAGTGCAATAACTGCAGCCTACTTTGTGTGCAGCACATGATCTGCTACATTTAGTGGCACTTAAGTATTATGCAGTAAATACTGAAAGTAAGAAAATTTTTGGATCTGCATAAGCGTAATCACATTATTATTATTATTATTATTATTACCAGAGTTGCTAAGCTACAGCATTCCAAATAATACCAATTCATTTTTAGTGCTTAGATCATTAGTTGTAATACATATCAACACCCAGACTTCTATCCCACTAACACTATGACCACTTAAGCTAAGTGTCATGAATTTTGCTATAGCACATGGAACAGATCTCAGTCTGACCAATCATTTTCATCAAATTCAGAATCATCATCAGAATCGCTGTACTCCACAGCAATGCGTCTTGAAAGGATAGTTGCTACATCATTTCCAACAGGTTCTCGCTTTGCTTCCTGTTCACGTTGCTCTTGTACCTTTTTCAACTGAATTCCTGTAGACAGACAGTCAAATTCAGAAACAGTTTGTTGCACGTGAAATGTAATTTAATACCTAAAATGCAGAAGCAAGTTTAACAGCTCTATTTAGGTAGTAAAGAGAAAGGTACACCATTTAGGTCTGAAAATTTCCTGATCAAGTAAGAGAAAAATAAAAAGACCAAGTGGATTGGAATCAATTGCCCAGGAGCCAGTGCCTGTAACTTTCTCATGATCGCCTGTTATGGCTGAAATGAAAGCTTTTTATGAATGCAAGGCATTTGCTCTCAGAATGACCAGTTTCAAAATGTGTCTGAAAACGTTAAGGGTTGTGGTTTCTTAACACAAACATTACTGAACATAGGGCATAACAAACATTATATTTGTTTAACTTGTAAAGAAGCAACATCTACTACCCTGTAACTTACATTTGGCTTTTGTAACTCCTGTAAGGGGTTTCTTGCAACATGTATATTTATCCACTGCATCACAGGACATGTTATCATTTGATTGTATTCATATAAACAAAAATAATAATTTCTAATCATTTTCAAGCCTTAGAGCATGCACCTGGCAGGTAGCAGTGATTTGAGAACCTTGCAAGGGGGTGGGTGCCTGGAGATTCTTTCAAGAGTTAAAAACAGTTTGACCTGTTGCGGTCTTTTCTGAGCATTTTGCAACAGAAGAATTGCTCTATTATTTTTCTGTAATAAAAAAATGAGTGAACATTTAAAGAACTGGCACTTTCTGAGAGATGTCTGGAGCCTAAAAAAGTTGAGAACCAGTGGTGTATACTCTCCACACTAAAGCAAACAATGTGTGGGGTAACACTAAGAAAACCCAAAAGTTGCATACCCAAGGAGCAGAAACAGTCAGAATACCAAGGATGGGCCAGCAGCAACAAAGTATTTCCCTCAGCCAAACAGAAGATGAAATTATGGGTAGCTGGCAATAGAAGCCATGATAACAAATCATTAGGTGATGCCGCACCATGGAAAAAAGGAATATTTTTCAATCTTTCTCAATATTTACTTACCCATACGAATAGCGGCAAGAAGATCGCTTCGAGCATCACTGATTGGTGCCTGCGCGGTTTCATGTCGTTTTGTCTCAGCAACAGGAGGAGCATGCATTGGGGAGCAAGAGAGAGATGAACCTGCAGCAGGAGGGCCTGGCGGCGGCGGCGGCGGACCAGGAGGAGGGGGAGCTGTAACAACTAGCCCAGTAGGAGGAGGATGAGGAGTAGCAGCATAAGTAGATCCAGTCACAAGTCCAGAATGAGACGATGGCACAGGAAGCTGAAGAGGACTAACAAAAGCAGTTTGTGCTGAAGGAATCATAGGAGGAGGGGGAGGTGGGGGAGGTCCTGTAGGATTGTAATAATCCACAATCTGAGCTGGAAGCATCCTATATATATGTAGACAGACAAACGGACAGACAGACAGAGGTAGAGAGAAAGAAAAAAAATTAAACCATGGAAATACTTGTTAACGAGTGGTTTTCTAAATAAAAAAGTTTAAACATGAAGGATTAGATCCTAGTCCACCTATTAGGTGTCCAAATGCAATCTTAAACTACCTTGCTCATGTCCCTGAAAAACAGTTAGTACAAAAGGCAGGTCCTCCTCTTCCTCACTGCTTTCTTATGACTTAATCATAAAGACAAGATGAGAGCATATTACAAACTAAGGTTTCACTAAGGCAGGTTCACTAAGACTGTTGAAATTTAAGACCAAGCTTCATATGCTGCTTTTCCTATTAAAAGTACTTTACAAATACTGTATTATAGCATCTCAGGCCTCCAATCCCTCCGTGAGGTAAGTATATATATGTATTTGTTACTAAGCTACAAGTTCAGTAGTGAAGATTTTCAATAAAGCTGTCAAATCAGGACAACTCCAGACTTGATAACCTGTCTTCCACAGCACCCAATACTATTGCTTTCTTCATAATTTGTGTTAATAAAAGATACAAAAATAAAAATGGACAATTATATATAATACAATTATATAAAATACAATATCACAGGTAAATCATGCCAAATAAATCAGATCTGTTTCCTTGATAACTGACTATTTAAACCAGTGAAATGGAATAATATCTTTGGTAAGTATTAATTATGGTATCATATAGATAATATTAACTAGGAGAAAACAATAATTATCTTAAGAATTGTTAAGTACACAAGAAATTGGCTCAAGAGGAAACAACAGGGGCTGTACTGAAAGGAGAACTATCAGCACAGAAGGAAGTTATTAGTGGTATTCTCAAGGACTAGTTGGGAGGGAGATCTTATGTACTAATTTGCACTTTGCATCAAAAGTGGTAGTGAACTCATCGATGGAAATATTGTGAATAACAGTGAATACAGATGTGGATCAAAAATATTCACAAAGATCTTGAGGACTGAAATAGAAGTGGGATGAGATTTAAGAGTTTTAAAAGGGCACTGTAATAGACCTCAGGACTAACAAGACTTTTTACTATAAATTGGGAATATACCAGTTGGAAACAATCAAGAGCTAAGTGCAGACAGTCAAAAAGCTCCAGGCTGAATTTGAATCAATCTTTGCACATTTCTCTGAATTGCAGTAAAAGCCATGTTATCTGGCACTTCGTTAACCAGCATGCTCTATTAACCATATCCTGGTCAACACAGCAAAAGTGAAACTGGAAGTCCCACTTCCAGTTTCGCCAAGTCCCACTTTGGGCCATGGCAAATTTATTGATAAATTAATAAAGGTTACATGTAATCCAATATGACTGGAAGGGACTGTACTCTCTAGGATGTACAGGGGAAGAGTAGGAGGGGCGGCACAGTGTCTGTTCTCTGGGACACTAACACACCAGAAGCAGCAGGAAAATCACCCCTGGCCTAGCAACAGACCCCAGCCAGGGTCTGCCTGGCACAGGTGGGGAAGCTTTCCTACCTTTCCACCCCAACCTGAGCCTAGGGTGTGGCCAGGGCGAATTGCCCCTGGCTCTTGACTGGGGCCCAGCCAGACAGCTGAGAAGAGGGTGGGAGAACCCCCTGGCCTGGCATTGGACCCCCAAGCTGGGGTCTATGGGCTTCTCTCCCTTCTCGCACCAGGCAGACCCCAGCTGGGGATCCACTGCTGGGCCTGGAGATTTTCCTGGGCCCCAGTTGGGAGCCTAGGGCAATTCCCCTGGCCACATCCATGGCTCCTGGCTTGGGAGCAGGGGAAGCCATGGGCTCCCTCCCCGCCATGTGCCCAGCAGACCACAGCTGGGGATCTGGTGCTGGCCTAGAGGTCCCCCCCACCTCCTTCTCAACCAGCCTAGCTGGGTCCCAGACAGGAGCCCAGGGTGATTCTGCTGGCCACAGCCAGGGCTCCCAGCTTGAGTAGAGGAAAACTTTGTGGGCTCCCCCCACTCCTCACCAAACCGCAGTTGGTGGGCCAGTACTGGGGTTCCCACACACCCTTCTCTGCCAGCCACAACAGTGATACTGCTCTGGCTAGGGAGCAGAAACAGGGCAGAGCCTGCCCTGCTGGAACATACAGCACAGTGCAGGGCTGCCAAGCATCCTGGGATACTGGGGAACTGTAAGTTAACTTGAACCAGGAGGGGATCTGGGACAGAAGTTTCATAAACAGATTTGACCAAAATCAATTAAGTCTGATATACTACATCCAACCAAGTTTATCTGGTTACAGAAGTATGAATGCTGCTGTACAAGGCACTAGTAATATCTCATCTGAAACTTGAACAAAACTGGTCACTCATGTTCAAGAAGAATAAATTGACAGAATTGTGGCCATCTATTAAGATGATAAGGAGAAAGGTGAGCTGTTCTTAAAGAAAACAAAAATGCTTAGATTGCTTAATCTAGTAAAGGAGATACAATTACTCTCTAAAAATAAATCCTAGGCTAAATACTCAGGAGGAAGAATAGCTATTTAAGCTAAAGGATGCTGGTGGCAAAAACAGATGTGCCAAGAATACATTTAGGATGGAAATTAGAAAAAGGATTCTAAGCAGCAGAGGAATGAGATTCTAGAACAACCTTTCCACCGAAATGGGAGCAAGGCAATAACTTAAATAGTTTTAACACAGAGATTGATGTTTCTAAATGAGATTTATTGACATAGTTGTCTGTGGCAGCAGGCAACTGAACTCCACAAGCAAAAATGACACTTCTAGTCTTATGTCCCTCAAGAACCATTTTATCTCTCATATGTATATAAAAGTATTTTCCATTTTGTATGCATCACACTCCATTACATTTTCCTTGCAGCCCTGATTATTTTTCAATGAACTGTCTCATAACAATAGTTGACATTCTTGACATTATCCCATGTTTTAGCAATGCTTTGGAAACTTTTATTATTTACAGCCTTACTAACGTAACCATATTAAATACATTATTCAGTATTTCAATTTTTGGCATCTCACCACCCAAGTTAAGTTCATAACACTGATCTATGGGTTATATACAGGGTATTAGGAAAAGGAAAAATGCACATCTTATTTGTCTTTTGAAGAACCCACAACAGTAAAAAACAGGAATTTTACCCATAGTCTGCTGGTACCAAAGGTACAGAGCTGTGTGAACCATCTGAAGCCTGGGGTGGAGGTGGAGGTGGTTGCTGAGGTCTGTTTAAAGTAGCATGTCGCACTGTTATAGAAGGTGGTCTGTATTCATGTTCATGGCCCTGAGATACACCCATATACTGTGGACCATCTCCTGCTCCATATGAAGGCATTACTGGCTGCTGATGGAGGGAATGATTTGGAGTAGCAGGATAAGAATAATCTGTAACGTCAGATGCATGTGACCTACAATTAAAGTCAATAGGATGGGGAAAAACAAATTATATGAATGCTAAGGAGTATATAGAATATTAGAGTATAAAAACAGTTTTCCCTGTTTTCATTTTCAAGCATCTGTCAATCCATGGAAACCACAACAGCAGCAATTGTTATGGCAACAGCTAAAGATGCTCAGATTAATTCATTTTAATGTTACATAAATCTAATAAACTATTATAGAGTAACTAAATCCTAATCTGTAGGGTCTGTATCTTCTTTTCAACACACTGGCATATTAACTTTACAGCAAAATACTCTAAAACAAATCAGATTGAAGAAGCAGAACTAGTAAGAGTATTTTTTCAGTCGTTCCTCATACTTATAGCATTTTTTGATAATTACAAATTATATAACTGCAGGCCAACCAGCTAAGTATTAATAATGGAAGCAGAAAAAGAAAGCAACAATGTGAGCAGTCATAATTATATGGAAGACTATACGTTACCAAAGCAGAGAGAACCAATTTAAAAAGCTATTAAGAGTTTTCTTGTTTTCTTGGAAAGACTCAGAGAAATCGAGAAATGCAAATATTAGTCGAGCAGAGAGTTCATAAAAATGCAAAGTGTAAGATGTTTTGTCATAAAAGCCCAAGAGAGGGAGCAAAAGGATCTCTTAATTTCACAACTGCATGCAGCTGTACTGTATTAGTAACAGGCAACTGTGCAGTCTGGCATTTAGTTAAAAGAGTAGATTAATGCACTTATCTTTAAGACTGGAAGCCAGGTAAGCAACAAAAAGCCAGGGCTTTCAGCAAAAAAAATGACAAACCCTTTGGGCATTTTGTCTTCTTTCATGCTTCCTGCCTGCTCCAATTTCTTTGCGTCACTCATGAACTCAATGCCCATTTTCCTTCTCTCCCACTCTTCTTTTCTTGTTCTTACTTTTCTCACATTAATTTGCTGGTTTCTGTTTGGATTCAACTTGTGTTTCTCCCTCTAAAGCACAACAAGCATAACAAATGCATTGAAATAAGCTGCCACAGTTTGGAAACTTAAATTTTAAACTTTGCAACTCTGACTGGGACATCACACTAACAATAATTCTTAATCGCCTAACCTCAGTGTTCAGCTAAAGCAAGACAAAAGGAATAAGAATTTTTTTGTCTTTTAATGTCAACATTGCAACATGAAGATATTTACTTTAGGCAATATTGATTGATAAGCATTGTATTTATAAACATCTCCATGGCACTCATCACCATACAACAATTTTTTTGAGCTTGTTAAATGTAAAAATACCATCTACAATCCTACAGCTTCATTCCAATTATTCTTTAAACAAAAGATCAAACTAAAATAGTATTTTATACAAATTATTAAATCACCTTCCTATCCTAATCTTTGTCACAAAATTAACCCAAAGTACATTTTATGGAAATTCCATGATACAATGACTAAAATATGATTTAAAATATCTGCCAAAAATTAATTCTGCATAATATAAAACTTTAAATTCTGAAGCATAGAATATGGTCATACCAAGAACCAGGGTAGATCAATTTAAATCACAGATTTAAATCAGCAAGTCAAAAGGCTCATTTAAATAACTGATTTTTTAAATCAAGTTTCCCAGTGAATATTGTGTTTGTTTAAAGAAAGGTGTATTTTCATTGGTTGATATAGTAATTAAAGCATGTTAGTTTACAACTAAATACAGTTTTTACAGTAGGTCTGGTGATATATTTTCTAGGTATAAAAATTACACACACATACATATATATCGTATACTACACATATGTTCACACGTATATAATATGCAACTGAACATAACGTTCTAACATTTGAATTGTTAGAAATCCTACAGTTTAGTATAAAATGCTGAAATAGATACTTCTTATTCACTAGATGGTTCACTTTTAGCTCACATTCATAACAAGTTGTATTAAGATGGCAACTTAAATTTAATTTAACACGCAAAACCAGCACTTCAAATGTATTAAACACATTTTGGATATAGAAACTTTTTTTTTTTTAAATCAGAACACGATGCACATTTACAACTTACTGATTCATTAAACACTAGTGTTAACTGTTATAGAATTAGAAGTATGAACTGTGGTTAGTGAATTAAAACCATTCTTTCAGGCCACCCAGGGGAAAAATTTCTAAAATGTCTAGGTGAAAGTCTTTATAGCTTAAGTTCCTATTTGCCTAATTTTCTTTAAAATGAGAGAGTCATTTTTAACCGAGGCTGTTTTAAAAATGTTTACCCTCTTTCTTTCGAGCAGGGGGTTAGTAGCTACTGAATAGACGGTTGGTTTTTCATGAGAATAAGCCTCCATCATGGGTGCAGAATAATAAAATATTTATAATTTAAGAGCTGAGCTAAACAGAGCTCAGGTAGAAGAAATAACACTGTAGTTTGATACCATCCAGGTGGGCTCAGTAGATAATCCTGATCAAGGAGTATATATGATTGTGTCTGCTGGAGTCACGGGCCAGTAATGACTTTGCTGATCCTTTATAGCCAGTAGTACAGACCCTACATCCCTTGCAGGGTCAAGCGTCTAATATGTATTTTTAAAGCTCAACCTCAACAGTTAGATATTTTTGCCCTCATTGTCATATAAAAGAAAATAAACCCTTAACTACGTATGTTTTGGTAGAGGCTCATTGACTGAAGATATTTTATTTAAATGTTTTTAATAGATTATTTTAAATATATGCCTTAGGCTATGCTGTATAAAATTTACACCTCATTTTAAATTGATTTACTTTTTTTAAAAGGAAAATTTAACTATGAAAGTTAAATTAAACAAATAAAAAGTCTGATTTAAATTTAATAAATCATTTATTAATTTTTTAAATAGTCAATTTTTATCTACCCTGCCATGAACTGAATGGTACATATAAATCCTTTCCCCCCCACCCATTCAACACCGCCCTCCAAACACCTAATGATAAATCTTTACACTTTATGCTTGAGAAAGGTATACACTGCAATTCTTTCCCTGAGATTGTTTTCCTGACATTCCAAAGGTCTGTGCACAGAGAACCATGAACATGTGTTTTGACAATACTTGAGGTGAAAAGGCAGAGAAACAAATAATTTGAATGTGACTGTTTAATCTTATAGTTGTTACTAGGCCTACATTTGGACTTGAAATTTGTGAAAAAAGCAGCTTGCAGAGGAAAATCACTTGCAGTGAGCCAAAGGCACTAATATCCTCCTATTATATCAACATCTTAAAACCATTAACTTGAGAGATCCACTGAGAAAAAGAAATAGAGTAATTACCAGGATATATTAGACATTTACATAGAAACTGAGGTAAACTAAAATAAAATGGTGAAAATATAGATGGGGAGATTTCTGAAGACAGTTGTGAAACAAAACAGCAGCAATTCTACTTTCAAGGGGTTAAAATTAAATGTCAGAGTGCTACAGCCCGCAACTCCCCCCTCCCCCCCAAACATTAAAGAACTAAGGTTTTAAGCAGATTCCCTTGGTAGTGAACCAAAAATATCAACCAATTCTTACTCAGTGTTTTTTGCTAGCCAGAATGAATAAACAGCTTAAATACTTAGCTGAATTATGAAATAGCTGTTTTTTCACCAGATCCCACTAACTTATTTAGTGAATCTGTTTCTACCAGCAATTAAATACAACGAACAGAACAAACATTAAGGGAAAAAATTTCTAGTGGGACTTGCTTACTGAACAGGCTCAGATGTTCATTCTCCCTGTGTACATGGATCTCCCACTGAGCTCAAAGGATGTCTCTAACACACAGTAGAAGCAGAACACCGAAAATGAGTCCTGATGTGTGCATCAGAGGAAAGCATTTTCTATGGCAATTTGCTTTAAAAAGAAAAATCAGAATGCATCTGTTTTGGTAGCTTGTGCATATACAAGCAAAATACTGATAAAGAACATCTAATACTCAACTGAATACTCAATTTCAATAGCTTATTAAAAGTAAAACCATGTATATCATTGAATATTTAAAAATACTTACTATTTGAACACAAAAGCACTTGAAGTTCTCTTACTAGTTTCTGAAATAATTAAGTTATCTTGAACAAAAAAAGTATGTATGAAACTGTTGGTAGCAATAAATATGCCAAACAAAATGAAGGAAGAGGAAGTGATGCTATCAACTGAATGCAGATCTAAATCTTTCTGCAACTACACCTAATAAAAATTCGAAAGCAAAACGTGGCAGTTACCATAAATTTTCAACAAAGCTGAATATTGGAATTAACAAATTCTGATAACAAAAAAACAGGCATGAATATAACAAATTCTAATCTCTTTTAAATTTCTATGTCACACAATGCTTTAAAATCTTTATTTTGTCCTTTTTCTGTATTAATTTTTACGTACCCAATGTGTAATAAACCTGAGGATACTCAGCGTCTCTGAATGGTTCAACTATGGTATAACAAAGGGCTTTGTTGTAAACAGACCTAGTATCTGGGGACAGTGATCCCTCGGAAGATGCTCCATGGTACACATTTTGAGACAACCTGTTGTCAGGTCTAAGCTCTTTATCATATGCCATCATATTCCACTCCTGGCGCCTGTTTCTGGCTTTTCTAACTTTTTTCACCTCCCGGGTTGTGCCATCTATGCGTTTTTGCTCCTAATGTTCAAAAGGAGAGAAAGAAAGCATGCGAAAGAAAGAAAAAAGGAAAGGAAAAGAGCATGTTAAAATGCAGTTAGAATGCATGAAAATAAGGACTAGATTTACAGATGCAGCCAAGTCTACAAAAAATTTCCATCCAAGTGACTATTGCTTTATAACAGGGATCTCACAGAACAGGGGTGGGCAATTTTTTGGGTGCAGGGCTGCTAACTGAGTTTTTGCAAGCCAGAGGACCACATAACCAGGGGCCAGGGGTTATGTGGTAACATAACCAAGAGGCAGCCAGGGGCAGATGAATATTAATTTTCTATATTTTTTAGAGGCCCTGCAAGCCAGATAGAATGGCCTGGGGGGCCACATTTTGTCCACCCCTGCCATAGACAGTACTGATCTTATTCATTAAAGTGTTGCTGTGTTTTTTAGAAATGTAAACGTTAGTGCAATGACCTTCACTTAATTTCCCTCCCCAAATATAGATTGTCACTAATTTTTAAAGATACAGTACCTTTTCTTTTCTTTTTTTTTTTTCACTTCTCCCAACAGTGCATGGTAATTATCTGTCTAGACAATTCTGAAATATACCACATACTAGTTAGACCTATAGATCAATCTTGTATATATATGTAGTATATTCCTGTTCACTGTATGCCTATCAATTGCTTTGCATGACTATCAAGTACCTACATTTTTGAAAAGTGTGGAAAAAGTTAGAGCTCTTTACAGCTAGTCTCACATACAAAAGCAAGACTCAAATCTTCATAACTTATTTATTCTTCATCTGTATATGAAGGGGACAGATAAGGAAAAAAAAAAAAAAAAATCTAGCGAGGTTCGAGGCTTTCACTAATATTCCACAGCATCAAGCTATCTCCTCCTACCAACCTCTGACTACTCATTTTGAATAAAGTAATGCAAATGGTTCAATTTATTGGCAAGTGAATGCTCAGTAGTCACAGGAATGGGAATGAGCATATTGCTTCACTACTGGAAAAATGATTTCAGTAAACGTAACAGATGTTAGCAACCTCAGCCAGGAGGGAAAATTAATTTCAGTATAATATTTGCATTAGAATGATTAGCAAATGAGACTCATACAAAGCATCAGTATTGAAGAGCAAGAGTTAATAAAAGGAAGTAGCTTCAGCAGGTCTCGACAATTCTTTCAAGGACTTCAGAAATGCACTTAATGAACTATACATTAACTACTGCTTTTCCCATTCTACAGTATAATATGAAATCTTATATCAAACAACTTATTAAATATAATAATAAAAATAATGGGCTAGAGTCTTTACAATTATGAAAGTAAGTTGAGTTATTTTCAGGAGGAGAAAAGTTGAAGAGTAAGGGGAAAAGTATTTTTTTGTTTAAAAGACCATTGATAACTGCTCTTAGGCTGCTTACTCTTTCAAATGCCAATTTTTTTTCCTCTGGGGCTTTTTGGTGCTGACTGAATTGGCTATTAGATTAAAGTGCCAAAAAGTTCTGCTGAAGTGCCCAATATATACAGATGTTGGGCGAGCAGGATCAAACTAATGTGCTTCCTCTTCCAGTAAAGCGCTGTTTGGGGGCGGGGTCCACATCTGTCAGCGCTTCTAATGCTCGAACATTATTTGATGCAGAATCTGATTGTAAGTTTAAAAATAATAAAGTAAAAACCATGATAAATATAGAAATCCCTTGCAGTCCAGTGATCTATCCTATTTTGTGTCCAAAGTGTAACAATGCAGAATAGGAGACTTTACTGTAGGTTCTAAATGCAAGGAGAATAACAGTTATATTTTTCTTTGGAGAAAAAAAAAAAAACAGCATTTGAAAAAGTCTATTAAATTTCAACAGGAAAGTCAACTCTCTTTGTGAGAGTTTTCTAATCCTGTAGAATATGGAAATGCTGAATAAAGGTCAGTCAAGATGGGCAGTTAAATATATCAAGAACTTCCTCTTCCAGTATCTCAACTATGCGTGCAATTGCTCACACAGTCTCTAAACATCTTGTGAGATGACAAGCATCCTTATTCCTTACCAATTGCAATGGAAGTTAAGGCTAAAACCCATAACAAATTAAATTCTAAGGGCATTTATGCACATGCTACGGGAGTGGTGGCAGGTGGGAAGCACTTTAGAGGGGCTCCAAGATCTTTTCTAATTAAAGCATCACATGTATCAGCATCCCGATGCTGAAAAATGGTGGCAGTGTTGCTTCAACTAAAGCTCATTGAACAAGCTTTAATTATAAGTGCCCCTTTACAAGTGCCTTTAATTATAAGAGCAAGGATGCTGATACATGTGACATTGGAGACAACTCTGATTTGCTGTAATTGCACTACGTTGGAGTAGCCCCACTGCACATATATAGGTGCCCTAAAATACCTCTCTATTTGATATACATCATACACTTATTTTCCTTTAGCTTCTTCATTCAGAGATTGTACTTTTATAAAACAGAAGTAATTTATGAAATTCACATTACCTTCTGACTGCAACATCAGCCATAAAAAATATAAATCAATACAAATAATCTGTGCTTGCCTTTGCTATTCAGACTCCAAACTGAATGTATTCTGTTAATCATACAGATTTCAGGAATATTAAAAAGTCTTACAAATCTTATTAACGTAGAAGTTGTAATTATTTAAACACCACAAAATGCTGGGTTACTTACTAGAATGGCAACTATTTAAATGTGTTTTTAGCACAAAAGCAATTTCTCTCTCAATCTATATATGAGAGAAAGTTTATTTCAAGAAAGTTAAGACATCTTCAGTTGCTCAAGTATTCATTGAAAATGGATAATCTGCTTTTAGACTGCATTAATATTGATATTATCCAATTGAATTTCATTGAAATTCATTTTAATTATCCTAATCAAGTATGCTTTACCTCAGAATCAGTATTTTGTTGATCTCTTAAGAAAATCTTAAAAATTAAATGCTAAGTAAGCTATGGACACTCAGGAATTAGGCAGATTATCTAAAAATCTGCCCCAAAATATGTAATCAAAGGAATTCCTATTTTAAAAAGATCTTCCCTGAAAGATGGTCAATATATTTTCAAATAAAACATTTCTTTCAGAAAAGAGGGTCTCTAAAAAAAAAAAAAAAAAAAAAAAAAAGGAAATATTTTTAAATACAGAACTCCAACTTTTTCCTCCCCACTTTTCAGTAGAATATAAAAAACAAAACAAAGAATAACCAAAAATGAAAGTCAATAAAAATGTGTGAACTTTCTATAAATCTTATTTATATTTTCATGAAAATGGTAAATTGTCTCTTTTTAAAACATGTGGAATGAAAATTGAAAAATGGAAAAAGCAATTTTTGAAACAATCAGCAATAATTATCTCTCAGAATTTTCTATCACTCAATAAGATCCTCCTCTCCAAATCACACTCACTAAAATAGCTGTTTAATGTGGTCTCTCCTATCAGATTAACTGGACCTTCTAAAAATTCAGTCAACACTCTAACAGCTTGTTTGCCATCATGGCACTTCTACTGAATCTGAACAATAACTTCCAAAATAGCTATGTCATTCTAAATAGTTGTAAAGGATACCTACCTGTTCTCCTGATGCTGCAAAAAAACTCTATGACTACAGGGACAGTTCCTTGGCTAATAGCCCTCAGGTGAATGAAGCTACCACCACCATTTGTTTCTTTCTCTTGATTGGCATGCAAACCCTTTCTGATGGCAGCATTCCTTGAAGCCTTAACAGGAATGGAAACTGGCCTACCTTTACTCCTTATTTAAAAGGAGAAGTTCCACTTAAAATTAATATTCCGATGTGTGGTGAATGTACTATGCGATTTTTGATGCTGAAACTCACTGGAGTCATAAGCAGATCCAATAACCAATTTTTGTTTCATTTGAAGTACAAAAATATTACAGAAGTGTTCTGTTAGGCACACATGATTTACTTGGGCTTTCAAAGAATGTGTTAATTATCTTTAACACTGAACTATATTACAATTTTAAAAAAAAATAATCAAAAGTTTAAAACAAGTTCTGAATAAATTATAGCTTCTCCTATCAAAACAATTCAGTAAAAATTAATACCAATTCATTAAATATTGCAGCTATCCCAGGTCTTAATTAAAAAAAAATAGTTGTCGCTAAAATGGTTTTGTGTCATTCTAGTCATAAGGAATGAATTTCACTTTATAAAAATCAGAGAATCAAAATCACCATATGATGGTCCTTCACTTTTTCTAGAGGCAAGACATTCTCTTTAGGCAACCAATCTGATGATCCTTGACTGAAGCCTTTTCTTTTAGAACCTGTTAGCTTTATAGGAGCTCTCCTGGGTACAGGGGGAGGCAGGATCCACCCTGTTAGATAAGACAGGCAGTTACTATTTTCTTTCCTCTTTCTCTGCTTTCTCAAGAGTGTATGAAGCACCTGATGACCGTCTGGGAGCTTTCTAAAGTCAATCAGCAGCAAATAGATATCCAACAGAAACAGGTATCCACTAAACCCTTTCATCCTAAGCTAAAAACACTATACAATATGAATATCCTCTGCACAAATGAAGCACGTCTCTGATGGAATACCAAAACATACCAGGAGGAATTTACAAAATGCCTCTGTGAAAAGCTTTAATCTTTTTACAGGGCTTTGAGGGACAGCAAGGAGTGACATTCCTAACTATATCTGTTTTAGCTGCTGATCCATGAAATAGCCTTGCTACTACTTACCAAGTCCTTCAAAAAGAATCATAAAATCAAAGAGGTTATATAAAGATTGAAAAGGGCATAACACGTATTTTCAGGGGCGCTATCTTAAAGTCTATATTCTGCTGCCAAATCGGATCTGCTGGATAAAAACCCCTTAATTATGACGAATAAGAATATTATAAAACATTACAATGCAAACATTCACCATCTTCAAAACAGTTTTTTATATAGAGTAAAAACAGGCTGCTTCTATGTATTAAAAAGATATTTGCAAAGACAAACTTACTGGAAGATAACTACAGCTCTCTAATATTCAATTTTGAAACTTCAAGTAAAAAGTATGAGCTATAAATTCTAATGACAAACCTACAATTATAATAATTTCTAATTAGGAGAAGATCTTTTCTAAGCACATAAAACACAGTTTAGCTAGATCAGCCTGGACAAATATACAGATAAATATATGTTTATATATATATATTTACAGATGTCATTCATTATGGTATGCTGCCTATTTACCTTTTGCCTCCTTTTTTCCTTTCGTTTATCTTCAGTATCTTGTAACATTTTCTCTTTCCAAAGATCAAAAAAATAGGAGGGATCAGTATAGAACTTCAACCCATCTTTCTTATCATCTCTGCAGACAAAATGAAACAGAAACTAAGAGAACGGTTTTTTTTTTGACTTTCAGGCATCAGTCATTTAAGCTTAAGGACCTTTTTCATAATATAAAAATGTAGCTGGGCAAATACAGTATATAGCACAATTTTAATTCATCAGTTCTGAAAGAACTCCAGAGTAACATCATTTCTGTAAAAGAAATATACATGTACCTAACACAATAGGAAAGAAAATAACACAACAAAAATACTTTTCAGTTATGCTGTCATACAGAACACCAAAGTGTATATAAGCATATAATTATGCAAAACATATGTTTGGCGCCCAAAACTCATTATCAGTTCAGTGCCCATAAACAGCCAAATAGCAACGTTTTATATTCTGTACAGGTAAACTAGATAAATGTTCAGCAATTAAAATTATTTATAATTATAACTTCAAGGTATGGTATATGTAAAAAAAAATCTTCAATCATGCTGATGTGCCATTTAGATAGACATTTTTTCTGATAAGTTACTAAAGCTTGACAGATGCTGCATAGTCAAAACTACAAGGCATACATATAACAAGTACTAGGTCATGGACAGGCATTACATTTGTAGTGCTACAAAAGCTGGAGAGCCAAATGTGCACACCCCCTGCAGCTCTACACAAATGTTGCAGATGTTACAGAAATGTTCTTGGATGAAATGGGAACTTTTGTCATACTACCTTTTGGAGCGCCACGTACAACGTGTGTCCAGAGCACCGCAGTGGTACAGGGTCTCTTGGTTCTCCAGCATCCCACACCACTTTGCTGGAGGGAGAGAGAGCAGCATGTACAACCTGTCTGCTCCCCAACCTACCTGTTTCCCCCACTGGGCAAGGGTAGCACTAACTGCAGGAATGGGGTCATGCATAACCAGCTCAAACAGCCCAATCTTAGCTGGACCACACCTCTGCCCACCATGGATAACCCTGGTCTCAGTCCAGGTTCCATGCTTGCTGACATCCTAGTCTCAGGGATTCACAGCTGTCAGTGAGTATAGAACCAGGATCACACAGAAACAGCCTGGTAGGGGAGTAGCATCACAGGGCCAAGGAATCCCCTAACACTCCCTGGCTGGAAAGCATGTTGCTGAATGCTTCAGTGACTTCACAGTGTTCCAGTTAGCAGCTCTGCACATCTGTCTGTCTACACCTGTATTACTACATTTTCAAAGTGCTGTAGCGTTTATGTTGATATAAAAGTAACATCAGTACATGAGCTTTGTTTTATTCAACAGCTTCTCATACTGCAGCAATCTATTACCCAAAGAAATTTAAAGGATAAACTAAAAATACTGTAAGCTCATATGGCTTTAAAAGGAGAATCCTACATTACAGACTATAGCAAATCTAATGGAAACTAGGGAATGAAGTGCTATTTCTACTGCTTACCAGACCAGTTTATTAGCCAGGAAAAAGTAAGGTGAAAAGGAGCAAAGCAGAAGCAAAAAAGACCTTGCAATGACTGAATAGAGTAAAACAATAATCATTATATTCTTCAGCCTTCACTTATGTTAAGTCAGCGACAACCACATTCAGTTTCCTGCTACTACCTAGTACAGGGATTGGCAACCTACGGACCAGATCCAGTCCACAAAGGGATTGGATTCTGTCTGTGAAGGTTTGATCCAGTCTGCATTTTACTAGGCATGTGCTGACTCCCCAACTGTATGATGCACTCTGAAAATGCTAATAGCATGCCCACTACCTCTGGCTGATCCAGCCAGCTGCTTTAGCTCACAGAGGGCTGATCTTCCTTGCTGCAGCCTCTGCTTACTGTCACTACAGTGAATGGAGGGCTATGTTGAAAGTCTCTGGGTTAGGGTCAGAGGGAAGAGCAACAAGAGTTATACTGTGGTGGGGATCTATTATAGATCAGGAAGATATGATGGATGAGGCTTTCTTCAAACAACTAAAGGAAGTTTCTTGATCACAAGACCTGGTTCTCATAGGGAACTTCAATCACCCTGACATCTGCTGAGAGGGCAACACAGCAGTGCACAGGAACTCCAGGAAGTTTTTGAAGAGTGTTGGGGACAACTTCCTGGTACAGGTGCTGGAAAGGCCAATTAGGGACCATGTTCTTCTTGACCTGCTGCTCACAAACAGGAAGGAACTGGTAGGTATAGTGGATTGCAACTTGGGCAGCAGCAACCATAAGGTGATTGAGTTCAGGATCCTGAGGAAAAGATGGAGGGAGAACAGAAGAATATGGATCCTGGACTTCAGAAAAGCAGACTGACTCACTTGGGGAACTCATGGGCAGCATTCCCTGAGAGGACCATCTGAGGGGAAAAGGAGTCCAGGACAGTTGGCTGTACTTTAAAGAAACCTTACTGAAGGTACACAGACAAACAATCCAAACGTGCAGAAAGACTTGCAAGTATGGTACAAGACCAGCCTGGCTTAGCAGGGAACTCTTCAGTGAACTAATACACAAAAAGGAAGCTTATAAGTGGAAACTTGGACAAACAACTTGGGAGGAGTATAGGAGTATTAGTCAGGCATGCAGAGGTGAAATCAGCAGGGATCCGGGTTTATTGTTTGCCACAGAAAAAAGCAGGTTGTCTCCTTCAGAGGAGAAAAATGTGGATTTTCTCTACTGAAGGAGAAAACCATGGGAAATCACAGGTTTCCCTATGCAGGCTGACAGTTTCAGCCTGCAAAGGCCTAGAAGGAGTGGGATGCATGTGGCTGGGAATACAGACCCAGGCAGCAGTGCAGAACAGCTCCCACAAGTAAATCTGGGATGGAGGAGCATAGGTGACATGGGGTGGGGGGCGTAGATTGAGGTGGTAGCTGCCACAGTGAATGGGGAACAGGGCACGGTTGGTGGCTGGGGATGGGGGTTCTGCCCAGCCAGGGCAGTGCCCAGGGCGGAAATGCACAGCCACAGGACTCAGCCAAGGTGTGCGATGGAGCCATGGGGAACTGGGGGCGGGGAGAAAGGGAGGGAAGCAGCTCTCTGTGATGCATCGGGGGGTAGCACATGCCCCCCACCCCACATATGTGCACCCACAGCAGGCCATGGGGCCCCAGCCTGGCTGCTTCCATGGCCCAGTGAGCAGCACCTGGCATGGGAGGCTGGAGTGGGGCAGGGAGACTCAATGCTGCTGCTGCCACCAGCAGGAAGACTACACAAGCCACACAACTAGAGTGAGGCACCCCCTGCCTGCCTGAGAGCAGCAAAGGCAGCAGCAGCACTGCCGAGTCATGTCCTCCCACTTCTGCCAGGTGGGCAGGGGGTGCTTCATCATGGTGGCGTGGCTGGTACAGGGCTCTTGGTAATGGCAGCACTAAGCCTCCCCACCCTGATCCACCCCTCTGCACTGGGTCCCCAGAGGTCCCCAGAGGGAGAGCCCCAAGTCCCACTGTGGGCAGCTCACATCCTCCCCTCAGCCCCCACAGGCTCTGCTCAGATCCACTTGGGCCATGCCCCCTGCAGGGGGAGGGAAGCTTCTCATGTGCATGGCAGATGGGGCTTGGGTACTATTGGCCAGCTGTGGCCAGTACCAGCGAAGCAAAAAGTGGTCCTGTAGATCTGGCAGATGGCGGCCTCCTCCAGCAGGGCTGGGGGGTGGCAGGGGGCAAAGGGTTGTGGATCGGGAGTGAGGGGCAGCAGCAGGGCTGGGGATTGAAGGCTGTGGGTTGAGAGTGAGGGACACCAATGGGCTGAAGGGCTATGGCTTGCGAGTGAGAGGCAACAGCATGGGCAGGGGCAGGGCATCAGCATATGAGGGTTGCTCATCATCACAAAGCAGTGGGGAAGGGGGCCCATCTACAGCGGGACCCAAGTCCTGGTGAGCAAAGTGGAGAGGGGGATCTCTGACTTTCTATGATAAAAAAACAAAATCAAATGCCAAAAGATGTAGGTATTTAGAATTTACTTTATTACAATGACTGAGGCATTGGTAGGCTTCCAAATTGCTTTAAAATTCTAAACATAAATCTAAATATACCAATAAAACATTGTGTTCAACTGATACCTAAACAGTGAGAGAGAGAGAGAGAGAAATGCTACTACACACACGCGCGCACGCGCGCATGCATGCATGCACGAGATAACAGTTGAAAACAATGTTTTATTGCTATATTTAAAATCTTAAAGCAATTTGGAAGCATACCAGTGCCTCAATCATTATAATAAAGTAAATTCTAAAACTTCCTAAGTGAAGTAAATTCTAAATGCGAGATATATA
>JAGPOW010003316.1:163466829-163484535 GCA_030014935.1 Caiman crocodilus
CTTCCTAAGTGAAGTAAATTCTAAATGCGAGATATATATATATATATATATATATATATATATATATATATAAAAAAAAAAATCTGCTATATATTTTGAGAGAGCTAGAGATAACACACAATAAACAAGAGAATAAATATAAAAATAAAATGCTGCTATCTTTTGAGAGAGCACGAGCATGCACACACAAGAAAGCAGCATTTCATTCTAATCATAGAAAACATGGATTTTGTGGGGTTTTTCTTAATCAGAGAATTTGGGATTTTTAAACAGAAAACTAGGATCCCACAAAATCAGGAAGACCAAAGCAAAACTGGAGTTGCAGCTAGCAAGGATAACAAGAAGGGTTTCTACAAGTATGTCCAACAAAAGAAGGACCAAGGAAAGTGTGGGTCCTTTGTCTCGCCCATCAGGGAAAGTAATCTAGTGACAAAGCATGCAGAAAAGGCTTAAGTACTTGTACCTTTTTTACTTCGGTCTTCACAGACTAATGCACCTGGCAGCACAGTTTGGGGAGAAGGTGGGCAGCCAAGAACAGGTTAGGGACTATTTAGAAAAGCTAGATGTGTACAAGTCCATGGGGCCAGCCAGGATACACCCAAAAGTGTTGAGGGAGTTGGCCAATGGGACTGCAGAGGCACTTGTTGGCCATAATCTTTGAAAACTCATGGAGATGGAGAGAGGTCCCAGACAATTGGAAAAGGGCAAATATAGTATCCATCTTTAAGAAAGGGAAGCAAGAGGATCCAGAGAACCATAGACCAGTCAGTCTCACCTCAGTCTCTGGAAAAATCATGAAGCAGGTCCTCAAGAAATCTATTTCTAATCACTTGGAGAAGGTGGTGATTAGGAACAGTCAGCATGGATTCAACCAAAGGCAAGTCATATCTGACCATCCTGACTGCCTTCTGCGATGAGATGACTGGCTCTGTGGATGCAAGACCAGTGTATGTGATGTACCTTGACCTTAGCAAGGCTTTTGACACTCCAAGTTGAGCCATTGGCTAGTTTCAAAGGTGGTCTGGCTTAAGTCTGACATATTAGCAGCAAATTACTGAAGCAGATGCTATATAGTATAGGTGGTAGTTTTCAGTTTATTTTCAGTATACATAGTAACCAGTAGGTAAGTGGATAAGTAAAGAATTCCCAATGCTGCAGACTTAATACAAAAAAAATCAGCCAGCTCTACCTTCTAGTTTCAAAAGTTCTTTACATATAATAAGAAAGTTCTGTATGTTCACGAAACAGTTATTTCTAGACATCATAAAACTAATACCAATGCTTTTTAAAAGTACCAGCTGATATAAGACATCATTTTAATAGCATTGCTACTTCCTGGGTAGTGCTCACTATATTACTAGATTAGCCCATGTGATCAAGAAAAGAACTTACTTGCACAGGCAGGCATATAATTAAGATGTTTGTCTACTGCAACATCCAGAGATTTTTTTTTTTTTTTTTAAACACAGTCATCAACTAAGAGCCTTTAGCATGACTATAACTTATAACACTACCAGGAGTTTGATAATACCAACATTTCACATATAGATAAACCAAGGCAGAGATTAGGAGACTTGTCCAAGACTATAGAGGATATTATTACAAAGATAATATTAAGAACTTAAAGAAATGCCTGGATCACATTCCTGTGCTTGGACTGTACATCTTCTATATCAAATATTTACATATCTCCTTCCATTTGCAAAGTGCTGAAAATCAACCTTTATAAAATTATGGCAAGGGGCCATTTTCACACTGATAGTAAAACATTCCAAAAAAAAAAAATCAACATTACTGTTTACTTTTCAAATACAAACTATATTAATGCCTGTAAATTAGTAAAATATGCAGCTAAATCTGTTCGGACTTTGCATTATTTGTTTCTCCTTATTCCACACGTTAACTTTGCATTATCTTGCAACTGGGGGAAGAGTCATTCAATTACCTGAGGACAGACCTGACCCTTCTGCTCAGAAAAGCCTCTAAATAGACTGTTTTAGTCATTCACCCAATCTTATCTACACTGCTCATTCTATATTTACAATTAAATGACGTGCCCAAGAGTTTAGGCATAGAAAGTATCCGTACCTATATGGTGTAAGAATATTCAATGGAGGTGGTTTGTCACTCTGATTGTAAATGTCAGCCACTGGATTAGGAATACTGTTCTTTGAAACCACCTGCTGGTCCTGTATTGTTGAACTTTTGAATGCTTTTTTCATATTGATATCCTGTAAAGATACTGTTGAAAAGAAAAAAAAAATTCTAAGAAAGAATCTGACATTATGACAGACTGAAAATCATCTCAATTTTAAATATTCAGTTTTTCAGTAGTTAATTGGTGAAATGATTTTACCACTTTTCTCAAAATACATATATAGTAGCAAAATGGAGGTAATATTTATATAGTTTAACCTGTATAGAAAACTGCCTATTTTAATCACACAGAAATATAGGAACTATCTCACTAAATACACCTATGGTTCAGCATCTTACTTCCAATAGTAGCTCTAGATGTCTCAGAGGATGATGTAAGAACTAGACAGGTGTGGAATAGCTTGCCAATTCTGCATTGGGTCTCCTCCTGACATCTAACTGTTAAAGACTGGCTTTACTGAAACATATGGTTAACATCCCTTCCACAAATTATTATTAAATATGACAACTTAGTAATACCCATGTCAAATTCCTTTCTAAATCTTGTTTTATATACATATAGTCTTGGCCTCAATGACCTTTGTGTAACAGTGAGTTCCACAGTGTAAATTATGCTATTGCTTTTTAACATTTTTATATTTCTTTCTACATCTCCTTGGTCCTACATACAGAGATTGGGAGAAAACAAGTCCTCATTTACTAGTCTCCCCCTGTTAAATATGTTTGTATCAAGTTCCCTCTTTTCTCTTTCCTCCTCCCATGTTTTCAATCTCTTTTCACATCAAAAGCTTTCCATACCCTTAATTATTCTTGGCATCCTTCTCTGAACCCCTCAGGTTCTGAAATATCCTCTTTGAGATGGAATGACCATATTGAACACAAAATTTCAGATGAAGCCACTCCAACAAACACACTAACATTATCCTTCTTGTTCTCTATCCCATTCTTTAGGCACCCTAATGTAATTTATTCAACCACAGTAGCACAGTGAGCAGCAATCTTCCTTGAGCTACCTTTGGTGATACCACTAACTATCTTCCTTAAATTGATACAATTGATAATTTTGTAGGATATCAGCAGTTTAGATTTTTTCCTCCAACATGCACTGCTTTCCATTCATTGACATTCAAAATTTAACCATTCACTTAGCTTGTTTAGGTCACACTGAATCCTTGAAGCTCACTTTAGTCCCAACACAAATAATTGTTTTCTGAGAATTTTGTTTCCTCGCTACTCATCTTAGCTTTCCAGAACATTTAATTTATTAAACATGAACTCTAAAGCAGAGCTGTGAGCCAACCTGCTGTTGATCCATTCCGTTGTTTTTTCTTTTGTCTCTTACCTATTTTTCCATCCACAACCACTCACTCCATGACTCCTTAACTTCTCAAGCAGTCTTTAAACAGATGGAGGACTTAGGAACTATACTTGCAATTTCAAGCCCTCTTTCACCTAACCAGCACTCGTGGGATATACAAACATTCAGTTCTTGACCATCAATTCCTTTTTTTTTTCAAAACCTATTTGCACATGAAACGCTGCAATGTGGCTATATTTTAATTTTAAACCACAAAGCACACAGAGGTGACTTAGGTGTTTAAGCCTCACTGGAAGTCAAGTCATATGGGCTTTTGAAAATTTTATCCTGAATGATACTATTCACTACAGTATTTTCAGCTACAACATTAAAATGAAAAATGAAACTTTCCTAAAAATGTAAAAGCATTTCCTCTGCTGTTAAAGTTAATGAGAATAAAATGGTGTTTTTAAAAGTGATTAGTAATTGATTTTACTGAAGTGAGCTTTGGGGAGCCAGAAATATACATTTACTTTTAGCGTCAATCATCTATCCCAATGCCATGTGGGTTACTGCACAAAATCAATTCTCAGAACCAAGGAATTAACTGAAGCTTCCTACTGAGATTCAAATGGTATTAAAATAACGTGTGTACTGTTTATTAACATGAATGGTTATTAGCAGCATAGAGAAGCTACAGGGAAGATTCTGACAGAAGCCTTCTACAACCCTTGTACCTAGCCAGTTAAAGCAGACTGACTCTACCTTCTAAAAACAGAAGATAAAGTGTCCTTAGTGGCTTTCTAAAGCTCTGGGGGGCAAACAGGAAATTATTTCATGATGGAACAGACGGACTGATGAATTTAACTGAAAGTTTTGTGGGAAGGGAGAGGGGTGAGGAAGTTTAGTGAATGTAATGCTCTGAAAACATTTGAAGTAAGAAGTCCTGGAAATGGAAGTCTTCAAACTTATGCAGAAAAAGTTCAGTGTGGAAATCAACAGCAACAGTTTGCTCAAATTACTACTCTTGATCTGAGCCTTCAAGAGGCCGAGAAGCGACAATGTACTTGAATTCTAACATACAGAGGCTCACTCTAAAACAGCTTAGTTTCTGTGCCCATTTAGTTCTTAGCCTCTTTACTAAAGGCTGATACAAATTAACTAGTAATTGGACTAAGATTAGAAAAAATATTTCTTTACTAAGGATATCATACTCGCTCTGCCCTGTCTGGCAGCAGACTCCTTCCAGGTCAGACTATAGGACTTGCTCATTCACTGCATGTCAGATCAAAACACAGCAGTGGAACAAGTGGTTGCAGTGGTGAGTTAACACAGCCATTGCTTGTCCCCCCACCAACATGAATACCCATCAGGGTTCCATGCCCTAGATTTTGGCAGCAGGCCCTGCCCCTAAATGCCCTGCCCTTCAGACCACCTGAAACAGCTCTGTGGGCCAAAGCCAGCACACATGCCACAAATCTGACACCCATTACATACAATACGAAAGAGACAATCAGTAACAGCCTGTAGTCACTAATAACCACCATGTGAAAAGCTTCATATCATCTTTGCAATTCCCTGAATTCTCTAAAAAAAATTAATTATTTTTAATTGTATGTTAAAATCAACTAATCTTAATTTCCAGGAAGATATGAGGACAACTATATTAGGTGGCCATACCTTTGCAATAAAGGATCATATTCAGCAGCTATTTCAAACTCATATAACAGCTACAATTAAAAGTAGGCATATACATACATCCATTTGCAAGCACATATAATGAGAATTTAGAAGAGATGGGTTACATCAGGGCTGTGAAGTTTCTGAAAGGCCAGGGGTTGCATGCCGTACCAGTTACAGGCCCTGAGCTAGACACTGAGTGGGTTCCCTAGGACTTCAGGCATATGGAAAGCACAACCCTCCAGCAGCTCATGTGGGCAGTGCAAGGCCTCCCTCCCCCATGTGACTACTGTGCAGGTAGTGTGAACACCCTCTGCTGTCCACACAGTGGCAAAGGTCTCACTAGGCCCTTACCCCCTGTGCTGCTCTGCCTCAGAGATCCCCAGCCACCACAGCAACAGGAGCTATACAGAGAGCATTGGGCATAAGCCTGCAGACAATGTTAATCTTTTGCAGGCTCGGTGTAGCCCACACACCACCAGTTGGAAAGCCCTGGGCTATGTAATCCATTTAAGGAGTTAGGAGCCTCTAACACCAGACTGTTGGGTGCTAGTCGATTAAGCTGTTTCACAGACATGGCCTGTCCTAGAATACTTTCACTGAAAAAACCCACAGGACTGATTTCTATTTCACACTGGATTCTTCTGGGAAGTCTACTTAAGTACGACAGGGTCTTAATTCATATAAGAGATGCACTTGATTCCTAAAAGCAAGGATTTGATTACAGCTGTGTATTTCTTTGATTCTTAAATTCACAATACTGATTATCATCTATCCCTATTATCATAGCATACATTATTGCTTTGGTTATTCATTCTAGCTTCAAACACATGATCAAATCATCTGACAGAATTCTCTCAGATTTGTTTTTTTTGGTAGAAAAAAATTTACCCAGAGATGCCTAAACAGATATTTGAATGCTAAGCCCCTGAAGAGCAAAATACTTGCAGTGATAATGCTGTACCACCAGAGGGCACCTGTACACACACCTCAGTGCACTCTGCAGGCTCCTTCGGTCTGCCTGGAGACAGATGGCAACAGTGCACAGGGCAGCCCTGACAGACAGACCCAGAATATTTAGGGTCAGCCTGTGTCTCCCTGTAGCACATGGGGATTATGAAGGGGACATGTTCTGCTCCCTGCCTGAGTTGGAGCAGTAGAACCCAGCAAGTGACACAGTCTCCCAAGGGGACAGAAAAAGTATCCTGGAATGCTAGAGGATTCTGCTATGGCTTCTCTCAAAAGAGCATGTTTCTCCCAGGAAACTCTTCCAGGAATGATTAAACCCTGATTGTTCCTGGGTTATTTTTCTCCCAGAGCAGCCAATTTTGCTCTGGGAGAAAAAATCCTGAACATTTGGATTTTAGTAGGAGAGCAATGACTCTTCTAGGAAAAAACTGAACATCCATGTGCAGCCTTTACAGCACGTGTGTACATGCCTTAAAATAAAAAAAGTAAGAATGTGACAGGTTATGATTCAAGTAAGCAGTTTCTTGAGACTTGAACCTTACATGATATCAGCTTGTCAGAAGGTAAATATAAAACAAATGCATACAAGAATAATTTAGAGCAAGGATGCTCAAACCTCCAGCCTGTGGCCTGCACAGTCATCACATCTGGCCTATAGGGCTCCCCATGAGTCAGGAAATTTGGCAGCAAGGGAACAGTGGCCATTAATATGACCACCCTCCCCCTGCCAAATCCCCAAACCCAAAACACTCAGTCAGGGCCAGGCCAGACTGCTACCCCTTCCTCAGCAGGGCTAGGCTACACCCCCCTGCTCCTGGACTGGGGCTGCATATGCTCCCTTCCATCCCAATGGGGCCAGGGTGGGCTGAGCTAGGCCATTCCCCCTCCTCCCACCCCACTCCACCCCCACAGAGCTAACCTATGTCCCCTTCCCTCTTCAAAGTGCCACGCCAAGCTCCTTTCTCCTGCAGGGCTGCATTGGGGCCAGCCTTCCCCCTGCCCCTCCTCCACACAGCCAGATGATGCCTACCATGCCTGCCCAGGCACCAGATTGAGAAAAGCAGCTGGAAGCAACCTGTGGATGGACCGGGTGCTGCCAGTCTGGTCCACTGGGCAAAAATGTTGAGCACCATGATCTAGAGCTAGTCATATTCAAGATGCATTGCAAGTAAACTCTTATTTTCACCAAAACTCTGAAAATAATAACATTAATTCAATATAATACCCCCTAAAGCTAATTATTAAGTCAAGGATGTAGTTCAAGAATATTTCTTCCACGTTACCCTAATTTGTCCCCCACCCCCCCAACAAGAAAAATGAGATGAAATATCAACTCAGTACTGCTCTGAAACAAAAAGCTGCGATTGTTAGGTAATTAATTACTGTAGTCTTGTCAACATCACTTCTGGCTCAGTACTTTCATGCAGTTACCTACCCTCTTCTACTGTTGAATCCAGCTGGGTAACTTTGACAGCAAGGCGATCAATTCTGTCTTGAAGAGAATTTGCTCTAATGTAGAAGTTGTTGGCCTCATTAAACAATTCACCAAATATATCTTCAGCATGTTTGCCTGTAGAGGAAAAAACAGAGAGAAAAACATGTGTTAACGATTTATAAGACACAGTGAACAGTGCTTCAATAGCATGTTATAATAAAGCACTCGAGTCACTGAATTACAGCATGCTACAGCTGCACAGGGCACATTAGAATTTAAGTGCAATGTATTACATCCAAAATATCTATTGTTAAGTGCTATGCAGAAGTTTCACAGAAGTTTAGGGCTGGAAGGGACCTCATGAGATCATCAGATCCAGTCCCTCTGCTCTCGGCAGGAAAGACTGCTGGGGTCAAATAACCCCAGCAATGTATGCATCCAGTCTCCACAAAATCAGGAAGACTAATATCAATACAAACATCCCCTAAACTTTGACTCAAAGCTTGATCAACCTGAGCACTTTTCTGTTTAAAAACAGAGATACTCAAATTTTACCCTTAAACAGCTAAGATATTAACAAGAACATGTTAAGTGGTTAATAAAGTCCGTTTCTGTGATAAAAACTTAAGGATAGTCCATGTTGCTTTTTAAGTAGATTCCCACAGTTAATCCAAGGAATTTCAGAACATAAGCCACAATAGGTTGGTGGGGTTTGTTTTTTTTAAATAGATCATCTAAAATAAAGTGAATAGCAGAAAAGTGGCAGAATTATGTTAAAGTTAAGTTGAGCCCTTTAACCAGCTGTAAAGCTTCGTAAGTGAACTACAGATGTTCGGAAAGTATCCCTTAGGCCTTGGACAGACATTATATTTGTATTGCTATGTAAGACCTCATAGCAGTACAGAAAGTAAGTATACAAAGTTATACCTTGTTCTCCCCTCCCCCCCCATTTGTAGAAGTAGCAGGGATCGAGAATCACAGAGCGGCTTTGAATTCTGCACATGTTCTTTTATCTTCCTCTCAAGCACCGGATATTACCCAGAAATAATACTGGGTTTTTGACTGGGATGCACTGGTACTTGCACGGGTATTCAAAAACCACATAAAATTTCTGACAAAAAAAAAAAGTCTTGCTCTTTTACTCAAGGTGATACTAGGTGACAAATTTGGGGTCAGGAAGCAATCTTCCCCACAAATCAAGCAGTCAAAGAATGGGGGGGTGCAGGGGAGAGTTCCTTCAAATGAAGTATGGGGATGGCTGTCTTCCTGGGATTATCTGAATACATATTTATTAACCATCTACCGTACTTCTCTTTTATTACAGTACCAGAACATGGATAGTGCCCAGTCCCCCTGCTTTTACCTGTGGCCTGCTGTAGGATGTTCTTCGGTTTCTGATTCTGTGCCTTATAACTGAGTTGTGTGAGGATTAAGTGGTAAATTTAAGATCATCTGGGCTAATGTGGAAACTTTAAGAATTTAAGGGTAAATGGTTTTCTCTGAAAGCCTGGGGACTGAACTGATGACCCAGAGAGGCCATTTCTGCCCCTACATTCCTATGAATTTTGTAGAAATTATCTCAATGACAGAATGTTCTCCAGAACCCTTCTCAAACCTGTTGCTGGAACTTAAGATTCCTTCTGATGTGTCTAGGTCAGAAGCTAGTCTGCAAAGTTCTTCAAGAAGAAAAAAAACAGTAGGTAGGTGTCAGTCTCTCAGTTTTCTTAGAAAAGGCAGAAAAGATTATAATAGATTGCTTTATAAATTATTTCCTTTTTAATGATGAATAAAGATTTTCTACTGTACTTTCTACACTAAAATTCATGGGGGATAGATGATTAGCGAGTAGTAAAAAAACTATAGAAGCTACCTACAGTTGTGAGGATTATAGCTTCATATTAAAAGCCAGTTGACTGTGGTTTTTAATGATAGCTATTTACAACCAGCATGTGGAAAAGATTAAATATTTATTTCCAAAAAGAGAAAAAAATACTCAATTCCCAAAGAATAACATGAAATGTAGGCTGTAATGGACTATGGGGTTTACTGTAATATTTGTGTGTTAACTGCGCTCATGTTGTAATTACACTGAATGCCTCAGTTTCCTTCTAGCTAACTAGTATGAAGGGAAGAAGGGAAAAAATGAGTTAGAGAGAAAATAAAGCCAATTTTCAGCCCATATGATAGACACATCCATCTACAGAAAACTGAATGGATAAGATAAGCATAAGAATGAAGCGGAAAGTGTGACCAAGCAAGTATATGGCTGAGGAGAGGGGTCTGGCACAGCTTTGTGGCTGCAAATTAAACAGTGGAGAAGTCTTTCAGGGTGCTCTGGGCTCTGTGAGCTGGACCAGGGACAGACAAACTGCTTAACCCTTTGAAAGGAGGCAGAGCACTTCTGGCCTAGTGGCTCTGCCCCAATAAATACCTTTATTAAAAAAGTGGTTTAATTACTGTTTGAAACTTCAGTCTGCACTTGTTCTCCCCAGCAAGAGAAAATCCTTCTCTTGAAAACAGAAGCTCCCCGACTCATAGAGAATCAGGATGGGTGAAGGTGAGGGACTTAAAGATCAGGTTCTCAGGGTGGGAAGGAACAGAGTCGCCTATCCTCCCTCCCTACCCCTCACTCTACAAGCCACACCTCAACAGGCACTGAGAAACCAGACAAGACCACCCACCAGGGTGAAAAAAAACCATTTTATTTTTAATCTATAATTATAAAATGTCCTCTCTTCACAAAATCTCTTGTCTCCTTATAATAGTTGTGATGTCATATACAAAGAAATGCTTCTTCTCAGCACTTGTAAGAATCATTCTTCATATTACTCTAGATGATAAAGTGCCTTAGAAGACACATTTTGAATAATTTTGAGAAATTATTCTGGAGACCAGTGCTTAACCACCAACAAGAATCATGAAATGTCTCAAAGTTCTACAGTATACTATCTGTGGGGCATTTGCCTGTAAAGTCTTCATGAATCTCTGGCCGATTTCTACTAGCAAGCTCTGTAAAAATCAACTGCAATTAATTCATTGTCTACAAAAGTCTGCATTAACTTATTGAATACGATGCCCCTGCAGCTATCTTCTTAAGTAATGAAAACAATTAGTGCTATAACAAAAAAGAAACAAACCAATGATACCTAAATCTATCAGTATTATGTAAGCTATCTTCTTTTAGTAATGAAAATACTTGAGATTTAAAAGAATACCATGTCTTCCTTGTGCTTCAGATTACAAATATACTACTAGAATAAAAACAACTTCAATGAGCCATTTAAGTTAATAAGAGGTCTTCATGGTTTAGAAAGACAGTTTAGGATGTTTTCAGCACATTTGAAGGCTTTGCTATTTAGGCTTCAAAAATAAAATCAACCGCATCTTATTCTTTCTTCCCATGAACAAATATGAAGTCAGAAACGAAAAGAATCAATTCTTCCCTATGCTTCTTTCTTGGTTCTGTCATAAAAGAAACAGACAAACTGACTGCTGTACTGCTGAGGCAAAAGAAAGATTCTTCTCTGTCAAATCAGTGGAATTTTTCAGTTCCTGGTCAGATCTCTCACCACTTTAGCTTCTTTTGCCACTTTGGCTTGCAACTGTTCCACCCTCTGAAGTAGCAGCATCTGCTATATAGAAAGACATGAACATGAATTTAACTGAAAAGAGTTTTTGTGCATGAAAGCCAAAGCTACCATGAAGCTATCAGTTCACTGACTGAAGAAAAAAGTTTTTACTTAAAATGTACAAGTAACAAAACCACTGTTAGAAGGAAACATCATAGTCTACCAGATAAGAAAAAAGGCACCTGGTCCTAGGATCTGTCTGTTCGCATTTATGAAGTCTTTCTGTTATTATACAGAACTTTACTGGTTTGTGGCAATGAATTTTTCTACCTCTGAGAAATTAAACAAGCAGCAAACAGGTAAGAAGGAGGATGCAAAAAGGGGGATAAAGCCAATTTCAAAACCTCCATGGCTCTGTCAAAATTTGCCATTTTGAAGATGCAGCTTGTGAGTATGATATACTATAAACAAACAGATGAACTTTGCTAGCAGTGCTGGCTTTGGAAAGTCTTAATCAATACTGTATCATTTTTGACAGCCTAGAACTGAGGGAAAGATGTTTTCTTTTTGATTACAGTCAAAAAGAAAAACTTCCAATTTAGAAAAACAGCCTACACTTCTTCAAGAAAGTCAAACTGAAGAAAGAAAAACACTTTTTGCTCTTATTCTATAAAATAATCATTTTCTGGCACCTGAGACCCTAAACACCTCTTTGACTTCCTTGCCAAAACTACATACCTTTCAGTACATTAACTGACTACAGTGTGAAACAACACAGTAAAATATCCAGAATACATAACATGGTTCTTCCAATAAATTTTAAAAAAAGTCTATACCATCAGGTTGAAAGGTGCTAATGGAAGTGATTTGTTTGTAACTGTCTCAGATGTTGTCAAATAGTCATCATTTGAAGTGATCTTGCAAGGGCCCTGAAGGATGAAAGAGGAAGTTCACATTGCAGAGGCAATGATGTGCAGCTATTGATCATCTAAGCTGAGCTCTGTAACCAGCTTCAATGCTTCCCAAAAAAGCAGGTGTATAAATGTACACCCACCCCTCCACCACTGCTGCACCATGGTTCTTTGTTTAGTGGCAGACAGACAAAGAATCCTTTTTCTATACTGTGATCCTTTAGCAGAAGTAATGGATCAGTATCCTCTTTAGATAAAAAGCTTTGATGCAGCAATGAAGAGGCTGCAGAACCACAAAGGGATAGTCTCCCTCTTTGAGCTAAAAAAAGTAGCCATTGGTGCTTTGGGTCTGATCTTCCCTATAAGGTCTTGCCCCTTTTATTAGTAAAATACCTGAATATTGAAGGGCTGGTGTTCAATTATGTATATGAAATTCCAATACAATGCCTGGTGGATCTGAGCCAAAAATACCGGCATCTCTCAAGTCTTTGAGAAGTCATAGGTCTAGCAGAAGAGAACAAATATATGCTGCTCAAATCAATGCATAAATTCTTTGCAGCTGCTCTCTGCTCTTCAGGGAATGAGTCCAACTGGGCTTAATGTGTCACCAAAGTGAAATGCTGTAATGGAACACAACAGCTGAGCAAAGATTTTGTCGCACAAAAAACAAATAGGAGGGAGAAAACAAAAACAAATTAAAAAAGCCACTTTTCTCTCACAAATATCTACTCTGCAACCTTTTTTAGCCTTCACTTTCTGCTTCCCTGGATTTGTATCCTTAGTTAATTCCAGAACTGCAAAGGGCAACACAGAATCAACCAACAAATACTGATTTGACATCAATATGTGCTGCTCAATTCCTCCTAGGTGGAACGGAGTCAGGGAAAGGTTCGTTGCCCCTTCCCCAGACTGAGATCACTCCAATCTAGGGAAGAGCATTTCCATACCACCTGACTCCTCCCAATCCCTGACTCCCAGCAGTAGGGAACGTGCAGGTATTTGTTTCTGCACAGGAAACTCTCATGAAGGAGAGCTCTTCCTTGCTGAAAAAGGAAGACCTCTCTCTCATATCTGGGATGTTTCCTGCAAGAAATTGAGGTAAAGTGTGAATTTATAGCATCGTAACTACCCTGTTGTAACTGGCTGCATGCTCTTATGTCCATGAAAGACAGTGCAGGCTTCAAAAGTCAAGTAAGTTACCTCATTTACTGTGGGAAACAGCATGCACACAGGCAGTCCTTTAGAAAAGCTGATGCACTCAATGCGTGCGTGTAAGTGCCTTCATTGCTCCCCAAAAAAGGGTACAGGCAACCAACTGAAGGTTTAGGCTTCAGCTGTCTAGTCCTTATCCAAAGAGCAAGGATATAACAGATTATGATTTCAGACAGTACAAGACTTTCCCTAAGCACATCAGACATCCAAAACAGAAACAGAGCCACGACAGAAATGAATCTTTTGGACCTCCAGCAAGAAAATTCACCTCCTGGGAATAATCAGAGGCTGCATGGAAACTATACCATTTAACATCAAACTAATGGAAAACAAGATATAAACTAGTTCATGGATATGACAAGTACAGTAGAACCTGGATACTGCATAGAGGTAGGTTCATAATCCCTCTACCAAGATGAGAGTGAGTTTACATACCAACTCGGTCAGAGAGATCCACAGCAAACAGCTGTTAAGCCCCAGCTGAGTGGAGAACAGGTACCCTCCAATATAAAAACCTCCAAAAACAGTTGAGTAGCTTAACCTTAATTTGATATCCAGTTGTGAATTAAGCAAATCCCTTAGATATGGTTTGGTTAGTGCTTTGTGATGCTCAAAAAAACTGATGTAGCTGATGAATGCAGTAACAAATAAACCAGTTTAAGTGATCAAAAACTGGTTTAAACCTGTAACAGAACAGAAGTTCAGTGCACATAAACCAGTTTTAAAATGGCTGAAATGGGTTTAAGATGCACTGGTTTAAGAAGAACTTCTTCACAGTTAGAGTAGCCAAAATCTGGAACGGGCTCCCAAGGGAGGTGGTGCTCTCCCCTACCCTGGGAGTCTTCAAGAGGATGCAGGAGTAGGGGTTGACATCTAGCATCTAGTTGGGGTCATCTAGACCCAGCACTCTTTCCTGCCTATGCAGGGGATCGGACTCAATGATCTATTGAGGCCCCTACTGACCCTAACATCTATGAATAAACCCGGTTGAACACAGTATCAGACTTAACTGGTTTGGGTCAAACTAGTTAATGGAATTTCTGTCCCAGACCCGTTTCCTGGTTTAACAATCAGAGTCCTCCAGCTTCCCAGCATGCTTTTCAGCCCTGGGCTGGGCTGGGCTGTCTGCTCCAGAGAGGAGAACTGGCCCCACCCCTCTGCTCTCTAGCCAGAGCAGGGGCAGGGCCAGGGCCAGGTGCTGGCCTAGCATGGCCTCCTAAGATGAACAGGGCCATGCTGACTGGTGTCTGGCCACTTCTAGCCCCTGCCACTGGACCTTTTGGTGGGGAGGGACACTGACAGGGCAGCAGTCCCTGTCATGGTGTCCTGGGGAGCACAAGCCTCTTCCCAGTGGTGACAGTGGGACTGCACTGCGAGTAGAGCAGGCAGAGCTGCCACAGCCTGCGTAGAGTAAGCAGCAGCAGCGGTGGTGCTGGGGGGAGGGGAGAGCAGAGGGGCTATGGCCACCCCAAAATTCATCTTGGCCCCTATAGCCACACCTCCAAGCCCTGCCACTACCGCTTGCCCCATGCAGGCTGCAGCAGCTCTGCCTGCTCCACTCCTGCCCACAGTGCAGCCCTCCCACCGGGAAGAGACTTGCGTTCCCCAGGACACCATGACAGGGGTTGTTGTTCTGTCATCGTCCTTTCTCCCTGAAAGGTCCATCGGCAGGGGCTAGGAGAGGCAGCCAGACACTGGTCAGCATGGCCCCCTGAGGTGAAGGGGGCAGGGAAGAAGTTTATTCCCTGCTCCCTCACCTCTCCCACCTGGGAACTTCAGCTGGGGTCTGCCTGGCCAGAGCCGAAAGACAGAAGCAGTGGCCAAGATTGGCCGACCCCAGCTGTGATCCCCCAGAAGGAGAGGGGGAAATAAACCCTCTCCCTGCTCCCTTCGCCTCAGAGGGCCATGCCAGGCCAGCATCTGGCTATGCCCCAGACAGCATCAGCGGGGAAGTCAAAGGTATAGCACAGCCTCATGCACCAGGTACCAGGTGCAGGGCACTACCTCTGTGGCTTCCCCACCGCCACTGCTATCTGCCCTCCTGGTGGTCAACTACAGTTCAGTGGAGCACATAGCGCCAAACAGCATGGGCAGGGTGGGCTTGCCTGATGTCAGTGGGAAAGCTGTAGGGGTAGTGTCCCACTCCCCCAGCTGCACACTCACCACAGCTTGGCTCTGCCCCAGGCTAGTGTGGACACACTGAAGCCCCTTCCATGCCTCCCTTCAGTGTGGATCCCTCTGCTCAGTGGGACTCACATCCAGGATGAAGCCATAGCCACCACAATCCCTCTCTGCATGCTCCCACCTGTGCTGGGTTCAGATGACCCCAGCCAGATGCCCATCTAACCTCTTGAACACCCCCAAAGTAGGGGAAAGCACCACCTCCCTTGGGAGCCCATTCCAGACCTTGGCCACTCCAACTGTGAAGAAGTTCCTCCTAATGTCCAGTCTAAATCTGCTCTCTGCTAGTTATGGCCATTATTTCTTGTAACCCCCAGGGGCACCTTGTGACCCCCAGGGGCGAGTAGAGCCTCACCAATTCCCTTCTGCGCCCCCATGATGAATTTATATGTAGCCATAAGGTCGCCTTTCAACCTTCTCTTTCAGAGGCTGAAGAGGTCCAGGTGCCCTAGTATCGCCTCATAGGGCTTGGCCTGCAAGCCCTTAACCATACGAGTGGCCCTTCTCTGGACCCTCTCCAGGTTATCCACATCCCTCTTGAAGTGTGGCGCCCAAACAGCTCCTTGGCTGTTTGTCATGCATCCGCTGATGCATGATGAAGTGTAGTTAGCTTTTCTGATGACTTCGTCACACTGACAACTCACGTTCATCTTGGAGTCCACTAGGACTCCAAGGTCCCTTTCCACTTCCATGCTACTGAGCAGGTCATTTCCTAGGCAGTAGGTGTGCTGGACATTTTTCCTCCCGAGATGCAGCACTTTCCATTCCTCCTTGTTAAATTGCATTCTATTGTTTTCTGCCCTTCTGTCCAACTTGTCCAGGTCTGCCTATAGTTGTTCCCTGCCCTCCGGTGTGTTCAGTTCTCCCCACAGTTTTGTATCATCTGCAATCTTGGACAGAGTACACTTCACTCCCTTGTCCAAGTCACTGATGAAGACATTGAAGAGTATCAGTCCAAAGATTGAGCCCTATGGGACCCCACTGCCCACGTCCTTCCAGGTTAATACCAACTCATTCACCACCACTCTCTGGGTTCGACCCTCTAGCCAAATTGCCACCCAGCAAGTCACAGCCTGTGTAATCATCCAAGTCACAACATCTTAACTTGTTCACCAGTATGGGGTGGGATACTGTATCAAAGGCCTTCCTGAAGTCTAAGTAGATGATGTCAACCCCTACTCCTGCATCCAGGTGTTTTGTAGCCTGGTCATAAAAAAAGACTAGATTAGTCAGGCATGATCTACCTGCTACAAACCCGTGCTGGTTTCCCCTCAGCATAATTTTTCCTGGTGGGCTCTCACATGTATGAGCCTTAATAATCTTTTCAAAGACTTTGCCAAGGATGGAGGTGAGACTGACTGGCGTATAGTTGCCTGGATCCTCCTTCCTCCCCTTCTTGAAAATAGAGACCACGCTGGCCCTTTTCCAGTCCTCCAGGACTTAGCCCATGTGCCGTGAGTGTTCAAATATTCCCGTCAGTGGCTGTGCAATGATGTCATCCAATGCCTTCAGTACCCTCGGATGGAGCTCATCCGGGCCTGCTGACTTAAACGCATCCAGTTCTTCCAAATGACTCTGCAACATGTCAGGGTCAATGCTTGGTAGTCTGGTGCCCTGCTGTTGTCTCTCTACAATCCCATTGTGAGACTTGTCTTGCCCCTCATTTAGGAACACTGAAGCAAAGAACTCATTGAGGAGTTCAGCCTTGTCCCCCCTGTCTGTCATCAATTGCTTTTGCCCATTCAGTAGCAGTCCTATTCTGCCCTGGGCCTTTCCTTTACTCCCTATATATCTGAAAAACAATTTTTTGTAATCCTTAACTTGGGATGCCACCTTCAGCTCCACGGTAGCTTTGGCCTTTCTAACTGCCTCCCTGCAACTGCGAGCTGAGGAGGTATACTTCTCTTTAGTAACCTCTCCCTGTTTCCACTGCTTATATGCCCCCCCCCCTTTTACCCTTAGGCTACTCTGGATTTCTCTGTTCAGCCAGGGAAGCCTCTTGGCCCCTTTCTCCATTTTCTTCCACATTGGGGTCATCTCCCTCTGTGCTGGAAGGATCGTTTCCTAAAGTCACAGCCACCCTTCCTGGGCTCCCATCTCACTAAATCTCTTACTCTGCAGTGTGTCATTGACTAAATGCCTAAGTCTGCTGAAGTCAGCCTTCCTAAAGTCTAGCACTTCTATCCTACTAGTTATCTTACCCACTCTACACCTTATGATGAATTCTATTATTTGGTGATCACTGTCCCCCAGGTGACCACTGATCTGTAGGTCCCCTACCATGTCATCCCCTGT
>JAGPOW010003316.1:163490072-163504189 GCA_030014935.1 Caiman crocodilus
GAGGAGGGCCACTAGATTGATATGCGGGCAGCAGGATAGGCCTTATGAGGAGCATCTGAGGGACCTGAACCTGTTCAGCCTCAGTAAATGGAGGCTGAGAGGGGACCTGATGGCTGCCTATAAACTGCTGAGGGGTGATCAGCAGGAAATAGGGCAGGCTTTTTTTTCCTGGGCACCACCAGGGGTAATTAGGACCAATGGTCACAAGTTACTGGAGAGCAGGTTTAGGTTGGACATTAGGAAACATTACTTCATAGTTAGGGTGGCTAGGATGTGGAACCAGCTTCATAGGGAAGTTGTTCTTGCTCCTACCTTGGGCATCTTCAAGAGTAGATTAGATAGGTACTTGGCTGGGGTCCTGTGACCCTGGCATGCATTCCTACCATTGGTGGGGGGGGTCAGACTAGACAGCCTGCTTTAGGCCCCTTCTGACCCTAAATACTATGATACTATGAATGAGCAGAGGAAATTAAAACTAATTAAAATATTATTTATTTATTACACTTTCTGTGCCTAATATTTCAAGGGCTCACCATAATAAATCTAAATTCACTTAGAATAGTCTATTTAAAAATTCACCCTGACAGGATCTCTTGCTATATCAATGAGTTTCGATATTATCTTCAAAAGTATCCTCTGTTTTAAATGAGAATGTTGTTAACTAATAGTTATTATTGCAGATGCAGGAATACAAGAGATAAGAGATACATTTTTACTTTCTGCATGCTTTTTCAACTGTTTTAGCAGTACTGCTTCAACTCAGATCATACCCCATACCTAAATTGAAGTGGGTAATTGAAACTACAGGAAATGGTTACTGCTTATAGACTGCCACACTATAACAAGACATTTAAAATTCAGCCAGAAAGCAGATGTAGAGTAAAGGCATGAAAGACTCCAAACAATGTACAATTCTTCTGAATAATACTAATAGTGTTGGCTATTAGTAGGGACTAGCTGAAACAGCTCATTCTAAACTGCTTGGAGGTCTTTGAACAATTGGCAGGCATTCAAATTAACAGCTGTTACTGAAATCAACATCCTCATCCTTCCTAATCCCTAAAAAAATGACAAGTTTACTTTAAAAGCATTCCTATGGCATTAAAAAATGTGACTGAAACTTCAGAACTCTAGACAGGCAGAATTGTACCAACTAAAGACAAAATAAAGTCTTCATACATTCACAGATATTAGAGATGAAAAACCTGTTCAATCATCTAATGCATCTTCCTGGAAATGTGGGACTGTTTCTCCTGCTTTGTCTACCATCTTCACCAAATTCATTTAGGAAAAAATCCTCACAAATGGCTGATTCTACTTCCTTTTGGAAAGTTTACACAGCTGAATACATCTGGCACAGAATACTTTTCTTCCTTGTTAGCCCCACAAAATTGCCCTTTGTATGTTTCATCACTACTAATTGAATACAGAGCTTTTCATGCATGCCTGTTAAAGCCCCCTATAAAGAAAGTCAACTATGATAATCCTCATATCAAGGAGGAAAACAACAGACTTGCCAAAGGTCACACAGTAAGTTAGTGATAAGATCAGGAAAATAAGTCTCCTAAATTCCAGCTCTATAACCTACCCATTAAAACTATACGACTACTTCTAATAATATGTCTTTGCATCTTTGATGTTAATGCTTTCCAGACAAGGCAGGGATTTGGGAAAGCAGGGATTCGGCTTCCTCAACCATGGGATGTTGTTCCAGGAAGAAGGATTACTAGGAAGAGATGGGATCCACCTGATGAAAAGAGGAAAGAGCATTTTCACAGACAGGCTTGCTAACCTAGTGAAGAGGGCTTTAAACTCAGTTTGCTGGAGGATGGCGAACAAAGCCCTGAGGTAAGTGCGGAAAAGGGGAGAAATGGAGGAAGCAGAATCAGGAGTGGACAATAGGAGAGGTTTCATTCTTCCTGAGAAAGTAGGGCAACTAGTTAGTCACCTCAGGTGGCTGTACACAAACACACAGAGCCTGGGAAACAAGCAGAAAGAATCAGAAGGCCTCATACAATCAAGGAACTACGACGTGATTGGAAAACAGAGACTTGGTGGGATAGCTCACATGACTGGAGCACTGTCATGGATGGGTACAAAACGCTCAAGAAGAAAAGGAAGGGGAAAAGAGGAGGAGGAGTTGCACTGTATGTAAAAGAGCTGTAAGATTGCTCAGAGCTCCAGTATGAAACTAGAGATAGGCCTGTAGAAAGTCCCTGGGTTAAGATTGGAGGGAAGAGCAACAAGGGTGAGGTTGTGGTCTATAGACCACCAAACCAGAAGGATGTGGTAGATGAAGCTTTCTTCAGACAACTAGCAGTAGCTTCCAGATCACAGGCCCTGGTTCTTATGTGGGACTTCAGTCACCGTGGCGTGATGGAAAGGCAATACAGCAATGCACAGGAAGTCCAGGAAGTTTTTGGAGACCATTGGAGATAACTTCCTGGCACAAGTTCTGAAGAGATCAACTGGGGACCAGGCTCTTAACCTACTGTTCATAAACAGGGAAGAATTGATGGGAGATGCTGAAGTGGATGGCAAGTTGGGCAGCAGTGACCCCAAAATGACTGAGTTCAGGATTCTGACGAAAGGAAAAGGAGAGCAGCAGAGTATGGACCATGGACTTCAGAAAAGTAGACTTTGACTCCCTCAGGGAACTGATGGGCAGGGATTCTCTGGGAGGCCAGTCTGAGGGGGAAAGAAGCCCAGGAGAGCTGGCTGCATTTTAAAGAAACCTTACTGAGGGCACAGGAACAAACCATCCTGATGTGCAAGAAGAATAGCAACCAGCTTGGCTTAGCAAAGAACGCTTTGGTGAGGTTAAACAGAAGAAGGAAGCTTGCAGGCAGAAACTTTCACAAACAACTTGAGAGGAGTATAAGAATATTGCTTGGGCAGGCAGGGGTGAAGTCAGGAAGGCCAAAGCATAATTAAAGCTGCAGTTAGCAAGGGACGTGAAGGATAATGAAGAGTTTCTATAAGTATGTTAGCAACATGAGGAAGGTCAGGGAAAGTGTGGGTCCCTCACTGAATGCCTAGTGACAGATGAGGAGGAAAAGGCTGAAGTACTCAATGCCTTTTTTCACCTTGGTCCTCACAACCAAGGTCAGCTTCCAAACTGCAGCAGTTTGGGGAGGAGGTCAGCAGCCTTCAGTGGTGTAAGAACAGGTTAGGGACTATTTAAAAAAGCTGGATGTGTACATGTCTCTGGGGCCAAATGCAATGCATCCAAAGGTGCTGAGAAATTTGGCTGATGTAATTTCAGAGCCACTGGTCATTATCATTGCAAACTCTTGCTGATCAGAAGAGGTCCTTGATGATTGGAAAAGGGATAATGCTCCAAAGGGAAGGAGGAGGATCCAGAGAACTACAGACCAGTCAGCCTCACCTCAGTCTGGAAAAATCATGGAGTAGGTCCTCAAACAATCCATTTCTAAGCACTTGGAGATGGTGGTGATTAGGAACAGTGAGCATAGATTCAACCAAAGGCAACTCATGTCTGACCAACCTGATTGCCTTCTATGATGAGATAACTGGCTCTGTGGATGCAAGGAGACCAGTGAATGTGATATACTTTGACTTTAGCAAGGCATTTGATACCATCTCCTGCAGCATTCTTGCAAGCAAGCTGAGGAAATATGGGTTGGATGAATAGACTGTTAGGTGGATAGAAAGCTGGCTCGATTGTCAGACTCAATGGGTACTAATCAATGGTTCAATGTCTAGCTGGCAGCCGGTATCAAATGGAGTGCCCCAAGGATTGGTCCTGGAACCGGGGAATCAGTTTTGTTCAACATCTCCATTAACGATCTGAAAGATGGGATGGATTACACTCTCAGCAAGTTCGCAGATGACACCAAGCTTGGAAGTATGGTAGATACACTGGAGGGTAGTGCTAGGATTCAGAGTGGCCTAGAAAAATTGGAGGATTGGGTCAAAAGGAATCTCACAAAGTTCAACAAGTGCAAAGTCCTGCACTGAGGGTGGCAGAATCCCATGCATTGCTACAGCCTGGAGACTGACTGGCTCAGCAGCAGCTCTGCAAAAAAGGACCTGGGTGTTACAGTAGACAATAAGCTGGATGAGTCAGCAGTGTGCCCTTGTTGCCGAGGCGGCTAACAGTATACAGGGCTGCATTACTAGGAGCGTTGCCAGCAGGTCAAGCGAAGCAATTATTCTTCTCTATTCTGCACTGGTGAGGCCACATCTGAAGTACTGTGTCCAGTTTTGGGGACTCCACTATAGAAAAGATGTGGATAAGTTGCAAAGAATCCAGGAGAGAGCAATGAAAATGGTGAAGAGGCTGGGACATGTGACTTCTGAGGAAAGGCAGAGGGAACTGCATTTATTTAGTTTGGAGAAGAGAAGACCGGGAGGGGACTTGATAGCAGTCTTTAACTACCTGAAGGGTGGTTTTCAAAGAGGACGGAGCTAGATTGTCCTCAGTGGCGGCAGATAATGGTCTCAAATTACAGCAAGGGAGGTTTAGGTTATTAGGAAAAACTCTCACTAGGAGGGTGGTGAAACACTGGAACAAATTACCTAGAGAGGTGATAAAGTCTCCATCCTTGGAGGTTTTTTCTTTGTTTTGTTTTTTTGTTTTTGTTTTTGTTTTTTTTACAGCCCAGCTTGACAAGCCCTGTCTGGAACGATCTAGCTGGGAATGGTCCTGCCTTGAGTAGGCGGTTGGACTAGATGACCTCCTGATATCCCTCTTCCAACCCTAATTGTCTACGATTCTATAAATTTAAAGATCTGTGTTCTTTCTACCATCGTTCTTTGTCATCACGTACCCCTCAAATTAATTTTCCCTGATAATGTTCTTTCCCTTTTTCTTTTGAATTGTACCCAATTTGTTAATATCACTATTACTTTCTACTTGAGTTTCAAGTTCTCTTTGCATTGAATAATTCTGGCTCTAAAGTTGGGAGTTAAAACAGGGAGGAAGGGAGATCAAATGCTTGTTTGCAGATGTTCACCACCCTTGCTCTGTTTGTGAGACCTCCAATCAGCAGTGGAATCTCTCTCCTTGAATTACAAACTGCCAAACAATTTTAAATCCTTCCACCTCCATGCTTCAGGTACCCCCACTTTGCTTCCCTGAAAGTCATCTTGGCCCTCCTACCATGTTCTTTACTTCCTAATTCCCCTGTTGGAGTTCCCTCTTCTCCCTGTAGTTACTCATGATTACATCTCTCCCGCACTTCTCAAACACATGAAGAGGAGTTTTATTTCTCCTTTCCATGTGCTGGGAGATAGAATCTGTTTTCCCTCTAAATGCTGAAGACAAACAGTCACTGTTTCTCCAGTACTCCTTCTCCTGACCTCTTTTCCTGTTGGCAAACTAGCTTTCTCAATAGGGTGAGGAACTAACTACTGATTCCTTCCCTGCCAATATAGATAAAAGAGAATGGTCTCCCCTGCCAATATAGTTATGTGCAAGTCCTTGTGCATTATTTCCCTGTACCAACTGATGTTTGCAGTTTTTCTATATTTAGAATTATCTGTTAATTTAAGTATTCCAAATCAGTATGAATTAAATCCAGAACCCCATAAAACTTCAGTGAACACCTTTATCCACTGAGTATATTGTCATGTATCAGTTCCCTCTTAATAAATTGGTCTTAAATAATTTCTGATCCAAAAAGACAGCATTGTTTCTAATTTCAGTAAATCTGACCTAGCATTTTAAGCACGCTCTCATAAATTAGATTTAAACTATCACATCCAATTACTGGGCATTATATTACTGCACTTATTTTACAGGATAATTTTATGGTTTCTACCATACAGTAATCAAGCAAATTTAGCTGGTATGATGTATTCTTTATAAACACATTCCTGCTAGCTGTTCACAAGTTCATTACTCTCTGGATATCAAGAGAAAATAACCACTTAATCTTTATTACTTTACTAAGAATAGAAACTAACTTAAGGGATTATTATTGCTCAGATCACTGTAATGTTTCTGGACAGTTACTATCTTTACTTTAGGACTACTGTTCATTATTCTAATTGTTTCAGTGTTTCTTCATATTTCCCTAGGCACTTTAATTCATGCAAGTCTTCCTATTCTTGGTGCTAAGCTCTTTGAGGCAGAGACTGTCTTTGTTGTTATGTATGTGTACAATGCCTATGCAATGAGGCCTCGATTCTCCAAGACAAGAACCACTACGATACAAAACAATTTTTTCCTCTCCAATGAGCCACAGCTTTTCAATGGTATAATGAATGTATTCATAATGGCCTGAAGGACGTACATCATCCAAAAAGCATATATACAGATCTTCCAAGTAGCACATTACCTGCTCTTTACTAAAGTATTTCTACAGGGGCTGTGACTTACTGACTGTAAAGCATTCTATTTGGGAAAGCAGACTATAATGGTTAAGATTTAAATGAAAATAGTTTGTTCCTCTTAGCACTGGGTTTCCAATTTTTATCTTCTCCTCATGTTACCTCTGTTTGAATACAAGACAGCAGTGAAGCTGGCTTAGATATCCCTGGAGCAATTTCCTTTTTTCTGACAAGAATTTTCCCATTTTGTTTTTATTCTGCAGTTCTGTGAACTTGCATCCCTTCCCACCTCCAGAACTCCAAGAATTATTTGATGGTCTAGTGATGTTATAAAGGAGATCAAGGCTTTAAACACAGGGGAAAAAACAATCTTATGGCAGTGCTTGTAGACCAGATGGCTTTTTACATCAGGTCTTATAAACCCATCTCCACACTTCCAAAAATCTAATGGAGGGAAGACCAACTATTGCACCTGACTGATCATATGAATGTAGAGAACTTTCTTAATTTCTAACAGAACTACCTTTCCTTAAAAATTAACCAGGGCTTATAGGTACTTCAATGAATTAGAATCCCAAGGATAAGTTTCATTGATTTTTCTTATTTTCTTTTCTAATAGAGACTGGGTGTTCCAGTTCTTTTGGCAATATCAACAGGTGTGCTTGAGAAAAATTATATTCCCACTGATTTCCAGGAAGCGAATCCAAATGTCATAAAATCCTTTGTATAAAAATGAGAAAGATTTCTCCCTACTATGTCAATGTAAATGTTGTAAGTTATCAATACAGTATATACAACTGACTCAGCTCAACTAATAACATTAATCAAAGTAAAGCCAAGGGAACACAGTTAGAAAGATCATTTGTTTCTTCCTTTGCACCATTAAGAAAACATATAGTTCATACATTGGTTTGTGCGAACAATGTTTAACCTGATTCCTTGAATACACTGACAGCATAGTACTCGTCAGACAAAGCCTTGGATATATTAATATAAAAAAAATCTTCTCTCTCTCCTGCCTTGGTCTTTATTGCAACAAAAGGATTTTAAACATTTTAATATAAAACAAAATTAAGTAATGTTGGTGCTCAAAGCACATTACTAGTATTGTAAAATGTATTTTGGAGTTTAAATCTCTACATTTTCTAAAATGATGGATCATTTCTTTCCTCATGTGTAACAAATAAAAAGTATTGTATTGTGTTCTCTTATTGAAAAAAGATTTTTAAAGGAATTTACGATACTAGCCATTTCTAAATCTTTGATTCGTCTTCTCATTATGTAGAAGCCTAATTTCTCCTGCTTTTTCCTGACATGTTTGTGAACACTTTTCAACTAACATCAACTGATTTACTTCTCTGCTCTACTAACCTTTTCCTTCCAAGCCCACTATGGCTGACTGGTCTTGCTAGACTTCTCTGGCCCACTCGCCATCCCCAGTAACACCTTCCTCATTTACAGTATGTTTTTGGGGGGTGGAAAATGGGGTTAAAATCTCTAATCTTAGAGCATTGCTCCTTACAGCAGTTAAATTCCTATTTTTTTCTTTCTTCTTTAGAACTGTGATCTGCTGTACATTATTTGTTATAGCTTAAAACCTCCTGGTATTCTCTCACATTAGCATATTTTAGTATTTTATTTCATTGAACCATATTTTTTACTTTTGTCTTATTTAGGCAAAGCCCGTTTACTTGAAATCTAATATTAACTACTACAATTTAAGAACCCATTTTTACTGCACTGAATGCATTTTGGAGCCGTAAGTTCTAAGTACTCCTCTCCTCTCATTTCAGTCAGAAAGAAGATGATCCAAGAAGACTTCTCATATAACAACCACCTTCCTTTTTTGAATCAAAGTTGACCTCTCCCTAAATTATTCCAATATTTATTCACCAGTAGACTTATCAAACTCCTCCTCTCTTTAGAATATTGGCTTAGTCTTATTAAAATAAGTGATTCTAGGTTGTTTTTTTTGGGTTAGGACACTCCATGCACCAGAGAGCCTGCTCAAAAATGTAAGAAAGTTGTAACACCATGTCAGCATAGTTCCATGGTGTGGAACTATGGAAACATCTACATTAAAGCTTTCAGGGGATTCATACAAACAGCAAAGGATTCAAATGTGGTTCCAAAAATTTTTGTTATTTGAGAGTGCTTAGCAGCAAACATAATTGTTAATCATGTTACATTTTAATACTGATACACAAAGTGATTTTGGCCATCACTATTGTAATTATTTTTTAAAATTGATCTGAATGAGGATAAGCTTCTCTTCTGTTTACTCTTGACATGGATATGGCTAATTAACTATACACAGAATGGCAGTTTACTCTGTTGTTTTCTCTTGAACAAATGGTGACCAGATTAAAGTATCAACAAAAGATGCTGACATATTAATCCTGTTCTTACTGTGACGACTGCTCATCCTGCACACAGGGCTTTCCAGATGGCTCCATGGGAATGGGGATGTTCAGGGGTGGGCATAGGGGAAAAAAAAATAGCATTCCATACTGTTTGAAACATCTGTTCAACTACCTTAATATTTAAAATCTTCTAATATTCTCATCAACTGTGCTATACCTTCATTAATAATTTTATAACACTAAATAAATATTATGAGAAAGATGTCTTTTCAAAGAATACAGCACCTAATGACTCTTGATTTAGTACTAGTATTTATTTACAGTTTTCACTATAAAATGAAAATTGTATTTAACATTTACATTATTTATTTTGATAAAAGCAAACCATAAGATTATACTTTCTACCAGTTTAAAAAAATTAAAACAAAACAAATTGCACAATGAAACAAAAAAACCTAGATAAAATTAAGCCGTGGACAATAATGTAAAACAGGTGAAATCACTTTGATTTTAGCCCTTATTCTTTGTGCATTTAACAGAAATACATCTATAAGTATACAACAGGCTGCAAGTACTTAGAAGCAAATTTGTTTCCTCCTACCCCCATCAGCCCTGTATTTAAAGTTTTCCACTAATGGGAAGTGTCAGCGCGGGGTTTGGATGCTTGGGGACTCAAGAATGAGACAGGTGATTGATCTTAAGGCATTTTATTGGTTATATACTCACAGACACTCGGCCAGCAAGGTGCCGGCCGAGCAGAGAAGTAGAAGCTTAAGCAGGAGGGGGCGGATGCTCTAGCGGCGGGTTGGGGCCACGCTCCTCTACAGACTCTGTCTTGTGGAGTTGCCGGCCGTGGGAAGAAAGCAGGAGCTCAAGCAGGAGAGGGCGGATGGTTTAGCAGCGGGTCGCGGCTGCGCTCCTCACAGGCTACAGAGTTGCCGGCCATGGGAAGAAAGCAGGAGCTCAAGCAGGAGGGGGGGCGGATGCGTCAGCAGTGGGTTGTTGTTAGCGGGTTCACGAATATCGGGTTTACAGGTATGGGACACGTGGGGTGATCAAGCCCACGTCTGACTAGCGGCAAGGTCCCGGAGTTACTCTCCACCTTCAGGGCGGGAGCTTTCTTTTATACTAGGGATTAATGCGAGGAGTTCTTTTGTGCTCGTGAGAAAAGGTTTCGCGGGCTTTTTCCCTGGTCAGGCATTGATTGGTGATCACAGGTCTTGGCTTCCGCAGTGAAGCTTTGCCGTTTATGTTCTATTTTTAGTAAGGCCATGTTATATTGGGGTTTTTTTCCCTTTACCTGCCATAGTGGCACACCACTTTACAGTGCTCACTAATTTTGACAGGAAGATCTTATTTCTTCAATAAAAACAAACAAAACCAAACAATTTATAAGTCATTGATCACATTTTTTCCACAAGAACATATACTGTCTGAATGTGGAGTCTTAATGCAACCTGCCTGTGATAACAGATCTCAGTGAAGCAAATTACAGTCTAGTAATGGACTCTCATTGCCTGTAGTTTTGTACCACAGTTAGATGGATTCTAGGCCAAACTAATATTTTATTAATATCTCAAGAAAGGGGAAATTCAAAGAAGTCTCACTGCCTGTATATCTGTCTGTATGCTTCTATCTTTAGCTGCTTACATACATTAAAAAAGCAAAAACAAAAAAAACAAACAACACTTTAAACTCCATGTGCTCCGCAACTCAGCCCAGCCCAGCCCAGCCCAGCCCGTGCCCAGAAGAGGCATCACATTAGCTGGACCCAGCTCACCCAACATCTGTATAGATCAGGCATTTTAGTGGGGCTTTTATCTAATAGCTGATTCAATCAGCTATTAGATAAAAGTGCCAAAAAGCCCCACTGAAGCACCCAGACCATACAGACATTGTGGAGCTGGGTCAAAATAATGCACTGCTTCTTCCAATAAATTGCAGGGGGGGGAGGGAGGGGAATTTTATTTATTTATTTATTTTTACATCTGTAAGCAGCCTTTAAAACTTAAATTTGTGTCCTGTTAAACATACAGGGGAAATTCTCTGTCAGTGATTCTGTGTTCATTTCCCAGGCCATTTATCTGGAAGAGAACATAGGTATCATTTAAACATCCAAACAAGAGTTTATTTGGAAAAAAAAGAGGCTTCTCAAATGTACTTCTTAGGGCATCTGGTAAACAAAGATCCAGTTTTCATGCAATAATTTAAACTTCTTAAATGAGCTAAGGTGCTCACATTAATCAGTCCCATATCAGAGCATGGGAGGCTCCCACTGTAAAATAAGGTAGGGATAAAAGCTGTCTTTGTAAAATTATTAAAGATCTTTATTTTTGTATGAACTGTAGGATCAGTAACCCAGAGTTGCACTTGATATAGTAAGTACTTTAGATAAATAGATCTTTAGTGCTGCCAGTACCACCTTCCTACATATCTTATTGCAAAAGAATAAAACTCCACCCATCACTTGTTTCGTTCACAAGCTTTGACTTGCAATGTGCTCAGTCCCGCTCAGATTTTTGTTAAAATAGATTCCAAGGTATTTAAATGAAGACACTAACTTATTTTCTTGTAAAAGCCAAACTCATTTCCTTGTTTCAATACTAAAACTCAACACCTAGGATTTAGCACTGCTGATTTCCAAGCTATTTGAGATTGTGATATTAATAATGTGACATCTGCATAAACCAAGACAAGTATAGGGTCATTCAAAACCATGGGTGCATGGTATTAATTCTCTGTTAGGATGTTATAAATAAAGTATAAATTAAAAAGTAAAAAAAGCAAGCAAACATCACTGTTGTACCACTGTCTTAGTCAGCAAACTACTGAACAGAGCACCATCGATCCCCCTAACACACCCTAGGTGCTGCATTTAAATGTTAAGTAAAGATTAATTGTAAGAGAGCGTTATTCACTGGCTTAAGATTGATATACTCAGTGTTTTTAAATACTCAGGCTATGCACATTTATTTCCACAGTACAACAAACAGCCATTTGCTCCTTACATTTCTTCCTTCAAGTAAGATTTCCTGAAATCATACACTATTCTGCAAATCTAATCCTTAGTATGCCAAATGCTCACAACGGTGCCTCGTTTCTCAATTACTGACATACTTTTAAATTCCTCACTTGCATATAAAGATATAGTTATATTCTTAAATTATATAGCTATAGGTATATTAATATGGATTCTTAAGATATATATTATTTAAATTCCTCACTTAGATATTCCTTAGATATAAACACTGTACAAATCAAGATTACCCTCTCTGAATGCATCCCTATGAGAAGGAAAGTGCGTTTCCCCAGGAACAAACAGCAGCAGCACCACGTGTTGTTGCTACTTGTCCCCAGGGAATGCCTACGCATGTGTGCTCTGGTGTGCAGCAGGTTAACCAAGGTCGGGTAGGGGTAACACATGGGCTGGCCCTAACAACCTTAACTGGGGCCCAGAGAGCCTCTGGGGCCTGCAGCCATGGAGATCCTGCAGCAGGGATCCTGGCCAACAGCCAAAGTAGCTCTGGCCAGCCAGGCTTCAGTTCTGAGCAGCATGCGCTGCCACCACATGCACCACCTGGCTTTTTTAAGGTGTAGGTTCTTTCGATGTCAAACCCTCCATGGCCCCAACCCCCCGCACTGCAAACAAACAGTGCAGGGAACACCAGCATGTGTGGTGCCTGCAGCACTGCAAAATGCATGTTCCTGCTTGTCTGGACTCACCCTCTATGGCTAGATTAACACTGTACATGTAACATTAAGACTTCACATTTGTGTGCTCCATAATTAAAATGGAATCACTGCTTTGTAATTACATTTACCACAGTGTCATCTTTTCTATCACTTCTTTCCCTTTAATTGTTTTCCTAATTAGGGCTTGAGCAAAAGTCTGCTGAGGCCTTTCCACTCTGCTTCAATGAACTGTGCATCAGGGCTGTTAATTACATGCATTTACATAGAAATTAGAAATAAATGTAATCCAATGGTCACAAACTCCTGGAAGATAGTTTTAGGCTGACCATAAGGAAAAACTTCTTTACTGTCTGAGTCCCCAGGACCTGGAATAGACTCCCCCAGAGATGGTACAAGCACCTACTCTGGATTCCTTTAAGTAACACTTGGATGCCTATCTTGCTTGGCAAACAAGTTTCCTTAGGTGAACTTCATATCTTTATTAAAACAACCCAAATAGTTGGAGAATAGTTATTAAGCAAGCTTTTGAGTTCAAAAACCCTTCATCAGGCTAAGGAAGTTTCAGCAGTCGGTGTGTGCTCTTCCTGGCTGGAATGAAAAGTAAAGAAGCCAGGGGCTGGGCTGGGCAGTCAGTTGCCAGGCAGATTGTAATGCATCAAAAACCCAATGTCTATGTTTAGTCCATGATCTCTAGTATCCAGCAGGTTGATGAAATGGAGCTCATAGGCTTGTCTCTGGGAAGTGTTGTGTAAGGTTCCCTTGAGGATCAGGACTGAGAGATTGCAGAGAGAGTGGCCCTCCTGTGAGAAATGTGCCCCCACCAGTAATTGGGTATTTCTGTCTTTGATAGATTTCCAGTGTGCGTTCATTCTGGTGTGCAGTTGTTGTCTGGTCTCTCCTACATATCTTCCATCAGGGCATTTGGTGCATGGGATGAGTTGTATTACATTTCTGGAGTTGCAGCTGTAAGATCCAGGGATGCTGATCGCTCTGTTGTGGGGTGTAGTAATAATGGGGGTGGTGGAGATGTGTGGGCAGGTTTTGCATTTCTTGTCATGGCACAGTCTGGATCCTTTTGGTGTGTTCTGGGCTTGAGGAAGTTTGCTTCTGGTGATGTGGTTGGCAAGGTTCAGTGCTTGTTTGACGGCTAGGATGGGTGGCTCTGGGAAGATCTTTTTAAGAATAGAGTCTCTGTCTAATATGGGTTGCAATTTTTTTGAGGATTTTCTGTACAGGTTCAAGGGAGGGGTGATACGTCATAACCAGCGGTGTGCGATTTGTGGGGGGCGTTCTTCTGTACCGCAGCAGTTCTTCACGTGGTATTCAGGTGGCTCTTTCAAATGTGCCATCTATCTCTCTGGACAAGTGTCCTTGTTGGGTTAAAGCCTTTTTAAGATTGGTGAGGTGGCAATCCCGGGTGTTCTCTTCAGTACAGATGCGGTGGCATCTGAGGGCCTGGCTGTATATCACAGCCTTTTTGGTGTGTTTAGGATGATTGCTGGTTCTGTGCAGATATGTATGTCCGTCTGTTGGTTTCTTGTATACTGTGATCTACATTTTACCCTTCTGGATACTGATCCTTGTGTATAAAAAAGAGATGTTGGTGCTGGAGTACTCTAAAGAAAGTCGGATGGAGGGATGATAATTGTTGAATTTCTGATGAAACTCAATCAGAGATTGTAGGTTTTCAGTCCAAATTATGAAGATGTCATCGATGCATCTTAAGTACAGCAAGTGTTTGATGGTGCAGTTCTTGAGGAATTC
>JAGPOW010003316.1:163504289-163519859 GCA_030014935.1 Caiman crocodilus
TGATTATTAAAAGTGAAATTGTTGTGTGTGAGGATGAAATGTATAAGGTCAGTAATATCTTTGGGCCTGTATTCTGGGTTGTAATCTTGTTCCTGTAGATATGGAAAGCAGGGTTGGATGCCATCCTGGTGTGGGATGTTGGTATATAGGCTGGTAACGTCCATGGTGGCTAGGAGTGTGTTGCCAGGAAGGTGGTCTATGTTTTTAAGTTTCTGTAAAAAGTCTGTAGTGCCTTGTACAAAATTTGCTCTGTAGATGACAAGAGGTTTTAAGATTGATTCAATGAAACCTGATATTGCCTCAGTTAGGGTCCCATGGTTGGATACGATAGGTCTGCCAGGGTTCCCTTGTTTGGGGATTTTACAGAGCATGTAAAAAGTCCCCAGGTTAGGTAGCAGGGTGATCAAGGTCTGTAGTTTTTCCGTATAGTCTTGATGGAAATGATTTGATGGTATTGATGAGTTTTTTGGTGAAAAGGGGAGTAGGATCTTCTTGTAGCTCTTTGTAGTAGGTGATGTCAGAAAGCTGTCTCTTGGCTTCCTTTATGTAATCCTCCAGTTTAGGATGACTATGGCTCCTCCTTTATCTGCTGGTTTTACTAATATTTGGTAGTTAGATCTTAGAGACTCTATCGCCTTTTTCTCTGGTAGAGAGAGGTTGTTGTGGTGGCATGATGACTGACTGCCCTTTGGGTAGGGGGCTTGACCTGATGATCTTGTGCGGTCCCTTCCAGCCCTAATGTCTATAAAATCCCACCAGGTATCTGAATTAATTTCAGGAGAATTATCTAAGAAATATATTCTACTCCATGGCCCCTTGTAGAGGTCAGGCAGGGAAAAAAATTAAACCAAAAGGCTATTTGTTATTTTCAGCTTCATTTTTGTTTTCATTGGACAGTTTGTTATAATATATGTTCCAACTCCAAGCATTACACAGAAGAAACTACTTAAAACGTTTGTTTCCTTGTAGAAATAGAATATTTAATTTTTACTTTCGGCTCCTGAGCCCCAAGAGGTGGTAACAGTGAATGCAAAAATAAGAAATTATGAGATTACTGGTTATAGAATCCTTAGTAGAATATTGGTTTCTTAGAATTCTACTAAATTTATTTTCACAAATACATCAATTTTTGTGAATTTTAAGTGACAATATTGGACGTCTAATGCCCACTGTGGGGACAGAAATAAAAGCATGATAAAGCAACAGAGAATAGACCATACCCCTTAAGAGTTCCCCTGAATCATGAATAACTTTCTAATCCCTTTAACACCTTCCAGTACTCATGGCATCATACATGCCCTTCAGGATTCCTCTCTATAACTTTCTGAATACCTATGACTACTTTTAAAGCAGTAAGAGGCATTTTTGCCAGATGTCTTCTCATTTATTTGGGAGGGAACTTGAAGAGATGTTTTCAGGATCCCCCTTTGGGATGAAATTTCCCATACTTTGTCTTAAACTCAAAGAAAAATTATTTTGGAAAGATGATGCAAAAAAATAGCAGAGAATCCATGTTTGAGTTAGATAAGCATAACAAGTTTTCCTCTTTATAAATTTTCTATTTACTCAAAAATGCCTGAAGTTTAAAACTGCATAGTTCACATCTCTGTCCATCAGCATGCTATTGCTTCTTCATCTAATTATGAACAAAACTAAATTTAGTGATTTCTGGAGTTTAAACAGAAGTCAAAATAAATGTACTTGCAACTGTGTCCAAATACAATATATAGCACATATCTCATACCAGCACATTGCTGTTTAATGTACTGGCAGTGCAATACACAAGTTGCAACCATATGGAGTTGGCAGGGCACCTTGGCCAAGTACAGACAGTCAAAAAGCCCAAGGCTGAATTGATTCAGTCTTTGCAGGTTAATTTAAGCTGTACAGATTGAACCAATTAGCAAATAAATATACATCCACTTTTGATGCAGGAAATGCAGCCACAACTGCATTAGGAGGACATTAGGAGGCACTGTTGTTCTTGCTCCTACCTTGGGCGTCTTCAAGAGTAGATTGGATAGGTACTTGGCTGAGGTCCTGTGACCCCAGCACTCGTTCCTGCCATTGGCGGGGAGGGTCAGACTAGATGGCCTGCTCTAGGTCCCTTCTAACCCTAGATACTATGAAACTGCAGTGGCTCAAGCCAGAAGCTGAGGGGTACCTGCCAGCCACTGCCAAAGGGAAGGAAAGACAGAAGCCCTCCAAGGCCGTCACCTCCTCCCTGCTCCAGAGGAGAGAGGATAGCCCTGGGCTAGTGCCTGGCCAGCACAATGGAGAGTGGGGTTTAAATTCCCTTCCTGGCCCACACAGGACTCCTAGCCAGGTCTGCAGGAAGGGGCAGGAGGGAAGTGCTTGCCAAGCTTCTGCCCCTCCTCCCCCACAAATCCCTGCTTGAGGGAGGCGAGGGCAGCCACTGCCAGACTGAGGAGGGGGTGGGGGTAAAGGTAGTGGAATTGAATTCATAGAAGCTTGAGCAAGAATAGCCCTCTCTCTGAACCGAGCATGTACTGAACACAGCGCCTTGCAACCTCAAGCACATGACAGAACCACCAAAAACCTTTGTCTAAGCTAAGATACAGCCCAGTAAAATACAGTATAATCTAACGTCAAATGGAATGTAAGAAACCAGAGCAACAAGAGAAAGCCTTGCATAAATCCAACATAATCCTGAGGACAGAGTCTCATTACAGCCCAGTATTCAAAAAGTCCTTGCTTAAGTATTCCAGTCTCCCACCTTTTACAAGTTCTGCTTTATAATGTAAATGTAGTTCTCTGCTTTCGTTGATCACACCAGCTCAAGTTGTCTGCAACCTTCTCCTGGTTCCTCCTTCTCCAGCATGTGCATGTGATGATTGTGACAGGTCTTTGCCAACACCTCCCACTTCTCAGTCAGGTCCTGCAGGGCTTGGCACCAGCACCCTAAGCTTAAAGCACCAGCAGGAGCTTGCCTGGGAGGGGCAGTTCCTCTTAGACTGTTACTCCACCCCCACCCCATACCCCCACCCCCTCTCCCCCTGCTCCAGGGGGGCAATGTCTGGCAGGGGCTGCCCCCACCCCCACGCAGACCCAGCTGCAGACACCAGCCAGGTTACCCACTCTCACTCCCTTGTCAGCCAGCCCTCACTGCTCTGGCTAGGAAGCAGAGGAAACAGCATAGCCCAGGCCAGGGCTACAAAGCATGCTGGGATGTGGGGGGAGTCTGATTCAACTTCAACCAGGAAGGGGTCTGGGACAAAAGTTCCATTATCCAGTTTGCCCCAAATCAGTTAAGTATGATACTACATTCAACCAGATGCATCTCAAACCAGTTTTGGCCATTTTGGTCTGGTACAGACTTAACCTAATTTCTGATCACTTAAACCAGTTTGTCCAACTTCTGTCCCTAGCCCTTGAGATTCAAGCCATTCCACACAATCCCCACAAGCTACATAAAATCAATATACGTTTGCAGTTAGTTTGCCCAGGTCAAGCTTGCAATTAAAAAAAAAAAAAATGCTTTTTTGTTGGCAGTCAGAGACAATAAATATGTAAATTTTAAACATATAATGAATCTCTAAAAAGGATAAATAATTCATTTTTATTAGTGGAGCTTTTTCTTAGTGGTGTATATAAGGAGATGCTAGCATTTACAATGTAATGTTGTAATGACATATCTTTGTTCTGCCAAAAGGAAAACTATTGTCTTCTCTACCTCTAGAACACTTATTTCCATTAATAGGATCAATTCACAAAATTTGCAACTGCCTGAGTTCTGGGGCAAGTAGGAAGCAAACAATAAGGATTTAGGTTTTCCTGAATATGCTGGTACCTTATCTTTAAGATTTCATTTCTTAGCCCTGGCTAGAAAAACCATACAAAGTGAGCAATAATCCAATGATCCCAGTGATTTCCTTTCCCTTGTTTCTAGAAGAGTGCATCAAAAACCCAAGTTGCCAATGACAATTCAGCCAGCACTGGATCCACTGCTACTCAGAAAACTCTCTCATTATGACTTATTTCCTTGACCTTGAATCAGCTTGTGTGGCAGCCTAGAGGTCTTGTATTCACTACTCAGTTTGAAGTTCCCAGACAGAAACCTGCTGGCCCCACTCCAATATTTTCCTTCTTCAGAGGTCCAAAGTCCCTCTGAACATTTCCCCAGCTGTCAAATACTATTACCTTCAATATTCAGGGAAGTGGGTGGCACTCAGGAAAGTGTATGACTACAAGCTCTCTCTCCCTGTGCCCACACAGATCCAGAGGCAGCAGTGCTATGGAAACAGGCAAGCTGCATCTAAAACAGTCCATAGTTTAGACACCCTACAATGCAAAGATACTTAAGAATTCTGCCCTTCCATACCTGCTTAGTCTACCATACATGAGAACGTTCCAATTTAGTGTTGCGTGGCACTAGTTCAATAACAGGATTAAGAGAAAAGTGATACTTAAAGAATGCCACTATTTAAACTCCTACTGAACCATAACATCTTCTGCAAGTTCCTTTCATACACTAAGGATTGTCCTAGCATTGTCCTACTTACCTAATGGGATTTGATGAGATTACAGCTCAAGACAGCATGACCGCAGGCACACAAATACCTTGGTAATCTGTAGTGATGAGGAAGGGAAGACAGAAAGCATACAGGATAGTTTAGAGCAGTGGTGCCCAACCTTTTCATCCATCAGGCCAGATAGGCAGTGTCTGGTCCCTCCGCAGGTTGGATTCGGCCAGTGGACTCAATCTAGTAACTGGGCAGGCACAGCAAGGACCCTTTGGTAGTGCAGAGGAGGACAAGGCATGGGGGACAGCCTGTCCTGATCCATCTCTGCGGGGGCAGGAGGTAGGGGGGGACACGCGTGGCCCAGCCCAATGGGAGAAAGGGGGCATGGCCCAGCCCAATAGAAGGAAGTTAAATCTGTTAGAATTTTTTTGCACATGTAAACTTCAAGCTTATGCCTTGCTAACTTAGATTTAGCCTATTTAACAGTGTCTTACTAGATTCCAAGCACTCGGGATATCTGCCTGGGTCAAAGCATGTTTTAACATTATTGCTATCGCTTTCTTTAGGATTCACCATACAGAGAACGTGGGGTTTAAATCCTCATGATTAAGTCCATACAATCAAAAAGCCTGAGGCAGAATCAGTTCCATCTACGCAACTTCCTAAGCTGCACAGACTGAACCGATAACCAACTGAACTAACGTTCAATTTTCAAATGGAAAAGGCAGGAGAAGGCCTGCACTGACCCAGGCCAGTAGGCAGGGGGCACTAGACTTCATTTCCCAGCCTACTGGTCATTCGAGCCCAGCCAAGCAGAGCTGTCCCCAGTTGGCTCCCCATTTGCCCCCAACCCCCTACTGTCCCCCCTGTTCAAGTGCTGGCCCACCTTGAGGAAGCATCCCCTAACCCAGAGTTGGGGGGTGGTAAGGGAAACTCTCCCCCCCTTCTCTTGCTTTAGGCACTACCACAGGAGAAAGGAAGGAATCCTCTGGACTAGGTGCCTGCCTATGCAGCCCAGCATAGGGCCACTAGGGAGCCACTGCCTTGTGGAGTTCCCCTAATCCCAGCCTGGGGGCCCCTAGCCCAGGACAACCCAGGGGAGCTGAGGGGAATTCTCCTCTCCAGCTCCCCCATGCCTCAGCCACTACCACAGGAGGGAGGGAGAAGGAGTTCCTCAAGCCAGGTGCCTGCCCATGCAGCCTTGCCCTGGTGAGATTCCCTTGACCCCAGCCCAGGGTCCCCAAGCCTGGGGCAGCCTAAGGAGGTGAGGGAAATTCTTCCCTTCCCCCTGCCCCACAGCTGCTTACCTAAGCCACTGAGTCCCAGGGACAGCCAGTGCGGCTTCTGGGAGCGGAGGGGAGTGCTCCCTCTCCCGCTTCCCCCCAGCAGCTTCTCAGACTCACAGTGGCAATTTTAAACAAGAAATGTCTTCCCACCAAAATATGGACTCTCACAAAATAGAAATTTCCATGCTGAAAAAAAATAGATTGGGGGCATATTCATTAAGAAAAACTAAAGGAAATATTTTGATTGATATTAATATCCATCCACCTGAGGAAACAGAGCCTCAGACCAGTTGCAGTTCCATGCCCATTGTGCCATCATCCTCTCCACGTGTACTCTCTCTCTCACACAGTATGGTGCAACATGGGAGATGTGCCAGGGGCAAGAAGGCTAAGCTCACAGGAGAGAAAAAAGTCCTGACACACCTGGAAATGCAACACTTATGAGTGTGTATGGCAGGAAACAGGTTAATATCAATTTTAAGAAGAATAAAGTATTTTGTTAACAATCCAATCCAATAATTAGCTTAAGGCAGGACTGTCAAACTTCTAAGTGGCTGGGTGTTGCATGCGGCTTGGGCCATGCTAGTACAAGCTGTATCAGTAGGACCATGGGCCCCTGATCCCACATGACCCTGCCTCCTGCCATGCCAAGTGCCAAGGTTACCCACCTGATGCCACATTTGTACCCCCTATGGCACCAGTCGATGCACAAACTAATAACAGTCAGATTGACTACCTCTCCTTTCCCTCAGCATCAGTATTCAAAATGGATTTTAAAATGAAAGACAGATATGCTTGAATATCTTTCAATATGTATATAACTGTATAAGCAGGTAGATGGAAATTTACAGAAAAATGTACTGAGTCTTGTTAGATTTTATTTAATTTAATTTAAGTGTGTAGAAGGCATAAATGTTTAAAGTTTATAGCTGAGAAAGCAGCATACACATTAATCTCCATTAGTACCTTTGGCTTATTTCCCACAAATCCTCCTCTTGCCCATCCCAAATTCAGATTTCAGCAAGATGTGTCAACCAGCTGCTCACTAAAGTTTAGTTCTGTCAGTGATTCCCCTTTCAAAACGCACAGAAAAAATGAAGCACTACTGAAAACATAAAAGCCAATGACTAACAAAACAGTGCTTCATTTGTAGCATTTTCAAAGAATTTTGTTGCTACATAAACTGAAATACCCATTCAGAGATACATAGCTATTATAAAATCATAATAAGCCTTAGACTGAGCAAAGCTGTTGGTCTTTTCTCCCAAAATCCCTATTCACAGCTTGCAGGCTGGAAATCAGTGTGCCATGAAATCAGACACTACTGAAGGGGCTCTACACAGCTCAAAGGATAAAACGTTCCAGAAATTAGACTTAAAAATGAAAATGTAAACAGTCTTACCATACAATGAATGATCAAAGTGAGGCTTCAACAACTTTTTTCTCCCCCCAACTACAATCATCAAAATCTTAGCTTACTTTGGATTTTGGTGTTACCAAGAACAACACCATGCTTGGACCAGTGCTTTTCAACATCTTTATCAATTATTTGAACGGGGGAGTGAATAGCTCGCTGGTCAAGTTTGCGGATGACAGCAAGATATGGGGCAGTGTGGTCATGCCAGAAGATAGGCTGCTGATGCAGGCAGACCTGGACAGAGTCAAGAGTTGGGCAGACTGGACCAAATGAAGCCTAACACTTCCAAGTATAAGGTGCTCCCATCTGGGGGCAAGTAACCCTCAACATACATACAGGCTTGGTGGTGACAGCCTGATTTCCACCATGGCCAAAAGGGACCTAGGGGTAATGACCATCGCATGAACATAAGCTGTCAGTGCAATGCGGTGGTCAGCAGGGCAAACAACACGCTGACATGCATCAACCAATGCATCTCGTGTAAAACTAAGGAAGTGATACTCCTGCTGCACTCTGCACTGGTGAGCCACTTTTAGAGTACTGCATCCTTCTGGGCACTGCACTTCAATAAGGACATAGAAAAACTTGAGAGGGTCCACCCATATGATCAGGGGCTTGTAAGGCAAGTCATACGAGGAAAGGCTGAGGGTCCTGGGCCGCTTTAGCCTAAAGAAGAGAAGGTTGAGAGAGGACTTGATAGCAGCTTACCTCTATATCAGAGGAGCCCATTAGGAGCTCAGTGAACAACTGTTCACCAGGGCACCTCCAGGACCAATGGATATAAACTCCTGGAAGGTGGTTTCAGGCTTAATACCAGGAAAAACTCCTTCCCAGCCAGGGTGTCCAGACTGTGGAATGAACTCCCTCCAGAAGTGGTGCAGTTACCTACCCTGGAGGTTTTACAGAGGAGACTAAACAGTCACATCATTGGGGTCACTTGACCCCAGTTGTCTTCCTGCCTAGAGCCAGGAAGGGGAGGGGGGGGAAACGGACCAGAGGAGAAGGGGTGGGACTCGATCATATGAAAGGTCCCTTCTAGCCCCTAAAAATCTATGAATTTATGAACACTGAAAAGTCAGAAGAGTCAGCAAAGTATTTAAAAATCAATTCTCATTTGACATTTCAAATAAAGTAGTTTTAAAAAACAGTTTCTGAAAGCGTTACAATAAAGTAGTTTTAAAAAAAAAACAGTTTCTGAAAGTGTTACAGGGGTGTAGGTTGTAGCCGTGTTGGTCTAAGGACATAGGCAAGCAAGATTCTTTGGGTAAATCTGGTATCTTTTATTTAGTTGGTCTAATAAAAGATACCAGCTTTAACAAAAATACCTTAGATTCCTTAGTTTCTGAAAGACATTTAACATATGCAGAACCTCTAACCTTCTCCATGAAAATCTAGAAAATTTCTGTGAACATTATACTGGTTTACAGCTGTCCTTGCAATTCTGACATGCAAAGTCACTACTACATGCAGGGTTAGCAGAAAAGATGCAATGGAGGTTATGTAAAAGGATAGTATTATCATGTACCATCTTTCAAACCAAGGCTGCTATGTCCAAGAGCAATGGTTCCATGTTGTGGAAAAGAGCGGCTGAAAATGTGGAATGAGCAAGACTTCCCCTCTCTACCCTCTTCCTAGATGTTCAGTCACTGAGTGCCAAACAAGGGACTGCTTGCTGTAGATACCATCTCCCTTTACTACCCTACTACAGTGAATCATTAGCTCAAGCATACTAACAGAAATCTCCACCCCAGATCATGGACAAGATTAGCAACCTAAGGGCAGTTAGTGTCTTGATAGCAATGCCTGCCCCAGACATTATAATGATCAAAGAGTCCTTTCAGTTGTGATCTAGGCCATTTTAAAATGCCGCAGAGTCATGTGCCCCAGTCACCTAACCGTTTTCATTTGTCCTCCATTGAACTCTCCAATTTGTCCACATCCTTTCTGTAGTGGGGGTCCAAAACTGGACATAGTATTCAAGAGGTAGCCTCACCAATGCTGAACAGAGGAGAATGCCAGCAGATGGAAGGAAGTGATTATAATCTCCTACTAATAATGCAGAACAGTATACCATTAGCCTTCTTCATAACAAGGGCACTCTGTTGGCTCATATTCATTTTTTTGTCCACTGTAGCCCTCAGGTCCTTTTTGCAGAGGTGCTGTTTTGTCAATCAGCACCCAGGCTGTAGTGATGCATGGGACTGTTCAATCCTAAGTACAGAACTTTGCACTTCTTATTGAAACTCATGCAACTGCTTTTAGACCAATCCTCCAATCTGCTTCTCTGAATCCTAGTCCTACCTCCAGTGTATCTACTACTCCCCCCAGACTGCTGCCATCTACAAACTTGCTGAGATTGCACTCCATCCCATCTTCCATGTCATTTATGAAGATACTGAACAAATCCAGCCCCAGAACCACTCGCTGGAGCACTCCACTTGAGACTGGCTGCCAACTAGGCATCAAGGCACTGATTATTACCCTCCGAGCCTAACAATTTAGCCATTTTTCTATCCACCTTACAGTCCATTCATCCAACCTAGACTTCCTTAGCTTGCTTGCGAGACCGTCGTGGGAGACTGTACCAAAAGCCTTACTAAAAAACAAGGTGTATCATGTCCACTGCTCTCTCCACATCTACAAAGCCAGTCATCTGGTCATAGAAAGCAAGCCAGATGGTCAGGCATGACTTGCCCTTGATGAAACCATGCTGACTGTTCCTAATTACCCAAGTGCTTAGAAAATTAGTGCTTAGAAAGATTCTTGTCTAAAATTTTCAAAAACTTGGAGAGATATGAAGTGGGGAGGAGGGGGTTCAAATACAGACCATCATTAAACAGAAACACATTTTTCTATAATATGGATATTTATGGCCATTAACATATAGTTTCTCATAATTAAACTAACTATCCTGCATTTAAAAGCTCAATGCCAAATCTTTTATTTTATATACTGTATTTACTCTAATCCAAGATGATCCTCACCCCCCGCAAGATGTGGTGGAAAGACACTCATCTTAGATTTGAGTACAAGAATGGAGGGCTGACAGCTGCTGGCACAGGTCAGGACCACAGTCAGAGCTGTAGCAACCATCTGCCAGCCCCTGTGCCTGCTTCCCAATGTCTCTTCCCTCTCCTCCCGGCAGCTGCTTATTGTCAGACATGGCTCCCTTCTGGCTCCACTGCCTCCTGAGCACAGAGCACGTGCAAGCTCCTGCCCCTGCCCAGTCATAAGGCATTGTCAGGTTGGCCCTGGGACACTGCTCTGTGGCAGGGTAGGCGCTGAAGCTTGCATGTGTTCTGTGCCCCAGAGAGCATGGAGCCAAAAATGGACCTATGCCTGACAGTGAGCAGCAGGGATGGGGGCAGAGGCAGAAGGGAGAGAGGGGCAAAGACTGAAGGGGGGCAGAAGCTGCAATAAGCAGATGGGGACAGGCAGCAGGAGGCACAGGCACTGCCAGGGGGAAACAAGTAGAAGGGTCTGCCTGACCTGTGCCCACCTGCCTCCCTGCTACTGCTACTTTCCCTGCTGTACTGGAGAAATTTAAGGTGACACTGCAATAATTAGATTATGGAATTAGACATGGAAGACTAAAAGAAATTTATACATATTCCATATATAAAATTTAGTTACAGGGAAGGAGGGGAGTTACCTTAAATTCAAAGTCATCTTGGGATTTGGGTTAATGCAATAACTTGAAGGGACATATCCGGGGGTTAGGAGCTTTAAGCCCATCTTTAAATTGCTTTATAAGGGTCCCCTCTACAAATTATATCTATTAAGCTGCACAATTAATTTAGACTGGTTACACATACAATTAACTTTGGTACCTCAAGTCCAACCAGCTATAAATTTACTGCTCAAAAATGTGTAATAACTTTACAGCTGGTTTCTATCTAGCTTTACTTTGCATGTGTTGCTTGTGCTCCCACAGCTAGGACACCACAGCTGTTGTGATATCCCAGCTGCAGGGGTGCCCTACCACTGCCAGAGCTGAGAGTCTTGTCAGCTACAGGACTCTCAGCCCTGGCAGCTTGCTATCTGCCAGTGCAGTAGGGAGCCTGGTATGGCAATCCTGGGCTCTCTCTCTACCAACAATCCAGGATCTGATGCTGGTCCTCACAGTCATGCTATCTGCCAAACATGCATGTCATGGCAGGAAGTGTGATCATGTGAATTGTGCCTTAGATCCTCTTGTGCCTTTAGCTTCTCATACAAAGGGGTCCTTACCATTATGTGCACTAATCTTTGTATCTCAGTTTTGATACTTTTGGGGTATGGAAGAAATATATTTCTTCTGAATAAAGTTAACATAGAGCTACAAGGAGGGATTTCAATTTTAAGTGCAGTTTTATATCAAAAAGAACTATATTAGCAAGAACGTTTCAAATGAATGATGAAACTAATCACTGTTCTGCTTTTTTTTTCCCTGTAGAATTGCATTTGTTTAATTGCATATTTAACATTGAAGAATCCAAAAGGTATCCATTTCCAACACTTTCCAAAATGAATACAAATACTTGCTAGCCTGAAAATGTAATGTACCTAACACTTACATTTTATATAAAAGTTATTTATGCATCTAATATAGTAAATATTTTTCCATTTATATGCCATCCTTCACAAAAAAGGCTCAGAGAACCTTACAGTAAAAGATAAACAACAATAAAAATCAAAACAAGTTACAAAAAAACAGAATAAAATATTAAAATAAGGTACTTAAAAAATCCCTCCCTAAATTTCCTAGATTCAAAAGCAATACACCACATCCTCTCCTGCTCCCCCATCTCTGATCAAGAACATTCCTCTTGTCCAACCCAGCCTTGCTTCCCAACCACCATTAACTACCTCTACAAACAAGAAAAACAATTTTTGTCCCCAGATTCCCTCCCAGTCCTATCTCACTCAGGAAAGCCCCCTTCATTACTGTCCTTCCCAAGTCTACACCCTCCCTCCCTCACAGGGGGGCCTATGGCTGTCCCCAAAACTCACTTGTCCTCCCCTTCCTGCCAAGGAAATACAATTAAAAATAATTTAAATTTTAAAAAAATTGAACAAGTAATAACAATAACCCTTCCCACCCCATTTCCTTGCCTCTGTCCTTCCCAAGGGCAACACCAAAGGGGTCCCTTCAGTGGTACCTGCTGCAGGGCAGTCCCAGCCTTTCCCTATTCCAGGCTCAACCTTCTGAAGTATTAATTACTTTAATCCTTGTTCCCAGCTACTTCCTTCAACTTTAACATGTTGAAAGTCTAATCATATGCTCATGTTGGCAATCAGTGCTCAACAGCTTTTGTATTTGGTAAAATGAATGAGAAAATATCTAGTAAATTCAACAACCAGACACTTGAAAATAAACTGATTTGCTGCATATTACAGCCATATTATCAGATACCCTGCATACTTTTCCAGGGGCTTCTATCTGGTCCTTTCCAGCATCTAGCAATTCCAACCATTTTCCCCCACAATTCTTTCAACTAGTTTTTTTGGCTTAGTTTTGCAGAAAAGACCTACCTTATTTTTCACTCAAGGACTGTATCTGAGGTCTGAAGCTTTTCCTGATAATAAACACAAGCACACGTTCTCCTCATGTAAATTATGCAGGATGGCAACAAATTTCAAAATCCAGAAGAGATGTCATTTTTGTGTGCATGAGCAGCATTGTTATTAAAAAAATCCTTCCAGTCAGACAATGGCATTTAAACTGTCTCCTGTCAAAAAGGCACCGGGACAGGAGGGAAGCAGAGCTGGGGACCAGCCTCTTCAAAAGTATGGGCACATGAACTCACACAATAGACTATCTGCTGGCATCAAATCAAACAACTGCCCTAATTCTCAGCAGACATCAATTTTCCCAATAATTCATTACTATTAATGCCTAAAGTACAAGACAGCCTCTAACTGTGTGTGTGCAGATGAAGAAGCTCTACAGTTCCACCCAGCTAAACAATAGCTTTAGGACAAGCTGCATAGTCAGCTTTATCTTATAAATAGATGTAGTAACAAAGTACACAGGAAAAAAAAAGAGGAAGTTATGGATAAAATGTTAACACACAGAAAAGAAGTCAGATGCCTGAAGCTGTGAGTACTTATGCAACAGATGCTTTAATTGTACACTTCAGTTCTTGTACAATTCAATTCTTGCAGTGTAAAAAAGGAAAGGTAAGTATTACAAGATTTTGAACATGTTGCTAAACCAAGTGAAGGCAGTAGCCTGAAATTAGTCTCGCTGTAATTAATCTTGACTATAAATATTTTTTATTTTCAAACAGATTCATTATCATCACTTTTCTCACCCATACCATAATATGTCATTTAAAATTGTGCCAATCCCTCAACTTATTTAAATGTTCTTTCAGATTGGACCAAACTATGTTCTGAACCATGAGCTAAATTTAATAGCTTTTCTTAGAAAACTGTCCTATAAACATGCACTTCTACATCTACATTACTAAATGCATTTAAATCTGTTTTTTAAAACCTGTAAATTTGCTCTGATAAACATAGTAAACAATGAACCTAACACTGCTGAAAAGAAAACAGAAAAAGAAACTATAGAAGCATGAAGTCTTAGATATTTTGCTCAGTATATCAATATTACTACTGTAATATACTTGCATAATACCATAGTGAAGTAGACTGTGTATATATACACATTATTACTATAGGACTATTTATACGGGTATTTATGTCAGTATATTATACTACTATAGAAGTATAGTCAAATATTTGGGTTTTTTTCTTTTTTTAGTCATGCTGAGTTTTTAGTTTATCACAGAGCTTTAATATAAATTTCACTGAAGACATTTATGTGACTTTTTTACAATTAAAATAATTTCTCCTTGCTGCTTAGAAAAGAGGGGTTTGGGGATGTTATAATGTAACTTTTAAGCCTAGAATTCTATATTTTAAACTTTAAAAAGTTTAAATGATATCAGTATTTATTCATTTTTCTAAGGTTATAATGAGATAGCATATAGATTTTATGAAACAAAGTAAAAAGTTCTGTAACAACCCAAAATGTTTGTCACAGCGGGGTCCTACAGGAGGGTTGTGATCTCCTGAAGGCCCTCCATCCGCGCCAAGTCCGGCCCAAAGCACCCTCAATTTTCGCCCGCCACGACTTTGATGACACTAGGTTTAGGATGGGAGACTGCCTTATTACCGCCTTGGGCACGGTGTACCAGGACCTTCGTCCCTGTGATCTCCCGGACCCACCGGGATGTTTCCCCGTATGCTGAGTGCGTTCCAGGCACCCTGGCCTTTGGGCCAAATGTGGCTCCTATCACCCCTGACACTACGTCCCAAACCTCGCTGATGTCCCAGACGTTGGCGTGTCAAAATCAAGCCTGCCCCTTTCTCTAGAGGCTTCTCTATCCATGCCCCTTTTCTCTAGAGGCTTCTCTTAATGAGCCACCAGTCTTGTAGGCCCACCGCACAGCTACCCTCGTCTCAGGCCAGGCATACCGTTCTGCTACCCCCTTTTCAACCAGGGGACCACCGCAGCACTTGCCCTTCTCAAGGAGGTGCTCTGCTGCTACCCCGTCTCTCCTGAGGTCCACCGCAGCAGCCAGCCTCAGGCTGGGGTCTAATGCCGCGCTAGCCTCTTGCCGGTTTGACATGCCCCTTCTCGGGCTTCTCAATGCTGCCCCTTCGCAGGCCTCTCAGTCGTTGCCCCTTCGCGGGCTTCTACGTGCTGCTCCCCCCCCCCCGCCTTCCAGGGGCCTGCTGTGCCCAACTGGGGCGCCTTAAAAATACTACCCCCTTCTCTGGCTTCTCAACGCTCTTACTTCTCAGGCCTCTCCCAAATGCTGCCCTCTCTTGGGCTTCTCATTGCCCCTCTGGGGCTCCTTAGAATATTGCCCCCTACCTAGGGCTTCTCAAATACTGTCCCCTGCTAGGGCTTCTCCATGGCTGTCCCTCTCTAGCGCCCCAGGTTCCTCGGGCCTGGGGGTCTCCTCACCCTGTATTGCTGCGCCCTCTCTAGCGCTGAATTGCGCCCTCCTGGGCACCGGGATCCCCACACTGCTGGGGTCCCTATGAGGCCTCCTCCTTCCCCTACAGCCTCGCCCAAACCACCGGTGTAATACAATACTAACAAAACATAACACAAGCCTCCTGGCTGTAACTCAAACATAAGGCACCTAGTGATAACAAAATAAGCCTATGTGTGGCTACCACTCCACATCATTGCTCCAGCCTCTGGAGCTCTTGTGAGCTGCACTCACATTACTGTCTCTGGGAGCTCCTGCCCCTCTGGTTGCTGGCAGAGAACTCCCAGCCCGGCTCTGGTTCTGGGCTTTATAGGGCCAAGCCCCGCCCCTTAGGTCAGCTGACACCTATTAGTTGCCTCAGCAACCCTCAGCTGTGCTGATCATTATCC
>JAGPOW010003316.1:163519959-163539830 GCA_030014935.1 Caiman crocodilus
TGGGCTTTATAGGGCCAAGCCCCGCCCCTTAGGTCAGCTGACACCTATTAGTTGCCTCAGCAACCCTCAGCTGTGCTGATCATTATCCCACTGCTGGGCTTTCCCCAGCAGCCTTTACACACAAGAAGGGGTGCCACGAGATGCACCGCGACAGTTTCATTTACAATACTTCAAAATACATGAATAGTGGTAAAATATCCATATATCAGATACTATGACTAGCCAAACAAGAAGAATCCACTGCATTTGTATGCATAATGATTTTATATTGCGATTAACATGCATTAACGTAAATGAAAAATTACTGAGGTGTCAGTAGCACCTTAATGTCAATCTTAAAAGATGACTTGAGAAACAAAATGTTTAAAATTTAAATCTAGTTGTATATCCCATATTACATCTCAGAAGCTTAATCTTCTTGCTAACCTCTTAATATACAAACATCTGCAGTGTTCAAGGACATCTAGTCTGAGAGGCTAGTAAAATAAAAAGTTGACTGAAAAATTGAAGAACGATTGTGTGGCAAGTCAATAGGAGATGCTTCTGCATTGAGCCACCCACCTGACTGCACCCAACCAACTTTCAGGCTTCAAGTGCCTCCCTGGGGGCACCTCAGGTCCGGCCAACCCCCTTCCTGGAGCACATCTGTAAGCCTGGGGGTAATGCTACCACCACCCAGCGTCTGGACTGATCTTGGCCTTCTGCTCCCTGGAAAACACAGGCCTAGTAGTCCTTGAGGGTACCTGACCTACTGCAAGAACTTGGGGTTCTTCCTTAAATCTGAAGCACATATGGTGGTCTGCCTTAGTCAGCTGAACCAAGGGGACCCCAAGGCATAATCTAGGCCCTCTCCCAATAAGTCTCCCACGCCAGGTACAAAGTAAAACTGTATTGGTTACAAGGAGTAGGTTTGGAATAGAGTACAGGGTAGAGTAATATCAGAGAAATACCTTAGAACAAACAGTGCATTGGTAGCCTTTGATTACACATCTGTGTCACTGCAAGCTATACATCTAGTTAGATCTCAAGTAGCTTACTCACAAGTATCACCCAGAGGCAGGTGGAGATTTCCTCTGGAGGTAAGCAGTTCATTGACCATGAGTTTCAAGAGAGACAGCAAGCTTCAGATGGTCCAGCTACTCAGAGTTCTCATCATGGCTGCTGCCCTGCCTCCTGGGCAGTCCTTAACTTATATAGACCTTATGATCTCATTTACTTGATCCAATGAAGGCCAGCAACTGTTGGCTGCCAGCCAACAAATTTGAAATACATCACTGGTTGCTGGGTAGACTGGCAGGGTTTCTAGCCCCCTCCCAGTCTTGATGACATTGCTTAGAACAATAGGGAGTTTAAGGCTCCACCCAGGTGTGTGAGCCAGTCATGTAGGCAGAGGAAGCAGCTTCCCCCCTACCTCAGGAATGTATCCAGTTCAGGTTACAACTCAGGGTTACCTGTAGCTGATGGGGCCAGGGGTGTCTGCCCTCTGCAGTGACCATGGTAACCAAATTGTCTTATTGGTCATCTGCCTGATAGCAGAGTTTGAGAAGAGACAGACATGGCATTCTTCCACAGATCTCATCAAATAGAGTCAATGGGCAACAAACCAGCAGATGAAGTTCAACACTGATAAATGCAAGTGATGCACATAGCAAAGAATAATTCAAGAAGCACATACACAATGACTAGCCCTATGTTAGCTGTTACTCAGGAAAAAGATCTTGGAATTCTTGTGGATTGTTCTCTGAAAACAAGAGCCCCATGTTCAGCAGCAGCCAAAAAAAAAAAAAAAGCAAACAGAAGGTTAGGATTAAGAAGGGAATTGAAAACAAAACAGGAAATGCTATGATGCAACTATAGAAAATCCATGGTAGGCCACACCTTAAATACTATATTGCAGTCCCAGCCCCCTACCTACAAAAGGAGATAGGAGACCTGGAAAAAGTACCGGAGAAGAGCACAAAGGATGATCATGGGCATGAAGAGGCTTTCTTACAAGTCAAAAACTAGAACTTTTAAGCTTAGAGAAAAGAAACTGAGAGGAAATACAAAAGCAGTCTATACACAAGAATGGTGTAAAGTAGGTAGTCATTTACTATTTACCACTTCTCACAATACTAGAGCAAGACAAGATGCAATTAAATTATTACATAGTAGGTTTAAAACAAACAAAAGGAAGCCCTTTTTTACATGAATGTATGAAACTGTGAAACTCATTGCCACAAGATATTGTAGAGGATGATAATTTAATCACGATCAAAAGAGGATTTTATAAATTCATCAGGATAGGTCCATGATTGTTAGGGGTACTGATGCCAAATCAGGACTTCCTAGGTCTCTGAATACTGGAAGCTGTAAGGGAAGAACAGGGAATAGATCAAACTAGATAGGCCTTGCATAAATACTCTTCTCCTTAGAATCTCTTCTCTACCCCTGAGAGATGCAGGATGCTGGGCCACTGGCATATTCTGCCCACCTGGGTGTCACCCCAGGCCTACTCACCTGCTATGACATGATGTTATTTAAGATTAGTTGTAGGTGCTGCTCAGTGCTTCCCTTTGGGCCCAAGTGGCTCAGCTGGTAGGTGTGCAATGAGGCTCCACTACCCCTACACTTCACCCCTTTTTACTCAGATTGTTCACTCTGGTCTTGGTGATGTCTGTGATGGACCATTGGCGCCACTCATTCTCCTGGCATACCTGCCTGCACAGTTCCCATGGAAGCATGGTGAGGCATTCTTTGCCAATGAATATACAACTTAACAAAAATGAAACTAGATGTGCTCATGTGGTGCAGGCAAGCAGGTCATCACCCAAACCCAACACTTTACCTCAATGTTCTGCATTTGGCAAGGCAAGCCTGCCTGGCTCCTGCTGGCTCCCCTTTTATGGGTGTTCCCCAGGCAAGTTGGGGTTCTAGGCCTGCTGGCACCTGGCCACGTGCCCCAGTACTTAGGACAACATCCCCTCACATTTCCTAGGGTCCTCCATGAACGCTGCCACTCTAGCAACAGATTTTGAGCCTGCACCTGCTCAAATGTGATGGCAGTGGCTACGTGGGCACCAGGCAGGTTTTCTCCCCTGGCAGGCTCTACCAGTGTCTCTTGGGCTGGCCTCCTTCCATCCCAGATGCCCTCACAATACCCTTCAGTGTCATGGTGCATGGGCAGAGGCTCAGTCAGATCCGCACTGTTGGGTTTGCCCATCAGTTTCCACACCAATAACTACCCTTTCTCCTACTGGTGCTTGGTCACACACAGCGTTTCCTCTTCTGGTGGGACTTCCTGTCCCTGAAAGCATTCCCTACTGTGGTGCTGCAGGGAAGTATGCAGCTTTTCTCTGTGGGAGGGTTCCTGCAGCAACCGGGACTCCTGCAGCCTGGCCTAGCAACTCACTCTGGGGGTGTGCTGGTCCCGCTCCAGCTACAGGGAGGGTTTCAGGTTGTATTTGCAGTGTGCTCTTTCTCCCTCCCCCATGCTGCTGATGAGGAGTTCCTTTTATCCTAGGAGTCCTCTGAGGCCAGACTGTACTGCAAGCCCTATTCCGGTCATGTGGTACCGGCCAATTCCCCAGCAGACCAGCCACCTGGATGCTGACACGACAGCAAGTGTGCCATGGGCTTGTCAGTGGAGGGGGAGATGTGGGTGTCAGCCAGAGGAGGGTTAAAACCCACATCTCTTAATCTCCAGGTAAAATATCCTAAGCACAAGTCTAGAGGCTGGTCAGGGTGTAAAAGGCACTCTCCATCACTCCTGTTGAAGGTAAGCAAAGGTACAAATAATTCAAGATTAACAGGGCCAAGGTGGGAGCACAACAAGGAGATTACAAGATACTCATACAAAAAGATGAGACACCCAGTTCCCACACTACCTTGATGGTTCCATGAAACAACCTGTGGCCACTGAACCAGATCTAAACTCAGCACATCCCCACAAGTACACACATGCAGTGCAGTAGGTTTTTTTGACACCAGGAGATTCCACTGTAAAAAAACCCACAAAAAACAACAAAAAACCCATGCCAGAAAAAAGCAGGGCAGCACACATGGTAACAGTGCGCACCACCCAAAACCAGAGCCTGGCCAGCCAGATCCATACTCTGACTGATGACCGAAATCCATGCACCCAGATCGCCGCTCCTGGAGCCCCTGGTGCTGGCCCAAGCCTTCTCTACCCCACCCAAGCCAGCCTGCCAGACACTGACACTCATGCAGCGGCAGTCTCCGGGGAGAACTAGCAGCGACACAAATATGCCACTGCTAGTTGTCCCTAGGGAGTGCACTTCCCCACTCATAGGGACACACCCAGATAGTCCAAGTTTAAAAAAAAAACCCTAGACAGAAGTCTGGGAGTTAAATAGACACACAGCTAATGTCTGCCTCTGGCATGGCATTTCATTTAGTTTAAGGAAATAAAATCTGAGTAACAAGAAGTCACCTTAAAGTGTTTAAACAACAGAAAATAGACTGCATACATGACTGCTTGCCAGGAGAGATGGGGAATTACAAGGAGAGGGGGAGAAATAGGAGAAGTGTTGTTTGGAGTTGCAGTGAAAGATGGGCATTATTAGAGGAGAGAAAAGACCTTAGGGCAGTGATTCTCAACCTTTTTAGACTCAAGACTCCATAAAACTTTTGTGAATTGAGTGGCACCCCAGTTCAAGAACTAATGCATTTATTGTAGTGCTTACCTCATTGATGAGGGGCCAGGAATGAGGAGCAGCAGCCAACAGAGAAAAGCCTAAACTGCAATGAGTCGAGGGAGGAGGTGCTGCTGGAAGGGAAAAGCTTGCACTTATCTCATCACTGGAAGCTGTGTTTATCTTGAGTATTTTCTCTTTCCCAGCAGCGCCATTCAAAGGCTGTCACAGCATCTCAGGGTTCTGTGGCATCCTGTTTGAGACTCACTTATTTAAGGGCTCAGGTCAGGGAGATGAGGAAGACACTATGTTGGATGAGAAGGGCATGGAACACAGTATCTTGACACATTCCCCTCCCGCCGCCATATATGTATTGGGACTTGGGGGACACCCTGCCCCTCTAGATAGGTCGGATAGCTTTCTGTCCCCAGTGCAGGAGATAAGACCAGGGGAAAGGAATTTCCCTTCTGAGAGTCTGTGGCTGTGTAGCACTCACTGGTCATATGAGTCAACATCTAAGGAAGTCTTGTCCCCCTAGACAGAGAACTAAGAAGAGGAGGCTTCTGGTTTAAGTGATAACTTATAACTGCTTTAAAAGCTTACTCAGCTTCCCCCGAAATGTGCTGTGACTCACAGTAGTACAGAACAGAATCAGTGGTTCACATTTGGTGCCATTTGAGGAAGCAGTTCCCAAGAAACAGCACATCATAATGTTCACAAGCTCCAGGAATATTTTTTGCATGCACATGATGATTCTCATCATGCCCCAACAGACCTCAGCTACTACACATTTATCCCAGCTTGCGTATTTCACTCAACTAGTCCTAGAAAAAAAAACAATGCTTATAAAAAAAGGTAGGTTCCTTGGGCTGGCAACACCAATCATGCCAAACAGATGTCCACATGTCTATGTCCACAAAGACTAATCAAGATGGACAGGGATTTGATCACTGAATCTCATCTACTCCCAGGCGTTTAAATTGAAAACACACCCTCGAGAGAAATCTGAGAATGAACTGTAATCATTTTGCTAAACTCCTCCTCTATGAAAACCTCTTTATTTTGAAGAAAATAATCTGAGAATAGCAGATAATTGAGGAGGCAATCAATTTTCAAGATGATAATTATATATGTAAATGCTTGTTGGGAGGGAAGGGGGAAGTTGCTTATAGAAGCAGTTATGGTGGGGAAGATAACTGGGACTAGGAAGTAGGGAAAAGTACTGAGAGGAAAGAGAAGCTCACAGCAGAAGCAGAGGAAGTTGTGTTCAAAATCTCTCCTCATCTAAATGCATAGAGTTCAGGGAGGCTATCCTGCTGTGAGGGTCTGATCCCCTCTCTGGCTGCCTCCTGTTTGTGTATCAGGGTAGAATAATCATGAAGGTAATACATCACAGTAAACCAGGAAAGCAAGCTCAAGTATGTGCCACCTTGCATGGGTGGAGAGTCCAGCCAGCGTAGAGGAGCAAAACCAGCTTGGACAGGGGCAAAATGGGTACTCGGGGGCACAACGGGAGAAACCCAGCCAAAACAAAGTAAGGGCCACAGGAAACCAACATGGGCACAGGACCAGGTTAAATGTAATTTAGGCCACATGACAAAGCAGATGCATGCCTTTCCTCTAAACTGCTGTCTGAGATATGCCTGTGTCAGCAGAGGACACCAGAAGTAAGGGGCAATTCTGCACATACTATATTACTTCTACAGGACTAATCACTTCTTGCAATACATTGGAGGAGAAACTACATTTTAACCAGCTTTTTCTCACATGCTTTGTCACTGTAACCAGTATGTAATAAGTTCTATCAGATTCTTGACAGATGTATCTAATTTCCTTACATTCTAATCATTTCAATCACTAAGCCTATTACACAAAGAAAAAAAATGCAGATGGGAAATGTAGGCAATCACATAGCACTTACATTGCTCAGTGGAATTAACACTAGACTGGGACTCAAAATACAAGTTGTAATCCTGGCTCACCCACTGGTCTGTTGAATGCTTCTTGGTAAGATCACTTTATCTCTGTGCCTTAGTTTTTCCAACTATAAATTGGAACTAATGATATTAATTGCTTTGAGATTCACAGATGGCAAGTAGTAGGTAAAATCACTATCTAGGCACAATACCAGATCAACTGCAAAACATATGAGCTAATTATAAAATATTTAAGTAAACTTCTACAACAAGAAAATGCAAGCCATTTAAAAAAAGAATCAACAGAAGCAGATCAGGCTAAGAAAGAGACAAAATAGGCCTCCTCTATATTACCAGAAAAAAAATATCTTTAATGAATGTTCTCACAGGAAAATATAGTATACTTTGCAGACCCTCCTGTCTTAAAACTGTCAGAGCTAAATGGTTAAAAAGTGCCTTGGCACAGCTGTGTTCCAGCACAATGCAAGTACCCGGTGCAGGGTTTTCCCCTGTGGCGGGAAAGAACCCTTGGTGCAATGATCAGCACCCACCAAAACCAGCAGCTGCACTCTGTGCATGCATGCTTTTGATTCGCTTAACGTAAATTATGAAATGTGGCAGCTGGCAATTGGCTTGCTATCCACACAAAAGGCTTCGGAGGTTTCCGCCCAAGTGGGAGGAGGGCTCCCGCGTGCTCGTTGGGAGAGATCCTTACGTGCATTTCGGAGTTACACTGGAGGCCTGATCAACCACCAACGACTCCCTGTCGACGAATTCCCGACGTACCCTGTACCCTCAGCATTGCTGTGCCACATTGTTTTCTACTTTTCTGCAGCTCTACAGAGCGCGCCTACACTGTATACACCGACACAAGTCCTTGCATTACAGCTTTGCAAGTAAAGTTTTCTTTCTGAGTTCAACCATCAAGCGTGTTGTGCCTAATTCCACTCCATTGGCAGCCCCATTCCGGCCAATTTCTCTGCCCCCCAAAAACCAAAACATTTAAAAAGAGAGAATTGGTAAGAAATATTTGGGAAGCATACCCACTTTGTCTTTTCAAGGCTTTATACCAGGGAGCGTCAAACATATGTCCAGTAGGCTGGACCCGGCTTCTTGGGCTTTAGCGAGCCAAAAAGTTTTGGGGCATGGTCAGCTACAGAATGAGCCCCTTAGAGTTCCAGCAGATATGGCCATAGGCAACAGGGGAGCAAATGAAAACTGGACCCATACAGTATTTGCACCAGATGAGCGACCTGCACCACAGCAAGCAACTGCCTGGGCCAGATCCAGCCCACAAGGAGCTCCATGGTCCAAATGCAGCCCAAGGCACAAGGTGAGTTTGATATCCCTGCTTTATATAATGTGGTGACAGACATAGTTAATATGCTAATTTCACACTAAAAGGGAAGAATCAAAAGGAAATGTCAAGAGAAAGCATCTCCATGAGGAATTATTATTCTGGATCTAATGCTAAATGAAGAAAATAACTTAGCCATCTTTCACAGAATCTGCCAAAATTCTTGGATCCCATTTTAAAACTGGGGGGTGGGGGTACTTAAAACCACAGAATAATATATATGGTAGTGCCTGCTGCATGCAAGCTCCCTCAGCACCAACTTTTTTCCAGTGAGCCACTACACTGAATACATTTAGACTTCTTCTTCACTCCCACAGCTGAGCTGTACCTTTCTTTCCCATTTCCAATGAGTCCCATTTTTTTTAACCAGCCTTAAAAGTCTGGCAAACATCACTGAACGGATATGAAACAGCTTACCCAGAATCCCTCTGTTGCCCCCTCTCTCAGTCTATCATGATTTACTGTAGCCCCACCTTCCACGAGATGGAGCTGGACCAGGTTTCCCTGCATCTAATCTGCACAGAAATTTTTGGAGCATCACAGGACTCACAAGAACACCTAGCTCCAGTCATGAGTGAAGGGTTAATTGGCACATGGCTCCTTTGTAGGCGCAGCATCTGGAGTACACAGACATACTGAAAAGGGCTGGGCTGTGAGGTTTTCCATGGCTTGAAAAACTGCTGTGCCTGCAGGGTCCCAGGCCAGTGAACTATATGGTATATCTTTTGGCTTTTGACTGATGTCATGCATAGTTTGTACTATATACAAGTGGGTACAGAAGTGCTACTTAAAAGCGTGTTTATGGAGTACCTATGCTAAAACTTGCAGCAGTTTCAAAAGAGGTAAACTGCATCAGTTCTGGCTGAACCAAATCTATGGGTACCTGTAGTATTTTTCCTATATGCAAGTTACTACAGACATGCTTGTTTCTAGGGCAGTGTTTTCAAATTTGCCCCTCCCTTCCATGTGCTCAGGGACAGCAAAGTCTGACAGTAAGGAATGGAGGAAGTAATTGGGGGGAGCAGAGGGCAAGGGGACTACCTGACCCCCCAGATTTATTTCCCCTTATGTAACAGTGGGAAGGAGACAAATTCAAGGCAAACCTCCAATAATCAGATTATATATGTGGAAAATTGTAACAAATGTATACATTTTCCATATATAGAACTTAATTATTGTGAGGTTGCCTTATATTCAGGGTCATCTTATATTCAAGAAAATAGAGTAGAGTAATCTTTCTCAACCCATTCAAATGTTATGCTGTTTGGTAGAAGGAAGGAAGAGTAAGATAACATATCCCTTATTGTCTTGAATTGGGGAACCCAGCTAAGTAGTAAGATGAGGCAAGGATGTGGCAAAGCTGAAGAGACTCTGGGAAGAGACTGCCTTTCCCACATCAGGGGCAAGAGGATAACTTGCTCTATCCCAGAGGTGGGCAAAATGCGGCCCAGGGGCTGGTTGCAGCCTGCCAGACCATTCTATCTGGCCCATGGAGCCCCTAAAAAATTTAGAAAATTAAGATTAATCTGCCCTGGGCTGCCTGTCATGCGGCCCTCAATGGCTTGCCGAAAAACTCAGTAAGTGGCCCTCTGCCCAAAATAATTTCCCACCCCTGCTCTATCCTGTTTGATCTCTTTACAGGATCTTGGCAGCAACAGAAGTGGTGGAAATGTATACAGTGAAACTTATCAGAAATGGAATCTCAAAAGGACCAGAAAAAAGTTCCAGCTTAAAACAGTTTTCCATTTTAAAGGAGTACCTCCTAGAAGGAGCAGAGAAATTTTGGTGCCAAGGCCCAGAGAGCTGCAGGAGAGAGGTTGGGGTACTGAGGGAGAGAGGTACACCAGGGGAGAGTCTGTGTAAAGACCGCATGCAGCAACAGCAGAGGTGAGACAACTGTAAATAATCCAAGCAATCAAACTTTAAGTCTTTCAAGAGATATATGTACTTGAAGTATCAGGCCACATTCAAACAAGCGAGCACGTGCCTGTTGCAGCATCTCAAAACAGTTTGAGACACCACTGGAGGCACACTAGAAATGGAAAAATGTTCCCTGCGCTGCATATTTGAATTAAAAAAAAAAAAAACCCTCAAAAAACCCCACCCACACAGGAAAAAAGTTGCACTTGGCATGTTCCTGGAGCGTGCCCTGTAGCAACAGAGGCTGAGTCCTCCAAAGAGGCACTCCAGCACACAGCCAAAACATCTCTATGCCTATCACACTGAAGCAAATAAAAGTGAGGCATAGCTGGCATAGCTGGCAGCAGTACCCCAGACCCAGACCAGCAGAGACATGGGGAGGGGTTTGTGTGGAAGTAGTGGGTCCCAGGCTCCACTCCCCACAGCGCACAGCCCCCCCACCCCCCAGCAGCAGCGGGCCATCGGGGCACTCATGACCCGCTGCTGGCAGAGACACCCTGGCCTTCATGTGCCATCAGGCTGAGCCTCCATGGAGCTGGCCCAACCCAAAAATATCCACATAGGAGGAGCCGGCCCAGCCCAGTGATGTGTGGCTCCTGCCTGCAGTGCCAGGAGCCCTGGGTGGCAGTAAGAGCTGGCCTGGCCCTGTGTGAAGGTGCATGTCAGTGGGCCAAGCCAGTGCTATGCACCACATGGAGCCCCCAGGTCTCAGGCAGTGCCGCGCCCTGCCAGAGGTCTCTACTAGCAGCAGGTCATATGCACCCTGACAGCCCGCTGCTGGGGGGGAGGGGGTGCGGCAGCTGTGCGCCAGTCAGGGGACCCACGCTTCCCACACAGTCCCCCACAATCCCCACACTCTCCCACCCCCCCTGCACAAGCCCCACACCCAGCCCTCCAAAACCCCACATCCCCCACAAACATCACACCCTGAGCGCCAAGCCTCCAGCCAGGACAGGACCTGCTGGTGGGAGCCAAGACTGCAGGGGCAACTGCCCATGCCCACACTAGTGCTGGGACATGCAGTCTCAGCTGGGGGGGGGGCTCCTGGCCCCAGAGCCACTTTGGGGTGGGGGTGAAGCTGGGGGAAGGGGTAGAAATGGCAGCAGGGGTATGTGTAACAGAGAGAGGGAGAGGGAGAGGGAGAGGGAGAGATATGTAGGTTTGTAGGTTGGGGATGGGGGAGTGCTCTGGTTAGGAGAGGCCCCCAGAGCTGGGCTTAGAGCCCCCTGTCCCCCCTAAAGCAGCCTGTGCAGGGGGAGGCTGGCCTGGAAGAGAAGGGGTTTGCCCAACTGTCCCTGAGCCCCATTCAAGGGCTTCCCAGGAACAGCATGGGGATCAGTGGGCCCTGGGCACAGGCGCAGGGAGCAGAACAGTAAGGGCTAGCACTGCTCAGAGGCACAAAGCAGTGGGTAAGACAGCTGCAGCTGGACTCATGTCTTTGTGCTAGGACAGAGCTGCTGCCTGGAGGGAGCTAGTGGGGGCCAGGGCAGAGGCTGCAGGTCAGGAGTGAGAGGCACTGGCAAGGCTGTGGGTTGGGAATGAGGGGGCAAGTGTAGGGGCAGGGCACTGACATCCCAGGACTGCTCAGTGCCCCACATCCTGGTGAGCAAAGGGGGCAGGGGAAGCTCTGATTTTTCTATGATAAAAAAAACAAATAAAAACAAATGCCAAAGTGTACAGATATTTAGAATTAATTTTACTATAATGATAGAGGTACAAGTAGGCTTCCAAATTGCTTTAAATTGTAAATATATCAATAAAACCAAATTGTATTGTGTGAAAAATATTAATCTTTCATGTTAAGCACCACATTCTCCTCAGTCCAGTAAAGAAATTGTGTATTTTGGTTATCCGTCTCCAAAAATGAAGACAGGTGGGGCCCATTTTGGGTCTCAGCAGTTTTCAACACCTGTATATGTCATCTGAGATTTAGATAGATAGGTTGCTTAATTTTCAAAGACATTTTTCCTTGTGTTCTCTCAGTTGCACCCAATTCCACATTTTCAGAGAAGGCTCTGAATGTGGCCTCTGAATCCAGAGAAGTGGGGAGGGCTGGAATTAACTAGTGCATGTATAAGCCTGAGAAACAGTTTTCATTATCCATTTGTCTATCATTGTAAAACAGGATGCTGTGAAGAACTGGTGGAGGCATCTGCCACAAAGGAATGAAAAATGTGAATGGGAGGCTGTATCTAACAGGAAAATTGGTGTGCTACTCTAGAAAGTCTCATCAAAATTGATGTTTACTGATTAATGTTGTTGCAAAGACACATTAAGAAGGCATACAAGGTTGTCACCTTTTGTTACTTCCATGGCGATTCGTAAAAACAGCATTTCTGTTGTTCCTAAAAGCTGCTCTGTCTTTCTGTTTAAGGTGTACGGACTCTTCAGAAGCAAAGTATAACCTAGGAATCTTAATACGTGGAGGGAGACATTTGTTTTTTCACGAAGACCAATACTCTTAGAAAGCAAATCTTTCACTGTCGCCTGAAGACCTTGCCAGTGTTACATCCAAGAGAATCTGATTACAAAGGATACAACCATACATACTGAAGCAGTATTAGCTGTGTCTAACACCATATGCCCAGCAGACATTCCCAACAATTTCCCTTCACTGACAACAGGCTGGCTAGACTCTAGGCAATTTTTCAGCAAACTCTGAACTGTGAAATCTTGTTTTGTCCTCAGTGTTTGTTAATGAGATGAAGAACTGTAAACTCCTGAGGAATAAATATTCTTTCCAGAGTAACCCAATCATTTCCTATCACTGTTACTGATTTTTTTTGTTGGCTACTATAACAAGAGAAATAAGAGGGTAAAGATATAAACTGACAGAACTAAGCAGCATTACCTGAAGACATTTCAAACTAACCAAGTTCTCTGCATCACAAGCAGTCAGTCTACAAGACTCATTGGGTCTGCTGGACTTTCAAGTGAAAGGGAAGGAAAAAAAAAAAAAGTAAAAGCAAAGGCAGACTCACAGTTTGGACAAACAAACTGTGTTAAAGAAGAGCAGGAACTTACTAGATGTCAGCACCGTTCCACGGTAACTGTCCATCTGCACATTCTTACCCCACAGTATATGAAAGCTAAACCAAGGCAACTTGTCTTTCATAGTCTCTCTAATTGAACATTAAACTGCCCCAATTCAGTTTTCATTTTCTGTCTGGTAAAAGCATGCAGATGGACAATTACTCCTAATAAAGGACTTGCCACACATCAGCTGCTGCCTTTCAATTTGCTTTAATTGATTTGTTTGTCCATACAATCAGAGATTTAGGGGAAAAAAAGGCAGAGCAAGGCCTGGAATGGAAAAGTACAATAATTAAATTTATGGCTGAAATTTATTAAAACATAAAATTGATTAAATATGTACAGACATACTTAATGTCTGTACATTAAATTATGTAAATATAATATACAGTGATATAAAACAGTACTTATTACTTGAAACTGGATTAGTGACTGGTTAGAGAATTTTTTTTCCAAATTCAGCTAGTAGGCTGAGCCCTCAATCTGGGCAATGGAAGTTTTAGAAACCTGCACTTGATATGTCTTTCCTGACTGCATGACCCCAAATTTACTTTGGGTAAAGATTTTTGTAGTCTACAACCTTGTTTGGTTAAATAACTTTGTATTTGGCTTCACCAAGACAGCACGAGGCAAATCTTTGTGAAAAGACTGTCAAACTGGACAGTTTCTAGTTCAGTACTAACCACTTTAGCAGCAGGGGGTCAGACTTGATGATTTGTTCAGGTCCCTTCCAACCCTAGAAACTATGAAACTTTTTCACATGTGCCTATATATAAAAAGCCTTTAGGCTCATCATCATTTGTATATTGCAGGAGTGAGTACCCTGACAATTATCTGTGGTTTTTTTAATGCACCATGGTGGAAGATGAGAAATTGAGAGGAAAAGAGACAAGTGATAAAGTTTATGACAAAACCACAACAGACTTGATTAAGCAAAAATATCATAACACAATGACAAACAGACCAAAATCATTTTAAGTAATGAACTGTTTGTATAAAATGGTGTAAATCTGGGACTGCACTTATTTTTTTTGTCTTGTTTGAATACAGAGTTGTCACTTAATTGACCAGCAGGCATCCAGGTTTTTCATTTCCTGTGGAAAAATGGAGCAAAGAGCGGATTTCCCCCTTTAACAGAGGAAAATGCGTATTTGTCATATTACCAGAGAAACCCACAGATTTTGCACTTTTGCAAAGAGCTCTCTGCAGACTGACAGTTCCAGCCTGCAGAGGGCTGTGGGGAGCAGGAGGAGGGTGGTTAGGCAGGGGGCACCATGTGCATGTATATGCACATGGCTGTCAGGCAGTCTGGAGAGCAGCTCTCACAGATAAGCTGTGGGGGAGAGGTATGGATTAAAGCCCCCATAGGGAGGGAGGGAGTTAGGCAGGGCTAGGGTTAGGGCCACTGCCCAGTAGGGACGGGCTTGGGCTGTAACGCATGGCCACACCACCCTGGCTGGGAGCAGAAGAGGGCCACAGGAGGCTTGTCCAGAGGGCTGGGGGTGAAGCCAACTCCCCGCCACTGCACACTCACAGGGGGTAAGGAGGAAGAGGACCCATGCCCCCAGATCCGTGCACAAGGTGAGGACAGGCACGGGCTGCCCACTATGAGTTAAGTCTTCCACTCTGTTGCCCTTCCCGGAGCCTCTGCAGCCCAGCAGGTATGACCTAGTGCTGCATGGCACGACAGGGCTGCATGAGGAAGTTGCTTGCTGCTGCGAGCTCCACACTGCCCTGGTGAGGTGTCCCCTGTCCACATGGTAGCAGCGGGGGTTGCAACACATAGTTGTGCCCCTCACTGCTGCTTTTCGCACATAGGATGTGTTCACCAGGGCAGCATGGAGATCGCAGCAGCAAGCAGCTTTCAAGCACAGCCCTACTCTGCTCTGCCCTACACTGCTGGGTCGCACCCTTGGGACTGCAGAGGTCCCAGGGAGGGCAGCAGGGTAGGAGCCCACGCCTGCAGCAGGCAACCCAACCCACCCCACCCCCACCCCACACACAGATCTGGAGGCACATTTTTGCTTTTTAAATAGTCAATTCAATCAGTTCATGTTACATTGACAGAATTTTCCAAGATTTCCATTTGTAGCTTAATTTTTTCAGGCTGGCAGAAATAATGGATTTAAATAACAGGTCTAACCCCAATAAGGAAGTGGTACAAAAGAACAAGAACACCTTAACTTAAATCTCCAGCATAAGGTACATGGGCTCATACAGAGCATTTACGAGTTCTCAGAATTCGGAACTAATCTGAGGCTGCTGTAAATTACAAAACTAGAGTATGCTAAAGCACTTCTCTACTCCTTACCCACAAGATCAGGAAGGTATAAAAATTGTGGCAAGGCAACTTGGCATTCACCTCAGATGTTTATTGCTCTGGTGTACCACTTTATGTTTTCAGAAAGCAAACACAGAATATAACAAGACCATCTATTTAAAGCATTGCAGTGCTTCATCAAATAAGAAGTGCTACAACAATCCAAGACTAGTCTAATTTTGAAATAACACTGGAGGAGGATTTCTCAGCCCTTACTGAAAACTTTCATGTAGTCATTTTGTTTACTTATAACCTGCTGGGAACTGATTTACTCTTCATGATACATCCTCACTTGGATGTCTTTGAAAAGGGCAGATTTACACAGAATTGGACATCTTTAAAATACAGATAATTTTAATTCTGTATAGCAGAGACAAGGAAAGGCAAGGCACTTATTAAACTTACCATTTTGATGCCTATTTCAACAGTCTCTTTCTCCATAAAGGATCAAATGAACAGCATAAGCTACCCTGATCTCAGTCAATTATTTTTCAAAACTGATAACATCAGCTTCGGTGCTTTATATATTCCCGTCCCACTACACCTTCATTCCCATCTGTACTACTCTTCCTGGGTCACATCCCAAACTGCCAAGCAACCACCCTTTCCTTCCTATCACTCAAAAACATTCAATTCTTCCCCTGTATCCAAGAGAAACAAATATATTTAAATATGTACACATTCTTCTGTGCTGATGCCCCTTCTGGGTATTCCAATATGTCTTTTCTTCTCTCTCTGATTTTAAGTATTTCATGACACACAGTGTTTATATTTTGCAATTGATATAATGCTAAACATTGTCAGCGCTCACAAAACAGCAAGCGTTAGTAATAGACTCTAATGCCTAAGAAATGTCAGAGCACCACGTTTCTCATGCAGTAAGAAAACAGAATCAGCAATCATCACAAACTCCCACACACAAAAAAAATCTTACTGATCACTAGCTTATTATTAGTGAATATAAGATTTGCTGAGCTGAAAGTGCTTGTACCAAACTGCCAACCTGTTTCTAAATGTGACAAATTTGGTTATATCTGTCACTGAGAAAACATGTCAATTAAGATCACATCACCTTATTTCTTGCACATAATCTGTAGTTTTTAAGATGTGCTACCTTAGTATAAGAAAGCCAGAAAAACTTTATTCCTGGTTGTTCATCATGTAAATTTAAATAGTCAGTGGTCTCCTGATTTAACACCTCTGACATTGTTTCAGGACTACACAGACACACCTTCAGAGAGGTCTAGTTGTCATTTCCCAACCTCTTGTAATTACAGCTCAAAGTCTTTTCAGTATTTCCCAAACAGTCAAAGTCTAAGATTCCTAACTCAATTTACAAAGTTATTTGTAACAAATAAAAATAAAAAACCTTTCAAATCCCAAACAGAAGCTAGATGGTGATGCACACTCTGTAACAAAGCAGTAGCTTCCATGAATTACTCACCTTTTAAAAGAAGATGCAACAAGAGAACATTCTTGTTCACCAAGTAAGAGCTGTTGTGCAGCAGGCAGGCACATTCAGATCCTCTTATCTGTTAATTCAAACAAAAAACAACCCTATCAGTATAGAAATTGTATTTAAGCCCTTCTGCTCCAAATGGAATATCAAACGAAAGTATACTTTGAAAAGTGCAACATCTACCAATTTAAACAGCCCTTCAAAGGTGCATACAAAGTGATCCAATTCTGAAATTCAGCCCTTAAACTTGGTAAAAAGCCAGCCAAGCTTTTTTAACTTTAAGGAATGAAGTCAAGTCTCTTGTCAATATTCTGTGTTAAGCAAGTGTCTTTAGCTTTCACTATCAACAGATGGAAACCATACACACATACATCCCAGAACTATGTAATTGGTATACTTGTAAAAGAGTAAGTACTTTGTACTTAACTTACAGCCATCAGAGACCAAAAACAATTTTTTGCCCGTTTTAGGCACACTTCACAGACTCAGCCTATAATCTTTTGGTAGTAGTGTCTCTTGGGGCTGCACTATACATCTTTTGTGTCACTTGAATGGTTTGGGAGGCTGCTTCATCCTCGGTATCTATAAAGCTATCTATAAAGCTCAAGGTGCTGGTGGGGGGAGAAAGGAGTGCCATCTACTAAAAGGACTAGGACAATTCTGCCAGACAGACTGAAACGAAAGAAGCTGTCACATTAAAAGTAACGACTCGTAAACATATAGATTAGGGGTGTACCAATAGAGATTTCAGGGGTCCATACCAATAGCCAATTTTTAAGGAGGTATGTCAGCTGATACTGATTCGAATTCCGATATGCAAGCCACCAGCTTGAAGAGCAGTGTTCAGTTGGTTGTCTGCTGTGGTGGAAGAAGCAGGGGAAGGGAAGGGGCGTGGGAGGGGTAGAATGAGGCTCCTGCAGTAAGGAAGGAAGTGGGGCTGGGGCAGGTGCTGCCCAGCCAGGGCAGGGTGGGGCATGGAACAGAGCCACAGCTCATTCCGCATGGGGGGAAAGGGAGGCATGTGCCCCCAGATCTGTGCAGGGCAGGGCAAGCAGGTTGTCACTGCAGGCTAGGAGCTGGGGTCTTCCTGACAGGAGGTTGGGCCAGGCTGCACTCAGAACAGGCAGCACTGGGAGGAGTGGCTGGGAGGGGACTGCAGCCACCCCTGAATCTGCCATAGCGTCCAATCCCCCTCCCAGCACTGCTGCCACCCACCCCAAGCGCAGCCCAGCCCAAACCCCCAGTCAGGAAGACCCCAGCACAGCCCCAGTCCACCCAGCCAGCCCCATGCAATCTGGGGGGCACACCTCCCCCACGCATGCCTTCCCAGGAGTGTGCAGTGGCAGGAGCCACCCCACCCCACGCCTCCTGGACAAGCCACAGCTCCATCCTGTGCCCCAGCCTGCCCCACCCCAGCTATGCAGTGCCTGCCCTAGCCCCATTCTCTTCCACACCATGGGGGCCTCAATCTGCCCCACTCCCCCATGCCCCTTCCCTTTCCCCACAACAGACTTACCAACTGGACACAGCTCTCCACGCTGCCAGGCTGTCCTCCTTGCCGCCTACGTGCTGAGCTGTGTCTGCACACATACATAGGGCACTTACTGACCAAATTATGAGTCACACCAGACAAAAAAGCTGATTTCCAATACAGTCAATTTTCTTTATAAATCAGTGCTAATTTGATCTCAAACCAATATATCGGTCCACCTCTAATATAGACCAAAACTCCAAGTAGCTGTCTAGCAAACCTGAGAAATAGGAACTCATGTAAAGCAAACTACTGATGTTGAATAAGCCTCAGAAGAACATCTCTTAACTTTAGGTAAAGGGTAGTTTATTTATGAAATAGAGAGTCTGGTCTCAACTAACAGCTTGCCACTTTAACTTGTTAAGCAGTATAATCAGTACATCTCAGGCTGTCAAAGATAGCCTGTGGGTTAGACCCAGCCCACTGCCCTATCATCCAGCCCTGGCACGGCTTGTGGGTCTCTGATCTGACCTGAGCAGTGACAGCAGCAGTCAGGGCTGATTTAAGGTGCACGCAGCCCATGGTGGCACCATACCAGCCCTGCATCCAGCATGAAGGGCTAGTCAACAAACCTGAACCACACTGCAGGACCTAATGAGTTTGACACCTTTGGTATAGCTAATTTACAAGTGGCTTTGTCCTGGACAAATTATCAGCTCTAGAAAGTCACAGGAGCCTCTGGCAGAACACTTAAACCTCTCTGGACATTCTGTCACGAACCTTAGCACAGCTGTTTTTGAGCAACAAATGTTGAATACTATCTTGATCACAGAATTGCAGAACAAGTCATCAGCCAGAAACTGGATTGTGTTAAATATGGTTTACACAATGGGTTAAGAATCTGTAGTCCCTAATACCTGGATTAGTTTCTGTGATGCCTTTGTCCCTATGAGTTGATTATTTATTTGCCTCTTCCATCACTGCCCCGCCCCCTTTTCCTGTCTTTTGTATTCACATCACTATTTGATACACTACTCTACATATCTTCACAGCATCTGATAAAGTGAGATCTGGCTCACAAAAGTTTATTAAGCTCCAATTTAGTCAGTCTATAAAGTGCATCTCTACCCAACTTTGGTTCTGGACAGACTGGCACAACCCACAGATCACCTGGTATGTGGTGTTCAATAACTACAGGAAAGCCATTAAGGTGTTTAAAAAAAACAACAACAACAAACCAAAAAAGACAAAACAAAAGACGCAGCACGTTACTTCAACCCGGCTCTGCAGCAGCTGTATAGCTCAGGCACTTCAGTGGGGCTTTTTGGCACTTTTATCTAATAGCTGATTCAAACGATGCTGCCTCTTCTGAGTATACAGTAGGGTCAGCACAGGAGCACACAGAGTTTAAAGTAAAACGCCATTTGTTTGTTTTTTGTTCATTTGTTTTTAATGTCTGCAAGCAGCCTTTGTGAATATACAGACTAGTATATACGGAATTCCAAACCATAACTACTAAAAATTTCAGATAAAATTTGAGTGCAACTGTAATTATGAAAAGGTGATGCATCATATTTCATTTTGATGTAATGACACCAGTTCAAAGTATAAAATTTATGTCTCAGCTAGGGAATAGCTCTTTAAAAATGAAGAGAAATACCAACTATGTTGGAGTTTAACATAGATAAGTGCAGAGTGTTGCACATGGGGAGGAAGAACCGGCGCCACGCTTACAGGTTGGGGAACTTCCCTCTTGCCTGC
>JAGPOW010003316.1:163539930-163552597 GCA_030014935.1 Caiman crocodilus
GTACAGGCTCCTAGCCTGGGGATTTTTAAGAGGAAGTTAGATGAGCACCTTGCCGGGGTCATCTGACCCCGGTGCTCTTTCCTGCCAAGGCAGGGGGGCGGACTAGATGATCTGCCCAGGTCCCTTCCGACTCTAGACACTATGAAACTATGAAACTATGAAACCCAAACAAGGCCCATTAAAAATTTAGACAATGACAGGGGAAAAAATTAAATGAGCTTCTACCGGTTGCTATTATGCTAATACAGCAGCTAGATGAACTCACAAAACTAACTGAAAGCCCAGAGTATTTCAAACACAATAATCCAATATATTTGAAACAGAAGATTCCAAGAGCTGAGCAAGCATCTGAATGAAGCGGTGAGAAATATCTCCATTTAGTCTGGTAAATCTTTTCTGTAGTAGACTCTCTTATGAGCCAAGATTTCTCTGTACAGCCATTGAATAGCTTTAATCCACAGAGTTTAATCTTCGTGCTATCAGATGTAGAGACTGCTGGTCCAGCTGCAACATTTGGCCTCAATTCTGCAAAACAGCGCCCAAGAGATTTGTAAGTTTAAAGAGTAGATAGGATTGGCTAACACATCAGCTTAGAGCACCAACACTTACATTCTCTGGCTGGAATTACCTTAGTCTGACATACTTTTCTGAGAAACTTAGGCTTCTTGCAAACATTAAAAACCAAAAAAACACCACACACTTTACCAGAAGCAGCAGCGTGTTACTTTGACCCACTCTGTAGCTTCTGTATAGATTGGGAGCTTCAGAAGAGCTTTTTGGTGCTTTTAGCTAAAGCTGATTCAATCAGCTATTAGATAAAAGCACCAAATCTATAGACATCAGGCAAGCTGGGTCCAACTAACATGCTGCCTCTTCTGAGCATGTTGGGCTCAGTGCAGGAGTGCACAGAATTTAAAATAAAGCAATGTTTGTGGGGGGGTTGTTTTGTTTTTTTAACGTCTGCAAACAGCCTTAAGGCTTAGCAGATGGAGACAGAGAGTGGGTGTAGGGGGGAAAGGAAAAGGCACAGAACTGATATTTTATATTTGAAATCAAATGCATTTGTTATAGGCTTAGTGCTTATTCCTTGCTGTGAGCAGAACACTGGAAGTGGATCTGCTGAAGGGCCTTTCAACTTCTGGAATGCATGCAAAAGAATCTTTCTACTCCCACCCGCAAGTAAAAGTGGTCTTTCAGCTTAGCTGATTTGCAGGGTCTTTCTGGGTACCTAGCAGATGAAAGGTTACTAATTCAAGCCAATGAAGAATATACCACTTACATCAGAAAGCTACCTATGGAACAGGGATTTTTTTCTCATTTTCTGCATATACAGTTACCATATGTAAGGACTTCTGTAGCAATGCCCTGAATAGGAAACAGGAACACACATTCCCCAGGCTAGATGGATGGCCCTGAGAAAACCAATTCATATAAGCATGCCCAGAACTCTGAGGATCATTGAGCTTGAGCTTGGAGATGGTCAGGCTGTGTTTGACTATTTAGAGCCCTTGAGGGGAACAGTGAAAGAAGCATAAAATTCCCCAATACATATATTTTTTGATCTGTCCACTAAAGGTTACATTACAAGAAGAGCCCTTAGAAGTCCATGTTGTGTCTGGCTACTAAATGGATCTCAGCCCACTTTGCACAGATAAGTCGTGCAAGTTTAACATGCCTAAACATGCAAGTTTAGGTGGCTATAAGACAAAATTAAGGTTCTCACTAGTATTTGAAGACTGCTATCATGCCCTCTTAAGCACCTTTTCTGAGAGCTGAACTTGCCCATTTACTTCAACCTCTCCTCATATGGCTTGCCTTCTAAGTCCATACTGATAAAACCTCTTCTTGTTGTCTTTCATTTGGCAAGAGAGGCTCAATTCTTTCTTTGCCTTCCTAATTTGGTCCCTGCAGGTTATTACTATTTCCTGGTATGCTCCCATTGTGACCTGCCTTTTCTCTCACAGCCTGTGTGCTTTTTTGCATTTGAGGCATCCTAGAAGCTCCTTGTACAGCTATATTAGTCACTTACCATTCTTCTTGTGTTTCCATCGTGTCAGAACTGCTTCCTATTGGGCTTTCAATACTAGGTCCTTTAGAAGCTTCTAGCCCTTCTGGGCACCTTTATCCTTCAGTCTGGTCTTCCATGACATCATGCCTATTAACTCACTGAGTCAGTCGAAATCCGCCACCTTTTTGAAACCTAGCAACCTCACGCTCCCCCTATCTGAAATTCTATCATATTGTGATCACTTCCTCCCAAGTTTCCCATCACTTTCACATCCTCCACAATTATTCCTATTGGTCAAGGCAAGATCCAAGATAGATGATCCCCTAGTGGTATCCTCAAACTTCTGGAACAAAGCTGTCCTCCACACAAGTTAGAAACTGGCTCAACATCGTGTTTGGCTGTATTGTTCTTCCAGCAGATGTCCGAAAAACTGAAGTCTTCTGTCAGTACCATCTCATGTGTTTTGGATAATGTTATCAGCTCCTTGAACAGTGCTTCATTCACCTCTTCTTCCTTTATTTTTGCAGGTTTCTCCACGTACCCCCCACCACTCCCACCAACTGGCAGAGGGGCCCCCACCACTCTTTTCTGATCGGCCGGGAGACAAAAAAAGCGCAGTTTTAAATATAGCACCATTTTTACCTCCCGACCAGTCAGCAGCAAGGCCACTAGGGCTGCTCAGCCAATCAGCAACAAGGGGATGAGGTTGGGGTTGTACAGTGGAACCTGCAAGCTTAAAGAAGCTGCCAGTCTACTTCTGCCATGAATTTGGTAGGTCCCTAATTATATCAGTGCTCACCTTTTATCTTTATCCAAATATATTCTAATTTATCTTCTTCCTCCTGAACCAGGGAACAAGTATTTGCATTTTGACATAGTGTCACTGCCACCTTCTCTCCCAATCCTGTCCTTCTGAAGCAGAGTGTAGCCCTCAATGTTGACATTCCAGTCATAGGAGCTGTTCAGATCCCTGTGGTACCAATCAGATAATAGGCCTTTCCACAGGCTGCAACTTCCAGCTCATGTTGTATATTCCTCATATTTCTCATATGTGTATACACACACACACACACACACACACACACACCCCAGATATACTTTGCATTTCACTTTTGCATCACTTGTTGCTGTCCTGTAGATCTCTGGCCCTAACCCAGCATTGAGCTACTTCTTCCCATCCATTCCCCTCTGAACTGGTTGCTCTGTTGCTGAAGGGTTTTGTTCACCATCCTTATGGCACCTAGTATAAAGAACTCCTTACTAGGTTGACCAGATGATGCCTAAAGATGTTCCTTCTGCCATCTCTTGACAGCAATCCTCCTCCCCAGAATTTCCACTAATTGTTCAAGAATCCAAAGTCTTTACGTTGACAAGTCTCAGCCACACTTATTTTCATGATACAGTGGTCCCTTCCAGGGCCCTTGTCTTCCACAGGGAAAGTGGAAGAGGACATCACTTGTGCTCCAAGCTCCTTAACCCTCTTGTCAAGAGCCTTATAGTCACATCTGATCTAATCAGTGTCACTCCTGGCAATATCACTAGTACCTACATGGACAAACAAGAACACTGTAGTCTATACACTTTTTTTCACTTTGCAACATATATTTTCTTAGTGAAATATGTAGGTGGTAATGTTCTGCATCACACAACATGCCCTATTTCCAGTGTCCCAACATTACATTCTTACTGTTGAGCCTGATAAATTGAGCATTAAGTTTGCCCATATAGTTCATCATCCCACCAGAGCCAAGAAATAGATCACAGATCATCTTTGACAACTTCAACTATCATGAAACTCAGTAGGATTACACAAAGAATTATAAAGAAAAATCTGGTAGAGACTGAAACCAGTGCATATCAACTTACTGGGTCCAGGACTCAAAGCTTCCCAGCTCTGTTATAACAGAAGCTATTGAAAGCAGAGGCAATCTTGACTTTGCCTTTACCCTTAGTGTACAGTAGAATCCACATTCTTCCCAACTTAAGTTGTTTTATATCCAACCTCCTCTCCCTTTCCTTGTCCCTCTCCGATCTGCAAACTCACCAGGATTATATATAGCTGCAGCAAACAGCTTCATGGGGCAACTGATGTGCTCTAGCTGTTTACTGTGGCCCTTATTGGAGAAGTGACACCAACTGAAATCATATGCACAGTACCACTAAGGAGCTTCAGCCAAGTGGAGAAACAGTGCCCTTCAGAGTAAAGGCCAAAGCAATTAGATGAACAGCTAGTTTTCAATTCAGCAATCTTCTGCATATTACAGAGGTTGTGAACCAACCCAATATGAAAAAAAACAGATTCTGCTTGTACTAGCTTACATATGGAAAAAGCTTGCAGATTTGAGTGTACAAAGCAATGCATGGATCAAGACATCTTCTGAACGACACAACTCCAACAATGAGCTAACTGAAGTCGCACTATACTTGACATTGCAAGTGATCAATCAAATGTTTTCTCAAAGTAGGATGCAAATTTGGAATTCTGCTTTGCACAGATTAGGCTGAGCAGACTGTGCTGCCTCATTTGACTTCATATTTAAATATTAGCCAGTCAAAGGATACAACAAATAAGTAGGGTTTCAGTAATCATCTAACATCTGTGACTAACTGAATCAAGTCTACAACACCTTTCAAAACAGTATTAAAAATGAATGCCTTCCAAGCAATCTGGCAGACTAATCAGCATGGCATATGATGTAGTGGCAAGAAGCAGTACAAGAACAAGAAGCAGTAGTGCCTAAGATGTCAGGAACATATACAATAAGGACCCTGAATCTTGTCCTCCTCTTCAAATAAAAGATACAGAAATAAAGAAGTTCTGCATCAGAAAATAAGCCCACTGAGGGATGACTCCAGTTCAGGAAGTCTAAATTATTGATTCACTTATGCTCTGTAGGAAGAGGTCTGTTCAGTCTGTCAGCATTCTACAGACATGGTTAATGAATTGCTGAACTAATAATTCAATACTATATGCATCCATTCCACAGCTGTATTATTTCTCTAAGCACAGAAATGATCTCATCTTTCTCTGCCTTTTCACATTTAACAGGGCACTGTCTGTGAAGATCCAAAAGGACTAGCTAAGAATCAAAAGACAGAAACTCCCTAAAAAAAGCTGCAAACTAGTCCCAACTCTAAAACACTTATATGCCCTATTTTCTCACTCTCTTGCACTAAGTGATGTTCCCAGTGAACTTATCAATCCACTCCTGACAAATCCATCACCAAACTCCTTGTTGGAAAGAATGGGGAGAATGGTATCCCTATGCATGCTATGGGTCATTCCACCAAGTAAGGGCAGAAAGAATCATCTGCAGGGTTATTGAAATGTAACTGCATTCATAGATATTAGGATCGGAAGGGACCTCAATAGATCATCAAGTCCAACCCCCTTCACAGGCAGGAAAGAGTGCTGTGTTTAGATGACCCAGCTAGATGCCTATCTAACTTCCTCTTGAAGATCCCCAGGGTAGGGGAGAGCACCACCTCCCTTGGGAACCCAATCCAGACCCTGGCCACCCTAACTAAGAAGTTCTTCCTAATGTCAAATCTAAATCTGCTCTCTGCTAGCTTATGGCCATTATTTCTTGCAACCCCCAGGGGCACCTTGGTGAATAAGACCTCATCAATTCCCTTCTGTGCCCCGATGATGAATTTATAGGCAGCCACAAGGTCGCCTCTCAACCTTCTCTTGTGGAGGCTAAAAAGGTCCAGGTGCCCCAGTCTCTCCTCGTACAAGTGGCCCTTCTCTGGACCCTCTCCAAGTTATCTGCATCACTCTTGAAGTGCGGTGCCCAGAATTGCACGCAGTATTCCAACTGCGGTCTGACCAGCACCCAATAGAGGGGAAGTATCACCTCTTTGGATCTATTCATCATGCATCTGCTGATGCACGATAAAGTGCCATTAGCTTTTCTGATGGCTCGTCATACTCAACATATACAGACTTTTTCCAGTCCTATAAATGGGTAGTTGCAAGTTGTCATGGAATGCTACAAAAGGGAAAGAAACCACAGTGCCCAGTAAACTCAGACAAGTCCTTGCTGTTGCCTGAAGAACTGTCTGAAGTTAAGTAATAACAGTGAACAAAACTTTAAATCTGTCTTGAGAAATGGCAGCTTATTATCCTCAAATATATTAAAGCTTTTGGGTTATGTCAGGAGACTTTTCTATGTTGACTTGCAGGTCAAGAACCCCAATAGCTGAAAAATGGTGTGGAGCAAGCCATGAAATTCCTGCTATAACTTTCCTTTGATAAGCTAGTTGCCTGAGTATCATACACTGAAATACTGTTAAGTGTGCAGCTACTACTCTTAAGAAATGTATAAACAATCTTTAGAGATGCTGAGCAGCCAAAAGATACCATGAAACCAGGAATTTCCTGTGCCTGGGATGTATGGTAAGAGTTAACATCTTGAGATAGGATCACAGTAAAAAAGGGCTGGAAGGGGCCTTTAGTTCAGGTAAGATCATACCCAACTAAACTAATCTCAGCCAAGTGTCTATCCAACTTGCTCTTAAAAATTTCCAGGGACAAAGAGTCCACAAGTTGCCTAGATAATCTGTTCCAATGCTTGACCATCCTCCTAGTCAAGGTTCCTCCTAATCATTCCATAGATTTCATGAACATTAGGGTTGGAAGGGACCTTGGAAGATCATCAAGTTCAGCCCCCTGCCGCAGGGGCAGGAACTCAGCAGGGGTCATTGGATCCCAGCAAGATAAACATCCAACTTTCTCCTGAAGGCATACAAAGTAGGTGCTTGAACCATCTCTGATGGCAGGCTATTCCAGACCTTGGGGGCTTGGACAGTAAAGAAATTCTTCCTTATGTCCAGCCTGAAATGGTCTTGTAAGAGTTTAGAACCATTAGACCTTGTTGTGCCTTGGGGCACTCTGGTGAACCAACATTCCTCCAGACCCTGGTGGACACCCCTTGTAAACTTACAGGTGGCCATCAGATTGCCCCTGAGCCATAGTTCTCAGCCTGTCATCATAAGGTCTGTTTTCCTGACCTCTGATTATGCATGTGGCTCTTCTCATAGAGAAGTACAATTGGAAAAGACCTCCAGAAGTCATCTAGCCTGACCCCCTGCCTGAGACAGAATTATCCCTATCCAAACCATCATATGCAAATTCATAATCTGAACCCTTCATAAAACTACTATCAACTCTTACACAAGACATAACACCCTAGCCTGCCACAGGTAAAACAGGGGAACCACAGTAGCCAACATCCTACTTGTATAAAAGGTTAATATATGCTCAACCTAAATTTTCTCTGTTGAAGCTTGAAACCAATGTTCTGTTCCTATCCCCTACAGCCACAGAGAAAAACTCAAAGACACCCTCTCTCTAATCATGCTCCAGGTATTTAAAGACTGTCATCAAATTTCTCCCCTTCCCAGACAGTTTCCTCTTCTCCAAGCTAAATAACCCTAGTTCTTTCAGCCTTTCTGCATAGGTCATGCTTCCCAGGCCCGTAATCAATTTTGTCATTCATTCTGCCTTGGACTCTTTCCAATCTGTCTACATTCTTCTTGGAGTGTGAGATCGGGATCCAAAACTGGGCACACTGCTCCAAGTGAGGCTGTACCAGTGATAAAAAAAACAAAAGGATCACTTCTCTCGATTTGCAAGTCATACTCAAGTTAAAACAAACTAGTCCACTGTTGTTTTCTTTGCAACAAGAACACACTGTTGGCTTATATTCACAGCTTATGGTCCACTGTAACCCCCAGGTCCTGCAATAATTCCATCTCAAGTTCAGGCTTTGCACTTATCCCTGTTGAATTTCATCTGGTAAACCGTGAGCCACTTCTCTAGTTTACCCTGGTCATTCTTACCCTGCAGCTTCTGCAGTTCCACCCAACTTGACATTATCTGCAAATCTGCTAAGCATGCACTCAATCCCATTACCAAAACATGAAGATGTTAAATAATAACAGAGGCCTGGAGAACACTACTTGATTTCTCCTTCCAACTAGATAGAGCTATTGATGACTATTTATTAAACAGAATGATTCAACCTTATATCCACCTTACTGTACTTTCATTGAGTCTATGTCCTTTGCTTGTTAATGAGAATGCTCTGGCAGACAGTGTCAAAAGCCTTGCTAAAGCCATTGCTATTGCTAAAGTCCAGTGCTCTTTCCCCGCCCACAGAGTCTGCTACCTTATGGAAGGAAATCAAGTTGATCAACCATGATTTGCTCTTGGTGAATCCATGCAGGCTGTTCTTCATCACCTTGTTCCCTGTAGGTGCCTTATGATAGATTCCCTGAGGACCTGGCTCCATGATCTTTCCAGGTACTAAGGTCAGAATGACTGGTCTATAAATTCCTCAGATCTTCCTTTTCCTCCTTCCTAAAGATGGGCAGTAAAATTGCCCTTTTACAATCACCTGGGATCTTATTTGATCTCCACAACTTCTCAAAGACAGTCAATGGCTCTGATATTGCCTCACTTAATTCCTTCAGTACCTTACAGTGAATCCCACCCAGCAACTTGAAAGCATCTAGCTTCTCTAAGTACAGTATAACCTCGTGAATCTAGCATGCTCAGGACTGAGCACCTGCCAGAAATGTGAAAATTTGGGATTTTTGGAACCCAAGTGGCAGCCGGTTCCAGAGTGGCAGCCGCACATGGAGCAGGGTGGTGGAAGGCAGTGGCAGCCACCACATACAAGTTTCCCCTTCCGCTGCTTCGGGACCGGACACCACTACTCCCCAATGGAGCAGTTTTAAAAAGTGCCGGATTTTTGATAATCCCAGATTTCTGATATCCAGATTATAGAGGTTATACTGCAATTCCTAATCTGTTCTACCACTACTCTCAGCTGTTTGTCTCCTTCCCATCTTTGATGCCAACTGCACTTGTCATCTGATAGCTGTCCCTATTCATAAAGGCTGAAGTAAAAAAAGACATTAAATACTTAAGGTTCTCTGTATCATCTGTAACTAGAATGCTTTCTATATTTTGTAAGAGGAACAACAAAGAAACCACAGGTCCCTTGCTTCTGACACTCATACATCCTTTTACATCCCTTGAATCTCATATCATGCCTCAACCTTCCAAATTTTCTCCTGGAGTGCCCATCCAGGATAAAATACTCTAATATTCTTTCATAGCAATATGGAAAATTGGGAAATAGTTGCCATTTTTTGTTTTGTGTTCTGAGTTTCAACTCATTGTCTAGCCAAGCTGGTATCTGTACTCCTTCCCCACCTCTGTCTCCTAGGGGAACTTGTTCACCAGTAACCTAAGTCTGTTCAAGTCTGGATTTTCTTAAGTACAGTGAGTTTATTCTGCTGCTCTCCTTCCTTTCTACACTTAGAATATATTTCATGGTCATTGTCATCCAAGACAGAAGAAAGATGCAAATCAAACCTCAAATTCACTGATGATACAGAGGTTAAGATGATTACTAAGTATAAATTACATAATGATATGGAAAACAGGTTGCCAAACAATTCAGGGCCTTCCCTGGACCACCTCCCATGGAACTTCTTTATAAGGAGGCCCCGAAATGTTTTAAGGTTATCCAGTATGAACAAATCAGCTGAGGGGTAATAATTGTATGCAGTAAGACAATAAGGCCAGAGGAGTCGGCTGATACACAGTTGTCCTCTTTACTATGGGTTTTTCCATTCAGACTTGTGAAGGAGCTTTTTCATGTGACAGCTGAATTCTTTTAATGCAATTCCTTAGAAGACCTTAACTCTGGACCTTGCTAGCTCTTTATAAAGAGCTAACAAACAAGACTGCATTACAAGTGAGCCATCAAAATGAATATTTGAGGAGGGCCTCTAAAGAAGGGAAATCTATGGAAAGTGAGACTTTTCTGAAGCACAGGATACAGTCAAATACGGAGTCTTCACACTCGCACTGGGATGGTGAGGGACCCTTAATTAGAGGGGCTCTGAGAACTGCTCTAATTAAAGCACCCACAGCATAATATGTATTCATCATCCTGCACTTCAAAATGTTTGCAGGGATGCTTTAACTAAAGCTAGAGCAGGCATAGGTCTGATCTCATCAGCTAGGTATATTCTTAAAGTGGAAATGAATTTAGACTAGATGCAAAGGTAATTAGGCACCTAATTTGCCACTGATTTAAACCTATTTTGATCTCATTTTTGTGGAATAAAACTTGCCTGCAAATTTTTTTGAATTACAAAAAAGGTGCAACATTGGATCTTGGCCTTTTGATATTCTTTGCAGGAATCACTCATTAAGAATTAGATGTTAAATTAGAAATCTAGACCAGCAGGAAGTTATTTAGTATTTCTCTCTTCTCCCTGCCACATGCTACGCATTTAAAGCGCACGGTTTGCGATGAAAAGTTTCACATATGGATACTACATGTGTTATAAACAAAGTTGACCATATTTTTAATCTATTCACAGCCAAGGGCTGTTTTAACAGTACATTTCAGCTTATTCTTTTTGAATGAACTTTTTGTTTCCACAGCAAATATAAAAAAAAAGTACCAAATTCTAATAGATTTAACACACAGAACTTTTTATTCGTTACCAAATGTATCCCTTAAATTCAGTGCCCTTTGAGTGTCCCGGTTGGCACTGAATGTGCTATGAAGTGCTAAAAGTGATCTGCAAAGGAAATGAGGTTAAAGATGATGAATGTGTATAGCACATTGTACCATCTGAAGTCTGGATACAAATAATGCTTTGAAACTTTCTAAACATGGCTCACCAGAAATGGAGGATATGGCATATATGCAATTTAAAGAACAGGCTTTCTGGCCAAAAGAGGATTACTTCAGAAATCCTCAAGGAAAATAAAGGATTCAAATCAAGGAACTTTTAGAGAGGTTGAGGATTAAAAAGTATCTGTGTGGTTGGTAGTCACCACAATGAAGAGTACAAAAATGTTAGTTTCTCTTTTTTTTTCTTTTTTAAATACTTCCAAATTGGCAAGGTATATACACCTTACCATCCTGAATTGAATAAAATACTAAAAATTAGCTACCAGTAAAGGAAAAGAGGACAAACATTTCAGAGATGCAATACTGATTTGCATTACTTTCCTGCACAGACACAATTGCAAGCTTTGAGGCAGAACAATCTTATGAGATAAAAGCTTGCTTTCATCAACACTTAAAAGATATCAACATAGATATCCCCAGAAACCGAGTAAGAGATACTGATCTGCTAGGTAATGCCATCCTTCTTCATTAATGCCCCGAGACAAAGAGTCCAAAGGCATGCAAAGGTACATTTTCTTCAGAGAAAGATATATTAAGAATATTCTCAATGCAAATAGAAATAGTTGGCTGTGAAGTCAGGCAGCATATGATAAAGCAGTTTTTTTTACTATGAAAGCACAAGCTTTTCTGACTGAATTAGTTTTTAAGGTGTTACTTTGCTCAGCCTTCAATGAACATGTAGCCATAGTTTTCAGACAACAGCACTGGGCAGAAAATAGTAATTTAACAAACATAAAAACTTCTATCAGGGTATTTAAGGTTAAGTTTTGGATACGTTCTAACATTTAGAAGATCTTCTACTTCTTGGTTCAAGGGTCTTTGGGTGTTCTTCTGACAAGGAAAAAGAAATGGATCAGTTACAATTAAAAATAACTTTTAAACTTTCTGAGTGTTTAATCTTTGAAGTGAGTTTACTGACAAAACTATCGCTCTTTAAAAGCAATCATAGGCATTTCAGGATTCCAGAAGACTTAATGAAAAGAGTATTAGTATACATAAAGAAAATACTTTCATCTGGTATATGGCCTCTCATTTCCTTAAGGGCTTCTTTAATGCAGATGTTCAGCAGGAGAAAAATGATGCTGCAGATCATATAGACCTGTGCTTATCTCTTCTTAGTGACTATCATCCAAAATTTGTGACAAGTAACATGCATCATGGGCAGAGAGACTATTTTTTATTTCTAAAAAAATCATCAATTGAAATTATGCTGAATACTATGAACATACAAAGTCTGCATTATTGAAAACTGGAAATTGTGAAAAGAACCAACTTCACAGAAATAAACAGTCAAATTAATATTGCAAATTATGTGAGTTGTGCAAACAAAATTAAGGAACTTAAAATTTCTCAATATAATTAGAGCAAAAGACAAACTTGACAGGATCAGTTTAAATACTTTTTAATACATACAATCAGAGAAGTAGAGTCGGAAGGGACCTTGTAGATCTTCAAGTCCAACCCCCTCCCTGGACAGGAGGGAAACTGGGCTCCGATGACCCCAGTCAGGTAGGCACTAAGCTGCTCCTTAAAGACTCTCAGGGTAGAAGCCAGCACCACTTCCCTTGGAAGTTGGCTCCAGATCCTAGCCGCCCTTACTGTAAAGTAGTTCTTACAGATGTCTAATCTAAACCTACTCTCCAACAACTTGTGGCCGTTATTCCTTGTTATCCTAGAGGGCGCTAGAGGAAACAAGGTCTCCCCCAAACCCTTCTGGTCCCCCCCTAGTGAGTTTATAGACCGTCACAAGGTCCCCCTCCGCCTTCGCTTGTGAAGGCTGAACAGGTTTAGGTCCCATACCCTCTCATCGTAGGGTCTGCCCTGCTGTCCTCGAATCATGCAGGTGGCCCTCCTCTGGACCCTCTCAATGTTGTCCACATCCCTCTTGAAGTGGGGTGCCCAGAACTGGACACAGTACTCCAGCTGTGGCCTG
>JAGPOW010003316.1:163552697-163652950 GCA_030014935.1 Caiman crocodilus
CATAGAGGGGGAGGATCACCTCCTTGGACCTACTTGAGATGCACCTGTGGATGCATGGTAAGGTCCGGTTAGCCCTGCCATCCGTGACCTCGCATTGTCAGCCCACATTCATCCTGCAGTCAGCGACGACTCCAAGATCCCTTTCTGCCTCCGTGCACTCAAGAAGGGAGTTTCCCCATCTTATAAGTGTGCTGCTGGTTACTACTGCCCAAGTGCAGCACCCTGCACTCGTCCGTATTGAAATGCATCCTGTTTTTGTTAGCCCACCCCTGCAACCTATCCAGGTCTTGCTGCAGTCTTTCCCTCCCTGCTAATGTGCCTACCTCTCCCCATATTTTGGTATCATCAACAAATTTGAACAGGTCGTTTTTCACCCCGTTGTCCAAATCACTGATAAAGAAATTGAACAGTGTGGGCCCAAGGACCGAGCCCTGGGGGACTCCCCTACCCACTTCCCCCCAGGTCAAATATGACCCATCCACCACCACTCTCTGCAAACAACCCTTCAGCCAATTTGCAATCCATTTGACTTTGTAGGCATCGATGCCCCATTCGCCTAATTTTTAATGAGGATGGGGTGGTCGACAGTGTCAAACTCCTTGCTGAAGTCCGGAAAGACTACATGCACGGCAACACCTGCATCAATGCTTTTGTGACCAGATCGTAAAAGACAATCAGGTTGGTCTGACATGACCTGCCCCTAATGAAACCGTGCTGGTTGCCCTTGAGTATCATCCCCGATGCCCACCCATCACAGATGTGCTCCTTACATACACTTTGAACGTGATTTATTAATTATATAATTTAGCTGTCAGCAACCTTTTAAAGCTGCAGGCAAGACTGACCTAGGTCAGGTCAGAAGAAGGCAAGAAATAGTACCCAGCTACTGAATCTACAGCCCACGCTTTTCCCCAGGGCAGCACAGGGAAAGCAACTACTGCCAAAGCTCCACTACCACCACCCCATGTCTGCAAGCCAGATCAAATGGCTCCACAGGCTATATCCAGCCTGTGGGTCACGTGTTGCTAACCCTTGATACAATTCTACATGCACTGCACAATGCCTGAAACCAAAATAATTTTAAAGAAAGTATTAAATTATTTGCCATGAAGACAACATAGTCAGTGTGGATTCCATCAGGGAGAATGGTCTCTTGTGCAAAGGGACCAGTTTGACTGGTAATGTTCACCAGGTCATGCCTATGGCCTGTGTTTCCTTGTATTCCCACAAGGGCATAAGGATAGGTAACCCGTGAGCATTCTTCAGGTCCCTTATAATTTAAAGTCAATTTTGCCCAGGGCTCCAAAAAGCAAGAATGAAGAATTAGCGATAGAACCACAATAATAGCATTAAACTCTATCACACAGTTACCACAGATTAAGTGCCCTCTCTCTTGGGTACATGGTCAAGGTTGATTTCGTTGGAAAGACCAGAATGTCTTTCCTAAACATTACGAGGAAAAGTTTTAGCTCTATTAGTCAAACAAATTGATGTACTGTTCTTTTGCTGGCTGTCACATTTAGTGTCTAATGTTTACCAAGGTTAGTAGGTTGCTCTAAAAAATAAAAAAAAAATAAAAATAAAAAAATTAAAAAAAAAGCTTTACTCTGTAGCTTGGTAGAATAAGCCTTGACTTTTGGGGAGAGAGAGACAGAGAGAGAATCACCATCCAGTTAACAGGTAGAAATGCACAGTGTAATCTACTCAGTTTGCTGAGCTGATAGAAAGCTTGGCATTCAAGTAGGTCAAGGGAAAGCATTTATTTGGGCCCGCGGGCCACATAGGCAGTTCTGGGAAACTGTCGTGGGCCAACCAGCACCCCCACCCTCACCCACTTCAACAGCCTAGAGCCTGTGCGCCCTGCAACTCTTCCCCCATCAGTGCCCAGCAGCAGCTGAGTACACAGTCCTAGCCCTGATGCCAGGCCACCCCACACCTGCTCCCGACTTGCCCCAGTGAGAGTGGACCAGGTCCAGACTAGTCAGAACTCACATGTACAGCCCTGACCACAGCCTGCCATGTGCCTGCTCTGAACCACCTGCCCATGCTGAACAGTGGCAGCAGTCAGGCAGAAGCTGCAACTATGCATAGAGGAAATGCGGCTGCCTCCCGCTCACCACTGCTGAGCCCTTCTTACTACAGCAACCTGAAGCCCATGCTCAGGCTGCCCTGCAGCTCCTCTCCACTGCCACCACGAGGCATGGAAGCAGCAGTGACAGCAGCAGAGAAGAGCCGCAGGGCAGCCCACGTACAGGCTCCAGGCAGCTGCAAGAAGACCTGGCAGCGGTGACGGGGAGGCAGCTGCTTTTCCCCCCATTCTGCCCATCCACTGCTGCTCAGCATGGGCAGGCAGTCCCAAGCTGGTGCAGTGCAGGTCAGGTCAGGACTATGTCAGCAGGCTCTATATGGTCCAGAGCTGATCTGCTCAGGTCAGGGGAAGTCCAAAGCGGGCATGAGGAAGGCCAGGATCAGGGCTGTGCATGCAGGTCCCTGCCAGTATCATAGCACTAGGGCCAGTGGCAGCAGCAGCCAGGAGCCACCATCACCTGGCATGCCTAGAAACACAATCCAGCCACACAGCCATCCCAACCCTGCTGCACACCGGGAAGCAGCGGGATACACCATGAGATGGCACCTGGACCAGGGGAGACCAAGGAACCCCGCTGTGAGCTGGACAAAGTCCTTCTGCAGGCCAGATTTGACCATCAGGCTGAATTCTGCCTACCCCTGTTCCATACTGTCCTTTCATCACTATCCTTACCATGGGAAAAGATGTATAGAAGACTAACTAAAAATCTCTGTGCTGAGATGTCATGAGACAGCATTTCATGCTGAAGTGGTATACTCTGACAGTAGTTTAAAAGGAAGGCTCTAGAAGCTTTAAAAGGATGAAAGAGGTCACACGCTGAAGTTGGACCTCTGACAGGCCAAATATGAAAAAGGTCCATGAGGAATGTTGACGCCATAGGGCATGAGGGGGAAAAAAAAGAGTAAAAGTCTAAAGCAGCATGACAGCCGAGATACACAGTAAACTTTAATGGATTTAACTATTAGCCCTTCTGGTTTCAGGAACCTATAAAAGTATAATTTTTTCAGTTTTGGGATCTCAACTGAGTCCAATTTTATTATTATTATTAGCTGCCTGTGCTGATAGTCTGTTCCATTTCTAGAAGTACATCTTCCTGGCAAGAGGTTCCTTGCTTCCCTGCAAGAGGTGCTGCTCTTCTGAAGAGAGATGCCTTTTGGTAGCACTAAGCCAAGCTACTGGGCAAGCCAACTGAATAGATGGCTAGCTGCTATGGTATCCACCCACCACTCTAGGGTATTATCTCAGGCAAGCTAGCCAGTGTATAAGAAACTGCCTGGATAGGTCCAACAGCCACAAACTCTCAGCCAGGGCTATCAAGACAACTGAAGCTTTTATCTACCTGGCCCTGAGAGTTATTTTAGAAATCCAGAGAAACCAGTGACAAATAAGTCCAAACTACAGGAGGACAACCAGAATTAAACCTTGGCTCATGCCTCCCCTTGAACAGAAATTCAGACAATGTAGTCCTCTATTACAGTAAATTTATGCTGACGTTTCCCTAGCCCCACCCCATTGACAAAGTATTGGGTCTAAGATAAATGTCCACAGTAACCACTAGTGGTCAATTAGCACAGGAAGTCTGTTGGTCACTACTGGCACCTGGAAAGTACAAGCCAATGGTGTTATGCTATATTGATAACACTATTCAAAGAACATGATGGCTTTCTGCAAGAGTAGAGGATAGGAAGATAACCTGATTTTGGTTATTACTGTGCATTGCCTAAATGTGTGGCGATTTGCACCTTGGTTTTCCACAGAACAGGGCTGCCTTACAGCACTCAGCTTGCCTTACAGCACAGTGAAGACACTGGGAAGACACTGAAATGAATACTGCACAGGCTTACCTTACAGCACTCAGCTAAAGGAAATTCAAAGAGTGTGTCAAACTGTCCCACAACTATATAACCTGCATCTAAAAGTGTTCCACATGTTCAAAGGAAGCATCCAAGCTTATCTGAGACATCTGTAAAAACCACCATGAAGTAGAAGGCCAAAAATATCACCTCTTTCCTTATACTCAGGGGGTCAGTCATGAAGCAAGTTCTCACAAAAACTGTGATCTATTTGTTCAATGATGTCAGGATGGGAAGCCTGTGGACCTCAAGCAGTTGTACAGGCCACAGTGAAAGAAACATCACAAGTACCTGCTGACTAATGACTCAAAAAGTTCAAGAAGTATCAGGTTTGTTTGCCTATAGGTCATTTACCATTAGCTCCTGCCAATCTCTGCGTTCCATGGCTATTTCTTGCATTTCACAAGTCATACTTAAGAGAACATGCAAAGGACCCAATCCAAGCCAGTCTCAATTGGAATCATGCCCCCGAACAGCCAGCCAGTTATTCAAGTCCAGGTAGACTTGAAGTCCTTCTTTCCTGAAAATGTGCTTACAATACCACCAAGCATTTATTGCACCAACTGTATAGATGGAATAGTGTTAGATAAGCTTTTGAACATAAGAAAGTATTGACCTTGAGCAGTTTAGCAATCCACAAAAACAGGCCCAAGAACACTACAAAGTCAGCCAGTACTTGCCCTAGCAACCTCAATAGGATCACAGCAGCATGCAAGGCTAGTATGGGTTTTCAGCTGGACTACTGCCAGTTTAGGTGGGCCCACAAATTCTGGGACTTGTAAACGCAGGCAAGGCATTTTCAGGTGGCATGATCACAGAGCTGAGTAAGGAAAGTTTTCTGTTCACTAACAGTGAAAACATATAATCTGGTGGACATAAGCAGATTTCTATGAGAGGCAGCCCCAAATGCAAAATACTTTTAATAGTGAAGCCTGAATTGATATTGATCTTCACTAAGGATGGATCTGGCTCTGCCTAATCTTTATTATCTGCTATAGCTGGGGTCAGTACCATTAGTCTTTGGCAACCTGCTCCTTTTCTTACTCTCTCAATATTTACAGAGCTTAAACTTATGGAGAGAAGTTTTGCTGTCCCTTTTCTTATGGGAAGACACTGAGCTTCTGCTGAACTTCTGTCTTGGTGCTTGGTGGGGCCCCTTTCAGTGTCTGATTTCAGTACAGAAAATGATACTTGCTTGAAAACAAAAAGAGAGGATACCTTGGGTGCCTATGTTCATACATGACTTCCTCCAAGTTGTAATCTCCAGTGTTCTTAAGTGCTGCCTATTAATCAGTGAGGAAAACTGAATAATGTTGATTTAAGCACTGGTACGATTTTCGAGCTTGTTTCCTCTAAATCTAAGAGTTTCAATGACAAGACTATGCTGATATTTCAGCCTTGTATCTTGAGATTAGCAAGTATGCTTACTACTTATTACTGATGCAAATAGTAAGCATACAATTCCAAACGTGCACTTGAAATTTGAGATTCTCTCCAGCCAGAAGAGAAACCTACTGGGTTGTCAGGGGCATCTATAGCAGGATGAGACAGACAGGGCTTGAAGACACCATTTCAGGTTTCTCTAGACTAAATAAGCCCAGTTCCCCAAGCCACTCCTCAGAAGTTATATGCTCCATCCCCCTCACCATTTTCACTGCCCTCCATTAAATCATCTCCAATTTGTCCTTATCCTTTCTGTAGTGGGTGGCGGCGCCAAAACCAAAAGTATTCCAGTTGTGACCTCACCAGTGCAGAATAGAGGGGAATAATCAGTTCCCTTGACCTGCTGGCTACACTCCTACCAATGCAGCCCGGTATACCATTATGGTATATTATTACTTCCTGGCAACAAGGCCACACTCTTGGCTCATATTCGACTTATTGTCAATTGTAGTCCCCAGGTTCTTTTCTGCAGAGCTGCTGCCCAGCCAGTAAGCTCCCAGCCTGCACGAGTGCATAGGATTCTTCCATCCAAAGTGCAGAACTTTGCACTTGTCCTGGTTGAACTTCATAAGATTTCTTTTGGCCCAATTCTCAAATTTGTCTAGGCCACTCTGAATCCTAGCCCTGCCCTCCAGCATATCTACTACTCCCCCTAGCTTAGTGTCATCTGCAAACTTACTGAGGGTGTACTCTATGCCATCTTCCAGGTCGTTGATGAAGATATTGAACAAAACTAGCCTCAAGACTGACCCCTGGGGCATTGTGCTTCATACCACCTGCCAACTAGACATCAAGCCATTGATTAATACCCTCTAAGCCTGATGCTCAAGCCAGTTTTCTATCCACCTTACAGTCCATTCATCCATCCCATATTTCCTTAGCTTGCCTGTGAGAATGTTGTGGGAGACTGCATCAAAAGCCTTGCTAAAAACCAAGGTGCATCAGATTCACTGGTCTCCCCACATCCACAGAGCCAGTCATCTCATCACAGCAGGCAATCAGATTAGTCAGGCATGACTTGCCCTTGGTGAATCCATGCTGACTGTTCCTAATCAGCTTCTTCTCAAGTGCTTAGAAATGGATTCCTTGAGGATCTGCTCAATGATTTTTTCCAGGGACTGTAGCGAGGCTGACTGGCCTGTAATTCCCTGGATCCTCCTTTTTCCCTTTCTTTAATGTGGGCACTATGTTTGCCCTTTTCCAATCACCTAGGAATTCTCCCAAATCACCATGAGTTTTCAAAGATGATGGCCAGTGGCTCTGCAATCACATCAGCCGACTCCCTCAGCACCCTCTGCTGCATCTTGTATGTCCCCATGGACTTGTATATGTCCAGCTTTTCTAAATAGTGCCTAACCCATTCTTTCACAACTGTTGGCTGCTCGCCTCCTGCCCAAACTGTGCTGCCCAGTGCAGTAGTTTGAGAGCTGACTTTGCCTGTGAAGACTGAGATGAAAGAGGCATGCACAGCCTTTTCTGCATTCACTGTCACTAGGTTGCCTCCTCCATTCAAAAGGGACTCGCACTTTCCCTGATCCTCCTCTTGTAACTGACATACTTGTAGAAACCCCTCATGTCCCTTGCTAGCTGCAACTCCAATTGCACTTTGACCTTCCTGACTTCATTAGAGGAGACATTTAACAAAAGCAATTTAGCCCAGGCAGCTAGTAACTGGTTCACAAGAGCCAAAACAGAAGGTCAAATATGACTAACAATTTGCAGAAGATTTTTCAAAAGTTTACTTTGACCAAAGACCTAGTAGGTCTGATACTCAACAGGTTTCACCTCACTGGCTAAGGCAAAAAGAAGGAAAGTAGAGATTATGGAGCCATCCTTTATGCCCTCACGTCTAAGCATGAACCAACACAGAACATGTGCACAGCTTCAAATGGAAAGAGCTAGTCAAGAGACATGATTTTGTGTAGCAGATATGTGCGCACACACAGATAAAAAGCTCAAAATCTGGTGACATAGCTTACATTAATAATAATTCTTATACTTCTTTGTGAAATGCTTTTGTTGGGCCCCGGGCCAAATCTGGGTTCGCACCCAGAATGCAGACACCAATATACACACCGGGCAGTGGAAGTATAAAGAAAAGTTTATTGCTAGCAATAAATGGTGCAAGCTGAATAATTCAAGCAAGGAAGCACCCCAAATATTATTATACAGAAGTTTGCAAGGTTTCACAAGCGTGCCGTTCAGTAATTGGTTACAAGGGAATGACGCAAGAAGTTCTCTACTGAGCATGTCTCTATACCTGTAATGAGTTCTTTGACCTAATTAGCTACCTTTTCGTATTTCCTTCAAGTCTCTCTCACCCAGTTACCAATGCTGCCTCCTTATCATCACAGATGGCCATTCTTTACATAACAGTCTCTTCTCCTTATCGTGTGTGGGTGAAGGTTTTCAAGGGTATTCCTTACACTGGCAAGAGGAAGTTCACGTTACTACCCCTGAGAGCATTAGCAAAATGGGTCAGGAATGCCATGGGCAAGGAGAGGTACCTGGGGATCTGCCCCCACAGCTGATTTGCCCCCTATCTCCTTACACTGTGAGATCTTGAAATAAAAAGAACTATAAATACGAGATGAGAAAAAGAGGAAAGAAAGCTTTTAAACACAGTAGTAAAAAATGAACTATAGTAGTCAAAATAATGACAAAAACATCTTCCCAGTTGCTTAACTTACCCATGATTATATGTTAATGGAAATTCATTACATCAGTAATCTGCATTATCAGAATGCTTCTACTTGGAATACAATGCATCACTTCTAAGGAATTTAAGTGCTCACTTTTCCAGAATTCATTCATATGACAAATTGTATAGTAACACAACTGTAAAAATAATTTTTTCTTCATAGATTGTAGAGTCAGAAGGGACCACAATGGATCATTGTGTCCAACCCCCTTCCCCTGACAGGAAAGAGGACCGAGGTCAGATGACCCCAGCCAGGTGATCTTCAAGCCTCCTCTTGAAGACCTGCAAGTTAGGTGATAGTACTACCTCTCTTGGAAGCCCATTCCAGATTCTAGCTGCCCTTACTGTAAAAAATTTCTTACGTCTAACCTAAATCAACTCTCCACTAGTTTGCACCCATTATTCCTAGTTACTCCCTGGGGTGCTCTGGTAAACAGGGCATCACCAATTCCCTGTTGTCCTCCCTTGATAAACTAATAGGTGGCTACAAGATCTCCCCTCAGCTGTCTCTTGTGAAGGCTGAAGAGATCCAGATCTCTCAACCACCCTTTGTAGGGTCTTTCACTTACAGATTCTCCACGTCCCTCTTGAAGTGCAGTGCCCAAAACTGGACACAGTACTCCAACTGAAGCCTGACCAATGCCACAAAGAAGAAGAGCATCACCTCCCTTGATCTGTTGGTCATGCATCTGCTAATACATTACAAGGTGCGATTGGCCTTGTTGATGGCCTCATTACATTGCCAGCTCGTGTTCATCTTGGAGTCAACTATAACTCCAAGATCTCTCTCAGCCTCTGAGCTGCTGGGGAGGTCATCCCCTAACTTATTGGTGTGCTGGGAATTCCTCCTTCCTAGGTGGAATACCTTACATTTATTGTTGTTGAATTGCATCCTATTTTGTCCCGCCCACTAATTCAACCTGTCAAGGTCAGCCTGTATCTGCTTCCTGCCCTCCAGTGTGTTAACCTTTCCCCATAATTTGGTATCATCTGCAAACTTGAGTGAGGGTGCGGAGAGCACCTTCTCCAAATCGCTGATGAAAATATTAAATAACACCAGTCCAAGGACCAAACCCTGTGGAACCCTGCTACCCACCTCCTTCCAAGCCGAGAGCAACCCGTCCACCAACCACTCTCTGGGTGCGGTCCCTAAGCCAATTAGCCACCCACCTGACTATACTCATCCACTCCACAATGTATTAGCTTCTCTATAAGAATAGGATGTGAAACTGTATCAAAGGTCTTCCTAAATTCCAGATAGATGACATCAGCATCAGCTCCTGTGTCAAGGAAGCGTGTGACCTGGTCAGGAAAGGCTATAAGGTTTGTCAGGCAGGATCTACCTGCGACGAATCTGTGCTGGTTTCTTTTCAGCATTGTTTCCCCTGCTGGGCCTTCACAAATGCAAATTCTTCATATGCCCTGACCTCTGCAACCAATTACTTTTATGTTTATATTCTCTAGCAATACAAATAGCATAGTGATGAAGCAAATATAAAAAAAAGTAAATGAAGATCATTTTATCTGCTGAAAAATTCCCATCTATTTGGACTGTTGCAGTTTAGGAACAAGAAGTGGACAAAGGGGTACAGAAGGACTATCTATAAAGGAAAGAGAGGCATTTAGTTAGGTTAGACACAGGTCAGTCAGAAGACAGTATAGATTTGCAGTTTATAAACTAACTGAATGACAGGTATAGCACAAGCTTTTGTAAGCACCATCTGATGAAGGAGACCCACTTCTGACAAAAGCTCATGCTATGTGTGTCTGATTAGTCTATAAAGTGCAAATCTACTTTGTCTTCTTATATATTTATGATCATTTCGTATGGATTACAGAGTAGCTCCTATTTTCAATGACTTGTACCCAATGTTTCAGAGGTAGACATAAGAATCTCACAGTAGATAGGCTGTGTCCAGACAAGCATGGAAGTGCAGTATGTGCAACTGCAGACCTATGTGCTGTACCACACACCACACCACCCTGCTACTTTGCAGTGCAGAGGGGTTGTGACCCTGGGAGATCCTGAAATTAAAAAAAAGAAAGCAGACAGCCCCAGGACCATCCAACAGTTGCTGGAGCCAGGCTTCCCTACCCCACCTGGGGTAATCTGCCACGCACCAGAGCACATGTGGCATGGGTGTTCCCCAGAAGCAAACTGCAGTGGGACAAGGTGTGCCACTGCTATTTGTTTGTGGGGAAACAAACATCCACGCTCATCTGCATGTGTCCTTACAGGGTAATAATCTATCTTCCAAATCTGGTCTCAATCCACTTTCTAATACCAAATTTACCTGAATCCAAGACAACTTCTAATTTCAGAGAACCCCCCAAAATTAGCTTTTATACATGGGAAATCATACATTTTTATAATTTTCCATGTATAGAATCTAATTATTGGGGGAATCACCTAAAATTTACCCTCCCACACTGCTGCCCCAAAGAAAGAAGTGGAAGGGGTAAGGCAACCAGATCCCAACCTTTACCCCTCCATGCCTGCCCCCCAACAAGCCACTTGCCCCTGCTGCCCAGCCACACAGAAGAGCCAGCACCAGAAGGCAAGAGACACAATGGGGGTGGCAGGGGTGGGGAGGACAGACAGATAGCACATTCAGTCCTGCACTGCTCCCAAGCCACATGCTGCAAGCCTCCTCAGGCCCTCATCAACACCCAGTTTCCCTTTGCTCCCCACCACCATCACAGAGTTTACCTTGTTCTCCCCCCACCACATACAGCCTAGTTCCTGCTTCCCCAAGGCTCAGAGCCAGGGCTGCAGCAAAAAAAACCCAAAAACCTCAGATTCAAGTAGATACAGTAATTCTCTAAAAGGCAAATTTATCATGAATTTTAACAATTCTGAACATTATGAATACAAGAAGATACGAGTCAATTGTGGGAATATCTATTCTATGGAGATAAACTCAATTGGAAGATCCATCTTCAAGTGAAGACTGTACAAAAACAAACAGGAATATGTTGAGACAACATGAAGATGATACCAAGAAAGTGGGTGATATTCCAGTAAGTCAGTCTGTGTTTAGTTAAATCATGATCTCTCTGTATGATAAACAGATGCTTCAGAAAAACCACTTGAGAAAGACCACAGGTACTAATCTGAAGTGTTTCTGGATTAGCTCATAAAGCAGTTAAATCCAAAATATACATGAAATTCCAATATATGGAGCAGAAGTAAAGCTTACCAGGCAAGAGAAAACATGGATCACACTATCTTTATTGTTTCAGTAACTACTGTAAAGGACTACAGTTCTGTTTATGGTACAGTGAAACAACTAATAAAGAAAGGAAAATATTGTTAAATAATTTCACTTCTGAAATAGCTGACTTTGTTAATGCTTAGTCTCGCGTTACTATTGTAGACTGTATTTTCATGCCTGATCAAGTGCCAAAAACTAACATGTGCTAATCATACTGCATTACTCTGCTCAAGCGATATCTTCCAATAGTTTAGCAAAGTCCATCCATTTTAACATTTAGCATTTCCTGTGATTGTATTCAGCCACCTGTTATAACCACACATTTCTTCCAAATTTACATGTGAATTATGTTTACCGTACATACGTACATTGCAAGGTATCAGATATTCCTATAAAAATGTGAATATAAGCAAGAAAAAAAGGAAACAACACATCTGTTCTTAAAACAACACAGATAACATTCTAAAAAAATCTGCTTCATTATTCTTTCCTTTTTCCCTTCCAAGATTTTTCTTCTTATTACAGAGATCTTTGAAAATCCCCTTACTATACTGTAATTTACTCTACAATTTCACAATTTCCACTGTTTATTGCTTAAACTGGAAACACTTCAAAAAAATTACATTTGTACTTTTTCCATTTTGTAAACCTCCACAAACATTTGCTTTTTTGTATTGATTGCACTGACTAAGCTTCCATTCATAAAAATTATACCTCAACAGAAAAGAAAAATTAATAACCAATATGGATTGACATATAAGGTAAAACTTGCAAAGGAATTAGGTGTTAACATGATTGGTGAAAACAGTATTTTTAAAAAGGTAAATTCCAAGATGCTTGATACATTCAGGCATCCTACACTTCTGAAGTACGGCCTGAAGGTCAATCAAGAAAGAATACAGTACAGCATTACATAGAAGAATAAAATTCACCTACTTTAAGGATTTTTCTTCCTATCACCTTTTAAACACCTCATCTGACAGATCCAGATTTTTACTTATTAAAGATAAGCCAGTTAAACTAAAGCAGTTTTTCATGGGTCTATGACATCATAAGCCTAATTCAATGTGAAAAGCTTAGCATTTTGCAGAGATCAAGAAAATCACAAGAACTGAAAAGAAGCCAATGAGAAGAAAATCCATTTTTCTTTCAGTAAAGAGGCTCAAGTGGGTTAAGACAAAAACATAGGCTATTTTACTATACTAAACAAGCAGCATATTCATTAAAAAGTTCTTTTCAGTTTAACTAATATTCTGCTTCAAAGTTGCAAATCCAAAGAACACTATGATTAATGAGAAACAAGAAGCAAGTTTCAGCAAATCATAATGGACCATTTTGATCATTATGTGCCACTGCACTCTGCTGTTCTGGTGTGCCTGTTAGTTTTCTTTTCTAGATTTTATCTGGATAAAATGTCACCTTCAAACCCCATACGTACAAGCATTCTCCCCCACGCTACTCAAGTTAAGCTACCATCATCTTTATTTACCTCTTACTTCATCCATTAAGCATACAATAACTGATTTTTCATATATAAGAATACAAACTGCATCACCTTTTTAGGTCCTCTGTGTATCTTAGCCTTTGTGAATAGAATTTTTAGACTATAAGCTGTTTAGGTCAGTGACTGTTTATATTTCAATACTGTAAAAATACCAAACACATTGTTAAGTTTAACAAAATTAAACTTTTACCTGTAAACCATCTAGCCAAATCAAATGAAAATATAATATAAACAGAGGAGTTTGCTGTTGTAGCTTGAGAGGTTATCAGAGCAGTTACCTGGATAATTTCCCTTTAAACATATATCTGAATAGAAATGGCTTCTGGTGCAATACAACCTTTTTCAAAGTGGTCTGCAAACACCATGACTAACAATGTTGTTGAAGCACTATGCTTAAGCAGGAACTGAAACAGAATCAACAGAAATCACAGCTGATTTATTCTAATAAATTACACATGGGAGGGGCACAGCACAGGTATTTTTCACCATGGCAACTAAGCTTTACTCAAAGGTAACAGATGTTACCCTATTATAAATACTGAGTATTTTCTATTCCATTCTTAGACATGGCATTTTGAAATACCTGTATAAATTCAACAACACACAAAAAGACACCCAGGACTTCTTGATGAGTAGACAGATGAATAAAATACAAATTCCTCATATTATTAATGCTAAACCTTGCATGTAACAGACAAAATGCATTGTAGATATGTTGCTCAAGCCCCTAGATTATAAGGTCTTTCAACTCTTCACAATCCTCTCTAGATTTAGCTACCCATAAAATTGTCATTTAAAAATTTTTCCACAATATCTTGTATTATATTAAAGCTATTCTGCAGAACAGGCACAGAAAGAAAAATTTAAAGAGTCAGCTTTCAAACTTAATTCTCTACTTCCTAATGTTCAAGCAATTGATTACCTTAACCTAGGTATTGTGTAAATGTCAGAGTTTTGTTCTTCAGTTTTGGTTTGCTTCATTTAAAAACAAAAACAAAAAACGAACAAAATGTATTCAAATATTACATTTTATTTGCAACCATTATTCAAATGCTATATGTACTCTGTTCTGTTACAAAAGTTCCATGGCATTTCCCAGGATGCTGCTTATTATAAACTACATGAACTGGTGAATTTGCAAACTCAGAAGGAATAAAAAATAGTGAATATTGCCATTTAACTCAGTATCATCAGGACAACTGTTTTACGAACAGAACCCTCTGGCTCACTGAGACCCATCTGACTGTAAAATAAGCCAGGCTCAAACTGCCACATACTCTTATCTTTAGTAGGACCAGATGAAATTTGAAATTTCAAAAAAATTCTGACAATTAAAATTTAGAGATTGAGAAGTGCAGCACACAAATAGCTGGACTATAACACCTTGTTTGTTATACCCATGACTATTTCTCTCATTTTGGCAGGAGCAACTCCATTATTCTGTTTTGGTCATAGAGGGTTCACCTACACATAAAATTAACACAAGGCAAACTCCAGAGCTGGAGAACACTACTCCCAGACACAGTATCTACACCTGCACCCAAAACAGCAGCAGTTTGAGCCAGGGTGGAGCAGGCCTGAGCAGGCAGCAGGCTCAGGGTAAGTGCCAGGCAGGAGCATTGGGCAGCAGAGAGGCTGGCTAGGGCACAAGAGTGTGCAAAGTGCAGAGCTTTGTGGCTAGGCAGCAGGCACGATTCTGACCTCCTTCTGACTGTGCTGACAGGACACAATTTATTCCTAACTGGCAGCATCTTGACGTGTGCTTCAGTGAAGTAAATTACTCTGCTGTATGAAAGTATTGTCTCCAACAGCACTATCTTATAGCAAAGTTAATTAATTTACTGTGCCCCAATATCAGCCCATGTATACGTGGTGACACTTTACTGAAGAACTAATCTACTCCATAGTAAATCACGTGTAGATGCGCCCAATGCTTATTTATTTTACCCAGTTTCATTCTATTATACTAGCTAAAGCACCAAATACCTCAAACAGCAACTAAGGACCAGATTCATAAAGGGAAGTAGGTATGGGGATACTGACCTTTTTGGTATCTAAAACGTAGTTGGCTACCTCCAGGAGAATTAGGCACATAGGATGTTTATAATACATGTGCTTCAGAAGTGGGGTTGGGGGGCTTCAAGAGCCACTTTAATTAAAACACCCAGAGCGTCTTGTGCATCAGCATCCCCGCACTTCAAAATGGTGGTAGAGGCACTTTTTTTAAAGCTCATCAAATGATCAAAAGATCAGATTACACAGAACTCAGCACACCTAGGTCAGTCAGCAGGAAGCACAGAAGAGGTAGATGTCTGAAATCTCACATTTCCCACCCACCCCCCAGACTTGAGCAGGAGTTTGGACTGCAGAGAGGCCCCAAACTAGACACCCACCTAGTAAGGCACCCCCACCTAGACTCTCATATCTAGGTCATCAACCTTTTGTGCACAAGTAACTGGATAGTTCACTCATTTCTTTAACATATAGTTGGGGGGTACTCTCTTTTTGCATAATAGCCTAATGGTTAGAACGCTCACCCAAAAAACAAGACACCTCTTTTCAATACCCTCACCAGTCTGAGGGGATTAAAATGCAAATCTTCCACCTCCTACGAAAGCACTCTAAGCACCAAGCTAAAGGAGGGGCTGGGCTGAAGGCACTCTCTCCACCTTTCCTGTGGAATCTAGGACACTGTGCAAAAACGCAGGTAAAAGCAATGGTGCCAGAACAACAAAACAACAGGGAACCCAGTTCTGCAAGCTACTGATAACAGCATTCTCTTGGTAAGGCAACAGTCCTTGGTTCCAGCTGTTGTTACTGGGACTGCTTATGCATTTAATATTATGCAGTCATTAGATAAACTGAACGACTGTCTTAATGCACTTCACACTCAGTTCACATTGAAAAGCTTTGTTTGCAATTATAATATAGGATTTTTTTTTTGGTGGAAGAGAAGTAAATGGAAGTTTCAACCATAAAGAAGTCAATTACTCCTGTTAGTGAACTATTTTTTTTTTTTTTTATGATCAAGATTTTTTAAATTCTAGGCAATAGACTTAAAGAAGTAATTTGGCATGACAACCCTTTGTTATTACTGGTGATGATGCACAGGAAAAAAGCCACCCCAACTGACTCTCAGAATAAGTTATTAGTTTTCAGACAGTTAAAAACATTTTAGAACTGACCACTATTTATATAGGAATACAAGAATCATTAAATAAAAAGTAACATTTTGAGCTTGCTTTTTATCTACAACAGAACTATATTTTATTAGAATTTATCTACATTTGAAATAGAGGTATGTTTAAAGAACATGCCATTGCAGCTAGAAAACAGTACAAATGATAATGAACTATATTTAATCTATTATTTAGAATAGCCTGGAAGAAAATTTCAAAACCTGTTTTGATATTATGACTGCTGCAAAAATAGCCTATTAAACCTTGTCAGATCAAAAACTCTAGCAGAACTTTGCAATTCTCTAGCAAAAGTGACCTTTCCACTTGACACTCTCCCACTAAGTTAAACCCCTATGGAAAAATGCTTTAAATTAAATAGATCATGTAAACGGCAAGCCAACAGATGTATCTGAATTAAGCAAACCCATTCACTGAAAGCTAGTACACATTTACCTGGACAATTTTTTTTTTTTTTTTTAACAGAAAGCTGGAAATTAAGTTGACAAGTCTGCATTTGGATCCAGGCACTTGCTTAGGTCTAATTACAAGGCTGGGACTTAAATTTTTACCCTTTATATATGCATAGATAACATGTACCAAGTAAGTCAGCAACAGAGTAGAAAATCCACAAATTCTGGTTATACTGCACTATACTGTTACATACTCCTAATATTATTAATTTAAATATTTTTTTAAGTGAGAAAGTTAAATTTCACTATATCTAAATTTTAGTGATGCGTGCAGACTTTGCTCTTATTTTAACCAGTAAACAGAACTATTTCAAATTTCACTAACAAACATCAGGCAACATGTTTTGGTAAAAAACTTGATATGACATCTTCTTCCAACAGTCAGAATCATAGAATAGTAGGGCTGGAAGGGACCTCCAAAGGACATATAGTTCTACAACCTGAGACAGGATCATCCTCCTTTCTAAACCCATGGTCTAGACTATTAACAAAACTATAAAGTAAATAAACAAAAGAATTGGAGATGAGAGACAAAGCTTTCAGTTAATATTTCTAAAATGCATTTTTGGGGGTTTTTTGGGTAATGAGATATTTAGTTTGCTCAACACTCGAAAAGTCTGTAGATATAAATGGGACAACTATCCTGTAACAGTTAAGGATGAAGTTACAGGTTACATTTAAACTATGTATAGGGCATTTAAGAAGCAAGTGCCTGCATGTTAAAGCTCACTAACTCGTGCCAAGTGCCCTCTGAGCATCTCAAAGGTATGCCACCAGGCAAGGGTTAACTCCAGGCTGTGCTACCTAGCTCTCCTTAAGATAGTTTCACAGACTTAAAATAAGCAATTAGCAGTGCTCCAGCATCCCATGATGCACTGCTCCTAGCCTCAGCTCCCCTACAGAACAGGTAAAAGATCCTGGTATTGTGGCTCCTAGCCACACCCCCTGCTCATCATCCCTCTAGTAGCAAGTCAAAGCTGTGCAGGCAAGAAACTATATTAACTTTAATATACCACTGCTCACAGCACATTCTAACTTTAAACTCAATTAGCGTTCCACAGTTTTAGTATAATGTATAACTTCACCTAATCAACTGACTACTCAACAGTTAACTGCTGACTTCAATCATTAAGATGTCAGTCAATAATTGTTTTTGCTTTGAATCAACATAAAAAAAAACATTTTAAAAATTTCCACAATTGGGCAAACTAGAACAGACTAAGTTTGCTATATCAGAATTTACACTTAAGATAATTATTTTTATGGCCCAAACAATAAAAGCGACAGCTCATTTAACTTTCCGCATTATCAATGCAAGATCGAACAAAAACTCAAATAGAGTAGTCTCAAACAACTCAACCAATGGGTTCTGACACCTAGACTGCACTACTTACTACAATCTATTGGGATCTTTTCTCTATTTTCAGTGAAATGTTCCTCTGTTGTGAAGTCTGGGTTTGGGGAAAAAATGCCATTCACCCTTCTAATATTTTTGAATTGGTATATTATTTTCCTTAATTCATAATTTGGTCAGCCATAAGTATTACACTGATTTTGGACATTAGATATTGTTTCTTTTATCCACATTTCTTTTTTCTGATAATGAAGTATTAGAATTGTGAGTAATATTAAAACTGTTAGCACATCATTTAAGAAAAAAAGAACCATATTGTAATACAAAAACCTGCTGATACATAGTCCACAGTTTTACCATTTGCTGAAAAAGAAATGAACATTCAGATACTAAATTGCTATTGATACCCCCTAGTTCGTCTGCCCTTCAATACTGCTCCCTCCAATATATATAGTGACATTGTGTACTCTGCCTACCACACAGCTGACCATGTTTTCCTGACCAATTCAAGCTAAGAAGTTCCATAAACTTGCTTTAGAGCAATTACTCTTTCAGATATTTAGAATTCAGTCTCTGTAACTAGTCTTTTAGGTCAGGGGTTCCCAAACTGTGGTACACGTACCCCTGAGGGTACGCAAGCTATTTCTGGGGGGTATGCAAGAGAAATTGCGTAATGACAAATTTAATTTATATTATAATTAATTGGCATTTAAGGGGTTAAAATGTAAAATGAATGCTGGTAGGAAAATGCGGACAGCTGGTAAATCTGGAAGTGGGTACTCAATAAGAAAAAGTTTGAGACCCTCAGTCTTAGGCCATATCTAGACAATAAATTCACTATACCTGGCAGTACTATCAAAAATATGGACCTACTCAGACTAGGCTGCTTCCTGGAGTGCTAGGGGCATGCTAATGAGCAATGTTACATCGTTCCTCTCTCCTTTCCATCCTCACATAGCACCCGTCTGCTTCCTGTTCAGTAAAAAGCCCACTCAATGCAGTGCAACACGACTCATGAAGCCACTGCTGGCAACAAGTGTTCTGCGCAGACATGTCACATCACCCCAGTCATATGGCAAAGATCAGAAAATCTCAATAAAGCAGCAGTTAGATACTAAGGTAACAGGCATTTCAAAAAGATTCCTCAGGCCTGATCTGTTACCTTTTATTTACTATCTGGTAGATAATTGTCTGTTTAGACTGACCGTGCCATATCTAACCGAATGCTTCACTAAAATATTATCATATACTGATTTTGCATTGGTACAAAAAGTGGCCAACAAACAAATCCAAACTTTCTTGCTTTCAGTATCACTACCTTTTACGTATACTGTCTTTTAACAGTGGTCCCATTATTTTAATATTTCCAGTGATATTGATATAAAATTCAATAGGGATTTCCAGAGATGCTAAACAGCCACTCTTCCAATTAAGGTAACAAGAACTCACTGGGAATGGGCAAGGTGTGGGACGCTCATAGTATACTTCAAAGGAATTACAGAGTCTTTAGTTTGAACCTCAAAATTTAAATTTAGCTTTGAAAATAACTGTAAATTACTACAAGTCAATTGCATTTGTTCTTTCTATATGTCAATAACTCAACCCAAGACAACCTTTACTGCACTATGATGAGTACTTAGGTGGGCATGAGATAACAGTATTTGTCATTTCAACCTTGACAGCCAGCTATAATGACACCATTAAGTTCAACCTTCCAAAATATCTCACAGTAGATTCTGCTGAAAACACAGTTTTGCTACATAGTTTGAAAATAAATTATATTTTCCTCTTGAAAATACATGATGATGCCAGACATATGCTTGTTTTCAAAACAACAACTGTTTAAAAGAACATGCTTTTTGATGTCTTGCCAAAAACAATGTTCTGTGGTTTAATGAAATATGATAGCAAACAGTTTACAGAGCTCAGAGAGCAAAAGGCTTTTTCAGTTGGCAAAGTACACCATGTTTTACGTCCACTTTCCTCCATTTTAAGATTGCCATTCAGCCTTTTTCGGGATGAATGCACAAAAAAGTACTTTGTCTCTCTCTCTCTCTCTAGTGAGCATTTCAAACAGACTAAAAAGCAATAGTGGATTCTAGAGGAAACTACATGATGCATGACAGCTTTTAAAGGGGGTATGAGGGCTTAGAGTAAAAGAGTAGTATGTAAAAGAGACAGAAGTGTGGGGAAGTGAAACGGACAGGATCATAAAATCCAAGGAAGGAGATGAGACAAAAAATACTAACAGTTTCATTTTAAGATACTGGACACAGGGAGAGAAGATATTGGCATTTTCAGCCTTTGCCAAAGTCAAGAGTCTCTGCCAAAAATTCTTCCCCTGCCTCATTTTTCTGGTATCTCTTCATCTCATTTCTGATGAAGAAGCATGATAAGAAATCTCAATATAGAAATTAAATTAAAACCAAATTAATCAGCATAACACTGTAACATGTAAATAAAGTACTAATTTAAAATCTTTGTAATCCTACAAAAGATTTACATTATCAAGAACATGGAATTCTAGTTAAGATTTTTCTGCCATTTTTGAAAACATAACTCTAATATTGCACCTGTCCTCTAAGTCAATGCTTCTCAAAATGGTGGTCTGCAGACCAGTGCTGGTCTGCGAGCCACTGGCCGCCACTCTGCAGCGAGCTGCCAGGAAAGAAAGAAATATCAATGTTACGCTTCTGAAAATATAAGTCATAGCGCCACAGTTCATATGCTCCAACACTCCAGGTGACGTCATGTCATGCAAGGTGAGGAAAGAGAAAGAAACAGTCGGTCGCGCGTTTGTGTAGCGCTGTTACACACAGTTGCTGCCACCAGCTGAACTGGGCACCAGTCCCTGGCCCACTGGAAAAAAAATCGCCGGTCCGCCACATCAGATAGTTTGACAAGCACTGCTCTAAATCACCAAAGTCACTAAAACTATCAATCCCAATTTAGAATGAGCCCAACTAGGAAGCAGAACATTCAGTCTAAGGTATAAAAAGAAAAAAACATGAAGGTGACGCACACTGTAGACATGCACGAGAGAGACGAACCCTGTGAAGCTGCAAGTTTTTAGCATAGTAAAAAAAAAAGTAGCTGAACCAGAAATTTTGAAGAGAATATTAATCTCCTCCAGTGGACTTAATGTTGCATAAAGCAGCATGCCAGGTGTTTTAGACAACACATTTAACAACTATAGTCCCAGACTAGATTTTACAACCATGTTTCAAATCCATCAACATAGATTAATATGTAAACACTCATACAGTATCTACAGCTACAGTAGACTTCATTTGTTTTTGCCTGTTAGGCATCCAAAGCAAAACCACCATTCCAGTGTGCAACTAGCTGGCCCAGTTGACAATAAGCTGCTTGTGCAACTATAGTGCAGTGCTAAAAAGCTTTATTTCAGGTCTTGGATTCGAAGTCAGAAAAACCACTTGAGGAAGGGGTCACCTAGCTACCAGTGCAAACAAAAAAGAAGACAAAAGACTTGAAGAGCATCTTGCATTTGAAAGTTTGTCCACATCTAACACAACTATGCAGTTCGTCCAATAAAAATTCTCACCCTAAGAAACCAATTTCTTAGGCTACAAATTCGTTCTACACCTATCAAGGGAAAACAAACAAAACAAAACAAAGAAAGCTCTGGAGAGTCTTTATGGTCAGATAAGGATCACAATTCCAAATCTGAAGAATCTCTGAACCAGATAGTCTCTAAAGTGCCATTCTGCCCTGCCTTCTGCCTGACTTCAGATTAACACAGCTAATTACCTCTCTACACCAGGGCTGTCCAACTGTAGAATGGCTGGAACCCTCACACCACTCCAGTTAAGAGCCCTAAGAAGAGATAGGAAGACCCAGGAAAAAAAAAAAAAGTGTTTTTTTTCTCATTCCCCACCCCTTCCCCCAGGGATTTCTTTTTTGGGGGGGGGTTCCAAAAAATTGGAAAAATTGAAAAAACCCTCTTATGAAATATTCTCTTTTAAAATGATTGTGCCCTCCTGACCTCAAACATCTTGCTCCGTGCCTCTGGTTCGGGTGCTCACCAGGATCCGCCCTGCCGTCACATGTGGTCTTAGAAGGAGGTCTTCACATGAGACACAGATCACTCCCTTCTCGCCTGCCATGACTTTGAATCTTCTTCAGTGTGGGGGGCTCAGTACTGCGCGGTTACCTTGGCTGGCCACTCACCCTTTTGGTGGTCTTCTGCGAGGCTCCACCTCCCCTCTACCTCACCCTTTTCCCAGCCTGGCGGGTCATTGTTGATCTTGTGCACCCTGAGCGTCTTTCAATCTACAAGCATACAGCTTCTCGTTCCACTTTTCTCACTTCCCTCCGCCTCAACCTCTTCCGGTACAGGGAAACACAAAATACTCTCTAGCAAAAGACAAACACAAGAAAACCACTACTAACACCATGCCCTCGGTGTGTACCCAAGATACACCCAGTGCTCCTATCTGACCATAGGGTCCTTTCTTGTAACCCTAGCCTCGCAGCTTGATACCTACCGCCCTAGCTATAGTTACCCTCCCTCTGTGCCTTTCCAATGTTGTCACCCTCTCTCAGGGCCTTTTGGTATTGTTGCCCTCTCTCCAGGCCTTCAATACCATCGCCCTCTCTCTAGGCCCTCACGATCTCGTCACCCTCTCTCTGGGCTTTCACAAGCCTTCAGCCCACTCTCTGGTACTCCACAACCCTGCTGCCCTCTCTCTGGACTGTCATGATGTTGCCTCTCCCTCTGGGGCATACCCTGAGTCCCTCTACCATCCCATCTGTTTGAAGGCTGTAAAGAGGACCAGTGTCTCTCCCTTCTCCATGGAGGCTACTGGTCCCAGGGTTCCTCCTGCTTCTCTCTTTGTTTCCCGCCTTTCCCCACACCGGAGCTCCTGCTTCTAGTGCAGGTTTGTCTTCACCAGTGCCAACAGCTTTTCCTTCACTGCGTGAGGTGTCGGATCTGCCTCTGCTGGGGACCACCACCTCTCGCTCTGCACCATCCTTCCAGCTGACTCCTCTGGCCGGGACTCCTCCCAGCATCTGACCCCCCGCCTCTCTGTGGGCCATCCTTTTTGTCTCTGCCAGCCAGCTATTGCTGCTGACGTCACCAGCCGGTCGCAGCTGAATGAAAGCGTGGCTAATGGCCCACACGGACTTTTCCCGGCGCTCCTGCTTTGCCTCTGGTCTTGCTGCAAGTGTTCTTTTTTTAACTTTTGCTTTTCCTATTCCTTCCCCATCTTCTGGCCCCGGGGTTCCCTCCTTGGGCTTTGGGGTCTCTCCGTTTGTCTCTCCCTGTGACAATGATGACTCAAATGTTTAAAACAAAGTGTTCATATATTGCTACCTTTTATTTCCCAAAAATGTTTTCTAATAACTATGTAATAGGAACGCTTTTCTGTAAGACTATCTACAGTATCAGATCATTACAATTCCTGTACGCCAAGGACCAGCAGTACAGTACAACTCTCAAATGCAAGAACAAGGTGCATTTCTGCCCCCACCCCGGCACTGCCATTTTCACAAGAGAAAGAAGAAAGATTCAGTGCCTTCTTTGCTTGTGGACTTCCTCCATTGTTGACTTTTGATCTGGAGGTTGATGGATCTCCTCCTATCATCCTGACTAGGCCTCAAAGGACCGTGAATAGACACTAACAGCAGCATCCGTTCATTCCTGGAAGGATTAGAAACAAGAAGCTTATTAGGTCTGTGCGAAATGGCTACATTTTATTTAGGTTTTGGCCATTTTGGAGGACACTGATTCATTTTGGCGTTTCAGATCACTGTTCCATTTCAATTCAGCCAAATCTGTTTCAGGGTTTCAGTGGTGTTTTGGACATTCAGATCAGCTGAAGACAGGCAGGCCCAGCCGGGCAGCTGGAGGTTCTCCCACAGCTCCTCCAGCTGTGCCTCACTCTGCCCCAGAAGCAAAGCCATGAAAGAAGTCCCCACAGCTGCTGTGCCCACCACCTGGCCCCAGCCTTCTGGCATTAAAAAAAAAGAAAGCCTCACACTCACCAGATGCAGCAGCAGTGATCAAGGCCTCTCAGGGCTCATAGCAGAGCCCCCATGCAGCATGGGGCAGTGGGGGGCAGCAGGGATTCCCCCCAACCTGGTACGTGTGGGGCAGCTGTTGTGTGGGTACAGCGCTGCTCAGCAGGGTGCCGCACACTGTCTGGAAGCTGGGGCACCAGTAGGCTGGAGCTCGACACCACTTAGCCCTAGCGGCCCCAACTCCCAGACTACATGTACTGCCCTGACAAACCACGCTGCACCTGAGCCATGGGACAGCTGCCATGCAAGTGCCAAGGGGGGGGAGGGGCATCCCCACTGCCCCATGCTGTGGGGGGGGCTCTGCCACGAGCCCTCAGGGGCCCTGATCACTGCTACTACAGCCTGTGTGTGCAGGGTTTTTTGTTTTTTTTAAGTGCCAGAAGGCTGGGGCCAGGCAGGGCAGCCATGGGGACTTCCCCACAGTTCCTTTGGCTGTGCCTGCTTCTCCATGGGCAGGGAGAGCCATAGGAGAAGCCCCCATGGCTGCCCTGCCCAGCCCCAGACCCCACAAGGCATCAGCCTCCTGGCACTATAAAAGGAGGCATGCGAGGCTGTGCCAGACTATTCCTGGGGGGCACCTCCAAAACATTCCGAAACACCCAAAACATTTCCAAAACATTTTGGATGGTTTTGTTTAATTTTGGAGATGTTTCGGAGCCTTCCGTTTCGTTTCAGATTTGGTGTTTCGGGCGCTGAAACACCTCCAAAACAAAATGGCTGCCGAAATTTGGCACAGCCCTATAGATTATTGCCCTGCTTGCTCAAAGGTCTCAGGAAAGGAGGTGGAGCAAGTCTAAAGGTTTTGAAGTTGGATGGAACCTGCCTCCTCCTGGCCCTGTGACCTCAAGATCCACAGAAGTACAGAAGCAGTACAAAAGAGCTGAAAGAAAGTATACTACTTTACTGAAAGGTAAGTTTAAATTTCTCTGAATTCAGGATATCAAGTCATATTTCAGCTGCATTAGTATATTTTCATAACCTATGTAATTCATAATTGAAGTCCTACTAACCTGATGTTTTGTGACAAATCACCCAACATTAGCAGTGAGGTGAGGCCTGCAGGGCAAGGAAGTTGTTCACAGCTAATTCTGAGGAGGCTTCTCCTCCATCTATTACTAAATTTGTACATGTTATAGCTTAGCATTTGTAATTTAGTGGCTAGCTTGCATATATATTTTTCTTTTTTCTTCCCTCAGCAAAATGGTGCGACCAACTTCTTGAATATGGAAGCATTTCCACACTACAAGTTATTCTGAGAAAAAAAAAATGACTTGCAAACACTGTCAAATGAAATATGCATTTCCAAATGCTACTAGGATGACCAAAACACATTCTTGTATGTTAAAAGTGTCCTGCAGACATTAAAAAATCCTTCATAGGTGTAAGTGAGGAGGAGACAGATCATGATGATGAAAGTGCAAGTAGCTCTTTCCAATTTTCTAGATCCAGAAGTCCTCCTATTCTGCTGCTGCTTCAATAACATCACCATCCCAAAGGGTCCCCCAAATCAACATCCTCAAGAAACCAAATATTGCAACCAACTGTATGCAAGAGACTCAATAGCTTCATCTGTAGACAAGATGACACCTGAAGATCAGGAAAAAGTGGACCAAGCTCTTTTAAGAGTAATATATTCTTCTGGGATGCCATTGTCAATAACTGAAAATGCATACTGGCAGGAAGCTTTTAAATTACTAAGACCATCATACCATCTGCCCAGGAGACAGTCTTTGAGCAAGCCTCTTTTAGAGTCAGAATATGAACGTGTAATGCAATCTGTGCAAGGAAAAAATCAACGAAGCACTGTTTTGCAGTACTTACAGATGGATGGACAAAAGTGCAGGAGAAGGAATCATAAACTTTGTGATAACACCTCAACCAGTTTTGTTTTGTTTTTTACAGAAGCATTGAAATAGAAGAGAACAGGCATACTGCAGAATGTATCAGCAGTAAAATACGTGACGTCCTACAGAACATTAGGAATGATAAAGTATTTGTTTTGCTAACTGACAATGCAAGTAACATGAAAGCAGCATGAAAGATCATAACGGATAAATATTAGGGATGTACGAAGCAGGCCCTATTCGATTTGGATTCAACCCAAATCAGGGACAGTGATTAGATTAGTTGATTCAGATCACTACCTCCAATTCAATTCGGCTGAATCCGAACCTGAAGATTTAATGCTGATTCAGAGAAACAGCAATTTGGACAGAGCCACAACTTTAAAAGTTTTTTTCTACATACCTTCAGGTAGTAGGCATGGCTTGTCTCAATCTGGGTAAACCTTCAGTTTTCAGAAGTCCATGAAGGTGATGAAAATGAAGGATCAGAAGAAGCCGCTGATAGTAATAGCTCAGAAAATAACACTGATTAGACAAAGTTTCATGAAGAAAAATTTGTATTCAATGAGTATATGGGATGGGCCCGGGGTGGCAGTAAGGGAAGGAGGGTAGTAGGGAGGGGGAAAAAGAAAAAACACAGTGGCTGCCAGAGCCAGGCTTGGGGCTCCCCTGCTTCCACTAGGCCTGGAAGGGAAAGGGCTTCCCAGACAGAGTATGAGGATTGCAGGAGACAGGTCAGCAAGGGCTGCCACTACTCAACAGCCACAAAGTAGCAGATGGGACAGCTGTCTCCTGTTACAGGGAGGGAGCTGCTGCTGCTGAGAGGGATGAAGTCTGGGGGTGGGCAGGCAGGCAAGGGCTACAAGTCAGGAGTGAGGGACAAGGGCATGGGTATATTACTGCTACTCAGGGCCACAAAGCAGCTGTGGGGACAGCCGCAGCTGGACCCACATCCCAGTGAGTGAAGGGAGCTGTTTTCCTACTATACAAAAACCAAAAGCAAATGCCAAAATATAAGCCTCCTCTGCCTCACCCACGGTAACCTGCCATGTGCTAGAGGATGCATGGCATAGGCGTTCCCCAAGGACAACAGGGTTTCCTAGTGCTAGTTGTTCCTGAAGAACCAAATATCCAGGTTCATGTGGACGCGGCCTCTGCAAGCATCTTGTGAATAATGTTTACACACCTAAGAATGTGTGTACCCGCCCCCGCACTAAAGAAGTGTTCCTGCGCCACCTTCGCCCAGGCCCAAGATCTTGTGAGCCCAGGGCCTATGGGTGGCCCCCAGTGGTTGCCCCTGCTGACATCAGGAGGACCCCTGAACTCGCCTGCCACGATTCTGCATGTTACTCCAGTGGGGGGGGGGTCCTCCCTTAGGGTCACCACTAGGGTCAGCACGTTTCTCGGCAGGTAGTCTTGGGACTCCGTCCTCCCCTGCACCCCAGCCACTCATCACCTTAGGCCCTGGTCCGCCAGCCGTCAATAGTGATCTTCACACCAGGTGTCCGGCTCCCTCGGACCCCAGCCTGGGGGTACCCCAGTACTTGCTGCACTCTTGCAGCCAGTTTCCCCGCGGGCTCTCTTATCTATAATCCAATCAGTAGTTCTTCGATGCTGCTGGATCCAATGCAGCCAGATACCACACCGCTCCTGCTGCTTGGGAGGCAACTGGTATCCTCGCCCACTCTGCTGTCTGTCAGCTCAATCAGCATCTCCTCCAGCTCTGCTGTAGCCAGTTTTCTTCCTGGCACGGTCAGCTCCCCCTTCAGCCCTGTCTCCCATGCAGTGACCGATTGTCTCACCAGCTCTGTCAATAGCTGACACGCTGGCTCCTCCACCAGCGCTGCTGCTGGCGCTACAGCCGCTTACCTCACCAGCTCTGCTGAGAGCCAACACGCTGGCTCTTCCACTGGCGCTGCTGCCGGTTACTCCACTCCCTCTCTTGAAGCCGGCTCTGGCTCCACCTCTTCCTCTTTCTGCCGTCGCGTGTGGCGGCTGCTCCTCACCTCACTCTCGTTCACTCCTCCGGTCTCCTTCTCTCACCCGGCCCCCTGCCTCAGCAGGGCCGCTCTGTTTCCTCCGGGAGACGACCTCCGCCCCCGCTGCTCTGCCACAGCCAAATAAACACCTGGCTGATCACCTGCGCTGGCATCCTCCGTGTACACACCTCCCCCGGCCCTTCTGGACCTGCAGGAGGTGAGTAGGACTCCTTGCTGCCCCGGAGTTCCTTCAGCACCCCAGCTCCCCTGGGACAGCGTGTTAACATTGCTTGGCAGCCTGCTGCATCCATGAAAGGATCTCAAGGCACCCTTGTTGAAAATCACTGGTCTACAGCCTTAGAGCCAGAACCAGACACAGCCACAGCAATCACAGGTGAGGCAGAGCAGGTACTCACTAATGGCAAAGAAAGAGAAAGCAGCACAACCAATTAATCCAAAATTCCATGAAGGAGACATAGGAACAGGAAAGGGAGAAAACAGGAAACATCCACTTCGGCCATACTAGGACTCTATTCACCACTACTGTTAAGGTTGTGGTACATAAGTTGTAAGGGGGCCACAATACCTATTATAACCATACTATTCTAAGGATACAAAGGACAGCAAACTTTAAAAAATACTGACTATAAGCCTTCTGCCAGGACACCAAAGCCAGCATTCCCCCTCACCCCATCATCTAGCTTTTTTCTCCCAGCATCAAGTAAAGAGGCTTTTATGCTCTCTCCCTCTCACATGTCCAGCAGAGCTAATTTAAAATAAGCCTTACTGAGAGTACAGGAACAAACCATCCTGATCTGCAGGAAGACTAGCCAAGAAGACCAGCTTGACTTAGCACAGAATTCTAAATCACAAAAAGAAATGGAAACTTGAAGAGACAACTATGGAAGAGTATAAGAATATTGCCTGGGCCTGCAGGGATGAAGTTAGGAAGGCCAAAATGCAACTGGAGTTGCAGCTAGCAAGGGACATGAAGGGTAACAGGAAGGGTTTCTACAAGTATGTCAGTAACAAGATGATCAGGGAAAGCATGGGTCCCTTACTAAGTGGCAGAGGCAACCTTGTGACAGAGGATGCAGAAAAGGCTGAAGTGCTCAATGCCTTTTTTGCATCAGTCTTCACAAGCAAAGTCAGCTCCCAGACTACTGAACTAGGCAGCAGTTTGGGCAGGAGGTAAGCAGCCTTCAGTGGTGAAAGAACAAGTTAGGGACTACTTAGAAAAACTGGACATGTAAAAGTCCATGGGTCTGGATGGGATGCACCCAAGAGTGCTGAGAGAGTTGGCTGATGTGATTGCAGAGCCATTGGCCATCATCTTTGAAAACTCATGACAATCAAGAAAGGTCCCAGATGATTGGAAAAGGGCAAACATAGTGCTCATATTTAAGAAAAGGAAAAGGGAAGATCCAGGGAACTACAGACCAGTCAAGCTCACTTCAGCCTCTGAAAAAATCATGGAGCAGATCCTCAATCCATTTCTAAACACTTGGAGGAGAAAAAGATGATTAGGAATAGTCAGGATGGGGTCACCAAGGGCAAGTCATGCCTGACCAACCCGGCTGCCTTCTATGATGAGATGACTGGCTCTGTGGATGCCGGGAGACCAATGGTTGTAGTGTATCTTGATTTTAGCAAGGTTTTCAATACATTTTCCTACAACATTCTCACTGGCAAGCAAAGGAAGTATGGCCTGGATGAATGGACTGTAAGGTAGACTGTAAGGCAGCTGGAGCACCAGGCTCAGAGGGTGTAATCAATGGCTAAATGTCTAATTGGCAGGCAGTAGGAAGTGGAGTCCCCCAGGAGTCGGTCCTGGGGCCAGTTCTGTTGAATATTTTAACCGATGACCTGGAAGATGGCAGAGTGCACCCTCAGCAAGTCTGTGGATGACACCAAACTTGGGGGAGTAGTAAATATACTGGAGGGTAGGGCTAGGATTCAGAGTAACCTAAACAAATTGGAGGATTGGGTCAAAAGAAATCTCATGAGGTTTAACAAGGACAAGAGCAAAGTCCTGCACTTAGGACAGACCAACCTCATGCACCAGTACAGGCTGGTAGAAGACTGGTTGGGCAGCAGCTCTACAAAAAAAAGGACCTGGGGGTTACAGTGGACAATAAGCTGAACATGAGCCAAGAGTGTGCCCCTATTGCCAAGAAGGCTAATGACATACTGGGCTACACTGGTAGGAGTGTTGCCAGCAGGTCAAGGGAACTGATTATTCCCCTCTATTCTGCACAGGTGAGGCCACCTCTGAAATACTGCGTTCAGTTTTGCGCCCCAGTGTTCAAAATGGTCACTACAAGGCAACTACTGTAATGAAGAGCATGAGTTCATGTGTTGCAGGATATATAACAGGAGTGCTCAACTCCCAGTCTGCAGACAAGTGGAGCCATATCATCGAACCTACAGGGCTCTCCAGAGGTCTGAAAATTTGGCAATAGGGGAATAGTGGCAGTGTTAATTGCTGTTCCCTTGCTGCCAAATTTCAGGACCCATATGGAGTCCCACAGGCCAGAAAGTAGCCCTGCACACTACTTCATGCAGCCAGGGTAAGATGGGACCTGATCCCAGCATGCAGAGTCTGATCCTGGCACATCCAGCTACACAGGAGTCAGCCAAGGCATGAGGGGCCCAATCTTGCCTGCAAACTGGCCCTACACTACTCATGTGGGGTGGGGCACATGGAGTCAAAAGGCTGAATGCCACCAATATACAGCACTGCACTCTCTCTCTCATATTGGTTTTTAAAAAATTAAGCATTTAAAGAGATAGTCCAAACTTTTAAAATCAACACTTCCCCAAGAAGTAAGTTTTCTAAAAAGTCTGTCTTAGTGTAAAAGTTCAGAGAACTTTAAAATTCTAAGCAGCATAGGAACAGTCTCCAACTGCTATAAAAGAAAGGAAAAGTAAAAAGGAACATCTCCGTGGGACAGATGTTCCTACAGGTTACATCCATCTCAGCAGCCCATTTACTTTTGCTAAAATTTATTCTACTTGTATGGAATGGTGTTGCAGAACTCATCACAGGCTTTTCAAAGGGTCTTTCAAGTTTTCAGGCACAGCAGACTTTCCACAACCTTTCTTAAAGCTCAAAATAAGTTGATTTTCTCTTTGTCAAGAAACAAGCTGGTCCATGGCAGGTGGACTCTTTCTTCTTCTAGCGACCAGACGTGAGGTGGAGGAGGGGCGGCGGTAGAGTTCACTGGGAAATCCCAAAAGACAAACATTTTTAATGCCCCCACAGCTAGAAGTGATGTTAAAAGCTATTACTATTAAAAGCTATTCATTAAAAGCTTCAATTGGCTATTTCTGCCTGATGTGGCTGATAACATAGCCAATAAATGCCTCATGCATCTGCACAGCCTCAGCATGCATGCAGCCAGGAGCACTGCCTGGCAGCTAAGAGAGCAGCGTTGGCTGATAAGTCTGTTATGGGGGAAGGGAGCAAGGGGAGAGATCAAGGCCTCCCGCAGTGAGGGAGGGAATGGGACTGGGGCAGGCGCTGTTCAGCCAAGGCAAGGCAAGCCATAGGAAGGAACTGCAAGCAGCTTGTCCAGGAGGCATGGGAGGGGTGGCTTCTACCACTGTGCGCACCCTGGGAGAGAATGGAAGGTGTGCGCGCCTGGATCTGCACAGGGCAGAGCAGGCTGCTGCTGCAGGCACAGCCCATGGCAGTGCTGTACTCTTCCTAGCATAGGCTGGGCCAGACTGTGCTTAGTGCTTGAAGCAAAGATACAGGGGGGCTATGGCAAATTTTAGGGTGGCTGCAGCCTCCCCCTCCCAGTGCCGCCACCACCCACTCCGAGCACAGCCCAGCCCAGCCCAGGAAGAGCCCAGCACCACCCCAGCTCCAGCCCGCAGCACCAGTCTGCCCCACCCCACACACAGATCCAGTGGCACACACCCCACATGTTGTGCCTGCAATGGCAGGAGCCACCACCTCCCCTCCCGCTGTGGCCCCCAGGCGAGTTGCTTGTAGCTCTATCCCACACCCCACTCCATCCTGGCTGAGCAGCACCTGCCCCAGTCCCACTCCCTCCCTCATCATGGGGACCTCAATCTGCCACCCCCCCTGCATCTTCCCTCCCCCAGCTCCTTCCTCCACAACCAGCCACACTGGCAGACTGCATATCAAAATCAGATTGGTATCAACTGATATGACTCCTTAAAAATCAGCCATTGGTATATGCCCACAAAATCTCTATCACTGCACCCCTAATCACTACTGCTGTTCCAGTGGCATTTCAGATATGCCTACCCATCCACAGAAAATCTCCAAACCCTTTTAGCTAATAAATATAAAGCCATTTTTAAGTGTGAAAAAAATTTGAAATCCACCAGCTACCAAGCTGAGAGCTTGAAACATGGAAGAAAATGCATCCCTTCACAGGAAGGTGACAATTTTTACAACCCCTCATGGGAAGGTAGTAATTTCTGCAGTGCTATGACATGAAAAGTCAATAGGAATTATTTTCTATTTAATTTTTTACAGAAAAGGCATGTACTACCTGTTTGCCTTAAAAGCCAATCTACACAAACATAGACTGAGATCCAAACAGATATTTTGGCTGTCTGTATAGCAGCATGATCATTCTCACCAATCTGCAAGAAAGTAATTCCCTCTTTTCCTCACATGTTAGGCAGAGTAGAGAGCACCTCAATGACATGCATTTCATCATGCAGGCTGCAGCTAAAGCTTTTCTCTAAGCAATGCTATCTTGCTTTCAGTAGGCCAACTGCACATTCTGTAGCCCATCTTCTACTTGCACCAGGTGTACTTGATCATCTTCTGTCAGGTACTGCATGTTAGAGTATGGTCTGCTACTTGGAGCAATGGCAACAGAGAATACATAGCTACATTTGCTAAAACAACAGTAGAGGTACCTCTTAAACATCCATAATATTGGGAAGAAACAAAGTTGTTGCTTGACCAAATTTAAAAAAGCCTGATCTTCAAAATACTATGGCATCATGCATTCTGCACAGGCATTCTACAAACTTACAGCAAACCACTTTATGCAGTCCAGCAACTGCAAAATATGGTCCACAATAACACCATGGTTAACAACAACATGAACCACAGATACTGCCAATTAATTGACACATGTGCCACCAATGGCCTGAGCACATTTCTAGAAACCTATGCCTACTAAGCTGTCAGGTATCTAAACTCTTCTCTACCAACATTGGAATTCCACCATCACAGCACTAACTTCTAACCTGCTAATGCCAGGGGCAGGCACTTTCCAATGGAAATAGAAATCTCATGTGTATTAGTTACACGTGAGGGAAACTGTATTTGAGAAGCTTGTCTCCACACTTTTGTGAGGTCTAGGTTCTCTCCTAGTTTTCCTGGATCCACATTACTACGAAGTCAACACTCTACAACGATGGTCCTAATCAAAAACTAGGAACTGACATCTATATTGTATTGCTCTAAAAGTCTGAATTAAACATTATGATTTCTCTATGCCATGTACAGAAGCAGTTTGCATGATCTCACAAGAGCATGGTACTGCCTTATAAGTAACAAGCCACTGTCCAAAGGCCTTCCACCATGGCTCATACCCTGTACATTGCTTTGTCTAAAGTGACAGTATCAATGCCATCAGAGCAACTGCATTGAAGACCCTGATTTCAAGAAAACTCTGAGTACAAGAAATGGCGTAACTAAAAAAAAGCTGTCACTTCCATCCATCTATCCAGAATGCCTGTAAGAGAAAAGGCTTGCACACTTTCACAGTGGGAAAGAGCAGCTCAGAAGCATAAAGCACTAAGAACTAAATAATATGGCCTCAGAAAGTAAGCACCTTCCCTTGAGTCAGTACTAAGAAAGTACAAGAAGAATCTGAAAACAATTTATGTTCTCTTTTATAGTATGGCTATTTTCACTTGAGATGAACCAGGCACCTCAAGAACACTAATTAAAGTTAATAATGCAGTGAAGACAAGTGTTTATCCTATTAGCAGAACTTCAACCAACCTAGTGCCCTATTTTAGCTGGGGAGAGAGAGGTGGGACTTTAAGGTTTGAACAAGCCATTTATTTAAAAAGCTATCTGAAAATATTCACAACGAGTATGTAGCCAAGACTTGATTTTGAACTTTATATGCTCAAAAAGCAGTTTTAATACTGTATTTGCTGGGCCAAACTAGTAAATCATGGCAGTCTGGCCAAACAATGAAAGAAGGTTAGTACTTTCAAGATAAAGAACAGCATGTCAAGGGAAACAAATTTCAAAATGGAAAAGTAAAACACAAGATACTTGAAAAATACAGAAACGTTTCACTTCACATATATGTTTACCATTAAAAAGAAAGTAACAAAGATACAGCTTGTTTGAAATATTATACCCAGTATTACATGTAGCACAAAAGACTTCTAGAGAAATAAAGACAAAGAAACACCCAGTTTAACGGTGTATTTGACAATAATCTTAGAATTTCCCATGCATTTTCAGTTTCTCATTTCTGTGAATCTTTACAAGCAATGGAGAACAAAAGATATTTTAACAAAATTTGAAAAGATTGTGTTGCAAAAGAACTGACAGGATTCAGTGGCAAATAAGACTAAAACATTTTAGTATTCCCAGACAAAAATAAGTGTGCATTTCCATGCCTATACATAAGACAACAAACCTTAGTCTACCCTACTAAGAGGAGGGGAAATATGTAATAATTGAACATGCCTATAAAAAAGTCAACTTCATCTTATCTGAGCCAAAACTTCTAAAATGTCTTAACTCTTTACACAGTTTCTGTGTAAAGAAATAATGCCAGAGAACTCCTAACCCACCAGTAGTTTCACTACCACAAATTCTTCTCTGGCTCTGCAGATGGTAATGTAAAAAAGAACAACTGAAAATGACTATCTATTCAAATACTAATTCAATTTATATTGATGGGGGAAGGGGAAGGAGCATCCAAATTAAACATGCTCGTCAGTCTTTGGGTAACTTTAAGGAATTGTTGCACCCATATCCTGAGAGAAAAGTCATACTAAAGCTTGGCTCTTGGTGTATTAATGGAACTTGAGACTATCACAGAACATTTGTTTTTTTATTTAATCATCAGAGATGTTTGCAGAATATGATCTTTGAATGAACCTGAATACTTTCTGAATCTGTACATATACTCTTGAATTTGTACATATACTCTATTGCACTTAATAGCATTTATTTCAGATATCACATCATACTTAATAAATTACAGATTATGCAGATCTCTGTGGAATTAATTAATTAAAAAGCTATAAAGAAAATATCTGTATGCTGCTCAAGTCCAGGACAAAACGTGGAGTTAATGCTTAGCCAAATTTCACACAAAGACCATTCAGAAGCATCAGCATTTTGGTGAAGTTCTTTCAGATACTTTTCCAAAGAAACTAAAATCCTAACAAACAAAAAAGCCTACCGGTTTGTAAGAAAAACTACTCCCTAATATGATTATCAGCTCTTACAAAAAAGCTAAACATTTTTAAAACAATCAGTTTTTGGCCACATGGAAGTGGGAAAATGTTCACTTTTACAATGATCACTAGTTTTTGTGCCCAAGCATAAACAAACTAGATTTTTAAAAATGACTTGGCAAACAATCTCTCTCCATTTTTAATACCATTTTTTTAATTTTAAAAAGTGAAGGAATGCACCTAATCAAATAAGTTTAATGGAAAAAAATATGTTCAATGTTGCACCTAGAAACACTGCTATTTAACAGAACTACGCTTTACCCTAAATCAGCAATTAAACCCAAGGTCTTAATTCTGATTTCATGCACATATCAATTTCAAAGAATGGAAATATTAGCAGAGCTGCAAAATACTGAAAACATAGGAAACATCCATGAAATGCTAATTCAAGATTTAACACAAGAATCTAAGCCGCCTGCGATTGTTATTATCAATACACTAACTTTAAGCAACATTAACTTAACAATGAAAAAATTATGTATAGGAAAAACAGGCCTGATTTGAAAAATGAGTGATTTAATTATATGCATTTTACCATCAAGTTTTCAGATCTGTTTGTAGGCTTCTAAAATGAAACACACACATTTGGATATCTGAAAATGCAATTAGCAGTGTTAACAGAGCTTCAATCAATAGTACCCAAGCAAGCCCAGATGCACAAAATTCCCCACTTCCTCTGGGGCCAGCAGGGGGTGGGGATTTGGGTGTTCAAACTTAGTGGCTGTCTATAGACTTCCTTTTGGATTCTCAATTTTCTTTATGAGTAAGAATTTTTTTATCCTTAATTTCTTTCCAAATTATTTTCTCCTCCTTTTTTGCTGCAGTAAAGACGACAATGTACATGTCAGCAACAAAGAAGGTCCGATTCCAAGAGCAGTAAAAAATTCCTTTTTCCAGCTTAAAAAATAAACGTAGCATGTGGTTTGTTTAAGTAACTTACATTACGGGTTGGTTTTTGAACTGCAAGTCTGGCAGCTTCTAAATTAAGATAATTACGAAGAAACCTGTTCGCAAATTAGTTAAGCAAGCAGATGTAATATAATTGTATACAATATTTTCATTAGTACTTCCAAACATGAATTCAGACAATATAAGCAGCAAAATGGTTACAGAACTAAGCTAAAACTTGACATAAGAGCATGTCTTGGCACCATCACAAGTTAACTTTATGGGCACTTTATGACTCAGGCCCCAGACACCACACATTTACACTGACGTCATCTACATTTGTGCACAGAACCAAAATAAAATTACAGCAGGATCCAGGAAAGATGATCTATCCTGAGGGTACAGAATACAGTAGACCAGGGATGGCCAACCTGTGGCACACCTCTGTGTAGCCTCTATGGCTATGTCCAGATGAGCTTGGATACTTTTTTCCCCAGGGACAAGAAGCAGCAGCACACCTTGTGCCACTGCTACCTGTCCCCAGGGAACACCTCTGCAACACACCTTCTGGCCCTCTGCAGGTTACCTTGGGTGGGGTAGGGGAGGCTGGGGCCAGCAACTGTGCTGGCCCCAGAAACCTTACCTGGAGTGCTGGGGGCCTCAAGGAGCTGCAGCCATGGTGAACCTGCCACTTGAAGCCTGGCCAGCAGCCAGAGTGACTCTGACCAGTCTCGCTTTGGGTGTGGCACACTGCCCCCAAGTCTGCCATCCTGCTTTTTTCCATGTGTTTTTTTTGACCCTGGGAACTCCTAGCATCAAACCTCCTCCCCTTGTCACAGTGTGGAGAACACCTGAATGTGTGGTATGTGTGGCACTACATGCTGCATGGCCATGTTCATCTGGACCTGGCATTATGTGCGGCAGGTGGTAGATCAAGGAGGGGACAAGAAACATGAAGGCAGATAGGGCAGAAAACAGAAAACAAAGCAATGGAAGGGACAGGGAGCACAGGGAAGAAAGCAGAAAGCAAAGCAGCAGATCTAACAGAGGAAGGGGACAGAGTAGCACTCGGAAGGCGCAGAGCTAAACTATGGCATACCTCCCAAAAAGTTTGGCCACCACTGAAGTAAACTATTTTTGCATCTTTCCACCAGGTGACAGAAGCAAGTAACAGCCCACTTGCTTAAAACAAGTGGTTCTCTACCTTTTTAGACTCAAGGCACCTCTCAAAGAATGCCAGCTCTCAGCTTCTGCTCCTATGGAAAACAGACCAATTCTTTTGTTGCAAAAGAACTCAGAAAAAACACTACAGGACAGATTCCTTTTGGATCCCCATTGTACGTAGGCATTTGCATACCTAACAGCAATCATATTGAGCATTGCACCCAGGATGCTGCAGCATCCTGGTTGAGAAACACTACCTTAAGCAAAAAAGATAAGGTTCACACACATGACAGCCTGATAAATTAACACTTATGTACTTTTGTCTTTATTTTTCCTGGAGCATAAATCTAAGAAATAAATAGGATTCAAGTAAGCGATACCAGGGTAGATCTGTATATTGAGTGTCCATTCCTTTCTTTCAATGCAACAGTATAAAAGGTTGAACACATCAATGCAAAAACATGGGCCTTATGCCAAGACCCCAGTTTCCCATCTGTGAAATAATAGTCATAATGCACATTGTTTACCACTTTGTTTGCTTAAGTATTTAGATTGCAAACTCTTTAGGATAGTGACTCTCTCTTATTATGCATACAGAGTACAATGAGACTTCCAGGCACTACGACAATACATAACCAAGATTTAAAAAATGCTGTTTATATGAAACACCCATACTTAAATAATAATTTCCTTAGGGATCTCCATAAATTATCTGGGTTTAAGCTTGAAAATGATGCCAAGGCATCTAACACAACAACTGGAAACAATGTTTGCCTAAACCCCTATGCTCCCCACCCTCCAAAGAACACAGGATTGCTATCATGCAGGGATGGAGACTCAACAAAAATTCAGTCTCTACAGCAAAGCATGCTAAACACCCAACATCTAACGTACTACTTAAGCCAACAGCGTAACTCCTGTCACCTCTTGCAGTAGCTGGGACTTTGCTGCAAAGGATAATATCATAAACGCAGTTCATTGATATGTTTTTGACAAAAGCTTTACTGGCACCACATGTGAAGTTCAGAAGTATCAAGGAAGACTCCAAAAAAAAAAAAACAAACAAACAAACAAACAAACAAACAACAACAAAATATGAAATAATTTGACAAAAAGTCAATAACAACAGATAAAATACAGTAAGAGAATAGTAGCCAACTTGAATTGTGAAAACAACTGCAGTTCACTCCTCCCTGCAAGTAAAAAGGACAATGTGCTGAAGAAGTAACTCAACGTAAAGGGTCTATCTTATTCTCAGTACCTTCAATTACAGCAAGATCAGGCTTTCACTCCAGAAGTCACAAACAAGAAGGTACAATTTTCAAAGGTACAACAGAAGTTTGACACCAAATAGTCACTGCTACCAATGTTGTTTCTGTTGAAGTAAGTTTCTGCCTGCAAAGGCCCAGGGCTCTCTGAACCAGTCAGTCTCTCAGGCAGTGGTTCTCAACCTTTCTAAAATCAAGACAGCTCTCAGAAAATGTCAGCTCTCCATTTGGCTCTTTTGACTACAGAAAAAGAACAGAGCAATTCTGTTGAAAAGAATTCAGAAAGACCACAACAAATCAGAATCTTTGGGTTTATCTTGTAAATCATGTCTGCATCTAACAGTGCTAACGCTGTGCGGCACCTCCAAAGGGATGTCCAAGGTACCCCAGAACCTTGGCTGAGAGTCACTCCTCCAAGGTGCCACAGTGACCTACCTTATGCCTGACTTTAAATATGCAAAATATAAAACGTGAACATTTAAAATGCCATTGATAATGTATTGCTGCTAAGATGCCAGTGCAATTACCTGTCACACGAAGCACAGCAATCCATGCTATTTATACATTTTTATTTGAAATTTAAATCCCATTTCATCACCTGCATAATCAAACAGAAACAGATTACTAGACTGCATATACAGTTTGTCATTTGGCAATGAGGAAAAATTTAGCATACCAAAGACTTACAAAAATCTACTGTTTTAATAACTATTTAAGTATGCAATGCAAAGGGAGCAGGATATTTTTCTATTTCAAAACCCTAACTCAAAGCCTTGTGGTAAAGAATGATGGGGTTACAATCTGTTTTTTGTACAAGCTAAACTTTTGCTCACATTCATTACTTAAGAATCCATTACTAGTTAGGAAAACATGAACTGAACATGAGCCAAGAAGCCTGCCCAATTATCAAGAGAAAGGTCCACTGGAACTCAAACCAGCATTGCAGTGACACTGCTGCCATCGTCTCGCATGCTTTAGACAAGGACGGCTGGCAACAGTTCTGTGCTCAGGTACAAGAGGACTGCCTACTAAGAGGGAAACCCAGCGACTCCAGATTGCCAAGGTAACTTAACGGAATCTGAAAAAGTACCTGAGAGTTTGTATTAAACAAGATAACTTAGAAACAATCCCTTATGGCGCACAAAGGAAACAAAAGAAAGTGCATAAAGCCGCCCAAACTGAAGTTATTCAGGTAAAGCCAGAGTCAGGCCTTCAGCATGCACAAACTTAGAAGTGTAACTGGAGGTACGCACATTACCAGGTCCAACAGACCTAGCGAGTCACCCCTTCTACCTAAGCCTTAGCTCTAATGAAACTGCATTAGCACTAGGCTTTCACTGTAAAGAACAAAACAAGATAAAGAAACAAACAGAACCCCTAGAAAAGAACCCTTGGGCTGGCTTCCCAGCTCTATGGAGTGCAGCCCGCCTGGGTCTCCCTCCCAATCTGCTACCAGGTCTTTCTGTCAGAGACAGGGTCATGCACTCAAAGCAAGAGGAGCGCTGTGGGGTGGGAAGGGGGAGACCGGAGGCGGAGCGCGCGTCTGCGCCGGGCCCGGTCTACCCGCCTGGACCCATTTCACAGACGGGGGCACTGAGATCCCGAGAGCCTTAAGCGTCACGCTGCGGGGCGGGGGGAGGATTTCTATAGAGCATCGCGCCTCGGCTGCCCCTGCCCTCCCGCCTGCGCGGCTCCTTCCCTCAGCAAGGTGGGGGCCAGGCTTGATGAAACCGTCCGGGGTGAAAGGACCGGGCAAAGCCCCGGGCCTCGCGGGGAGCGGCCAAAGCTCAGCCCGGCCAGGAGCCCTCCGCACGGCTGGCGGGCGGGGAATGGGGGAGGACTAGGCGCGGAGAGGTCACCCAGCCCCGCGCTCACCTCGCGCCCAGCTCCATCGCCGCCTCCAGCTCCCGCTTCCCCTCCTCCACGGGCGGCAGCCACCGCCGCTCACCCTCCCCTCCCCCCACCGCCAGGGAGCTGGGGGGAGGAGCGAGGCCCACCAATAGGAGGCAGCATTCCCGGGCATTCTGCGCTTGACAGGCGCGAGGGGCAGCCAATGGGGCAGCAAGACGCGGAGAGGAGGGGGCGGGGGAGGAGCGGCCTGTCACTCAACTGCCCCCACCTGGGGGTCCGCGAGTGCGGCCCCTCCCCCCAGGCCCAGGCCCAGGCCGCGACTCGCCGCCCCCGGTCGAGCCGACACACACACAGTCGGATCCCGGGGGGCGGGCTGCTGCATTGTTTGTTGCAGCTGCTGCCCCGGGAGGAACAATGCGCGCTCGCCCCCTGCCCCTGCCCTACATTCCTGGCCCCGGGGCTTTTGTTTGACCTGCAAAGACCCGGAGAAAGTGACAAAGCCCGGCTGGGCTCTTCCCGGCCCCCCGGCACCAGCGCCCCTACCCCGGCTCTGACCCCCGGGATGCTTCTGGCTCGTTCCGCTGCCCCCGGGAGGGTCAGGGGCCGCCCAGCCCCCCGGGAGAGACGGAGGCAGCCGCGGGGCCAAAATCCGTGTCGGGGTTTTTGAGAAGTCACTGGTCAGAGCGAGATTCCCTTCCCCGTGCAGCAAGAGGGAGAGAAGACGCCTCGGAGGCACCAGTCAAACTGCTAGAAAACTTTCTGGGAGGCAAGACTCCTTTTGGTGCTCTCCTTTGAGGGCCCCCGGGCTCGGGCTCGGGCTCGGGCTCGGGCTCGGGCGGGAGAGCCGTGGGGCGGGCGCTCCTCGGGGAAGGACCCGCGCCGAGGCGGCAGCAGCGATTCGGCAGCGTGGCCGGTGTCCCAAGGACCGGGGAAGTTTCCTACCAGATGAACGTGTCGTTTCTTTTTCTGCTCCAGCGGCAGCACAGGGGAGGATGCTGCAGGAAGCTAGACATGAATGCAGATTTGTTCCAGCCGCTTCCCAGCCCCTGGGTTTCTTCTCTGCTCCCCTCCGGGCCCCCATGCTACTCAGACTCTTCAACCATTCCTTTTCTTACAATAATTTCTAGATCTTTTGCAAGGGGAAGTAAGAGCAGTTGTAATACAGCTATTTTCATCTGATCTTAGAGTCTATAAATAATGTAAATCTGTTGAGCTGTTTATATTTTATTTAGACCACAGCTAAGTCGACATTAAGGGGCAGAAACAACTAGATAAATAATTTGCACTGAATAATGTGACTAGTTCTGGTTCTAAAGGGGGCGGGGGGAATCCTTCAGTCCATCCTCGGGAAACGCTTGCACTGAATAATGGGACTAGTTCCAAGTATTATTATTTGGGGACAAAATTCTTCCATCCTTCCTCAGGAAATACTTTCACTGAATAATGTGACTAATTCCAGTTCTAAGCATTATTATGTTGGGAGAAAAAACCTTCAGTCCTTCCTCAGGAAAACTCTCTGAAGCCCCTGTGTTCAGGATTAGCCTGTTAAGAGTTATCTACCCCAGTTCCTCCTCCTGGTTTCAATGGGTACTGAAACTGCAGGAATAATGGAGGACCAGAATCAAAATGTGCTGGCACAACTGCATGGCAGTTGTTGGCACAGTAACTACAGGCAGTCCTCAACTTACAATATTTTGAGTTGCAACATTTTGCGCTTACAGTGTTTATAAATTGACACCCTGTTTCAACTCTATGACATTAGTTTTGACTTTCAACGCTTGAGCCAATGCAATGCCATACAAGCAAACAAGTTTTCTGTGTCACTCATCTCACTGGAGAACATCTGTCCAAACTTCCTTGGACACTTTCTTTAAGAAAGCAGACAAGACTCCAGAAAAACCTGCAGCCAAGACTTGAGAACCCAGCCACGAACCCTTCAAAAAGTCCAACCAAAGTCTTTCAAAAAGTCCAGCAAAGTCACCTCAAAGAAGTCCTTCCAAATCAATATGATTGCTGTTTACAATATAAATACATTAGTGTAGCCATATTACTCATCTATAACTGATCGAGTACAAAATTCTGGGGTATTTGGGGTGAAAATAGGTTATCAGGCCTTGGTTCAGAAACCAATCCCCCATTTATAACATTGTTTCTTGTGAAAATACTGGTTCCAAGTTACAACATTTCAACTTAAGTTTTCAGGAACCAATTGTGTCTATGTCAAAAGACTGCCTGTATTTCAGGTCAGTCCAGTACTTTCTAGAATAGTGTATTTGGCAATGAAGAAAAACACAAAATATAAAACACAAGACTAAATAATATTTCCAAAAACCAGTATAATGTATTGCTGTTGCATATAAAAGTGATCTAAATGCAGGTTTTAAAGACAAAAAAAATTCAATATGATGAAAACTTAACATTGCTGAATAATGTGAAAATAAACAGTCTCACTGCAAATGATTTACAATGCCCCTAATAATCATTTCAGTATCTCTGGTTATTAATGGAACATTGATATGTCTCAGAAGAGTTCAATGCTGAATCAGCTTTTGCAATAAATTGCTTTTCCCTTCAGCTGGAGTTTCACCCTACAAAAAGGCCTCCATATCTTGGCCTGGGAATTGATTTAGGACAACTAGAGGATATTGTAATGCATGGTATCAGATGCATTATAGATTAGTGCACATGCATTAGAGGAGCTCAGTTTCCTGTGCTCCAGTCTTTAGCTCCTATAAGTACCTGAGCATCTTTCTTCATTTTGAAAACATAAAGGCACATTCTTCTGGGATCACTGATATTTTGTAATTTTGTTTGAGTTTTATTTCTTTTACTATTTTACCAAATCAATTTATTCAAACTGTTGGAATACAGAGAAATTAACGGGTTTTATGAAGGTGAGATTCAGTACTAAATCTGTAAGAGACAGATGCAATTTAAGTGCAAAGTATCATTAGTAGAGTCTTGTTTGTAACCCGGTTTGTGAAAAACAAACACAGAAAAGCAAGTAAAAGGTAAGATAACTTTTCAGGATACCTTTTTCATGAACTAAAAGGCCTATAATTGCACTGGGTAATGAGCAAGGTCCATTGACTTTATACTCAAGCATTTAACTTCCAAAGCACTTTTTCTCTCTAGGCTGGCTTTTGCTCCATGGTCCAGAAGGCTTTGTGCTAGAATATCATTTGAGGCATGAACCAGTGATCTATAGCAGGAACTGACATGAGGCTTTGTAACCAATAAGAACCTATAATTTCAACAGGCTTCCTTTTGAAAAATGAATACACAGCAGCAATCAAGAAATTTTCAAGACAAAAATTAAAATCCCAAATAATTTAAGCTAAATCATTAAAGACTTATGGTCCAGCTATTCCTGTACCTATCTGATACTAGACAGTACCTGATACAATAGAGAAAGGTGAAAGGAACATAACAGAGGACAAGTATAGAAAATCTGATGTGCAGAAGTCATCTTTTAATTTAAATCAGTTAGCATCTGGCTTGTGTTTTGACAACTAAGCTTTGTAACACTTCAAAAAACTATTTCTCTGTCAATTTTTGTATCTGACCCATAAAGGATTCACTATGGGAAGATATTCATTTTCAGAAATTTAGTTACTTCTGGGAGAAGGCAAAGTACAAAAAGCTAATGAATTAAAGAATTATTAGGCTATCAATAATCAGGCTTGGAACAAATCAAACACTATCATGAGGCATGTCAAGTAACTAGGGACTTCCCAAAACAGTCTCTATAAACCCATCTGAGTGACACATTGCTGTCTGTTACTTTCTCTTCTCTTTTTGCTGGAGAGCATCTATTTTTACCTAGTAGAAGATCTGATTGGTTTTTCTTGGTATTATAATTATTTTCCATCCAAAATCCACTGTCATGACACTGTGAAAGACTCAGAAATATCAGCAATGAACTACTGTATCTATGATAAGCATATATCAGGTAGAACCCTTGGGGATCATAAAATAAAAATAAGAGGAGAACGCACTGTCTGCTAATATTTGATTATTCCCTTGTACATTTTCTAGCCCTTTCTTCATGCTAGCTCTCAAAGTCCTCAGTCACTGGGCTTCACTACTTCCCTTGGGAGCCTGCTTCCTTTCTATAACCTAATAACTTTCACTGCCCAACCTATGTTTTTCCTTTCTCAGTTTCACTGCATTAGTACTGGATATATCCCATGTAACAGAGCCACTAACTCAGCTGTCTCATTAGTGCATACAGCTCTGCATGGGTAGTTCTTTTAATCTTCCCTTGTAAATCAATTCCTCTAAGGACACAATTGTTTTCCATCCAGTTCAGGAATATCTCTACAGAAACAAGGGCAAAGTGAGAGTTCAAAGGTATAGATGGCCTATGTTCCCAATGAGTTTTGGTGAAGTTAGTTACATAATTGCTATATGTCCTTTGAAAATCCCCTTGCCAGTGCACAGAAGTGGATAATGTTTCAAGGATGTATCAAGAGAATCAAGAAACACCCCATTTATCATAAGAAGTGCATGGCAGTGGGTAACACCTTACATGATGGTACTCTGAAAAAGTGAGTTACCTAAGAGATGAAAGGGAAGAGTGAAATCTATACTGGGGGTTGCTGAGGGATGGGAGCTGGGCACTAAGAAAGCAAAACAACTAAGGTAGATGGTTAGCTTACAGTTCATTGTTGTAATTCACAGTATTTTAATTTCAGCAAGGTTGGGGGAGGGCAGTGGGACACTCTTTGTGTAAAAGTTAAATATTAAATGAAAAGGTTATATTCCGCTATCATAAGGCCTTCCACAATTGCTCATGGTCTGCTTTAATATGTATGGAATGGCATGGAAATGGTCTCAAAACTGCCCTGGTCCTTTCCAGATAGTACTTTATTACCTACACAAATGCATTTAGAATTATGCCCAAATCTTCACACTTTTTGAACATGTTCAAATCTTAGAATTACTGATATTAAAGAAGAAATTTAAGTAGTAGGCCCTAAGTGTCATGCAAAGAAGCCCAAACATCCTTCTTCCTATGTAAGGACCAGAGTCCTGGGAATTTAACAGCTGCCATATTGTACAGATTATGGTTTTTAGCTTATTTTTTAGTTGTTTTACTAAGATACTATCTACATTGTAACATAATAAAAAGAAGGACATTTCTATATTGGGCCTCACCCTCTCCCTGTGTTGTACAAAACCTGCTGCCAACTCTAGTTAGAATCTTCCACCTCCACAGAGTGAAGCATCAGCTCCTTTATGTATTGATCAAGAACTTAGCTCCTGCAAACTGCAAAGGATTCTGACACTCAGGTAACCCCACTGAGTTCACCCGGGATATTTACATGCTAAAATTGAGCAGGTGTTTGTCTGGACTGAGTCAATGTGCTTATCACGTAGGGAGGATTAACCTTGAATTGAAAGAACATTAAAGATGGAATTTTTAACTATGAGATCTTTTTAATTATGCCTCTCCAAGATGTATGGATGCTTATGATTTCCACTTACAAATTGCTCATGTGTAAATTCCCAAATGCACAAACAAATCCTACACATGTGCATGCAAACTGAAATATGCAAGAGGTTTTGTACTCACGAGGCACATAAGGCAAGCAGAAGTGCAAAACTTGAAAATGCAATCCAGCCTTGCTAAAAAGGCGAGGTTACATTGTATAGTAATCATTATATTTCTCTTCTCTCTGATTTCATAGTGGGAAATAATGTACAAAAGGAATGAGAAAAAGGCAATCTCCTCTAGCAGCAGATTTTCAGCTGTAGGAAGATAATGTTCTTTAGATAATTGCAAGTGGTATTAATTGGTAAACGAGGCAATGAGTTAGCAAGTATACTAAGGCACAGCAAAACCTTTTCATAAGAAAAAGAAAATAGATTAGCAAACCTAGAAGAATATAGGTTGAAAACCTTCAGCACAGAGAGAAAAGAGAGCTTCTTAACTGCAGATGCTAAGGAGGAAATGAAAAAAAAATTGCTTGGTTAAAACTAACTGGAAATTGAGCTGGATAGTTTCTCTCAGTCATACATCAAACCAGCCTCCAAATCTCAAGAAACAACAGTTCAATACAGACTGTCTGATTTTATGTATCTTTTTGTTTCTCCTTTATCAACTGATGCCTCATGGGGAAAATTAGAAAAAATAAACTTATTTAGAAACAATTGTTACTACCTAGAATATCTTCCTTATTTAAAGGTACTTAAAGAACAGGAAAAAAAGCCATTTGCTGTAACTTGGCTGCCCATTTCAGTTAAGATTAAACTAAATGTCTGCCTTTTTCATTATAATCCCAATTAAAATTATCCTAAAGAAATCTAGGTGGTTTACAAACTTTATTCATATTTTTTCCTTCAATTATCTTCCCTTTCAGAACTCTGTAAATTCATTACCATTTGTCCAAAAACTCTTCTACCTAAAACTCACTCTTTAGATTATTCTTTAGAATAGGGATCCTGTCTTTTTATAGGTCTTAATACCACCCTCTACAGTGCTTGTCTTTGGAAGTATATGTTTGTGGTGTCTATAGTTAGATCATTTTCCTGATGTTGTATCCTGGGCATTGCACATCTCAATTTATAGGAATTTGCTGGAAGAAGCTGCCAGGTTGTGTTCTGTATGGAAGTGGCATACCTCAGTCACGACTCCCACTTTGCTTTCTCTCTTAGGGGCTTTTATAATATCTACTTTTGTGGCTTGTCCCTTTACCTAAAACACAAGTACACTAAACTAAATGCATGCGACTGTTCTCTGACTGGAAAAGCAGTATGCACATTTTGTATTATTCTAACATTTGAAATCCTTTAATCCCTTGCTGTACTAATTTACTTCATTAAGGAGAAAAAGAGAGTTAAAAACAAACATAACTATACTTCCACACCAACAAGACATGGTAGCTTCCTTTAGCTAGGAATACTGATGGCTATTACCACATTTATGGTAGTCCAAGAAAAGTTTCTTGGAGCAGCTCCTGGCTCTTATTATGAATTCTCAGTAGGTTGCTCATAATGGTTACCCTAGATCAGAAAGGTCAGGATTTTGTTTGTCCTTTAAAATATCAGTACAATTAAACATACACTTCTCTCAAAGGTCATCAGAAGCCAAACCTACAAACTAATCAATCTCAATCAAGCTTTGCTTCCCTGCTGTTCTCATTATTTCTACAGTTAACTAAAGAATTTTTAAAAATCCAGAAAACTAAATGGCAGTAGTGTTTCAGTGTTTGTCAATTGCTGTTATAGAACATAAAGTGAAATAAATGAAGACAAGACAGGAAAAAAGGAAAACCTACATAGTTATTCACCTAGGAGGAAGCTGACATAATTAATCTCCCTTGGTTGTCAGAACAAATCAGACACAAAAATCCAGACTGGCATTTGACATCTGTTGCACAGTTGATAGAGTTGTGATTTAAGGTAAAGTATGAATTAAAATACAATTTTAATCCAGCTTATCCTGGAAGGAAATAAAACTTACTCTCCCCATGAGCAAGAAAAAGAGAACTGTGCAGCTCCCACTGTGCCCCCTTAGCCTACAGTGACCTGGATCAATGAAGACACATCACTAAGGTTAATTGCCAAAGGCCCCTGAGAATAGCACCAGGGCCTTCCTTCAGAGTTGATTCTATGGTTACAGTGCTCTCCCGCAACCTTTATAAAACAGCTGATTAGCCATTGATTGATTGACTTCTGGTCAGCACCACGGACAGTTCACAAACTATGAGGGTGAGGCAGAAGAAACTATGATAAGCACTGGAAAGCAGCCTTGTCACAAAGGCCTATGCAATATACACCAGACTGTATTGATGTCATTATGTTATAACACAAACCCAGACCAACATAAATGTGCTGCTGCTCTTCTCACCCCACTATAAGAATAGTGTTTGCATTTCTGCCTGCCAATACAGAAGCACCAAGGCACTGAAACCAGAGCTGAGGCTCTTCTGTATCTATTGCCATTACTCAAAGGATAGTTAGGTTCAAGAAATAGCTCATGAGTTAGATTCATATCCTGGGTTGCTCTGACAGAAGTGAACCTCCTCTACTTGTGATAGGTTGGCCAAATGTGGAGGCACAGGTCTGGAAGCTTCTGGCAAGTATTGCTCCATAGGGAGAAAGAACTACACCTTGTCAGAGCTGCCCCAGTAATGGAGAGGATGAACAACACAGTCTGGGAAGAGCACTGAGTCAACACTTCTGGGAAATCATGCTACTTTAGAGATTTTGTTACTAAATATAGTGCCTTTGGGGGGTTCCCAATGACAAAAGCATGTATTAAAGATCTTGTATCAGTTTACTTCATGTAATGCTTGGTGAATGCTTGGTGAAAGTGTACCTAGGAGTGACTTTTGAAGGTTCTCTATGGACATTTCTGCTTTCAGGCACTGATCCCATTGCTGAGATAGCTTTATTGTAGGGCTCATCCACTACCTCAGGTGTTTCAAATCACAAGTAAGTGTCCCCCAGAACAACTGCCCTGCAGCAGTCTGCAAATGGAGGTAACATGCACAGGAGTGAATCTGAACTTAGGTGGCTGTTTCACCAAGGCCAGAGACCCCCCTACCAGTATCATGGGGAGGTTTTCAGGGCATAGCAGATAGCATAACATGATGACTGTGCCATCAGGATTTTCTTGCAGTTATTTTGCATGCCAGACTTAATTCTGAATGCAGGAATGCTTGTCAATTTCCTTAGTTTTCCCCCTTGGTAGTATTTAAACAGGAAAAAAATCACAGTCTCACATTAACAAGTATGAAAATCAATACAAAATGTCTGCAATGGATTACTGATCTGACTGACACTAACAATTCCCTAGGAGCTCTAATACTGGATTATTAATACTCTCTATTCCATGACTGTCTCACCACAGGCCTCCTTTTCAACATTACTTTTATGTTATGTATTCATTTAGGACCCAATGTTTCAATGGAACTTCATGAACAGGAAATTATTACAAATCTTGCAAAAGATACCAGGGAAAACTAAAAATCTTCTTCATGCAACTGACCCCTCAATACACCCTCCCTCTGAAGCCCATAGGCACTTTCCTAATTCTTTCTTCTGACAAGCCTGGGAAAACAGACAGGTCTTGCAGTATTGCCACAAAGGTCAGCAGACTTTATGGCATGTATCTTTATTTCCTGCATAAGTTTTACAGCCATAGCACTGTTATATTTTCTGCAGTTGTCATGCATTTTGAAAAGGGCAATGTGAAATGTGTTTGAAAAGCTGCATATCTTATAGTTTGACAGTTTTGAGAGGTGGTGTCCATCCTGACTGTCAGGATGCACAAAAAGAAACTAAGCTATATACATCTCACAAAGTTGCAGGGAAAAGAAAGCAAACACCAACCAAGGTGGTGTACAGCTCAATGCTGGCATAGGGATCCAGTCATAAAGATACCTACTCTTACACCACTCAGCTAACCAACACCTCTTAACACAGAGATCTACATCACATATGCACACAATCAGGACCCTGAGTTATACTCTGTTATCATTGATGCAAATACAGATTAAGTCTATCAATAACATCAATTAAGTTACCCTGAATTTACTTAACTGAAAATGAGAACACATTTTATCCTGGCAACTTACTATGATCTTTACACTAAAACAAAAAAAACACTTGTATCCAAAATATTCCATCCTCATTTTTCTATACATGACAGAATTCAGCATCTTTTATTAAAACATTGCAGCTCCTTAAGAAAATATTGTCCCTCTTGACAAAAGTACTATTTGACATGTCACTGTGCTGTCCTACTACCTGGGCTGACAAGCCTATCCCAGGAGCTAGAGAAACCCAAGTTGGCAGAAGCAAATGTGAGAACCACTCTCAAGGACTATCAGATATTGAGGATATCATACTGCTGATTATAGTCTTCACATACAGCACTTGTGCCTCTTTGTTGCTCTGCCTTTTGTTGATTGTCCTTTGCCTCCAGCCTTCTTCTTCCCTCCCTCTAAGTCTTCAGCTCAGCCTCACTCCACCTGCCTATATGTTTCCCTTCTGACCTATCCTTCTTAACTTTGTCCCTTCTTTGTTCCCTCTCTCTCAGAATCATACGGCTGGAAGCCACCCCGAAGAATCATCGGGTCCAGCCCCATGCATGAGCAGGGAAGACATCTGGGGGCTACCCCAGCCAGGTGACTCTCCAGTCTTCTCTTGAAGACCTCTAGGGTACATGATTGCACCACCTCTGTGGGGAGCTTATTCCTTAGTCTGGACACCCTAGCTGTAAAGATGTTTTTCCTAATTTTCAGCCTGAAACTATCTTCCAGGAGTTTGTGGCCATTGTTTCTAGTTTTCCCCAGGGTGCTCTGGTAAACAGTTGTTCACCGAACCCCTGATGTAAGCCTTTGATATAGTGGTAAGCCTCAATCAGGTCCCCTCTCAGCCTTCTTTTCTTTAGGCTGAAGAGTCTGAGATCCCTCAGGCTCTCCTCATATGGCTTGCCATGCAAGTCCCTGATGTGTGGGTGGCCCTTCTCCAGACCCTCTTGAGCTTTAGCACGTCCTTGTTGAAGTGCATCTCCCAGAACTGAACACAATGCTCCAGCTGCAGTTGCACCAATGTTAAGTAAAGTGGGAAAATCACTTCTTTGGATTTACTGGAGGTGCATCAATTGATGCATGCCAGTGTTTTATTGGCCTTAGCAACTACTGCATCACATTGCCAGGTCATATTCATGCTGGGGTCTATTGTTACCCCCAGATCCCTTTCATTTGTAGTGCTGGTCAGGTTAGCAATGTCCAGCCTGTAGGTGTGCTGGGGGTTCTTCCTTCCCAGGTGCAGCACTTTGCATTTCTCTATGTTGAACATCATCCAGTTACTTTCTGCCCAACATGCCAGCCTGTCTAGGTCTGCTTGTATCTGCAGCCTATCTGTGGGTGTGTCTACACAACCACATTCTTGGTGTCTCCGTGGACTTGGCCAGTGGGCTTTTCACCCCCTCAGCCAGGTCGTTGATGAAGATATTGAACAGCACTGGGCCAAGTACTGACTCCTGGAGTATGCCACTGCCCACATCTCACCAGGATGACGCTGATCCATTCATTTGGACTCTGTGTCCTAGCCCACAACCAGTTTTGCACCCACTTGATGGTCCCAGAGTTGAGCCCAATATCCTCCAGTTTTCTGATCAGTACCTCAAGGGATACTAGGTCAAAGGCAAAAGCCTTGGAAGTCAAGGTATATTTCAACCACTTTTCTCTCATCCAGGTGATGAGTCACCTGATCATAGAAAGAAATAAGACTTGCCCGTGACAAAGCTATGCTGGTTGTCATTCAGTATCATGCCTTCTGTCAAGTTTGTCACATATAGCCTTTTTGATGAATGTTTCTAGGATTTTCCCTGGAATAGAAGTTAAGCTAATTTGCTTATAGTTTCCCAGGTCTTCACACTTCCGCTTCTTGAAGATGGGCACAACATTGGCCCTCTTTAAATCCTCTGGGATTTGTCCAGAGGCCCATCATTTTTGAAAGACCTTTGCCAGGGGCTCTGGCCAACTCTTGCAGCATTCTTGGGTGGAGTTCATCCAGTCCTTCTGATTTATATACATCTAATTTCTTTAATTGATCATACACCAGTTCTATGGCAGTGGTGGGTATGGTGTCAATCCCACCCTGTTCATTCTGTGCCTTACCTGGCATGTTGTTTCCCTTGGTCCAGTGAAAGACGGAGGCAAAGTAGTCACTTAGGAGTTCTGTTTTTTCCTGAGTGGTAGTGACCAGGTATCCTGAGGCATTGAGCAGAGGCCCCACACTCCCATTAGTTTTCCTTTTACTCCCTATGTAGCTAAAGAAGGACTTCTTCTTTTATATCTCCATTTCCATGCAAAGAATTAAACCCAACAAACCCATTTCACACCCTAAAATACTCATTAAAGTGAAATCCATCCCACTATTCATATTGTTTATACAGTGCCCTTCCTTGACTAACCCTTTGTCATCTTTCTTCAGTTAAATCATAAGCTCTTTGAGACAGAGGCTGCCTATTATGTATAGTACAATTCCATTTGGTCTTTAGGTGCTACTGTAATACAAATGCTGAACAGTAACCGCTATTTGATAAGTATTCCTAATCGTTCTATTTTTGTACCAAATGGCAAAGTTCTCAGAGATCTAGGCAGCCAGTGGACTCTCTGTGCAACCTATTATCTGAATCATGTGAATTCATTATACAAATCTCATTGTTGCCTTGTGCTCCTGCCACTTTGTTGTACCAACCTATTATCTCTCTGAGAGGCAGGGCATTCTTCTCATTGATTGTGTGCACAGTGTGTAGTACAATAGGTTTCTGATCCCTTCATGAGGCCTCGCAACAATGCAATACAAATAATAGTGGAGCAGCATCAGTTTGTTCCATGGCCTAATCATTCTAACACCAAGTTAACTTCTACCAATTCAAGGATTCTCATAATACTGTGATACAGTGGCCTGGAAATGGCAAATCATTAAAGAGAGTTGTGTATTACTAGAAGTACTGTTCTATAGGCAAAGCATTCAAATGATTATTAATAATCCCATGGCAAGTTTTTCATGAGAAAAGGGAGAAATCACAGCATCCCAAAAATTTGGGTCATTAGTTTGCCATTATAAATTCCTCCTGAAATCTCAGGGGTGTAGGTTGTAGCCATGCTTGTCTAAAGACATAGGCAGACAATGTTCTTTTGGTAAATCTGAAATCTCAGTCAGCTACAGCATTTTTCACTTCCAGTTCAAAACATTGTGCAACTTTGCTATGCTGTGTGTCTCTTCAGAGGAGACTGATTTTAATTTATGTCATATAATATCGTATCATTTACATATCTAGTCAATAAACTTTATAAACTCCAAACTGTTGGACCTATTATATGAAAGGTCCTATATAAAATACAAGACTTCTACTCTCTGAGGAGAAGGCATTAATGACATTTAACAACAGAGTTCTTAAGGCAGTTTCTCTGAAGGACAAAATTTGTAAGCATTGACTTCTTACTTGTACTTATCCTATGATGTTGTGAATTCACCAGCCTACGCCACAAGGCATCACAGCAATGAATAATGTACTTTTTTTTCTATTTGCTATAAACATCACAATTTCAACAATATCTAGGTTGTTTTAATACAGACAGAATATAAAGTAGATGATGCAACTTGCATTTCTCAGTGTCCTTAACCATAACATATGTGAGAGTTCATTTATAGAACATTTCTACATGGTTAATGTCTTGTGTTTCATTCATGAAAAAGAAGTTTGGCATTAGTAAAAAAAAAGCAGAGTTTGACCTTATAGGTGGCAAGACTTCAGCAGGGTGCTGTCATTTTAAAATAATGGCTGAGCCATTCTGGTTGACCCTGTACAGCAGTTCACAACCATCTTTTGGGATTCACTCCTCTGAAGGAGCAAGTCCCCCATGACTACATTAAAGCATTAACAGTTTTGTATTCCACTGAAACAGCATATTGGATCATTGTATGTTGTTACTGACTTGCATCATGGACACACCTTCTCTTTTAAATCATCTCTCAGTAACCTACAGAACCATCACATCCCTCTTCAGAGAACCTCCAAAAAGGGAGAAAAAATTGCACCTGCTAAAAACATAGTCTTGAATTGTATGCAACACCTGATATTATCAGTTGCATAACTATTTTTGGAATCTTCTGTGGTATAGTAGCTAACTAAAGAGATAAGCAAACATGTACTAGGATCTGCAGCGTTGCCTAGAAACAAACATCTTGAGAATACAAAATTGTATTAGCCTAAAAAAGATCAAAACTTTAATAGAGTTTATGCAATTCATGTGCAAACTCTGCTTTTCAAATAAAATGATATTGTACATGTATAATAGTTCCTGCGCCCGAAAAGTGTTACTATACATGCTTCATGGCATCAAACAATAAACTACCACTTATTGTTTTTTACTCTGAATGCATCAAATTATAAATTTCATGTTTGCATAATACAAATGTAAATGAAATTTAAAAGCAAGCAGAAGGGTAAAGTGTAGGGGAAGGTAGGGAGAAAAACAGACAGACAAACTACTGAACAGCTCAAAGGACTGTTAATGAAATACTATCCCATATCTAAGACAGAGGCCTCAGTCCTAGAATCTAGTGAAGCTGTGCTTGGCACAAGACAAGAAGTTCAAACATAATGGGGCCTCATACTGCTTCATGTTCCTTCTCATTTTAGGCTTAATCTCAACCCTCAGCATAAGCCACAGGAGCCTTTAGACTGCTTTGGTTTGTGCTTATTTACCTATAGCCCCAGGAACCAATCTAGATACATCTGGCCATACACATTATGGCAAAGTGCATGAAGAGGTTTTGTGTACAACTTGATCATTGCCCCTGTTCTTTAGGAAGATCTACATATGGCTAACAGTCAGCTTTTGAATTATTTTATACTCCTCAAGCCATGTAAAGCCATCAGAAATAAAATGGAGGACCCTGCTTAGAGTCTTTCATATCTAAGTTCTATTTAAATCCATCCTTATTCAGAACATTATCTAAACACCTGCTGAAATCTCATTCACTTCAGGGGAGTGTAAGCGCATATGTTGTTAAACATACACAGTTCTTAAGAGCTGTGACTGGAGAGGGTCAGGGCATTCACCATTCACAAGGATGCATGCCATCATGCTATCGTGGAACTGTTGAACCATGTTGATGAAGTTTCCAGGGTATCTGTACTTCTTCATGATTTCCCAGAGTCCTTTGTGGTTCACTGTATTGAAGGCTTTGGTTAGGTTGACAAATGTGAGGAGAAATTTGGTCTTCTGTTCCTGACACTTTTCTTGAAGCTGCCAGGCCGCAAACACCATGTTGGTGATTCTGTGTCCTTTTCTGAAGCCACATTGACTCTCAGGCAGTAGATCATTTAGATGGTCAGTCTGCCGGTTGAGGCCTCTCATGAGAATCTTGCTGGCAGTTGAGAGGAGGGAGATGCCCCTGTTGTCACAGAGATGATGATTTCCCTTCCTTTTATACAGGTGAAGATGATGAAGGCATCTTTGAATTCTTGAGGGACTACCTCCTGTGCCCAAATACTGCAGAAGATCTCTGTTAGTTTCCCCATGAGGCTGTGGCCAACTAATTTGTAGACCTCTGCTGGAATCACATCAGCTTCAGAGCTTTGTGACTAGACATTTGTAGGCAGAGCTTCAAGCAAGGTGTTGATGGCAATTTGGGGCAGTTTGCTGATGCCATCCATGTTGAGGGAAGAGGTCCAAATGAGGACAGCACTGAAAAGTTCAGCCCATCTCTGAATGATCTGGTCTTTGTCAGTTAGCAGTGTGGTCCCATTGACAAACAGCAATGATCCAAGGATCCAAGGACCTGAGGACTGTAGAGAGCCTTAGGGCACCGAAGAACTTCTTTGTGTAGTTGTGGTCAGGATAGTGCTGCATCTCATCTGCTTTGTTCTTCAACCATGTGTCCTGCATCTCTTGCAGCTCGCACTGAATATTCTTCCATATTGAGGAATTATGCGTGTTGTGCTGACACAGACTTATGATAGAGGTAAGGTCTGTGAAGAGATTGTTTCTTTTGAAGTAGCCATTGCATCTCCTCATCATTTTCATCAAACCAGTCTTGGTGTCTGTGGATGCTTTGTCCCAGGGTCTCAAGAGCTGCAGAGTGTATAGCTTCATGAAGTTACTTTCAGCTGGCTTCAATAGAATAGCCACAAGCTGGGCTGTGTGCTCACACCCACCCTTTTCAGCATGGTATTTTCTGCCATGCTGTCGGATGCAGCCATCTTCAATTGCGAAGGATGAACAACACTTAACTGCTATCCTTCTTGAATTACAGTTACTGGTTCAAATCATCTGATACTGATAAAGTAAGATTTGTCAAGGTGGTATTCGATATTGACACATACTCATGGAATGCCTCTCACAACATTCTCATTAACAAAATAAGGAAATGCAGACTAGATAAAAGTATGTAGCTCAGCCAGTAGCCATCAATGGCTCAATGTCTAGTTAGGAGGACGTATCAGGTGACATTCCCCAAGGGTCTGTCCTGGGTTTGATATTGTTTAATATCTTCATTAATAGTTTGGATGACAGGATCAAATGCATGCCTAGCAAATTTGAGGATGACACCAAGTTGAATGCAGTTGCAGATACTCCAGAAAGTAGGGCTAGAATCCAGAATAACCTGATAAGGCTGGAGAAATGTTCTACAATAAATGAGATAAAATTCAGCAAGGACAAATGCAAAGTCCTGAAGACTTTTTTGATGCCTTTTCACCCCCATAGCAATGCTTCTTTGAAGCCACACTGAGGCACACAGGCAATACAGCGTGAGTAAGCTAGAGCTGCGGCAGCCAGGGTTGTTCCTGTTCCAGAAAGAGACCTCTATTCTGCACTTGGGACGGAATAACTGCATGCACAAATACAGGCTGGGGAATGGCTGGCTAGGCTGTAGTACTGGAGAGAAGGACCTGGGTGTTTCAGTGGACCATAATCTGAATACGAGCTTTTGATTTGCAACAGAGTACTCTTGTTGCAAAATAAGTCAAGAAGCATTCTGGTTTGCGTTAACAGGAGCATTCCTTGCAAATGGAAGGAAGTAATTTTGCTGTTCTGTTCAGCACCTGTGAGACCTCACTTGAAGTATACCAATGGCTGTTTGTGTCGTTTAAAAAAAATCTTAACTAGTCTTTCTCTTCCTTAGTTTTGGTCAAATCATGACATAGTTATGAAAGTGACAGCAGAGGATAAACTTTATGAAAGTGCTAATGGCAAATCAGGTGTTAGAAAATTGGTGAGATTCATTCATAGCTCAGTGCATAGCAATCCACACTATCTCACATGAGAGCTGGATCTCCAGCTCATCAGACCAAGTAAGTGGATAGCCTTCCTTGACAAAGTTGTGTTAGTGTGCCAGATCTATGAATAGCATTGATGGGTTTGAAGGAAGAATTCTATCCGGCCCTTCAACAAGGCAGTGTCCTATTGCAGACAAAAATAGGAATTAAAAGGGAAAAGGTAATGGGTTGCTAACCTGGCAGGGGTAATTTGGGCTGTGTAACAGTTCCTTGGAAAATATTCAAAAACTTTTCAAGCAGTTGGCATAAATCCTCTTGCTGGCTGTGAGAATCCTTTCTGGAACTTGTTTTCCATTTGTGAATTTAAAATCTAATGTGAATTATGAAGTCATAAAAGGTAGAAGCTGATTTGACAGCCCTGCAGAATAGAGGGCTCTTTCTGGAACAGGTACAGCCCTGGCTGCAGCAGCTCTAGCTTCCCCTCACTGTGTTGCCTTTGTACCTCAGTCTGGCTTCAAAGAGGCATTGCTATGGGGGTAAAAGGGCAGTTCAATCTTCAGGACTACAGTGCTAAGTCAGTTAGGTTTGTAATGGTGATCTTTGATATTGCTGCTTGTCTATGGATAGCTGCATTGAGATCAATAAGCTGGTTTTGCGTGAGCCATAAAATAATAATGGTTGGAGTAGACCCAGAATTTGAACAGCTTTTCATAGGAACTTAGGAAACTAGGACTGGAAGAGACCTCACAAGGTCACCTAGCCCAGCCCCTGGTCAAGGTGGGATCATCCCTGCCTAAACCATATCAGTCTTATGTCTATCCTGCTCTTGAAACGTCCAAAGACAGAGATTCTGCAACTTCTCTAGGTAGCCTGTTCCAATGTTTGACCACCCTCATAATCTGAAAATTCCACATAATCTCCAACCTACATTTCCCCTGCTGCAGTTTGTGGCTGTTGCGGCTTGTCGTAGTCACATGGCTACAGAAAAAAAAGCGAATTTCCATGCTTTCTTTAATCATCCTTCAGGTATCTGAAGACTGTTATCGAATCTCCCCATAGTCTTCTCTTCTCCAGACTAAATAGCCCAAGTTCTTCAGCCTTTCCATATAATCCTGGTCTTCCAGGCCCCTAAATATTTTTGTTGGTCTGCGTTGAACTCTTTTGAAATTGTCTACATCCTTCTTGAAGTGTGAGGCCCAAAGCTGGACAGCCAATATTTCAATCTTATTTCAATCAATAAGACAGGCTTTTGCAAGCAGTTTTCCCAAATGGCAACATGAAAAAAATCTGCAGCTTCTACCTTTTTCCAAATTCTCTCAGCCTGTGTGTAACATTAACTCCCTTCTTATGCTTCGGCCCAATCATTTGCTAACAGCTATATTTCATTCAAAAATATCCTCTGCTTCTTTGCTACCATTTTCTGGGCTCAAGAGAAAAACTGATCTGACCTTGGTTCTTTGAGGATCTCACAGTATCATTCTATCACATTAAGAAGTCTGTAGTATTACAGGTGCAGATGCAACACACTTACTCCAGAGAATTCGTATTCTGACTTCACTCTGGGGTAAAAGTGAAGCAGACACACAACATAGTCTTATGCTGATATAAGGCAGTCCATTCTGGGGGAAAGTGCGTCCTTGGAAAGCAATACCCATTTGTATATCCACTTCCCTTGTCTAAATTTACTGTTTACTTTTCTTAATGCAAGCCAGCTCTCCTGCCACCTGCTGGCCCGGAGTGCCAATAGCCCTTACTACAATCTTGGGGAAGTCAGTTGTGGAGTAAAAGCCAAGGTAAATTACTCTAGAGTAGTCATGCTGCATGTCCACATTGTACGTCTCTCGGGCATTTCTCCTTCTTGTCACGAAAATGTCTACATGTCTCTGGTAAGCCTCCCATCATCTCCTTATGTTTCTAAGCATCTTAGAAATGTAGATCAACAAAGAAAAACATCTGTTATCAATTGCATCCATTGTCTGTCACTAAATTCTCTTGTTTCCTTCCCTGTTTAGTCTTTATGGCTCCTTCACTCATTTGAACAACAAAACAATTTCTCATTTAATTCCCTTTGTTTTCCTTCTCACTGTTTCATCATAGAAACACTTCCCTTCTGTCTCTTATACTAATGATCCTTCAGTACTTAACTCCTGTATTCTTCTTCATTGTTGTCAACATTATTGTTCTGCTATGTTTAGATGGATGTGGCACACAGCCATATCTATGCAGTTACTGGCCCTGATCGTTAATGGTTGCCAAGAAGTGTTCAGCACAGCTCAGAAGGGGAAGCAAAACCAACTATTATTCCCCACTTTGTATTTCTCAGTTTCTGAGCTTGCTGCATACAGATTCAACCTGGCAATAAATCACAGTTGTTCAACTAGCAGTCTGTGGGCCACATGCAGCCCACAATGGGGCAATGTGCACCCCCTGGACTCTCACCGAGCCACCACTCCCTCCCCCACCCCCACCTCTGGCTGCAACAGCAGACAGTCTCTCCTCTGGCTTCAGTTTCCTGTCTTTGCCTCATCGAGAACATATCTACATGTCAATTAATGCTATATAGGTTTACTGAGTTGTGTGGTAAACAGCCTTGGAAACACATCTGTATGTTTACCCACTGGGAGCAGATTTGCTCCTTATAGGACTAAGCAGATCCAGGGCTGCCCCTGCCCTGCTCTGACCTCCTTCAGCAGACAAGGGGAGCTGCAGCCTCCAGGTGCCAGGAGGCTCTGTGTAGGGAGGGAGGGCTCAGCCTGGCAGGGGTCTTCAGTGGAGAACAGGTAGTCTTAACCTGGCAGGGGTAACCCGGGGTGGGGGGAGGGGACGGGCAGGCTTAGCCTGGTAGGGGTCTCCAAGGGGCAGGCAGGCTCAACCTGGCAGGTGTTGCTGTCTTGGGAGCCTGTGGTGAGTTCACCATGGATACTCCCCACCCTTTCCCCCAGCATGATACTTGGAAAGATGTCTTCATTTTCTTTTGAGAACTTCTTCCCGTTTCAAGATTGACTAAAAAATCTACATCCACAATATGATGTGCTTCTCAGAGGTACAGAGTGGGGCTAGTGACTTGAATTTGGAGTCATTTTACTTCATGATGTGTAGCATCTTCATCTCCCACCAAACCATTTTTTAAGGCTGACAGTCTATTAAAGTTTCTTGCATATCCTTAAGGGATCATATAGTGGCATTGATGAGATCCTTACTTACTCAGCATTCACTCTCCTCTCACTCTGGGGAAGGAATGCTGGACACAGTATTAAAAGAGGTAAGTTTTATAGAAAGACACAAGCCTAATACTTGAGTGCTGGGAGGTTCCTGCCCTTCTCCAAGGGGTGGGGTCTGAGATCTCTTTATTTCTCCATACAAACTAGATTCAGAGGTGCCCTGTGTGACCTACATAGCTGAAGAAATGTATGATTCTCCAGCAAACTGTGGGCCTGTGACATAGGTATGTAGCAACAGAGAGCATCAAAGAGCAAGGAGCAACTTTTCATATTATTTGCATAGTAGGGGAGCATGAATTGAAGTGCTATATGTTACAGGGATGGTAGAGAATGGATTGTAGAAGCAGAGACACACTGTGCTTCTTTAATGGGCTTGACAGTACTGCAACTAGCAGAGTACAAAACAAGATTTTAGGACATAGATCAGGTCTGTGATTTCTTTTACTAGTCTTAGTAACACTATACTGCACAACTGTAATCCCCAATCCAAGCATAAGGAGAGAAGAAGAGTACATAGGAACCATATAACATCCTTTATTTTCTCTAGTCAACACAGCATCCTAAAGGCAAACCTGCATAAATTACAACAGCACAAGTGATTGCTGCAAGAAACATTTCCCTTTCATTTAAAGGGAAAGAAAACTATTCAGTTAAATAACAGAAAGCTTTATCAGTGCAGTTAAGATTGCCTGGTATCTTATGCTGTGCTAGAAGGTTGATTCAGCAAAACTTCAACTACTGAAAACCAGAAAATGAAGTCTGAAGTTGATAATACAACCCCTCTGCCCCTTAACTCTGCCCTTTACTCAATGCCACAGCACACATTTAATACACATCCTCGCACTCTACTTTCAAACTGAACTGGAGCTGCCTCTGCTTGTCCTACTGGGCAGAATTTTGCAGTCCTTTCTTTCCCTTTTTCTGTCTCTGTCCCCCTTATCTACATGAAACCACCCAACTGTCCATGGCAAGAAAGCACAGTATCCTGCTACAAAAGGACACTGCATCTCCTGAGCTCCACATGCACTTTCTTTCTTAGGTCATGTACTTGGACATCAAATAGGAACTCACCACCCATCCCACCTGGAATACAATCCTCAATACCAGGCCTGTGCAAAGTGGCTAGTATTTGCTTTGGATTCAGCCGATTCAGGGGTTTGAATCACTATCCCGAATCGATTCGGCTGAATCTGATTCAGAGGTTCGGGCAGCAGCTGAATCTCTGAATCTCCAAATCAAACAGGCCCATCCCTTGCCCGGCAATTCCCTTGCTTCTCAGTCCCGGCAATGGCTGCCCGCCCACCACAGCTCCGGCCCTTTAAGAAAAAAAACCAAAACCCCTGGACTCACTGTTCCTGCTGGGGGAGGTCCCTGCTGCCCCCCACTGTCCCATGCCACGTGGGGGGGCTCTGCACGAGACCCCAAAGCCCTGTGGCCACTGCAGGAGCCGGTGAGTCCCAGAGCCTCTCAGGTTTTTTTTCTTAAAGGGCCAGAGCTGGGGCAGGTAGGGCAGCCATGGGGGGGTTGGGGGAGTGAGGGAGGGGTCAGGGGACTTATGGCAGAGCCCCCCATGCAGCGTGGGGCACTGGGGGAGAATGGGGATTGCCCCCCCCACCCAGCAGCACCCTGTCAGTAGGGGCTTTTTTTAAAGCACCAGGAGCTGGGGTGGGTGGGGCAGCCATGGGGGAGGGCTGGGGGAGCCCACAAGGGCTGGGGGCTGGCAGGGGTCCCCCCACTGTCTTCTCCCCACTCCTCCAGCCCCCACTCCCCTGCCCCCTACTTACCAGCTCCCTGCTGCAGCCACTGGGGACTGCCTGAATCATCGAAGACCTCCAAATCTTTTCCGAAGATTCGGAGAGCTTTGAATTGATTCAGACCTTTTTATTGGTCCCCTTATTTGATTCAGATTTGGAGATTTGGCCACCAAATCAGGCCAAATCTTCTCCAAATTGAATCAGCATCCAAAGCTTCGCACAGCCCTACTAAATACCCAACCTTCTATCATAATCAGGTCTCAGCCAAGCTGCCCCATCTAATCGTTCCACCATGAAAATCAGCTGTCACCAAATACAGCTGGAGTACATATTGATAATCCTCACTATTACTAATTCCATGCAAATAGATTTAAGGTTGCATGGTCATATACCCAACTCTGTGTTTTCAAGCTTTGAGTATCACTGACCTTTACTTTCTGGAAGATCACAACTGACAGCCTTGGTCTATGCTAAAGATTGCTGTTATTTCAATAAAATCATCTTCAGCCAAGGATCATGACATAATGCCATTGGTTTGCTTTACCCCACATCATTACTCCAGCACTTCCTCAGTGCTTCCAAACTTTGCTCTGCAGAAATGTAAAAGTCTTGGTTGAAATTTGCCAGTTGGGTTGCCAAAAGTTAGACATCCTTTTGTCAGCCCCTTAGATATGTTGTCTGTTTGCCAGAGGTGCTACCTTCAGCTGTTGCTTGAATTCACCAATTTCAGTGGAAACTGAGTATGCTCAGTGCCTCTGGAAATCAGGCCATGATGAGATAACAGACTGCAGAGGCTAATAATGAAGATAATTGGAAATGAAATGATGGGAGTACCTTTTTGGGGGGGTGATTCAGTTCCCTACAGACAGGGTGCAAGACTGTTTGCTTTTGGACTTCATGTCACTGATGCGATTTTTTAATTTGTTGTTTGTGTATAAATTCTCTCTCAGTGGTAGATTAGCACTGAAATCCTCTGGAGAGGTGAATTAAAGAGGAATTTGAATGACGACAGAATGGTCATTTGGCACACAGGAACACTCCCCCATATACACGCTGCATATGCTTACTTATGTCATATATGCCTTCAGCTTCCATTTCCTTTCTTTATCTCTGCCTTCTAATTTAAGGTTGCACATTCAAATAGTAAACAACCCACAGCTGCAGAAAGGAAGCTGCAGACAGTCTGTAATTTACCATCCAACATGATTTTGAAGGGGTTTGTAATTTGTGATAATGGTATTGTTACTCTGATTCTTTTATTGTGGATCACCCTTCATTACAGTGCCTCATAAAGCTTTCCATGTTTAGTAGTGTTAGCCCCTCAAGGAAGAGATTATAGTAAGAATATTTAAAATTTGATTAGTGTCGCTATTTTTAAGTCCTCAGCTACAGACAGTTCAAGGTATAAGTGGGTGATGCCAAGAAGATCATCTTCATCTGTATGAACCTAAAAATAAAATTCAACATTTCTAGTGCAAACCATTCATGAGAAGCTCATGACAGTTAAAATTTAGTTAAGTAATTGTATAATTCAACTGTTTATCAGTAACTGATACCTATTGTGTGTTACCTTTCAAACAGCTTTGAGGAATAGTAATAATGGAACTGTTTGAAGTAGGAGAGAGATCAGCACTTTATTGTCTCCAAAGGTGCCCTTCTACTCCAGGTCTCAGAGTTTTCTCCTCATTAAAGTATCTGAAGGTAATTTGGGTTAGGTGAATGTTCTTTACATAAAGTGATATAAGGTGCATCTAACAAGGTAAAATCCATGCCAGCACTGAATGAATATGGGGAATACAACTTCCCATAATAGCAGATTGTACCTTGACTAAAGAATTTGATCTTCATTGCTCTCAGTCAAGAGATTTAGGGTGCAGACAGAAGTGCAGTTCTCTGGTCTAATTCATGGCACTTCACCTAAAGTGCCATGAGTTAGACCAATTCTCCTGACCCAACAGATGTTAGCTGTTGGGTCAGAAGGGTGGGAGATTGAGCTCCAAATTGAAGCTGATCCAGAGAGAGAGGCTGCATCTCGGCATCCTCTTCCCCTAGCCCTGACCCCCTCTCTTGGACCCCATGCTGCCTCAGGATGGGAGGAGAAGAAGGCGTGGGAGGAAAATTCATTCTGGGGCTTCCACAACCTACAGTGGAGCAGAGGAATGGGCATATAGGAGTCCCCAACATCAGGGGGGCTCCAATCCACCTGCCCCACCTTTCAGCATTGGCTGGGCAACTCCCAGAATGAGTTCCCTCAGCTCCCTTCCCCGCCCTTCCCATTCTGAAAGCAGTGCTGGAAGCAGGACTGGGCTGCACAAATGAAGGTAGGGGAGGGGACGCCCCACTTTGGAACACCTTCATTTGACTCCTCATATAATGAGGGGTCAAATTGTTGCAGGATTAGGCCCCTTTAGAGTGCTTTCAGGGGCCAAATCAGGCAATATTTCTCATTTCTATCTGTGCCCTTAGTCTCCGTTATCTCCAAGAGTGAGGGAATGGCTAATGGGAACTTTTTCACAGGGTTCTAGTAAAATAGGGTTTAAAATATAGTGGCTAGCTGTTCACTTAGGACTAGGAACTGAGGGCTACATCTTTCTAATTACCAGGGATTGTGGGGTTTTATTTAAAACAATCCCAGTTTTTAGTTAAAAATAAGTAACCCCAAATTCACAATTTTCCGTGATTAAAATGAAACACGATTATATACAGGGGAAGGGATCTGTGCATGGATGTGCACATGGGTTTGTGTGTGCACTCGTATATAGCCATAGCTTAACCACAGTGACTGAGGCATGCATGTGTGGACAAGGTTATGTGCTGCAGTGGGTGGGATGTGGCAACTAAGTGGAGCTGGGGAGGGGAATGCCCTCCCCCACTGACAAGTTCCTTCTTACCTGCCATCCATAGGTAGAGGAAGAAAATATGATTTGGGTGGGCTGAGTGCACATGCACACAAGCACTCACTCCCCCTCCCCCCCAGCAATTAAGTTTGTCATGGGGAAGGGGCAGAGAGGCAGATTGAGGCCCCCATGGTGAGGGATGGAGTGGAGCAGACACAGGGGCAGGGCTGAGGTGAATGGGGCCCCAGGGCCAGGGTGGGTTGTGGGACACTCAGAGCCAGTGCAGCTTGTCCGGGGCAGAGTGGAGGGCACCCACTGCTGCTCACACCCCCAGGGAAGGCACAGACCACACCCCCTCTGAGCTGTGCTGCCTGCGGGGTGGAGATGGCTGCCACTGCGGGTTGTACTCTGCACCCCCGTGCCCATGCCCCAGCAGCCATGTGATGCCAGGTGCCTCCTGCACACTGCCTGCAGCATCTGCCTAGCAGTGGGAGGCACATGGTGTTGCATGGATTCCGGGGCACTGGCAGTGGGGTGCAGCCCACAGTGGAAGCCACTTCTGCCCCACACACAGCACAAATCGGGAGGCACATATCCCCTGTGCCTCCCCCAGGGGTGCATGCAGCAGCAGAAGCCCCCAACCCCCATCCCTGGATGAACCATCCGGGCAGTGAGCATTCCACGATCTGCTCTGGGGCCCCACTCACCCAACCTCACAGGGTCCTTGATCTGCCACCCCATGCCCCTTCCCTCCCCCGTGTCCCTTCCTGTCCACACATTTACCTGCTCAGCTGGGTGCTGCTCCACATGGGACCTGGCCAGGCTGAGTTCCCACCCACCTGCAGGCTCTGGCTGCTTGTTGGAGGTGTACAAAGCAGGCCTTGTTTGTTTTGGATTTGGATTCAGCCCAAATTGGGGGACAGTGATTCAATTCATTGATTCAGATCACTGTCCCTGATTTGATTCAGCTGAATCCAAATCTGAAGATTCAATGCTGATTCGGTGAATCCGTAATTCAGACATAGACACAGCTTTAAATGTTTTTTAAATACCTTGAGGTACCAGTGTGGCTTGTGAACGCTGCAATGCTGGGATAGATGGAGAGTCCCACAGGAGTGCGGGGGGACTCCCCAATGCCCCACAGGAATGTGGGTTGACTCCCTTTCCACTGCCTATGCCACCAACCCTAGGGAGCTGCGTGGCATAGGCACGCATGAACAGAGCATGCACATGAACAGAGCATGCAAACAGGAACACATCTGGGCCCGGTGTGAGAGTTAGCTCAGGAGTTTGTGTAGAAGGCCACATGGGAAGGGCAAGAGGCCCTGGGAAAAAAGCATCCTCCCAACCCTAGGTTAATACTGCCCTGAAGCCTGAGTTCCCCCTGGCTTCTTCACAGCTCTCTGGCACTGCACAGGCACCAGTCAGTCCACCTCCTGCAACCAGCTTACAGAGAAACTCCTTAGCCTATTGCCTATGGGACTAGTCTGTCCCTTTCCAGCTCAGAGCCCCCTTCTTCAGTGCCCCCTTATCCTTTTGTCTCTCTTTCTACAGTGTTACTTGCAGTTAATTGACTCATTAGCTGCCTAAGTCCTGGTGTTTTACCCATTCAGACTTTCTTAGTAACAGGTGCAGGGATTTCCTGTTAAAATAAGTCATTAAGATATTACTTCAGGTGACCTGGGATGCAGCAGCAATGATATAATTAATGGAGGTGGATGCTTTTAGTTTTATGGGAGGTATTTGGATAGTATCTTTGAGGGAAATGTAGGATACTGAAGGCATGGTACTGAAGCTTCTCAGAAGTAAAAAACAATCACAATTCAGCATAAAGAGACTAAGTTATATTTTTCTAAAAGTGACTGACCACATAGTGTTGCATGGCATGTGTGCTTATAAGAGTGGGTTCTTCTGGCCAGCAGTGACTGTTGGGGTTATGCCTGTACCTTGGCTGTGTCACCCCACTGCCCAGTCAATTGCATTATTGGGCAGGGTGAAACCAGCCATTCCCAATTTTTTCTCATTGCCAGTGTCAGTATAATAAGATTCCCTCAGGTATAGAAAATCATACCAGCAGCTTGCAATTGCAGACCTGAAAGTCTTGGAAGACCAGCTGAGCAGTAGGGTTGCCAACCCAAGACAAATTCTTTTACTGACAATCTGCAAAGTTTTTACTGACAACCAAACTTTTTTACTGACATGCAACCCTTCTGCCAGGCCCTGGACAATGGCTGGGTTCAAATTTAGGATTTTAACACCAACTCATATTAAAAGAAGTGTGGTTGTCAGTGAGAAGTTTGTAGATTATCAGCAAAAAATGTTTGTGGGCTGGTAACTCTGATTGACTGAAAAATGGTTTTATAGTATACTGCCCTCAACCCAGGGGTCTTCTACTTACCCCTCAACCTGATGCCCCACACTATATCCTGCACCATGCTGTCTTCACCAGCCCACTCCCTAGTCTTGCCCCTTCTGGCCCTGTTCCTTCATCCCAGAACAGACCCCTAAATAAGGACTACTGTGTGCCTACCAGTGTAAATTTATGGATAGTTGGCAAGACTGCCAAGCAGGTACTTATCAGAAGGTCAAGTGGGGATTATCAGGAATTTATTTCTGCATAGATTCTTTTGCAGATGAAGAAACCAAGAACAAGGACAAGACCCAGCAAACATTCTGTCTAAAGTTGGGATGCCTAAGCATAGGCTCTGCACTTATGTTTATCTCATCTTTGGAAGTATAGGGATCATGCATGCCTCTCCGTAAACCTCATCAATAGCAAGAGCCCTGGGAGACTCATACAGGGTTCAGCAGTAGTGATTATAATAATATCAGTTTAGTTTATCTGGTATTGATATTCAGACATAATGAACTTACCTGTCAGCACAAAAAAAGAATGAGCTCAAGGTGGTTTTAAAAATACTCCCATTGGTATAGTAAAATACCAAATGACATAATGAACTTATGTAAAAATAATGAACTTACGTAAAATTGTTATGTAAAAATGACATAATGAACTTACCTGTTAGCACAGCTCACAAGTCACCTGCCTCACTTTGCAGAACAAGACTTGGATTCTGGCACTATATCTGGCACTGTAGATGTGAGGTAGCTAACTACCACCACAACAAACTGTTAAGATGAAGTCTAGAACATATTAGAAAAAGAGCCTTACTAGACAGCTCTTGCGTTGACCTACATTGTCCACGTGAATTCCATGCCCTACCATCTTCCCCAGCATTACAGAGACCTACACTATCTGGATTCTGTGCTTCAAAGAAAATGAAGGAATGACTAGAGGGCACATGGACATCCAGAGCATAGGTATACCTTGTAAACCAAATTAAGTCTGATATCATGAACACCAGAATTGGATACATGATGCATCTCAAGCAACCAGAGATAGATAGCAGGTCTTTTTTCATTGTAAGTTAGCATGTAAACTGATCTCATAAGAATGACAAGTATTTTTTTCTTTATCCAAAATTTTAAGGGGTAAAAAAGTCACATGGAGAAGATCAACATTCCAGAAATAAGGTCTGATTCTATTGCCTTAGCACTGTGTAGTGTAAGTAGTAAATATTATTTAATTAAATTTCTCCACTTATACACACCAATGAGAGTATTTTTTAAATCACCTTGAGCTCAGTCTTTTTTTATTAAAATAACAGAGGAGGTCAAGAACTGATGAATCAGTTCTAAAGTGCATAGTATTTATGAGCCAAAAGTGGTAGAAATTCACACATGGCCTCAATTTTGGTTAAAAAAAAAGTAACCCCAAATCCACATTTTTCCATGATTAAAATGAAACATCACTAATATATAGATATATAGTCATACATTCATAGAAGTTAGGGACTGGAAGGGACTTCTCAAGATCATCGGGTCCAGCCCCTCTAAACTTGGGCAGGGAAGATTGCTGGGGTCAGATGAGCCCAGCAAGGTGAGCATCCAGGCATTTTTTGAAGATATCCAGAGTCCAGAATAGACTTCTGGAGGGAGTCTATTCCAGACCTGGGACACTCAAGTTATAAAGACGTTTTTCATTATGTTTAATCTAAAGTGGTCTTCTATCCATTTATGACTGTTAGTCCTAGTCTTCCCCTAGGGAACCCTGGTGAAAAGATGTTCTCCCAATCCCTGACATGCATATTTTATATATTGGCAGATTACCCCCAAGTCCCCTCTGAGTCTTATCTTCTCCAGGTTGAACAGATCAATGTCTCTCAGCCTCTCATTGTACAGCCTGCTCCCCATACCTCTAACTATACGTGTAGCCCTCCTTTGGACTCTCTCAAGCTTCTCCACATCCTTCCTGAAGTGTGGTGCCCAGAACTGGATTCAGTACTCCAGCTGCGGCCACACCTATGCTGAGTAAAGCGAGTGGATGACATCTTTAGTCTTGTTTGAGATACATTGGTAGATGCATGACAGTGTTTTGTTTGCTTTGCTGCCTATGGCATCACATTCATGGCCCATGTTCGTTGTATAGTCTATCAAGACCCCCAAGGTCTCTTTTGGTTGAGGTGCTGGTAAGTGTAGCACTACCAAGCCTGTAAGTATGTTGCGGGTTGTTTCTCCCCAGGTGGAGCCCCTTACACTTTTCAGTGTTGAACATCATCAGGGTTTGATCCACCCACCTTGTGAGCCTGTCCAGGTCAGCCTGTATCCTCAACCTATCCTCTAGTGTGACTTTAATCCTCCACAATTTCGTGCCATCTGAGAACTTTGCCCCCTTTTTTTTTTTTTTTTTTAACACCCAAGTCCAAATCATTAATGAACATATGAACATGTTAAAAAGCACTGATCTTTGAACAGTTGGCTCAGGTGAAGGTTTTGGCCAGAGAGAAAAAGGGGGCTGATGCTGTGACAGCTGAGACCCCAACAAGTGCCCCAGCAACTAATGGGGTGTGTCCCCTTGAAAGGGAAGTACCATGAGAAGGCAAAAAAGCTGCAGGTATAGCTGGACAGAGCAGCCTATGCCTAGAGATAAACAACTACCAACTCTCAAGAACTTCTCCCATCAACAATTAACAACAAAGGTGTAGCAGGAAAGTAATGGGAGGTAAGGTAGGTTTGAAAAAGAACTAGCAAGTGGTTTTCTGCAGGTATCCAACTTATAAAACCGAATTTTAGTGAACAGTACCATCAAAAACTTGTTAAATAACTAATTAGTATACACAGCTGCCAGCTTCAGGTAAAACTTTCTAGACTTCTTTAGGGACTCAGATCCCTGGACACGTTTTATCATTGATTCCATCTACAATTTGGATTTGATTGCTCCTAGCTCAAGAAAGCTAGGCCTTTTTTGATGCACTCAAGCAAGCAGAAATCCGATATCCTTCTCCTAAAACCAGATGTACTGCACAAAGGTGCACTTTGACTTGTGGGTAGCAAAACACCCAAGCCATGTTTCTCATTTTCCAAAATCCAAGTGCTTCAGGTTCCAGCTTGCATGCCTCCTTTTGCCATTCTTTCTCTGCATACAGCTCCCTAGTCTATTAAATACATTAAAATATAAAATATGTCCTATTGTGAATATTTGTTCATTCTATGAAGTTTTGATATAGGAAATCTCAAAAAAATGTATGCACACGTGAATCACTCTATGGTTCACTGCTATGCTGAGGGTTTGCATGTGAATTATGGGCATTTTGAACATTGACAGAAGTGTATGTTGAAGGTCATGCTTTTAGCTTTCTATGGAATACGAATCAGTAGTGTTGATCAATACATCTCTATATCTCTAATGACTAACACGTGTGTACAGTGTTTTGAGAGAGACCCCTAAAGAAGGACTATAGTCTGCCTATCTGTGTTTAAAGGCCGTAGTATTTAATCTGAAGGTAGATGCTTCCAGGAAGCATGTTATAAAATATATTACACTGTGAAATTTATTAGGAAGTAACAATAAATAGGCAAGAGGTTTTTTTCCCCCCTACTTTTTATCTGTTATACAACCATCACTTTTGTGTTACATTATGGTCATTCAGGTTACAATATTTGAAACTGTTCACAGAAGGTAGATTTTTTTTTTCAGAAGTAAGTTGTGGTCATGGTGGGAACTTCAACCTACAGCTTCCTGCTGCACAGCGCAAATTATATCAGTTGGCATAATTTAATGTATTTAAAATTTTAAAAAAGGATCCAGCATCATCTCCGTCTACTCTGTAACCTGTTTCTGCACTGTTCGAAATGTCACACTTAAAAATCCTGCATTAATTAAAATCAGATGTCCACCCAAAGAAGGAAGGAATAGCCTTAAAATAGAATTTTAGAAGCTGTAAGAGAGTTTCAAACAAGAATAAGAAATGACAGTCACATGGATTTGGAATAAATTATTTTTATTCCTTTTATCTTGGAATAAACCAATGTTTGTTCAGGCATAATAAGTTCCCTGACTAAAACATCCACAATAAAGATACGTGTAAACCCCCCTGGTTAGCATAAAGCACAATGTAGTTCAAAGAACTCCACTCTCTGAGGCTTTGTCTATACACTTTTTTCCACTTTAACTAGACTGATACAGTCACATACCCCATGTGTGTACTGTTACACCAGCATTAAGGCGCTTACAGCGGGAGAGCTCATTCCCATCTAAGTACAGAAACAATTTATATTGGTATAAGGTCCCTTTATACTGACTGCTATAAACTATACCCGCGTGAGGGTTCCTACCATTATAATTTTATCTGCAAAAAGATAATATCACTAATTGACCCAGTTACACCACTATAATTTGTCAGGTATAAACCAGCCTCAGGTATCAGGAATGAGGTCAAATCTTGGTTCTCTAATGCCACATCAGCCCACAACGCCATGGCTGTAATTGTGGTTCCTAGCTTCCCAAGAGTTTTCTTGTATGTCATCAGGTTTCTCACTCCCTCGGTCTCACTCCGCTGAGAATCCTGCAATTCTAGAATCAGGCTCAAAGAAGAGGGAACTTTACACTCTGGGTTTACATGAAAGCTGCTGAGTCTTCTTTTTTCCTGCTCTGTTTGTTCCAGGTCTCACTAGTTGTTTTCCTACAGTGCTACTTTGCTGCTTACTGCCCAAAATAGTACTAAGAAGTCTCTCCAATTCACTTATGCTTCAGTTGTATCAACTTTCAAACACAGAGAAAAGCAGGACCACTACTGAAACAGAAAGGTGGCATATTATATTTACTTTGGTCACATGTAAATAAAGGGCAGGATAATGATGAATTGAGCCCATGCTTTTTAACAGTTAGGCTCCTGTGTTTTAAAACTTTGGCCCTAAAGTTTGAACATGAATCATCTACTAAAAATAAAGCAGACCCAACATATAGAAACTGCATGAAAAAAGCAGCATTTTGGGGAGAACAACTCCACAGAGCTAATTAGTACAAAGCTCAAACTGAACTACATTGTCACTTACTTCTATCAAGATGATATAGAAGAAAATTCACACATGGTCTAGGTCTTTCTTTGCGTGGAAACAAATGATCAGGCAAGGAAGTTGCTGTTTTCAAACTGAATTCTAATAGCTTAAACAAAATGGATACTTACCTCTGCTCAGTTCTGGATTAGGAGGAATATTGCTTGAGGCTATTTGCAGTCTCTTCACCTGAGAAGACATCAGATCTTTGTCAAGTATAACAGCCTTCCTCTGTCTGAAGATAGTAAATACCTGCCTCCTGACATATGCAGCTGAGTGTCAGAAAAGAATCTGCTCTTAATTCCCTGAAGCCAGATCAGGGCACACACAGTCACTCTTGATCCAGTAGCTTCTTAATCACTTCCTCCGTTTCCAGTTCTCTTGAGAGTCCCTCTAACAGCTCTCCCAGTCTCAGCCTCTTTGGCCTCACAGCATTCTTAATGAGAGAGAAGAAAGAGCTGAACTGAACAGGATGTAGACAGGATTTTGCAGTCCTTTATCTATGTACAGTTCTTCTCTGCTTGCTACTCACCCTAAATTTGTAAAAGGTGTTTTGGTTGCTCTTTCCAGAGCCGCCGATCTCCTAAAATGTAGACATTTCCCACTGCAGGAACCCCACCTTACTCCAAAATACCGTCAGGTTTATCTCTCTAGTTTTAATGTTGAAAAGCCCATCTGAAGAGTAAGGGTTTCTGAATATTAACACAAAAGTGACCCCTCTCTGGTATAAGCCTCAGAAATACATAACAGATTTAATAACAACACGGATAAGCATCTATTTATGGCTATGAGACGCATCTGTCCGCAGGATGGAAGTTTCATACAGTGCTGGCAGCCTGTTATCTCTAGGGATATCTAAGACACTCTCACATACCTAAAGCTGCTCCCCTTATTTTATTTGCTGACATCTTCCTTCAGCTATTGCTTTCTTGTCACCCACTGGCTGAAGGACTGTGGTCCTGTCAAATAAGCCATAATAAACCAGCTCCCTCTAACGGCACATTTTAGTACCACGCCTACAGTTTTCTGTATGTCAAAGGTCTCTAAGGGTAAAAACAGATGAACAAAGAGGATCACGCTGTGGCAGGCATGCAGGAACTCTAGGGGTGCATAGGATCAGGCCCTTCAAGCCCCCCAGAGCACCTGCCCAGGGTAGCTGGAGAGTACAGGCAGCTCTGGGCTGCTTACACTTTCCCACCACAAAGCAAACAGACAGGGGTCCACTGCAATAAAGTGGTGTGACAAAGGTTAGGGACATCTATTTGTTCACAAATTTGAAATTTTTACAGTGGCACAAATGCAACATCAGGTAATATCTATTTGTACTCTTAGGCCCCTTGCAGATCACCTGCCACAGATGCTAATCTAATATGACTGGGATCTAAGGAAGTTTATGTAGTGACATACTATGGGTCTCCGATGCCCAAGGGCCAATGCTTGCATTTGCACCCCCACCCCTCCCTCCATCCTTCTTGTAGCAATATTTAATGTCTCCCACCACAGGCCTGATTGGTTACCTGTTTCAGCCAGGAAGGAAATGAAAGTCCCAGCACACCAGATGCAGGGGGAGGAGTGGTGGCCAGAATTTCTGGCTGGAACGGGTAACTAAATATCCAGCCCGTGGGGCAGGCAGGCAGGCAGGCAGGCAGGCAGGCAAGTCTATATAACAGGCTTGTCCAGCATATGGCCCACAGGCTGCCATGAGGCCCACCAAGCCATTTTCTGTGGCCCACAGTGCTGCAACAGGAAACGAAGGTAAACACAGTTTACTTTCGTTCCCACCCCTTGTCCCTCCTCCACCTCCTCAGCAGCTTCCTAGTGGCTGCTGAAGGGCTTAGGAAGGGACAAGGTTCCCACACTCACCGCATCAGCTTGACATTGCTGACACAGTGTGTGTGGGAAGAGGAGTAGCCATGAGCTGCTTGGGACAGGATGAGCCCAGCCAGAGCAGCAGGGGCTCAGCTGCACTTTCCCCCTACCTGCACCAGTCAGTCCCGAGCAGCACACGGCTCCGCCACCGCTTCTGCTGGCTGGTGCCGACCGGGCAGGTCCATCCCATCTGGAGCAGCATGAGGCAGAAGCCAGATTCCCATGTGCTGTTGGGGTCGGGAGGCACCCAGCTGGGTCGGCAGCAGGCAGCAAAAGCGGCGGTAGAACCATGTGCCGCTCAGGACTCACCGGTGCGGGCAGGGGGAAAATATCCCTGAACCCCTGCTGATCTGGCCAGGTTTGTCCTGTCCCGAGTGGCATGCGGCTCTGCCACCACTTCTGCTGGCCGGTGCAGACCTGGCCGGTCTCCTCCCATCCCCAGAAGCTCATGGGAAGCCGGCTTCAGCTGCATGCTGCTTCAGATGGGATGGACCCAGTCAGGTCAGCACCGGCCAGGAAAAGTGCCATGCAGCTGAAGCTGGCTTCCCATGTGCTGCTGGGGATGGGAGGAGCCGAGTCGGGTCTGCACCAGCCAGCAGATTGGTATAACATGACAAGCCTATGGCTGGGGAGGGGTCAGGGTCCCTAGATCTGAGACCTTGTAGGCTATAGCACAGAGACTCACTCTGGAACAACGTGCTAATAAACTTGTGTCTATACCTGCCAGGAACCCACGTAGCAGGTGGTTGATACCTGGTAAGCTCATGTGAGTAAAGATTGCTTATTACCTTCTGTGTGGCCTTCAAAATGCTTTTATCCTACTAAAATATGCCATACTTTGTGAGAGTCATTGCCTCTGTATGAGAAAGCAGAATCATAGCCACTGAACTAAATTCACGCCCCATGGGAATAATCACAATTCAGCAAAATGGGCGGAAAAGAAAAGCTGGAGTTCTAAGTGCGCACCTAAAAGAGGCCATGAAAGAGTCAGAAGCACAATCTTAGAACCAGGACAGCTATCTGGTGACAGCAGTCTAGCCGGCATGATGGGAATCCTCTACTCTCATGAGATTTAGAAAAGCTAGAGGACATGAGAAAAATATGTAGAGAGAGACAGTGTAGGGCCTTGGAGCCATGTTAATAAGTGAGGACAACTGTGTTCCCACTCTGGTCAGTGACTAATTGTGGGTACATCTTCACTAGCTTCAACCACTCAAACATGTTGCCAAAAAATAACACCTTCCTACCCACTTACCTTTACCTGCTTTGAACTGGAAATGAGGCAGTAAGGGCCCTTCTGGGGTGGTCCAAGGACAGTAGAAGCAGATCACACACAGAGTGAGAGATGTTCCCAGAATGTCCTCACCACCATGTTTCTTCTGAAAAGCAGGGATGTCCTGAGGTTCATTTAATGTTTGTAAAATACTTGGAGAGCCGCACATAGATGCACTGCATAGAAATGCAAAATATATTTTTACTTATTTGGTTGGCACATTGGGCTGAGATTTTCAAAGCTGAGTCAAAAGGCAAGCTTTCATTAAAATTAATGAGATTTAGAGGGCACCAAATGTTTTATGACAACTTTGTAACATGCCTATCTACCCCTTTTTGCAAATCTCAGCTATAGTTTGGAAGCTCAGCCAAAGAACATAAGAGCATAAAAAGTGCCGTGCTTGGTCAGCCCAATGGTCCATCTAACTCAGTATCCTGTCCCGAACAGTGGCAGAAGTGGATGCTAAAGAGAGAGAGGTTTGAACTGGTTAGACTCATTTCATTGTCACTTCCTGCAACTTCTTGGTGTCAAAGGTCACATATCATCACTTCCTGATGTGATACTGCTTCCTGTGAGGTCTTTGAATGTAGCTCACTGGTCCACTGGGTGGTAAAAATTTCATGATCCAGTCCCACATTCAAAAAGGTTGGACACCTCTGCTATATAACAAATGCAGCCATCACTGCCAGCTCTGCAGGGCCCCCTGCAGCCACAGGTTTCACAGATAGGACATGCTGGCCCTGGTCACATCACACTATAAAAACTCTGAAGGGCTCAGCTGCCACCCCCACACAAGGTTGGCACCTGGGAGCCATGGTCGGTCCACCACTTAGTTTATGCTCGGTTCCAAAAATCATGCAACCTGTCATGCTGTGGTTCTGAATAGTACCGGAACCCCTTGTTGCCCACAAAATTTTAAAAAATCATTTGAGAAATGTCAAAACAAATCCTTTTAATACTTTCATTTTTTTCTTTCCCCGAACTGTTCACTGCTCACTAAATTAAAGACAAATTGGGGAATAGCTTCAGCTGGCCTCAGTCTGCATTTTTTCTGTAAATAAGTGACTTGTCAAAAAACATGCCTCATTCTAAAATCGCATTCTCCACTCCAAACCACGGCTACTTTATAGCACCTAAACACCAATGGAAGAAGCTTAGCTGATGATTATGCTAGGCAACATTTAATTTATCTACCTAAGCTCCCACTGTTTCTTACAGTCTAAATCTCAGAAAAATGTCTATGACTTTACTGATGCTCAAGTCAAATAGTCCTTTAAACAGCTGTAATAACTTTATGAGGATAACCTAAAGGAGTTATTACCAAAATTCAAGAAAGCAGTCAAGCTTGCTATGTCACTAATTCTAAAAGGTACTCTACAACATTACATCTATCTAACACATATTCTAACACGTTACAATCCACAATTGTTAGGATTTCTAAACATAGTATCATCTGTCGTACAGCACCTTTCAGGGAGATGGGCCAAATAAGGTCTATCCAGGTTGGAAGAGCAAATAAAAGGGATGAAAGTTTCTTAGGATTGTCCTTCCTGTGATCTGGTACCCCAAAACCCATGTAGGAATCTCCAAAGGACTCAGAATATACACATGGAAAGTTTAGTTGCCCAACCATCCAGCCAGTGGGGCTCCCCAAAGTTCTGGAAATTTGGGAAGTGGGGGAGGGGAATGAGTCAAGAGGCGGCTTGGGGGGATAAACAATGCCGATTAATGCTACCACCCCCCCCCCAAATGCCATATTTCATGCCCTCTAGACTAGATGATGTGCCCCTGCCATCTGGACATACAGTGCTAAGGGCAGGCAGTGGTGCCTGATCTCACATGCATGAGGCTGGGCTTGGAGCCAGAGCCAGGGCAGCAGGGCCTGATCTAGCATACACTGGGCTGGGGTGGTAGGGCCTGATTGGGTGCAGGGCAGTGGCTGTGATCAGGAATGTGGGACTGGGCCCCAATCCAGTTTCACTGAATCTGGTCCATGGACTGGATAGGAGCCACATATCTACCCCCCAGCACTCAGCTGGCCCACTGGGCTAAAGTTTGGGCACTACTGAACTAAGCATGCGTGAGCTCAATTTTCCAATAGAACTTAATAACTTTAGGAAAGGAATTGTATGCTATGGTTTCCTAAGAGACCAGTGCACTGGATCTGAGGAACCAGAAAGCCCTTTTTTGTCCTTTGTTTCTGTCTGTCTTTCCACCTCCAGTCTGATGATTCATTTTCTGCTGATTATGGCAGTGTTCATGTACATGTTTCCTCTTCAGTGATGTACTTCTATGCTCCGGAGGTGGATTCTGGCAGCATGTAAGCAACAGGGAGTTATCTGCCAATGTGTAAAAGGAATGTGTCTGGATGCAAAATGGATATTTCCTGAAAAAAAATGGATACATGCACAGTGTCATTGCATTCTTCCCAGAGCATGTTCTCATCTATATAGTTTGAGGAAGTTTGGTGTCCTGTGTGCACAGTCTGCACAAGATTATCTGTCTTACAGCAAAAGAACTTCCATTTTGTGAATAAGCAGGTCAGTAGTTTAGCAGAGGGATGACTAGGCAAGTGGTAAGTGCAGATCATGCTCCGTTAAACTCAGTAAGTGGAGTCTACCCACAGTATCTGCTTCTAAGAAATGGTGTTCCTGTGTGAAAAGTCAGCAATATTTATTTTCTGTATATTGCCATCTTGTGCCTGCTGATGGAAGAGCATGTTATCAAACCAAAGCTTCCAAAACAATCCTTGACCTTCAGGAAGGGTTCATAGGTTGAAAAAGCTTCCCAGAACCAGTTTTCTAGGGCTCCTGACATTTCACATAGGAAGTACCAGAACCTACACTCATTGTGGCTGATTTTTCTTAGGTTATCCAAATACATTTTGAAGTTAGCAAATCCTCGGTTATAAGCTATACGTATTACTGAAGCCCTTTTGGAAACTGGAAGTACCTGGAATTGTTCTACTTGAGGGAATAGCAGCAAAGAATTGTATCATCCTCTTCACATTAGTAACAATACAAAATTGTACATAGAAGTAACAAAACTATGGAAAAGTGAAGAAAAAGCCCTATGTGCATAAAAGTTTGGTTGAAACACCACTACTTCCCCTGAAACGCAGCACAAGAATTTGCACAGCCAATGCACATGAACACCACCCTGACAGTCTTAGGGAACATAGAGTCACATATGCATGTGCATTACTGTGCATTAACTAATCATGACTAAATTTGATACCTGCACTTACGTGCCCATACTGTGCAGTAAATTAGGCTAATGTGCATTAACACATCTCATGTAGATGCACCCTAAGGATATGGCTGCTCCAAACTCCAAGCTACCACTAACACTGATCAACATTTCTGTGGCTCTCAGTGCAAGGTGTAAAAAGGCCCTTAAATAGTTATCCCGTCATCCCCTGGGCTTATACAATTGCCTGTTTATTTTTCTGGTCTCTCACTGCATGGTTTAACTGAGGGATGGGCAAAATACAATCTGCAGTCTGGATCAGGCCTGCAAGGCCATTTTATCCTGCCCAAGGGGTCCCTAAAAAAATTTAGAAAATGAATATTTCTCTGCCCTTGGTTCCTGTCAAAAATGATAGGAACCAAGGGTAGTAGGACACAGAGGAAGCCCAGCAGGCTCCAAAAACAGGTGGGCCAGTCTGGCTCTGCCCTCTAGCTGGAAGGCCCAGCTGGGGTTTCTGGGCTGGAAGCATGTGGCTGCCCCAGTGCAGGAAACTCAGGGGTAGGGAAGGGAAGGGAAGCGAAGCAAAGAGGCCCCTCCCTGCCCATGCTCAGTGCCCTGCGCTGCAGCTGCTTACAGCCCACATGGGGCTGCCTGTGCCTGATCCGGAAGCTCCATGCAGGCTACAAGTGCCTGCAGTGCAGGGCACTGGGCGGGGAAGGGGCAGCTTCCCCCACCCCGTGCTCAGCTTTTCCCTGGGCTCCTTCCCTGCATAGAGCAAAGCAGCCCCTTGCCCCGTGCCCCACGCTGCAGGCACTCGCAGCCCACGCAGGGCTGTGTAGAGCAGGCACAGGCAGCCCCAGGTAGGCTGCAAGCGGCTGCAGTGTGGGGCACCGGGCATGGGGCAGGGAGGAACTGCTTTCTCCCCTCCCCCTGTGCTCAGCACCAGGCTGGCAGTTGGGCCGGGTTACAAGCTAGTGTTGAGCGCAGGGAAAAGTGGCCCCTCACCCACACCATGGCCAGCGCCCCACACTGCAGCCACCAGCAGCCCACATGAGTCTGCCTGTGCCTGCTCCAGACAGCCCTGTGTAGGCTGCGAGTGCCTGCAGCAGGGAGCACTGGCCGTGGGGCAGGCAACAGGCCACTTTTCTCCACCCTCAGCACCAGCTTCTTCCCTGTTGGTGAGCAGGGGGTCTGGGCTGTCCGCTGCCCCCCACCTGTACCATGGGACTTGGGGGCACTGGGTGTGAGCAGGCAGGGAGCCAGCAGGAGCACGGGGCCTGCACCAGTGTCCCAGGGCCAGTGCCAGTGGGGTCTAGAACAGGGCAGCAGAAGTGCAGCGTCCCAGCTGGCAGGAGCTCTATGGAACTCGTCCAGCTCCCCCCTCTCCAAGCTGGTACAGCCAATCCCAGCTCCACCGACCCCTGCCAGCCTGTACCCTGCTCTGGGTCCCACTGGTGCTGGCCCTGGGACACTGGTCCCAAGATGGTGACCAGAGGGTGGGGCACCTGTCAAGGGGTGGGGCTACCCATGCAGCCCTCGATAGCCTGCCAAAACTGGGTAAACAGCCCTTCACCCAAAATAATTGCCAGCCCCTGGTTTAACCTCTGTAAAATGCTTCTGAATCCATCCAAAATTAAATGAATTCCCTCTCCCCCCACCATGTAATATTTATGTTTCAACTTTACTTTCTGCTTTCCAGAAAAAGGCAAACACAACCTGCATTGTACAATATGTGTAAACAATGGTAACAAAGGAGAGGAGACTTCAAAGTGAAGTCATGTGAAGAATCTGACAGTATCCAGGACTAGGTTCCCACATTGTTTGACTAATCCTAGTAGTAAATGCAAATACCCATTTATTTTACTGGTTCCAATGCTTCTGGTTTGGATCCTGCTTTATCCCACCTACTTTTTGTGTCCCAAAAGTCATTTGTCAGGAAGAGTACTGTTCTTGCCAGCTGTTAGCTAAAGCCTTGCATTATTAGTTTTTGTCTTATATTCACAGAATGCTTTATACTCATGCTTAACTCTGCTGCAAAAATACATTAGTAATTATATTATTAACAATGTAATACCAACAGCAGAACATATCAAACAAAACTCCCCTTTTACATTAATCTTAATCCATCCCGGCATGTTGCTACAGCCCCATAACAAAGGACTCCATTGGATTGGTAGTTTATAACTTTGTGTCTTGCTAATTGAATATGGTCTTTATAGTCCTAATCAATAAATCAATTCAGCTGAGCCAGTTGCTCTCCCCAGACCCTCATAAAAACAACAAATAGTCAATGGAGAGCAAGTTAAAGCAGGTGTAAGGTTGTTCTAATTTGCACTGGAGGCCTTTGTACACACTCACATCTACATAGATCTTAAAAAACCCAGACCTTTGTGGTCCTGACAAAACGTAATGATTCCAGCTTCTGTGTAACTTTAAAATACTAACTTGCCACGTAGCACTTTACTGACAGTCCAAGCATTCAAAATTATGAGATTTAAACAAATAATAATAGTAAAGCTTGGAATTTTCAGTTTACCTTCTGATTCTGGAAACTTGCAGGTTCCCACATTTTGGTGTTTTTCCACAAGATTAGAAAACTTCCTTTTTTTAAAAGGATGAAAGCTGAAATTCTCATAAAATTACATTACTCCAGAAGCCAATGCTTAATGAATATGAAAAGTAGCCCAAGATTCACAATAAAAGGCAGACAGCAGCACTGAAGTCAGTAGTATACACAACATAATATTACAGCCCCTTCCCTGGTAAACTTGTTCAGTGCTCAAGAGCTGAAATAGAAGCAAGCTTTCCCTGGAAATATAGGCAAGGAAATTACATTAGATCCATAGATTTCATAGACATTAGGGCTTCAAGGGACCTCGGAAGATTGAGTCCAGCCCCCCGCCAGAAGGGCAGGAAGTCAGCTGGGGTCATAGAATCCCAGCAAGATAAGCATCCAATTTTTTCTTGAAGTTGTTCAGTGCAGGTGCTTGAACTACTTCCAATGACAGGCTATTCCAGACCTTAGAGTCTCAGATAGTAAAGAAATTCTTCCTTATGTCTAGCCTGAAATGGTCTTGCTGGAGTTTATAACTGTTTGACCTCATCATCCCTTGGGGCACTCTGGTGAACAAACGTTCCCCAAGTACTGGTGATCATCTCTGATAAACTTATAGGTGGCCATCAGATCACCTCTGAGCCTGCACTTTTCCAGGCTAAAGAGCCCCAATGCTTTCAGACTGCTGTTGTAAGGTCTGTTTTCCTGACCTCTGATCATGTGTATAGCTCTTCTCTGGACTCTCTCAAGCTTTGCCACATCCTTTTTGAATTGTGGGGCTCAAAACTAGACGCAGTACTCCAGCTGTGGCCTCACTAAGGCCAAGTACAAGGGGAGAATGACGTCCCAGGATTTGCTTGAGAAGCATCTATGGATGTGAGCCAGAGTTTTGGTCACTTTCCAAGCCACAGCATCACACTGAAGGTTCATGTTCATCTTGTGGTCAATCATGACCCCCAAGTCTTTCTTCTGTAGTGCTAGCCAGTGTAGCCAAGCCTATAAGGATGCTGCAAGTTTTTCCTCCCAAGGTGGACAACCTTGCAGTTTTCAGTGTTAATCACCATCAGGTTCTTGTCCGCCCATTTGCTGAGCCTGTTCAGGTCAGCCTGAATCGCCCTCCTATCTTCTCGTGTGGATGCTTTGCCCCAAATTTTGGTGTCATCAGCAAACTTGGCCAGTCCGCTTCTAACTCCAATGTCCACAACATTAATAAAGATGTTGAACAATATGGGTCCAAGGACAGAGTCTTGAGGGACCTCACTGGTCACAGCACACCATGACGATTGACTTCCATGAACCACCACCCTCTGGGTCTGACCATGGAGCCAATTTCCTAGCCAGAGGATCGTGATGGACACAAGGCCACAATTGGCCAGTTTCACCAAGAGGTGATCATGGGATACCAGATCGAAGACTTTTTTGAAGTCAAGATATATGACATCAATCTCTTTTCCCTTGTCCAGGTGATAGGTCACCTTGTTGTAGATGATGAGATTGGTCAGACAAGACCTACCCACAACAAACCTCTGCTGGGCATCCCTCAGGATTTTGGTGTCAGCCAGTCCATTAAGGATTAGAGTCAGAAGAATTAGGGATGCCTTTATTCAGTACTTTGATGCAATAGGAGTCCTGGCTTTACAAGCTCCTCTATTATGTGCAGTTTCATCTGTTAGTCATATTCCTGGTGCACTGTACTTTCAATTCCTGTGTCTACTGCTACCTGTCAGTATCAATGCTGTGTTCTGGACTCTAGGAAGCTGTTATGGGTAAGCGGATAAACTCTTAAGCTAAAAAAGGCATTTATGTTTGTGAACCACCATAATGTATCTCAACAAAGTAAGGCTTTGAGGAAAAATTCTAAATCATTTGTCAACTGTGCCATTCTTCTATGTAATGCTTTATTTTAAACTCGGAACCATTTTTCTCATCAAGTCGGAAGTACAAATGGATTTTTTGTAATGGGCATGGGGTAGAAGATTTAGAGTCAAAGCTAAATGCTCATGTTTGGAGTTTTCTTTTTCGTTCTAGGTTTTGATTCAAATCTCAGTATTTCCTAATATCTTCAAACAGAGTTGTCGAAATCCACAGGCTGGGTGAACTGCGCAGAGCTGGCCCTGTGGGCGCACACCTGACAATCCTACCCTGCCCTAGTGCCTGCTGTGCTCACTCTGCCCCATCTAGGACTGTTCCACATGTGGTGCCTGCTTCAGGACCCATGCTAAACACAGCTCCAGCCTTGAACCAGCTGGAGTGGGCACTGCGTGCAACTTGTATCCCAAACTGGCTGGAGTAGGTGTCACTTGTGATGCAGTCTGGACCAGCTGGAGTGGGTGCAGCAGGTACAGATTGGGGGAGGGGCACCAGGGACAAGATGATGCGGTTCCACAGGTCAGATCTTTGACACTTTTATTTTATAAAAACGTTGGTGTGAAACATGTTTGTTAGTATATAGGATTGCTGGGTGCTACTGTGTTACAAATAAGAAATAATGGTATTGTAAGGCTATCGTGTGTTTTACCAAAGTGAATTCTGTTTGCTGAGCACCAAAGAAAAAAGAAATAAAAGGTATGGAAATTGACTGAACTTAATATTTGCCCTCTACTGGTATCAGGAAGAACTGCATGTGGATGAACGCTGGGGAAAAATGCTTCTTGCTTATTATGTGAAATCCTTGAGTCCATTGGCACAATAGCTACCAGAAAACAAGATAAAAAACATAACACAACTTTTTAAGAGATTCTAAATTCTCCTCTGCAAAGAAATTTCAAATCTTCATACTATACTATGTAAGGTTTCTGTCTTCATCGCACCATGTATTTTATAAAACAATGGCCCTTTTTCCTCTACTGCTTGCTATACATATTCTAGATTTAAATTTAACAAACCTAATTAATTACAGAGTTTGATTTCTGCTACTGTAAAATGCTAGCACATGTCATACCATAATAAAGTTACTGAAGAACAGAAAATAGAATTTGTTAAGCAACAGTTCATTATTTAACCATTTTGAGGAAACATTTCTATATCTACATATGTTAAGATTAAAAACAGGTGAAGGGTTATATCAAAAGAAAAATACTGCAAAGTCTGGTTATTTGACTTCTGGTTATTTAAAATGATAGCTGGGGATATCAAAAAAGATTTCAATGGGCCTGGTATGGGAAGTTCAGATGCAGAGCCAAGAGGATGTGGGAGTTTCTTGATGGTAGACTTGATTCAAAGCCATCTCTTCCTAATGTTCTTGTACATGTTTTTATGTGAAATATTTGCCTCTGAAATTATAGTTGTGATTGATCTTATAACATCAGAGGTTGCACTTTGAAAAACAAGTTGGAGATAATCCTCCAGGTTATAAACTCCTGTCAAAGGAGTTCATAACCTCATTTGGAAAGATACAAAACAAAATGGAGGAGAGAGGCATGAGGGCCTGGGTAATGACAAAGAAGAGAGAAGATGTCATTTTTTTTAAGGATAGTTGATAATGCCCACAAGCATTGGCTGAAATTTTGAAAGTGAATTTCTTCTGTCTGAAAGCTGCCCCATGGTCTCTCTGCAAGGATATTTGAGCCCTCATGCTTAGCTTGTGTGAAGTAGTCATTAAAAATGCATTTTTAGTTTTAATGATCAAATAGTTGCTTAAAGCAAATGAAAATTTGGATTTTGGATTGCAAAATTCAGTATCTGCTGTTTTGGTTAGTTACATATCATGTGGCACTGTAAATGTCATCCTATCAGTGACCAGAAATGTACTATAAATTTCTAATACTAAAATCACATGAACAGTTTAAAATTCATAGATCCATAAATTTTAAGGCCAGAAGGGACTATTATGATCATCCTGTCTGACCTCCTGTATCTCACCCAGTCATTCCTGCATCAAATTCAATCATTTATGGGAAGCTAGACAGATTCTTTTGGAAAGTCATTCATGTGATGAGAATCTAAATGCCCCTTGGTGTGATGTTCTAATGGTCAGTTATCCTCGCTGTACAACTTTTTGCCATATTCCTAGTTTAATTTGTCCAGCTCCATAGTTATGTTACTTATATGAATTGAAATACAAAATATGAGTTATATATCTGACAAATTCTTGACACTGGAATAACCTGCAAACCAAAACTACTGGCTGCATTATATATACAAATAATTTTGAATGGATAATAAAAAGGAAACATTCCCATTTGTAGGCAAAGAATTTACAAACAAATAGTGGAAAAATTCTGTGAATAACATTTGTTGTAAATTATTTACTTGGTTCTAACCAAAGAAAGTTTAACTCCCAGATGAAGGAGTACAAAGAACAGAGTTAAAAAAGCACTAAACAGACAAACAGAAAGAACTGGTTAGGGTGCAAAGTTAGGTGCAATAGGAAATGGGGCCTCAGATTCAGAAAGGTCACACTTTAGAGAGGTATAGGGTGCAATTCTGACCCCAATCAAGTTAATGAGAATTTTGATATTGACTTCAGTGGGGCTAGGATTTCACTCAAAGGTGAAGATAACTAGCTTGAAGCTGACATGGAAAGTGAAGGAGAGCCAGCCTAGGGATGTGTGGATGAGCAATTGTGAGAGGAACAAAGGGAGAGGAATATGCTTTTAGCTACAGCATTTTGAATAGGCTAGAAAATAGAAAGCAGAAGGAGGTTAGGGCAGGGGCGATGACAGCACCCAAGACAATGGAAAGCAACAGCACTAAAATACTGCTATGGGGAAATTCTACATCCACACCAGTGGAAAATCTGACCACTTATTCCCATGGCAACTCTCACCCAGCGACTTTGTACAGATAAAGATGAAGGTATAAAATTAACAGCAGAGTCAGTAATCTCAGACCTTCAGCATGTGCAATGTAGCAGTGCTCTGGTTGCTGAGGGAACCATAACTTTTTAATCATGCCGCATTAACAGTTTTATTATTTGGAATATTTATAAGGATAGGCTGGCTCAGAGCTAGAGAGGCTTGTCATATTCATCACATCATTAAGGCCACATTTTAATTTCTTCATAGAATACTTCCAGATCAGTGTGTGTCATTGGTGGCCAAGTACTTAGTTCCTACAAAGTCTTAAATGGGCAAGTGATTGCACACAGAACATACTCCTTCTTTGTTGTTTGGGGGAAATTGTCACACACTCTCATAACTGTCAAATCTGACCACCTGCCACTTAAGGGGACCTGCATCCCCTGCTGCTGGTGGGGGGGGGGTCACTTTTTTGCTGCTGAAAACTTGACAGACATTGATGGCAAAAAAAGGAAGAGACATTTTCCCCCTGTAGTGGTGAACCTCCAGCTGCTGCCCTTACATTGTGCTGCACTTCCACCCAAGGCTTGCTTCTTATCCCATTTAAGTCCTCTAGAAAACTTCAGGAGATGGGACTCAAATCAGGCTTTCTATAAGGAAAGCAGTAGGGTTTACTTACCGGCTGAACAGGGAGAAAGGTGACCCACACTGAAGGGTTAGACAGAAGCTCAAACACCTCTCTCAAAACAATGAATCTCCCTGAGACCTCCAGAGTGATTAGAGTCCAAAAGCCTTTTCTTTCCCAGGAAATGACCCAAGCAAATTGAATGACCTATCATTCCTTTGTTACATTCTAAGAAAGAGCCCAAACCAAGAGCTACTGTAATCAATGGCAGTCTTTCCCCTGATATGTCTCGTGACTTTGGATCAGGTCCCTAGCTCACAAACCAGGAGCATTTATTCATGAGCTGCACCACTGGAAGCCTGGATTCATTTGTCTGGCAGGACTCAGTTGACATGGAGCTGGGGCCAATTCCAGAAGCACTCAGGCCCTGAACTGCTTCCACTGAATCCTCCAGGTCTCCACTGGAAGCAGCCCAGAAACTACAGCAGAGTTTGAGTTTCATTTCCAGAAAGTATACATACATCCCCATGATCAGAGTCCCATCACTGCACCATTACTAGTATTTCTCTAAATCCCAGATTCCTCTAAACTCATTGCCATTTTGAATAAGAACCTTTTGTGTCTCCAAAGGATTGGCTGAGGGTAGTATCCTTCAAGGTAAGGATGGGGGGCCTGTGGGGATCCATGTGTAACAGCTAGCCACCAACTGCAGCAGGATCTAGGGACTGCCTTCAAACAAGTCCAGAGACCCACATCCTTGCACCTAAAAACAGGGCAGCCAACAAACAACCAAGACATTACTATGGGGGCTTGAATTCCCTTAGCAGCAGTAATGCCATAGCTCAGGGGTTGTCAACCAGGGGTACACGTACCCCTTGGGTACATAGAAAGGTCATAAGGTGTGCGGGTGGGTGGGGACGGGGTAGACCCCAGGGCACAGCAGCATCTCGCCTGCATGTTCCTTCACTTCTCCTCTTACCTGGGGGAGGAGGAGGAGCATGCCAGGCACTGCCAGCCCCACATGGCACATTGTGGTGCGGTCCCATCCTCACCCCAGCTCACTCTCCTGATTGGCTGCTGGGCTGCCACCCTCAGCCAATGGCAAGGAGCTCACCCTCTTCCTGCAGAGCCACGAGGGTCTGAATAGCAAGGGTAGGGAAGGAGTTGTGTTCTGTGCTCATGACTGGCTGCCTATGAGGCCTGTCAGCAGCCCACAGAGCCGTACATGCTACCAGCCATGAGAAAGCAGTATGGGGTGTGGCAGCAGCAGTGGGAAGCAGAAGTGCAGGGTGGTGGCAGCTGCCACAAGTGAGCCCCTCCCTTCCAGTGCCACCACTACGCAAACCCCCAGGAGGACAGGGGGGGCAAGTGCCCTATGATCTGTGCAAGGAGCAGGGCAGGCCGTTCCTAGTGAGGGGGTTGGACCATGCTGCGCTCAGAGCAAGTGACGGTGGGTGCTGGAAGGGGGTTTGGAGGGGCTACGGAAAATTCTAGTGCGACTGCAGCCCCTGCCATAGATCTCCGTGGCAAGGAAGGGAGGGGGCTGGGGTTGGGGCAGGCACTGCACAGTTGGGACAGAGCATGGGACAGAGCCACGAGAGGCTCGTCCAGGGAGCATAGGTGGCTTCTGCCACTGCATACCCCCCAGGAGGGCATGAGGTGGGGCAAGTGGCCCTGGATCTGCACGTGGGGCAGGGTGGGCTGCCTCTGTGGGCTAGGGCAGTGCCAGGCTCTTCCCAGTTGGGGTGTTGGGCTGGGCTGGGCTGTACTGGGACGGAGGTTGGGGGGGCTACAGGGAATTTTGGAGTGGCTGCAGCCCCCCCCCCCAATATAGCCCTCTTCCAGCACCACTAATGCCTGACCCAAGTGTATCTCAGCTCAGACCTCCACCGGGAAGAGCCCAGTGCTGCCCCATCCCCAGCCCACAGTGACAGCCTACCCTACCTCACATGCTGATTCAGAAGGAAGTTACTACCCATAGAGAGGCTGACAAATCTTCCATTTAAAAAATAGAGGAAGAGTGGGGTGGGGGTAGGAGGAGGATTTGTCCCAGGAGCTTTTATATGCAACCCAACAGAAGGCCATAGAAGTTGTGGAGAGATGGTTTCCTGGAACCTTCTTAAGACCTGAAAAGGAATGCCGGGGCCCTGGAAGGCAAATGCACACAGCTGTTAGGGAACAGTCTCCATTACACACTGTACTGGTCCTACTGTTTCTATGAAGCCCTTTGGGGCTGTGCACAATCTTGTGAGCACTGTTTAGTCTGGGCATGCCTCAGATCTGTTAGCCTTAAGTGTGCATCATGAGATTTCCAAGTTAGTGGAGATTTTTTGTTTAATTTTAGCAAGAGGCAATGTGGCATAGTGTGCTGGACTTCTGTTGCTGCCATTCTTTGGTGGAGTCTATGCATTTGTTTCCTTAAGTCCTGCTGCCACCACTGGACCTCTCAGCTTCCTATTGCCACCTTGTCATATCAGTCAATGCTATATGGTAAATCCCAGAACCAGTTCTCTACCAAGTACAACTAAGCCAGACAAATGCTCTGAAAAAAATAACTGCTCCATTTCATTCTCCTTCTCCTCTTCCTCCATTAGCTTTACAGACAGTTTTATACATAAGACTGAAGAGCTAAATCCATCTACCAACACAACTCTTGACTGTCTATGCATCCTCCTGTTCATATATATGACTGTCATAAACATGGCCGTCAGCAGTATGCCTGTGCAAACCTGACACTCATAGCATTTACAGATGTCAGGAGAGGAAATCATGGAGAGGTCAAACTGATGAACTATCCCAGGATTCCTGTGGTCTCCAAAAGATGCCCTGAAAAAAAATTAAAAGCATCCAGCTAAGCAGCAGAACATTAGACTGTGCTATCTTTCCAGAGGGCTAAGCATTGATTTGAAAAAAAAAACTCCAAACCCCACACAACTGTGTGGATGCAGTGATTAACAAGGGAAGCACATGAAGGTGGTGGAACAATGTGGTACAGATGCACTTCAGCTCCATCACTTTATTTACAGTAAGCCAGTGAAATAAAACATACCAGTCAGAGACATGGCCTTAGAGAGAACTTTTGGATAGAGGAGGAGAGGACTTTATAGACCTGGTGGCCATCTATAAACTTAATAGGGGTGACAAGCAGGGTTTGGGAGAGAACTTGTTCCCCCAAATGCCTCCAGAGTAACAAGGAATAACGGCCATAAGTTGCTAGAAAGTAGGTTTAGACTAGACATTAGAAGGCACTACTTCACAGTCAGGGCGGCTAGGATCTGGAAACAACTTCCAAGAGAAGTGGTGATGGCTCCTACCCTGGGAGGCTTTAAGAGGAGACTTCATGTTTACCTGGCCGGGACCATGTGAGCCCAGTTCTCTCTTCGGCCCATGGCAGGGGGTCAGACTAGAAGATCTACACGGTCCCTTCCAACCCTACATCTATAAATCGATGAATCTATGGATTTTAATTGATGCAGATTCATTGAGATCAATAAGCATGTTTACACAGACCTTAGTATGATGGAGAACTTAGTGTGTTGGCAGTTAAAGTGTTACATCTTCTGTGCATCAGGGTTGCCTGTGTAGTTTTGCTAAGAGGTTAGATAATAGATTTGTATAGGATGGTTTGGATAGGGGTGATCCCACCTCAGGCTGGCAGAACTGTCCTTAGGGGTAGGCAGTGTGGGTGACTGCCAAGGCACCATTGTCAGGGAGGTGCCACACATACACGTTCACACATGTGCAAGCAGCCCACATTTACAACAGTGCTTTCCCCCTGCCCCACTCTACCTTGGCCAATCCCTGCCCCAGGCAGAAGGAGCACTGCCCACCCCAGCCCCCTTCCCTCCTCCCCGCTATCCTCCAGCCACTGCCCAGATGGTGCTGGGCCTGACAGTGCAGGTCCCTTCCTGTCTGCTTGCCTGGTGCACCATTTTGCTCTGCCTCTGCACCAGACTGCACCCTGCACCCCTGCCCACCTGCTTCTGCCTGTAGCAGCACTACTGACTTGGGGGGCAGGATACTGGGGAAGGGAGGAGAGGCACCAAAATACAAGTTCAACCAGAGTACCGTTTTCCCAAAAGCCAGCTCTGCAGGCAGACATTTGGACTAGATGACCTCTGGAGGTCCCTTCCAGGCCTACTTCTCTATGATTCTATGACCTCATCTTTGGTAGTGTCTCTGGATACTACCACAGTATAAATATGAAATGTCCCAGTTCACCCCAGGTAAGGATGTCGTTGCACACTCTCTTCCTCATATGAAATCCTTTTTTAAAAAAGGAAGGGCCACCACACTCTTGTAAGCTGTGAGCCAAAACTATGCTGTCACACATTACTATAAGATGCAGTTTTCTGAACAGCTTTTGTCAGTCAGTATGAGAAAGAGAGAGAGAGAGAGCATGTGTATGTGTACACACACAGTCTTTGTCAATAAGGTAGATGACACTTTAAGAGACAAGACATTTTAGTTTTGATTTTGAAACCCTTCAAGCTAGCCTCAGGTTTTCCTCATTTGCCAATACAATTAACAACATGGTTCAATAAAAGCACACATCAGAATCACTAATCAATAATATTTTGCATTCAAACCAGTTGCACATGGCCAGACCAGTATTCAGTCATACAGCTGGCATGCAGAGCTGCTTAGAAATGTGCAATTGCATGCCTGAAGAATTTCCAAATCAGGTCCAGGATAGTCACCAGGCCCATTGGACCTCTTCATTCTGACAGCTCTCAAACCAATCTCCCAGCTATGCTTTATAACACATTATTAATATTATTAATAATAATATAATTAATATTATTATTATTATTATAATTATTATTATTATAATATTGTGCTGTTCTCCAGGGACAATCCTGGCAAGAATGGCTTATAGCAGTACTGCTGTTGCAGGTCATTGTTTTAACATAATGTATTTTCTTTTTAATGAAAGTCTCTCTCATAAGACCTTCTTTCCACAGAAATAAATCTAGGCACCTCACAAAGCCATTTAGACTCTGTCTCAGTAACTAGTGGAGCAGCACATTCAATGTGTTTATCACAGGAAAGGGCTTTATCCATGTTCCTGTTTACTACAAGTTTCGTAACGTGTAGATTCTCACCTACAGTTCTTGAATTCTTCAGTAGCATGAACAACTCCTTAGATCATCTTTACTGAACACTGTTAAACACAGTTCAAGAGGTTGCAGGCAAGAGATTACTTGTTGCAGGCAAGATATTACTAAAATGAGATTAATAGAAAGAGGTTAATATGTTAGTGATTTAAGACATTTCACCCTAAGACATTTTTCCTTGCAACAGATTCTACATATTAAGTGCTTGGAAACCCAAGCAGCTCAGATTTTTTCCAGGCAGAAAACACCACACAGCAATACCTCAACCATCTCCAGAGCACAGTTTTCTAAAATATTTATTAATAAAAGATTTGCTACATGAGGTTTCCAAGGTGAAAACTTGAGACAGGTTTTCTGCAATGTCTTCCAACATTCGGTTCTCTTTTGTGTAGTAGGCATCTGTCTGTGTCATAAGACAATAGAATTACACTGAATAAGACAGCAGCTCACTAAACTTAATCCTTGTTTGAAAAATAAAGTGAAGCTGGAGTGACCTCTTTAGGGTGCAAAACCCTGGGCAATGTGTGTGGAGGCACTGAGCTTCTCACACACCAGTGTTCCCCCCTCAGCCTTGTTGATTTAATCCAAAGGAAAGACATGTGTCAGTACATTTGGAACCAGCTTGGACACAGGAGGTGACAGAGCAAAGGAGATCATTCGTTTGTCCGTCTCTTGGGGCTCCACCCCTAGACTAGGCTGCCGACTAGTGTTAAAGAGCCCAGTCTACCCCATCATGGAGTGGAATTTAGTTCTACAACTTTTTAGCAGCATTTCCTTTGCCAAGGGTATAACTACTGCCCTTATCTAAGCATTCTGCTGCACAAAGCTGTTGTTATTGACCAGAGGCTGACTGGTTATTTAACTGCTGCCCAGCACGCAGTAATAACAGTTGCCATGAGCAACTGGTGCCTCTTGAGTTGGAGGAGGGGTACTTGCCCCCCAGTGGCCAGTGAGCACCAACCAGTGGCGGGGGTGGGGGGTGTATCTCTGCAGCTGGTCATGTGTGCTGACCTAGAAGCAGTGTTCCCCCAAAGCTGGTCCTAAGAGGAAACACTGCCCAGAAGTGCCAGTAGCATGTCTGGAAGGGATAGAGACATGCCCAGAAGCACCAGCAGCACTTCTCCTGGCACCCACGCTCCCCTGCCAGTGCTCCCAGGGGGGGCACCAGCACTCCTACTTGCAGCCTAAGCAGGGAACACTGCTGTGAGGGAGTGCACCAGCGCTCTCAGGGGTGCACATGTACCCCTGTGCACCCCTTACATGTCACCACTGACAGTTGTAAGGTATTTTTGTCCACTGTGGGTTATGGTAGCAGGTAAACCTGATCTGACCTGCATTAACACCAGTATGGTATTCTTAATTCCCTGAGAGTGAGGCTTTGATATGCATTTAACTGTCTGTGTGCGTCCTATTTTATTTCCTTATTGTCTCTGAGACAATCATACAGCAACAACATGGCTTGGTACACCTCCGTGATGCTGTGTTAAATGGCCAAGCTGTATTTTCAATGGAGCTAAAACCTGTTTTGACACTAGGGGTCCTTCTCTCATACAAAATAGCTTTTACGTGTTCACATCGGGGGGATGCTGTAACTGTGACAAGGGAAAATGAACCACTATTTTAGCTGCAATTTGCTTTTAAGGGAAAATTCACATTCCTTTATGCTACAAGCTAATTTCCCTCTGTATAGACCACTGGAGCACCAAGGGAAAGAAAATACATGGAGCTGCAACTAGGTTTCAGGTCATTGGTAAACTCCTAACTCAGACTTTTCCAACTGTTTAGTTGGTCTATGTCCCAGGGACACCGGGGGTAGGGGGGAACCTCGGCCCAGATTCAGGGGGGAATCGATCACTTACCCTCCACAGGAGGCGAGGATGGGGCAAGCGCCCACATTGAGAGACTGCCTGCGCGGTTCATTAGCCACGTCTACATTCAGCTGAGGCCAGGCGACGCCGGGGAGAGGCGCCACCCGGCAGGAATGAAACACGGCCCCAAGGGCCCGTCGGGGGATCGCCGGAAGCACACTGCAGCTGGGGACCTCCAAGAGTCACCCACGCAGCTCCGGCAAGTCAAGGTGGCATTGGCCAGGGTGTAGGGGGAGACTGGAGCCCCGTGACCGCCGTCACAGGCGGACTGGCCCTGGAGACCATGGTGAGTGGTGCCCCGCCGCTGAAGGCCCTGGTTGGAGCTCATTGTGGGACTTCGGGGGAGCAGCTGCCCACACCTGGGGCACCCTCTGGGAACCTTCCCACGGAGGTGGCACCAATCTGCATAGTGACCCATGCAAAAGCAGCCCGGAAACGCCTTTTTGAGCAGAGGCGGGCACAGTCTAATAAAAGATATCAGATTTACTCAAAGAACCTTAACCTCCTATACACAAGTCGTACTGATTGCTGTTTTTGTGTTTGTAACCTCTCAAGACAAGCACACAATTTGCAGCCACCTTACAGCAGATGTAAGATGGTGACAAAGGTCAACTTGAACTAGGACGTTACAGCCAAAGAAATAATTCACCTTGTTTACTCCACTCACCCAAGAAATGCCTGAGGGGTACAGATGGTTTGCAATGTGCTTTCTACGTCTCCTGAAGCAGAGGGAAGAAAACAGTGGAGCCTAGGACATTCCCCTGTGTCACTGGGGATGCTTCCTCTTCAGTCATAAGACATCCAAGTCCGGTGGCAGCCAGCATGAGCATGCCATTGATCTCCACAGCCAGGATGGGGCAGGGAGGGAGATGCAATACAAGTAGGATCCCAACCATATTATGCTTCCTTGAATGTAGCTCTAACCTACATATCTGGAATTGGACCAAATGGGTAGCTAGGCCAAACAGTACCTCTGTAAGTGACCAGGCTGTTGTTTTGCACAAGCTGCTCTATATTTGAGCTTCAAGGGTAACCTGGAGTAGAACAATAGTAGGCAGCATGGGAGCAACAGAGGCAAATGTAAATATCAAGGACCACTTCTTCACAAGCAGTGAACAACACATTTTGTAAGAAAAAGATCAGTTTGTCTCCTGGAAAGAGTTCCCTAATCCAACAGGAAGGCCTGCTTCAGCATAACTTTCACCCAAGCTACTGTCCAAATTAGACATTGAACAAATCCAGACACCTTTTTATCACTGTGCAATGGCAGGAGATGTAGTTACCATTGTGGTGGTGCCATTCCAGCCCAAAGTGTCTCACCATCTCAAACCATATGATGAATGCACTGAGCAAGGGAAGTGACTGACCACCCGGCACAAGGGAATCACTGCAGTTAAGTAACAAGTGGTGAGAAATTTTACTTGGCTTCTAGGGAAGGTACACACGGAGCTGTTGGGTGACTCCCACCCTCTGGAAATCCAATCCCCTCTGGTTACTTGTCTTTCCACCTTTGCAATATTCCCATTTTGAATTACAAATGAAGAAGTGTCAGGCTTTGTGCACAGTGCTGTATTACCCTTCCTTGCAAGATCACCCCATTTAGGGATTCCAGTGGAACTCAAGCTACTGAAAATCTTTAACCTCCGTAGTCCTGAGGCCCAAACTATCCTCTGACTACATCAGAATTACAGCAAGGAAAGGTTTGATTCAACAGCATTTACAGATCAGTAATTTGTTTGCATCCTTGTATTTCTTTTGAATTCTTCTCTAATGACTTCATCTTTAGTATTTTCATCTAGTTCTGCAGCACCTGTTCAGACACTAAATGATTTTCTTACCCTTGGGGGTATGACAGCATTTCTCTTTTGCTTGAGTCAAGAGCCTGACTTCTTTTTTTCTGGAGGGAGTTAGCCCAGCTCCAAACAATACATGATTCTGAATCATTGATGCTGTAAGTTCATCATAGCTGCATGGCTAGGCGTTCAGCCTAAGATCTGGCTGAGGTAAAGGCATAAAAATCCTTCCCCAGGGCTTTGTCTTAATGTCAGAAACATGCCTCTCTTAGGTGTCATTCTTCTGAAGTGAGTTATATATCCTACAACCCAAAAATGACATCCTTTTTTTGTATTATTTGTTGCTTATTTCTGGTAAATCCTAACTTCTTTCCTTTTCCTGCTCCTGCTGTTACACTGATGCAATGCTGCTTTGAATGTCAGCAATTTACAGCACTGCTGGCAAAACAAGAAGAGAGTTTGTTATGATCATCAGACAACAGAGCTTTCTCTTTTCTTTACTTCTTCAGAGTCTGGCCCCAGAGTGACTGGAGGCTGCACACAGGTCTCACCGTAATGACAGCCCAGGAAAAAAGCTGAAAAAAAAAAAAAATCTTAATTTACCTGGAATTTTATCCCCTTTATAACTCTTTGCAGTGTACTTTAGTAGCTCTAGAGATGTCTTGCTTAAACAGGCACTATATCAGGAGTTAGGGAAGTGATTGTCATGCCTGTGTTTTAAGAATACATTTTCCTTTTTTTGTTTTGGACATTGAAATCATATTTCAAACTCAAAAGTCATCAGCTGTGCTCATATCCCAGTAATATCACACACCAATTAAAAGCCATGCACAACTTGAATCTTCTGGTCACAGAGGTCCACACATAGATGAAATAATCAACTGGTATTAAGTCCAGGTAGTGATTTGGAATATGTTTCAGTCATTATGATTTGAAATAAATCATAGTGCTAATGTTTCATTGTGCTGTACTTTAAATTTGTAATGTTACACTCTACAAAATCCCCAGAGCAAGAGCACAATGATAAGCCCTTCTAAGAGCTATGAACAGGTCTACTCCTCCCAGCAAGCATTCAGGATACAGAGCAACAGACAACTGTGTGCTATATAAAGCATGTGTACTCCATACGCCTGTCTCCTTCTCCCATCTCAGCTTGGGCAATTAGATCTGCCTGAGGGTGTCTGCTCTTACAAGTGCTCTGAATCCTTGATTATCTGTCTATCCAATTTCTCAAGCAGTGAGGAACAAGCTCCTTGGCAAATAGGTTGGTCTGACACCTGACTCCTGAAGCGTTCAAAACAATTTCCTTCGGCTCTCCTGTTCCAATAGCAGCATTGAAGCTGGTATGCAGACTCACCTAGTTGGTTCATTAGTGTCTTTATTTTCGCTGATTTTCTTCTTCCTGTTCTTTGAGTTGATCAGCAATTTGTATGCTTCCTGGTGAACTGGAAAAGCACATGATTTTAGATGACAGCATCATTTCTTAAGCAACAGTATTGATACAGCAGAGGCTTGATGAGTTCTGACAAAGTAGTTGCTAATCAGCCACTAGGCTGCAAAAGTGGGACAAGCTTCATCCAGATTACTCAGAGACATAGGCTGTTCTTCAAGATAGGAAACAGTAAAAGTCCACAGCATATCCAACAAGTCCTTACAAATCTAAACGCCGTTTTGTCAACCCCCACCTTAAATATGTTCATATGAAGAAACAGCTACAAATAAGAGGTGCACATACATTAGAGCTCTAGGTTTCATTTTTCTCCTTGTCTTTTCCCCTCACAGTGTGCCAGTACAAGGTCTGTACACATATTAAGACCTATTTCAAATGGGATGTAAGTAGTATATAGGCCTCACACAAGCCCTCTACAGCAAGATGACGCTCCTCTCAAATGTACACAGCTTTCATTAATGATAACAATGGGTGATAACCTCTCACTTGGTTACTGAAATGAAGAATTTACCTCTAGAGAACTATGTTCTCAAAAGCTCAATGGAGAGCTAAACATGATTCCTACTCAACAGTAGGGGAGTCTGGCTAAAACAAGTTAGAGCTGTCAAGACACCTATTTGTCCTTGCCCTGTATAGAGTTCCCACCAGCACTACCTTGACATGCAGCAGCTAGGAGTATAAACCCTTATAAATAATTCAAGAACACTGTAAAGGGTAAAGAGATGTTTTTAAATGAAAGCTGTCAAATAGATTTACGAACTCTATTCACATATCACAATCAGCTTGTGAAAACTCTTAAATACAGGCAACCCTTGCCATTCGCTGGGGATACGTTCCTGTATTCCCTGCAAATGCCGAAGCCATGAATAGCGAGGGTTTCCTGTACTCAGGGAGACTGTCATGTATATTATTCTACTGAAAGCACTAATCCAAGGAAGAGTGTCAAACACTGCTGCAGTAATTTTTGACAACAAATGGATCCTAAAATCAAGCTAGGGAATGCTGCTATGAAAGACTCATTCTCAGCCTATGTGTACTGTATACCGCAAGCCATATAACCACCCAGCCAGCTTAGGCAGAGATGGAGAGAGAATATCTGTTCACTTTTAAAAAGAGGTATGATAGAGAATCAATGAATGATGCCAACCACACTCTTATGGAGCTGTTTTTAACAGTAATTTTTCCTTGTGGGGAAACACTCTTATAATAATCTTCATTGGACTCTTACTCTCACCCACCTGCAATTTGTGCTTGGCTCAGAGGGCTAACTAGGCCGGCAACATCAGATGGTATGAGGGGGAACATGACTTTATAGTAGTGATTATCCAACATTTTTATATGGGGCTTAGAGCTGTGCTGGTAACAGGTACCACTTCTGAAAACTTGACAGGGCTTAATCTGAAATGCTTTAATCACAAAGACAGTTCCCTGGCCTTCCTGGGACATCTTATTTTAATAGGGAGAGCATGATTTAGCTTGCTTATATTTTTGGATACAAAACTTACAGCTAAAATCACAGCGAGTAATGCAGGCTCACAAAAAATAAAATGCTACTGTAACTTTTTGGCTCTGTGAATGCCATTCTGCATGGTCTGTTGTAGAGAAGTCCCACTAGGGAATTGGTTGGTGGAGCTCTCAGGCCAACCAAAGGGCACCACTGAGGAAGACGGGTGATTTTTCTAAAGCAAGGCCAACAAAGATAAATGTTGTATCCATGAGGCTTATGTGAAGGAGTATTAGTGTGAAGGAGAACCCCTCAACCAAGGGTGTGAGGACCCCATGATAGGTGTTAGATTCAGAGAGCATGTACACCAATGAGAGGAGCATGTACTGGGATCAAGCAAACCCCAGTGAGTCCTATTGGGTGATAAGCATCAGTGACTGGGTGAACTATTGATGAAAAGACTCAGCCATATTGGAAAGACCATGGTATTAGCCTTGCACATGTGGTAAGGACAGGGTGTAGGGAAGGTGGAGAGGACACACTCTCAGTTGAGAAAATGCTGTTACTCCTTTTGGGTACCAACACTCAGCTTCTTCTTTTATTTGTTTAACATCAAGGCATGGCAGACAAGCATAAGAAAGCAAGCAGCAGTTTTCAGGAAAAACGGGTATGTTGCACATGCTGACACATACACTCTTGCCATTCAGCATCTTTGCACGGAAGAGAGATTATGGAAACATTTGCAAAAGAAAACCAACACTATTGACTTTGCATGCATTTAAAACCAATGAGGATCTTACAGCCCTCACCTTCCCAGATCCTCACTAGTAAACATTCTCCTTCTTGACCTTAAAATCACATGTGAACTTTCATTTCTCCCAGTGCAGTATGCTAGATGCAACTTTCTGTGGAGAATGTCATACCATTTATGAATCAGCCAGTCATGAAAAAATGACAGTCATTCTGACCTTATGGATTATAATGGGCTGTCTATGTAGAAGAGATAGCACTGTGATTATCCAGGAAAGAGATAAAGGCGGCAAATTAGACACTACTTTCCTGCATAATAGGACACTGAAGTAAATTTCTCAAGTGTGTGTGTTTTCAGACACAAACACACTCCCCACCCACACCAATAAATGAAAACCCATAGGGCAGAATACCAAGTTGTAACTGCTTTCCTAGAACATACTAATCTTTCCATCTTTATACAGGGTATATAGAAATGCCAGTTCTTGCTGTGCTCTATCCATTCAGATGCTGTCCCTTATGACAAGTTTGTCACATTTGCTAGAGAATGACAATTAAGGTTAAAATACCTCATTTTTAAACCTGTGAATTTAAACCTGTGATTTGTGATAAATTCACAGCCCCTTTTCAGCATCAAATCTAAAGCGATGGTAATTTTGAGCATAATCAAACTAACATAATAAAAATCTCCAGGAAGTGAGCTCAAGAGTCAGTTCAAATTGGTCAACATAATCATTTGGTGAGTAACAGCATTGACATTTCTGTTCCCAGTATCATAGCTCTGCATGGCAAGGAAGGATACTCGGCAGGGGTGCAATTTGTTGTGTTCCAAATCAACATATTTTTTCTTGAACTATTATGAAGGGATTTTTGTTGAAGTGTTTTAAGCCAGCATGCAGAGAATAACATTCTTAATATGAAAAATCATGGTTGAGAAATAAGGAGACACATCTTATCAGTTCATGAGTATTATTAGACCGGATATCTGATTAAGTATGCATTGGACAGCTAGAACAAACAAAAAAGCACAGAAAAGGACACTTAATAGGATAACAGTGGTGTATGTCAAGGCAAAATCTCAGTCCCACTGCAAAAAAAAAAAAAAAAAAAAAAAAAATATCAATAGGACGAAGACAGGCGCAAATACTGCTAGAATGAGTGCTGCTCCACTGACATCAGGATTGTTATGTAGTGTTGAATCTAGGCCATTACACACACACACACACACACACACACACACACACACACACACACACACACACACACACACACACACACACACAC
>JAGPOW010003316.1:163653050-163663866 GCA_030014935.1 Caiman crocodilus
ACACACACACACACACACACACACACACACACACACACACACACACACACACACACACACACACACACACACACCCCCGTCTATACCAACAGGGGCAACATTTTCAGCAGGCAAGCATTTGGATGATTATCTTGCTGGGGTCATCTTACCTCCTGCCCTCTGGACAGGAGGTTGGACCCAATGATCTCACAAGGTCCTTTCCAGTCCTGTCTATCAAATCTATTAAATTAGCCATGCAACATTCCCAAATGCCACTCTGATTGGCCGCTCTGCATTCTGTTCCCAGCTCTATACTCCCTGCCTGCTTTGCTTTCTGCTCCCTGCCCTGTCTTTGCTCTGCCACATACACAGGCTATCCATGCTATCTGGGTCACCCCCATGCTACAGGCTGACCACCTGGATCTATAGACTATGCAGGAAAAGTTTACTGAAATCCACATAAACCTCATTTGATTGGATGTATAATTTATAACCATCAGGAAAGACTCAAATCAGTTTGGCTTGCAATAAAACTCCATGGTACTAGCCAACAGAGGTTACATAAAGGCTGTATTCCTGATATTGGGAGAAAAGTTATTGTGCAAGTTCCCACTGCCCAAAAATAAGACTGAATTTAACCACCAACTAAGTTAAGCTAGTAAGATCTGAAGCACCTTTAGGATGCTATTAAGTGTGAGGATGCATTCCAATATACTTACTAAAAGTAGAGAAGGAAATAACAAAACCCCCATGAAGTTATTTAGTAATAAAAGTATTATTATTTAGTTTTATTACAGCCAATTGACAAGCTGAAGCTCTTATTAATAAAAGCCACAAAAAAATTCCTGACCTGCAAATTAATAGCATTTCTTCTGTCACTTGGCAATAATGCTTCTTTTTAGAGACCATAAATTAATGCATCTCACAATTTAACAAAATCAAAGTTGAGATTTCTGCAATGTATTTATTTTAAACTTTCACTAGTCTTAAAAACGAAACAAAACAAAAAAAACCCTAGCCTTCTGGGTAGTGCTTAGGAAGCACTACCTGGATTTAAATAAAATACTGGAAAAATAATCTGCAGTTTCAGTCCAGGCTAGAGATATTAAACACATGTAATATCCTCAACTCACTCTCATTCACACATTAATGAATACAAAGCATAGATGCATAGATTGTTAGGGGCTGGAAGGGACGTTGTAGATCATCGGGTCCAGTCCCCCTGCACTAGGCAGGAAATAAAGCTAGTTTAAAGTGGTATTTTAGCTCTATTTGAAAGAGAAAGGAACCTCAGGTTTATTACATTTTGATTAACCTAAAACCACTTAGAAAGATGACAACTGAATGCTCAAAGTTAAGAAATTATGTTTGCTATATTCAAGCAGTGTGGCTTTCTATGCTCACTGAATTTATAACTTTCTCTTCAAGTCTAACCTCAAGCCATCCACTTCTCCTGAATACTCAGATCCTTTCTTCAAGTTTGATGTTTGGAGTCATTTCCCAACTTATTTGGGGTTTCTGCTTTTTCTTTGTCTTGCTGCTGGCCACGTCAGAAAGTAAACTTCCATTTTAATGGAACAGTTGCACTGAAATATTATTGAACACTTGTGCTTGCACTAAAAAGTGGTACAGACAATAAGGGATGCTGGCCCTATGAGATCATACTGTGACACTAGATACCTAGACAAGAAAATTACAAAAGCTTGGAGGTGCCTTTATGTAAACCAGTACCACTAGATTCTGGGTGGAAGGATCATATACCTCATCTATAAAATGTAATTATATTTATATAAAAACAATTTAGCATACTCATACAGCAGATCTGCACACTTATGAACGGGTAATGCGATTTTAGATGGAATCTGTAGTTTTTATTCTATTAAAGTAGATGTCACACAACAGTTAGCAGCAAATTCCCTCCTTACAATCAAAATTGCCATTAAATTGAATTTGGTTCTTCAGCTAGGACCCATACATTGATGCTAGGACACAGCATTTTCATGTTTGTGTTAATAAAAGGAACACAGGCAAAGTTCATATGCAGATTTATGAAAAATAAATTTATTACATAACACCTTGTTTTTAACAATGTTCAATTTTTTTTATTCAGAATACTTGCGTCATTCATGTAAAATAGTTTGATACAGTACATTGTATGTTTTTCTTCAAATCCTAAGGCTCTCCTAACACCTTATCCTTCGCTGTAAGAAGGGCACCCCTAAACAACGTGCCAATGTATTTAAAAAAAATTTAACTGAATGAAATTTAAAATCCACTACACCAAGCCGGTTCTCAAAAATCATGACGAAATATCTGAATGGATGCTGCACCCTTTTTTTTCTAGGAAATATTCATGCTTTTTAATCTCAAAGCATGCTCACAAATCATTAACACCAACAGGAAAAATAAAACACTGTCTATGACAATCATTTTAGTTTGTTTGCTGAACCAAACATGTTTATATCAATGACAACATACTCATTTTACTATCGAATAGCAGCTTTAATACCAGTCAAGTCATAGATTTAAGAAGAAACAAAAAAAAAAAAAGCCCCAAAACATATGTTGGAAATTAATCTTTGGGAGGTTTGTAATAGCTGGAAAGATGCTAACCTTTTCATTTAAAAAAAAAAAAAAATCTCATTGTAGCAATTGTGTTGGTCATAAAACATTGATCTCTGTGGAAAATGAACCAACCCACAAAAGTCACTAAAAATAAACACATATCAAAATTGTCTCAATTTTGCTTTTTTTTTTGCCATGTGAACATATACTGTATGCTTCAAGTACCAGTTAAAGGATTTTGTGTACTATTGGTCAGATAATGTTGTTACACCAAGAGAATTCACCACATACAACAACAAAAATGCTTGCCCCTAGCACATTTCACAGCTTCAACTGCTACAGACTGTCACTGAAAAAAATGCATTGCTCAGTCTGAACCATGTCAAGTAAACTATGGAAGTAGCATATCCACAACACAAACTGTGCTAGCACTTTCTCTTCAAGTCTAACCCAAAAACAGGTACAATTTGGGAGCCACTACTCCAATCTGTGAAAAGTGGTGGAACTTGGCTATCAGACATTTTGAAGGTGTGGTTGTACAGTACATTCTTGTGGCCCGAGCCAGGTTCCAGGCAGACAGCTGCATGACCAGTCCTGCAGCATGAACAACAGTGCATTGACATTATTCAGGTGCAGCTCAGTACCGGTGTGTCTGATGCGAGTACTGTGGAGGCTGCTGGGAGGTAGTTGAATATCCCATGCTGCTCTGTGGCTGCGATGTGCTTGGTCCAGGGTTGGGATAGGCAGCATGGGGATTGGAACGCTGAATGAAGAAAAAAAGAGAAATTATCCTTAAAAGGGGATGCCATTACAGAAACTGTGATACCCACATATTTTTTGAGGGGTCTGTGCTAATTATTGCCACAGAGGTACTAAAGGAAACTGTCACAATCACTTATATTTCTGGTACTATTTGCACTTACTTTGAATTTGATTCAAGTTACTAAGGATATGAACACCATAAACATGTACTATAAGCCAACATCTTTAACAATGCTCTCCTGGGGCCTCTTCTTCCTCCAAGGTAATGAATTTGGGGCTACAGGTGCCAGGGGCAGGTGTATATTATTTGTCATCATTCAGTATTCTTTTCTTGGACATGTTTGCATAGAAGCAGCAGTACGAGTTCAGGAGTTTCCAGATGCTCAAGGAAGAAAAGTCCCTGCTACAAACAGCTCACAAGCAGGTCAAATCGGTTACTCATAAAAGCTATCCAGGACCAAATGGGGGATCACAATAGGGAACCAATGCCCCAAAGCCAAGTTTCTATATATAAGCATAAGAGTGGGGGGATACATCCCTTTGTAAAGTCAGTCATTTGTATGGTAGGTGAATACTCTGCTTGAGAAGCACATGTGTTTATAAGGACTGAGTCAAGTGCTGAGTCCAGTCATGGTGTGGAGGGGAAAAGCTATGGCTATAGCAGCACTTCCTATCAGCAGAAACAAATCAGCATTGCAGAGTAGTGTCCACAAGATAAAGGAGCTGTATGATATTTAACTGCACTCTTGAGAGAGAGACTAGTCTCTCAAACAGATGCATCAAAGCAACAGAGACATCAATTTCTACACAACAGATATAAAAAGAGTTTAAACAGCAAAAATGTCTGCATCTAGTTTTTGGCTAAACATGCTGTAAATGCAGAGAGAACTGAAAAAAAAAATCCTTTAGAAGTTGAACTGTTTTCAAGCTAGCTATTAATGTATTCTTTGTGATAGTAAAAATTAGAGATACTTCTATATCCTGAAGCATTTATTTATTTATTTATTTAATAAAATTTGGCCAGTTACCAGACCCAGGAAAACAACAGTGCAAGACGGTAAAATGGGGGAGTAAAAATCCCAAACAATCTCCTTTCCATGTTCAACTGTATACTCACATGCTCCTCAGCCAAAAGCTCGCAGAAGACAACTTTAATTTACATGCTGTCACATTAAATGCATCATGTGACGTTGAGGCCAAAGGATGTGGAAGTCTACATACCTGGAGGACTCTTACAGGGGTAAAGAGGAGGGACTTATAAACCAACTTCCTCTAGACGTTCAATCAGGGTTTTAACAATTTTTCCAACCACTAAGCAGTCCTAGTAAACTTCCTTGCAGATAGATGGTGGTCCCTCTCCAAGGCCTTAGACGTAGAGAATGAGCAAAACTCAGTGAAGGATGAAGTGACAGGTCTCTGGTCAAGAGTGGTATATTTGACATTTTTACATGTTCTGGCAAGTAAAACCAAATCACCAAAAATAAGATTATTTCTCAAAGTAAAGATTTTTTTAGGGGTATTTCTCCCTGAAGCAGGGAAGGAAGAAAGAAGGAATTGGTCTACAGCCATTTAAACTGCAGCCCCCTTGGGCTGAGGAATCTTAGGAGGAGAAGCGGAGAAATGTTCTTTCAGAGACCTGAGCCCATCAAAAAGTGAAATGGCAGTTTGGGGGCTGAAAAGCTTGTGTCAGTTCTCTTCACCTTCCACATACCCTTTTCGCTGTAGTTTCCTGGCCTCAATGCAAGATTTGAGAAAACCTTAATGCATTTTTGAAAGTCAAACATTATGCTTTTCAGAGGAAGAGCACAAAACTGGGAGCAGCCATCTACCTTTGGGCCAACAGCATGGGCAGTGGAACAGGCCACCATTTTGTTGTAGGATCTAAAAAGTCTGCAGCTCCACGCCACCATCATTCAGTCTGCTGCCACAAATGCAGGTCAGGCAGCTTCAGTTCAGCAGGGTGAAGAACAGAGGTTTCACCATATAAAGAAGGCTGTTGGGAAGCTGCTTTTTTATAACCTCTCTAGGAAAGCCATCCTATCTGCATGCTGTTCAGGTCTGCCAGAGGGATGTACACTGCAATGTGCGCTGGGCAATGTAGTTACTTCCAGTCTGCAGCTGTACTTCTTCTCTAGCCCACAAACTTTCACTGGTCAGGCCCCACAACTTCTGCTCTCCTTCCCATCGCCTGCAACATTCCCCAAGGTTGCAAAAAAACTAACAAGGCCATAAGAGATGATCCCACCTTGGCTGTTTCTGTTGTGATCACAGCCCTCTCATCCACTGCAACAGTTTAGGAGAAGAGGGATTAACAAAAAGAAGAAAAAGAGGTGGGGGAGGGATGAGTGAGAGAGACAGAAGAGGAGAAAGGAAGCTATCTGGGAACATTTGCATGCAATAACTAAACTACAGTTACCTCCCATGGCTGTGTTGGAAGAACTGATGCTCTGGGAGCTGTTTGCAGCCCTAGTGCTTGGAAGCCCCTGCGCAGCTTTGACAAGGGCTGAACTATCATTCCTGCATTTCTTGTAGTAGGGGGATGGGGACTCCTTTGATGACACATCACCTTTCAGTCAACAGACTTTGTTCCTTGTCAGGTTTAATCACTTTGTTTCTTTCCTCCTTCTCAGTTTTAAGGCCCAATGGTCTTAAACTTGTATTCTGAAAATGTCTAATTATGGGCAATTATTAGTTTTAATGCCAACTTGTGCACATATGTAAAAAGACTTCTTTCTGTAATGTATATGGGTCTCCAAAAATCCTTACAGAAAACAGGGAAAAAACATTCAAACTCTCAATGGCTGCAGCAATAAACAAGAAATGGATGTCAGTGGAGTGAGAACAATGAGGAAGACATGTAGCTGGTTTCAGTGCGATAGATGGAAAACCTGAAGAGTCCCTGGATCTACTGGGGGCGATTCAGAGTCCTTTGACTTCTGACTCAGTAAACCTAAGTCTTTGCTTAAATAAAAGATCTGAGATTGCTCTGATTTGCAGACTCTCTTTTGAGTTGCAGGAGATGGATGGATTGGAATGAGGAGCATGCTAATAGTGAAAGTAAATAGAGCTGCCCTCCCTAGTATACATATTCCTTGATTCTTTATTCTTCATCTGTGTCACTCAGCACAACAGGAAGATTAAATGGAGATTCAGCTGCATCTGCTTTCTTCAAAGACACAGAAAGAAAACAAGCAAGCAGCTGAAAAGATGCCAAAAAAAAAAAAAAATCTCTGGACACTGACTGATTTAGCTGCATGCCAATTTAAGAGGCATCAGTCCTGAATAGGAAAATACTTTGCAATGCATACTTCAGTGAGAAAACGATTATATTTTGAGACGGGCTTTTCCACACCATGGTTAACGGTTAAAAAAAAACCCAGACAAACCAACCAACCCAACCTCAGAACAGAAGAGAACTCTGTCAAGGTGCCTGAAGTCTACTCACACAATAAGACCACCCTAAAAACCAGTAAGGAAGTGAAGACGTGCTGGAATATAGCTGGTGAAAGCTGGGGGACATTTGACTAATATATAGCTTCTGAAGAAGGAATTATCAGGTTCCTGGAACTTGTGTGTAGAGATTAGGTGAAAAAATATTACTTTAGAGAACAGGGCTAAGTTTCTGGATTGTCTAAGGACATCTAATCAACCTTCCCAAGAGCCAGTTTTGAAACTCAATTCAAAAGAGTTATTGTACTTTCATTATGGGTCTGTGGAATAGTAGTTTGAACAATGGGAAGCTATTTTACAGAGATAGGATCCTTTTATCTTTTGCTTTCCTTTGGCTTCCATTCTTCACATGCATGATTTCACCTTTCTCTTCTTCAAAAGCTCACTCTTTTCCAAGTACCATGCTACCTCCTTTCTCTTTTTATGTTCAAACTTATTCATTGTACTTTATCATCTCACTGTAGTTTCTGTTCTTTCAATCCATCCTATGCATCTTAAATTTGTTCCTGCTGCTTGTAGTCAACTGAAACTTCACCTCACAAAAACTTCCAATGTCTAAGGTCAGAATCAATAATGCTTTCTCATCCTCCTTGATACATTAGCCCCTTTAACTTGATCTGTCCTGCTTTGGTTCCATGACTGCTCTTTCCTGGTTCTTATAGTTCTCTGTTTCTATAGAGGATCCTCATGCCCCTCTTCAGTTTTCCAGAGGGGTTCCACCTAGCTCTGTTCCTGGTCATTTCTTCATCCTCTGCACTTTAGGTCTGTGTAATTTCACCTGAAAACATAAATTTATCTACTACCTTTAATGCTAGTGACTCACTGATCTACCATTCTGCTCCAGACTTTTTTCCTTCTGTCCAGTCTAAAAATTGCAGTCTGTTTTTGATATCTCCCCATGGATGTCCAGGCACAAGCAACATGTGAAAACAGAGATCTTAACTCTTTCTTACTAAGTCCTAATCCTCATATCTTTTCTGAATCACTGTGGACATCACCCTTATACTGTTGTCATTTCTGGCTTGCAACCCAGGCATCATCTTTCAAACTTTTGTTCTTTCTCCCCCATTCAAGCCACTTGCTTTGATAAGCTCCTTTAAACAGACAAAATGCTAACTTCACTGTCTGCCTTTGAATCCCTGCTAAAAAAAACACACCAAAACTCTCTTTTTATGACACCTACTATGTAATAACTTTATGGCCAAGTTGCTGGTTTTATGGAGACCACTGATGATGACCCATATTCCTGAATTACTTCCTCAGTTGGACAGTCCATCCTTTTCTTACTTTACAATATTGTCAGTTCTTTGGGGCGGGCTCCTAAATGTGATAATAATGCAATAGGTAAACAATTTTAACTCATCTTGGATCACCAGCTGAGTTGGCAGTTAGATACATAACCAAAGAGAAAATAAATACAAGGCCATTTTCTAGAATCACTTCTAGAGTAAAAATAAAAACTACCTGCAGTGCCATAACGTTGCACTGCATAAGACCCAAATATACAAAAAATGGAAAAAACAAAGTGGAGGTACCTGATAGTCTGAGGTCATAATAAGTCCACCTGAGGTAGTGGTAGGAGGAACAACTCTCACTTTTTTCAATGGGGGTCCCTGTGCATGACTGTTGTCTTGGTTCCCTGGATGACCAGTTCCATTAGTATGGTTATTGCCCTGCTGCTGCTGCTGGTTCTTCTCAATTGGTTAAACAAAAGAAAAAATTCAACTCAAAACCAGAAAATGTGAAATACTCTAAAAATCAAAAGGTATTATGACACTGTACTTCAATCCTTACTTTATCTCCTTTATCATCAGGTTCTTCTTCTGTTAGAAACTCTCGTTTTGGGTAAGGGATCTGACAACCTGCAAAAACACTGCAGAAAATGTGAGTCTATATACATCTGCCTGGAATCAGTGAGGTTAGTCATGGAAGAGACCTAAAATATCTAGTATCGTTGAGTCTAGTTTCATGTTTCCTGAGCAACAGCCTACTTAAGTCTTTGTGTTCACACTTATTTCTTCAATCTTTCAATCACTTCAATTCTTCTCTAACCTTCCACCAATTTTTATGTGTTCGCAGAAATGTGGTCACCAGACTGACTTGAGACATATTACAAGCACAGCCCCTGCAAATACAGATAGCCCTCTCCCCCTTAATCCAGTTATGACAATTCGTACGTTTTGGACTAAACATATCAGTAATGGTCTGGGTGATTAAAAATTTCATCATCAATGAAACATGTTAGCTGAGACAACCTGGAAACACTTTGAAGCCTCAACTCTCTGAACAAACGTGAACAAAATCATTTGTTATTTCTGCTGATATTTTTCTGCTCTTAAATCATATGAATATGGTTTTCTTTGTAAGCAACTTTTTTTTTTACTAGTTAACAGCTTTTGTATTAACAATGTTGTTTTAATATTAAAATACCAATATATAGTTGGGAAAAAAGTATTGACCTGACAGCAGTTTCTTCAAAACCAAACTACTCGCATATAGTGCTGGAATATAAAGACAGGTCAGGAACCTACATGTTTCGCTAAGCTCTGCAAAATTAATTTCATTTTAATTAACTGCTATAAAGATACATTTAATGTTTTATAAAGTCTTCCCTAAATAATGGGACAGAATGACAGAGGGGATGTGTTATTGGTCTTCCTAAGAAAATAGGGATATAACCAGGCTTTTTGCCTATCTTGGGGAGCTTTATCTCACACTTTTTTGTTCCTAAACTTTCTTTCCTCCAGAAGTCTTCCTTGGCAGATGAAAAGAAACACTGTCTACATAAAATGGATCTAGGCTGTGAAATATAAAAGCAGAGAGAGAGAACTGAACTGTTTCCTCCACTCAGAGTTTACAACAAAGGCTAAGACAGAAAAATGTAAACTAATTAGTGAATGTCATCTGGCATTCTAGAACAGAAAATGGGACCTGCAGGCACTTAGCAGTTGTCCACAAAGATCTGTAGCATGCATAATCAACCTGTCAGTGAATAACCAGATTAGTGCTGCGACTAATGGGATCAAAGTTTCATAAAGCCAGAGATTAGTAAGAATGCCACTTAATTTTGAAAACCTCAAATAGCATTTTGAAAATTAGTTTTTTCTTTGCTTGCAAGCATTTAATTCAGTATTCACATAAATAGGCAGACATTTACCACAAGCAGTAAATAAAAGCATATATTTTTATAAATCTCTGGACATGCTCATGGATTAATAAACTGACCACTTACTCAGATGTGGGAAGTGGATCTTCTAAGAAATAAGGATCCTGCATAGCCTGTTCTGAGGTAATTCTTTTTATTGGATCCATTGTAAGCAATTTCTGAAGCTAAACAGAGTTAAACACAAGAAGTTCAGCATTATCAAAACGATTTATGAAAACCTTTTCACCACTATATTCCAAATACAAAACACTCTTCATGCAACTACCCAATCTCTAAGCCCCAAATATGACTTCCCATATTTGCGAAACATGTTTTCCCCCCTTTTTAATATTAATTGAATATACCATTGAAGAACCTGTTTATGTATAAAATAACTTAGAACTCACTCAATTAGTTCTGCTCATCAGCACTGTATATAAAAAAAAAAACCTTAAAATTTCTCTCTGTATTGATTTTTCCTGTTCTACCTTTGCAAAACAAGTTTACATGGAAGGATGAAGTTTTTTCAACACACACACAGTTATCCTGGGTTTAACACTACTAATGTCTCATTGCTGTACACACTTAATTCAAAGAAGTTACCTTCAAGTAATACGTAAACCAGTGTTCTGGGCAAGACCCAATATTCATGTTAGGCCATTATTCACATTTTCTATATAGCACCATTGTAACCCAGGGTACTTTGAAGACATTCATAGGTGTTAGGGTTGGAAGGGATCTCAATAGATCATTGAGTCCAACCCCCTGCATAAGCAGGAAAGAGTGCTGGGTTTGGTGACCCCAGCTAGATGCCTGTCTAACCTCCTCTTGAAGACCCCCAGGGTAGGGGAGAGCACCACCTCCCTTGGGAGCCCATTCCAGACCTTGGCCACTCCAACTGTGAAGAAGTTCTTC
>JAGPOW010003316.1:163663966-163693663 GCA_030014935.1 Caiman crocodilus
CCCCCAGGGTAGGGGAGAGCACCACCTCCCTTGGGAGCCCATTCCAGACCTTGGCCACTCCAACTGTGAAGAAGTTCTTCCTAATGTCCAGTCTAAATCTGCTCTCTGCTAGCTTATGGCCATTATTTCTTGTAACCCCTGGGGGCGCCTTGGTGAGTAAAACCTCACCAATTCCCTTCTGTTTCCCCATGATGAACTTACAGGCAGCCAAAGTTGCCTCTCAACCTTCTCTTGCAGAGGCTGAAGAGGTCCAGGTGTCCTAGTCTCTCCTCACAGACCTTGGCCTGCAAGCCCTTAACCATACGAGTGGCCCTTCTCTGGACCCTCTCCAGGTTATCCACATCCCTCTTGAAGTGTGGCGCCCCAAACTGCACGCAGTATTCCAAGGTCTGACCAGCACCCGATAGAGGGGAAGTATCACCTCCTTGATTCTGTTTGTCATGCATCTCTTGATGCACGATAAAGTGCCACTGGCTTTTCTGATGACTTCATCACACTGACAACTCATGTTCATCTTGGAGTCCACTAGGACTCCAAGATCCCTTTTTGCTTCTGTGCCTCCAAGCAGGTGATTCCCTAGGCAGTAGGTATGCTGGACATTTTTCCTCCCTAAGTGCAGCACTTTGCATTTCTCCTTGTTGAACTGCATTCTGTTGTTTTCCGCCCATATGTCCAACCCGTCTAGGTCTGCTTGTAGTTGTTGCCTGCCCTCTGGCATGTCCACTTCTCCCCACAGTTCTGTATCATCCGCAAACTTGCACAGAGTACATACACTTCACTCCCTCGTCCAAGTTGACAATGAAGACATTGAAGAATAATATCATCCAAGGACCGAGCCCCGTGGGACCCCACTGCCCACGTCCTTCCAGGTTGATACCGACCCATGCACTATGACTCTCTGGGTACGATTCTCTAGCCAATTCATCACCCACCAAACTGTGTAGTCATCCAAGTCACAGCCTCTTAACTTGTTCACCAGTATGGGGTGGGATACCGTATCAAAGGCCTTCCTGAAGTCTAAGTAAACGACGTCAACCCCTACTCAGCATAAATTTTTCCTGCCGGGCTCTTGCAAATTTGAGCCTTGATAATTTTTTCAAAGACTTTGCCTAGATGGAGGTGAGACTGACTGGCCTACAGTTGGCTGGGTCCTCCTTCCTCCCCTTCTTGAAAATGGGGACCCACACTGGCCCTTTTCCAGTCCTCCAGGACCTGGCCCATGTGCCATGAGCCTGCTTTTCACTCTAAGTACTGTCAAGACATTTGTCCTCTACCAGAACCATGAAGACCAAAGTATGAGTGCTAAAAACAAGGCAAAGGATAAAAATATTTCAATGGGACATTAGAGAAATTCAGGTTGACTATTCTACTGGAACATGTGTAAAGATGTCTTGAGAAAGCTTCCACACAATTACTAGAATGGCTCCTGTTCTTCCACAATCAAAAATTCAAATACCAAAGATAGCAAACATAGAAGTCTTGGTCTTTCTCCTTCCCATCTAAATGCAAGATAAATTAGCGATTAATATGAAAGACTAGCAGCATTTCTATCCAAAAGTGTGTTATGAAATAATGATAAAGAAGCAGACAAAGACTGGTTCAAACGCAGCTTACAGTCTCAAAGACTGTAAGCCTGTATGTATAGATGTATGGGGTGCTCTTTAGGTCTAAATTAAACCCAATAGAAATCACCGATCTAACCCTTAAAACTATCAACACATGGTACTACTTTCATAATTTATCTATAAGAGGAGAGAGAAATAGTAGCATTACAGAAGCTGTTGGTACATTTATATGACATTTGAGATGCTATGGTATCTCAACACCAATTTTGAAGGGAGCACACAAAAAAATCTCTCTCTCCAGATCCCAGGCATTTTGATGGCCTTATTCTGAGCGGAGCAGGTTAAGGTAGTGATCTTTGTATTGGTCTAAAAGGGATGGTATGCAATAGGTCCGTATTCCAAGAGCACTTGACATGCACCAAGCAAGCTCTGGTTCCCATACACAAGATGCACCTAAGCTGACAGTCAGTCCAAATAATACAGCTATGAAACAGGAAGTCATGAAGAGTGACAGGGTTTTCCGTGTATTTTAGGCTAATCCCACAGAGGACTGGGAAGATAAAAGAAGTCAATTTGTAATTTCACCATGTACTACAGCACCACAAACTAGTATTCCAAAACAAATTGCTACATTTTCAACCAACTGGTGCTTTTTAAGTGGAGCTCTGCTGCAAAAAAGCAACTATACAAAAAAAGGCACTTCCTGATTTGGTGTCTGCTTCTTGTACATATTCAGTATTTAGTTTCAGGGCATGTTTTTAAATGACTTTTTTCTCCTCTTTACTGCAGAGCCTACTTTAGTTCTTCTTCTGGTCATCAACATAATGGTTTACCAAGCTTCAATTAGTTCTAACTGCTCACTGAGAGAAGTCTTTAAGGAAGTTATTTTCTACTTGCAGCCTGAGATTCCCAGCAGCTCTTCAGGGTCTGCACGTGGCTTCTGTGAAGTAATAGTCCAAATGGAATTCTCTTTGTCTTGTTATCTTAAGCATTGCTTAAAGACTCTCTCGGCAGCCAGGAAAGAGTAAAAAAGGATAGCCAATGTGTTGAACAGCAATAGAGACCACAAATTAGCAATGCAATGCCCTAGCTCAGTGCTATGCTGATTAAATTATGCTGCTAAATCAGATGTTGAGGAGCTGTGAACACACTGGATCGTAAATTGGAATGATAAAAAAAAAAAACAGAAGCCACAGTGAAAAAACAGAGATGAAAGATTATGCAATCAATGTGAGAGGAGAGATCAGACATTTTTTGTTCTGTTGTGTAGGATGGCAGAGGGTAAAAAAGCAAGTTTCTCACAACTTTAAGTGAGGAATTAAAATATTGTCTTGCCTTAGCAGAAAAGAAAAATGATACAGAGTGTATTTCAGCTCTGCAATGTCACGAAACCCTTTCAGCACAAATCCTATTGTTTGAAGCTGATATAATCAGAAGTGTATATGAGCAGGAGATGAAGCCTTGTCTAACTGTTCAGAAAAGGCTTGGCATTTCAACACACCAGAAGCAGAGCTGCTGTGTGCATGGATACCTGAGCACATAGCTCTCATGGGAGAGAGTAAGGAAGAAAAAACAGAAATAAGAAGAAAGAAAGGAAGAGGCAATATGGAAAGAAAAGGATCCCAGAGAAATTCCCAGCAGATAAGTCCTGAGACACAGGGAGGCAGAGGCAGAGACGTACAGACGCACAGACGCTGTATGGCTTCACATGTAAAAGGGGAATATGCAGCAAATCTAAGTTGGGAGTTTATGAAAAATATCCAACTGCAAAACTGGAAAGGCGCTGCTGAATGCTCCATACAAACAAAATTCCACTGGAATCAGGAATATATTGCAATTGCACTGGGATACCAGAAGGAAATACAGTATAACTTCATAAATTCAGCATGCTAGGCACCAAGCACCTGCCAGAAATTTGAAAATTTTGGATTTTGTAAGCCAGAGTGGAGACCAGTCCCAGGGCAGTGGCTGCATGCAGAGTTGGGTGGTGGATGGCAGTAGTTTGGACCGAGTGGGGAGCAGCAGCCAGTACAGGAGCAGCGGCCATATGTGTAGTGGTGACACAGGGTGGTGGACGGCAGTGGCAAGCTTCCGCCTCCACGTCTGGAAGTAGTGTATTTTTAAAAATTGTTGGATTTTTAACAATTCCGGATTTTTGATGTCCAGATTTATGAGGTTACACTGTATAGGAAGGATTATAAAACAAAATACCCACGTCCTTTAATTGCTCTGATTCAGACAATGAGAGCCTTTACAGGTGTGTGCGTGTAGCAGAAAGAAGCACATTAGACAAAGAGAGTCCTGAGTATACCTAGGAGGGACTAATACAAACCCCATTAAGGCACATCTAGATGAGAGTACACGTGCAGTTTGTGCCACTGCAAACTACACATGCTGCACATGAATGCATTCACCATGCTGCCTGCTAACTTGCAGCACAGTAAGTTTTTTTGACATCAGGAGATCCTGGTGTAAAAAAAAGTCACCGTGACAGAAAAAAGCAGGGCAGCACACATGGCAGCAGCATGAGCTGCCCAAAACTGGAGTCTAGCCAGTCAGAGTCATGATCCAGCTGCTGGCCAAGCTCTGTGTGCCTGGATCGCCACTGCAGCAGCCTCTGGAGGCCCCCAGGACCCCAGGTAAGGCTGCATGGGCCATGTGCTGGCCCCTGTCTCCCCCCTGCCCTACTCAGGGTGGGTTGCTGCATGCTAGAGCACATGTGCAGGGACGTTCCCTCAGAACAGCTAGCAGTGGCACAAAAATGTGCCACTGCTACTTGTCCCCAGAAAAATGTATATCCCCGCTAATGGGAATGCACCCTTACAGTCTAGCTGAGTGGTTCTCTTAATCTTTTTAGACTCAAGGCACCCCTCTAAACATACCAGCTCTTAACTTTTAGCTGTTTCTTGGCTATGAAAAAAATTAAATAGAGAAATTCTTCTCTTGCAAAGAGCTGAGAAGAACTATAATAGGTCAGGATGTTTTTGACACTCTGGATTCCTTTTTGAAATCTCTGGGTTCATCTTGTGAATTATGTGTAGGTGCTCACAACACCTAAGGGTGGTAAGATTGCATGGTCCCATGGGGCACTTAAAAGGATCTGGCAACACATTGGTTGAGAATCACTTGTTTGGCTTCACTGGCTTGTTACAGGGTGTTTTTCAGGGGTATATAATAACACTTCCTAGTGTTCTGCTCTACACTCCCCCCACCCCCCAGAAGTGGTAGAATCAGCTATTCTGGAAATCTTCAAGAGGAAATGGGACAGTTACCTTGCTGGGTCCACCTGACCCCAGCTGTTTTTCCTGCCTAGCACAGGGGGGCCAGGCTCAATGATCTTGAGGCCTAGTCCAGCCCCTAACAATCTATGAATCTACCAGGCTGTCCAACTGATGGCCTGTGGACTGCATGCCACCATCAAGGGGTTAAATTGTAGCCCCATCCTCTCATCAGCTGTTACTCCCCTCAGTTGCAATAGCCGCTGGAATCTCTGGGCTCTCCCTCGCTCTCTGGCTGCTGTTTTCTGCCTCTGTCTGAGGGAATAGGGCAGCACAGAGCAGCACAAATAGTTAAAGGTGAGGAGCAGGGTGTATACATATCCACATATTGCAACAGGCATGATGAAACTGCACCCAGGTGGTGCAGCAATGAAGGGGGGGAAGGGCACCCATTACGAGAAAGTGCCCACACGGTATGTAGCCCATGACTCCCAGGGGCCACAACAGTTTGCAGCCCCAGGGAGCTTGAGAAGCTGGACAGTCCTGCGCTACACCTAAGATTTAATTTTGTTCCTAAAGATAAAATGAAGTCACCTTCCTATCTGAAAAGCTAGATTCCATCTCCCACAAAGCCATCAGGTAACACAGAGGTCCTGGGGGAAATGATGAGTGGCAGCTACCAAAATCCAAGCTCACATGCAAAAAAAAAAAAAAAAAATCTTACTGAAATTCTAACAGAGTATAATTAGGATGAACAAAGCCAAGAACAACATTCTTATTAGATCTTTCAACAGTAAACCTTAACTCTTTCACAATCCATACTACTTGAAATCACTACAGCAGTCATTCCCATATCGGGGGCTATGGCATCCCAGCATGCCTTGGGATCCTTTCAGGGTGCCACAAAGTACAACAAATGTTAGCTATGTTAGATGTGCAAACATGATTCACAAGATAAATCCAGAGATTTCAAATAGAAATTCACTGCATTAACCATTCTGACCTGTTGTGGGCTTTCCGAGGTCTTCACAATAGTAGAATTCCTGTTATTTTTCTGTAGTTAAAAAAACGAATGAAAACTAAGAGCTAGCAGTTTCTGAGGGGTGCCTTGAGACTAACAAGGGAGGGCTTTGAGTCTAAAAAGGCTGAAAACCACTGCCTTAGAGGGAATGGAAATATGACTTACCAGTATGGGCTCAGTTCAACAGTAGCAAATTCCCTTTAAGTTACTTAAGAGGATAACAGGGAACCTATGTCATCTCTGCAGCATGCAGCTCCAGGGCCCTTGTCTAGTATGGAATGTAGTCCCCGGCCATCCTGAAGTTGGACAGCCCTGATGTGGAGCTAGTTAGCTGTCTTAATCTGAAGTCAGGCAGAACACAGGCCAGGGTGGCGCCTTAGAGACTCACTGGTTCAAAAAAGTAACCTTTTTTGTTGTGGTCAACAAAATAGCACAACATCTGACACAGTAAGCTGCTGTCTACAAAAGGTTGTGCCTTTCTGAATTAGTTGGTCTTTAAGGTGCTAGTCTGCCTTGCCTTCTGCTTACTTAATGTGGTTTAAGTCATGCATCTGTTGAAGGCTTAGCGAAGAAACACAGGATGGTTTAGAGGCAGTGATTTATTAAAAACCTTTTACTACAACCATAAGGAAGAAGTGAAGAATAATGCATCTAGGAATCAGGCTTCTAAAATGTTAGAAGCTAAACATTCAAAACTGAAATACAATATTCCTCAAAGTGAATATTTGATTAATCAAATAAGGAGAACATGCAAATAAAATGTTAATTGTAGAAAACACATTGATGTATGTACTAGTATAGTTTAGTTTCCCTTTTTAAAATATGCAGAGAGGAACAAAAGGCATAAACAGCAAGCTAAAATCTCAACATAATTATTAAACATAGAAAGTCTCTAATGATCAGTATTCAGGCTATGAATTCATTAATAGTTTAACTGGTTTATTCTATTGGTCAGAAACAAAGGAGAAGTACTTCCCATGGTTTTCACACTGCAAATTATCAGTTAGTACTCTGGGAGTACTTGAAGTAACAGAGCATCTGGTATCAACACAGCCTTGAATTTAACCATTTCTAACTGCCTCATTTTTGATAATAGCTACAAGAAACTTACCAAGTGAAATGCCTTACTATCTGGCTTAACTTTATGTTTTTCCATATATTTGATAAGGCTGCAGTTGGTGTACCTGTAAAAAATAAAGTGTACCCCATCAGTGATTGGACATATTGCAGAGAAAATTCATTTAGTGCTTGTAGCAAATAAAGACCCATATTTTTCAGTGTTGTTATGTCAGTTAAAAAATCTGGCTTGGGCATCTACATTGGATTGGAATGAGTCTACTGGTATCTCTCTATCCACAGAACAGGCAACAGAAGATGTTTCCTCACAGCTCCTCTTGACACTAAGAAAAGATTTTCTTTTTTATCCTCCTTTTGTGTTTGTAAAATAGCATGTCCACACGTAAAAATGCTCTAGAAAATGTGTGTGCGCACTAATATTCCACATGAATTAATATTCCTCTCAGCAAGTTTAAATACCTATACAAATCAGGACCATTTCATGCTGCACTATTTTAATGCCAGTGGCTAAATTTTTGGCCTCTGTGGACAGTCTTATCACTGGTATATAATGCACAGGTTGTCTTTCAGAATACTTGAAAATTCAGTTTTGTTTTGATCTTTTGCCGGATAGGGTAATAACCCAGAAGGCAATGCAACAAACTGTTGAAAACCATTCAAAACACAAGTCAGCATGGGCAACACCATCACCAACTCTTTTCATATACTTATTATACAGAATTTTTTATTTCATAGGTTTGGTACCAATCAGAATTGGTAACAATTGTGAAAGGTTCTAAATAGCAATGTCGGCTTCATCCATTTCACAAATGACACTACTTTTTGTTTACTTGTATGTAAGCATATAGATAACTGGTGTTTGACTAATTTTTTTCCACTTGAATAGCCCAACAGATTAATAGTTAATAAATCCCCATTTAAGTCACAACCATTTGTATTCATCATTTATAGTTTTGCCACAAAATGGTGCCCACTATAGAAAAGATTCCACCCCTGAAGATTTTAATTAAGATAAAACAGACAATTTCTAAAGAAATCTCAGCAAAACGTTAACTTACGTGTTTCTTCTGAAGTCTTTCATTAATGTTGAATGTTCAGGCATCTTTTTAATGTCCTCCCAATCTTTATCTGTAAGATCAACATTCATTGATACTTTATGACTATCTTTAGAGTGCAGGGGTAGGGAAGAGACACAATGACATTTATAGTACCCCTCTCATCTATTATCCCTTTTCATCTGCCTAACCTTCATTTTGTACTCCCTGAACAGGAGATTTGTGCACCTGTAAGTCTCCTTCTCACAGGAAACCACTAGGAACAAACCCTGGCTGTGTGCTAATTGACTCCTAAATTAAGAAATTTATGGCATATGCAGTAATGCCTCATGCTCAGGCCATTTGCAAGTACGCCCTGCTAACCTGCTCCAACATCTGAAAGTACACTAGTAAGGCTGCCCTGGGGGTCATTTCTAGCAGGCACTCTCCAAATCAGGGGTGGGTGGGCAAAATACAGCCCACAGGCCACATCTGGCCCGCTAAGCCATTTCATCCAGCCTGTGGGGCCCCAAAAAAATTTAGAAAATTAATATTTATCTGTGCTTGGTTCCCATCAAAGATGACAGGAGCCTGGGGCAGTAGGACCCAGGGAAAAGCCCAGCAGGCTCCAGCAACAGCAGAGCTCGCCTGGCCCCACCCCCCACAACAGGAAGCCCCTGCCTAGACCATACAGCTCTTCATGGCTGCACTGATTTGGGAAACTCAGGTAAGAAGTAGGTGTCGGGGGAGGCAGGGGAGGACCTCAGGTATTGCCCCAGTCCTCAGGGCCAGGCCAGCTTAGATCCTCTTCTTTGGGGCTGCACCAGCAGGGAGAAGGGGGAGTTGATCTGACTCAGTACAGCCCCTGCCTGCCAGAACCCTGTGCTTCTGCTGTCCTGCTCTGGGCTCTGCTGGTGCTGGCCCCATGCTCCTGCTGGCTCCTGCACCCACTCACTCCCAGTGCCCTCCCAGCCCCATGGTACAGGTGGGGGGCAGCATGCAGCCCCACTCCCCGTTTGGCCAGCGCAGTAAGGTAGGGGGCCCGCTTTCCTCTGTGCTGAGCAGCTGCTGCTGCAACTGCACAACCTCAATGGGCGAGCTGGGAGTCGGCCCAGGGTGGCAGCAGTGGTGGGTTATAAGCTGGTGCTGAGCACGAGGAAAAGCAGCCTTGCCAGCGCTTCCTGCTGCAGCCATTCACAGCCTGCATGGGCCTGCCTGTGCCTGCTCAAGACAGCCCTGTATGAGCTGCAAGTGGCTGCAGCAGGAAATGCCGGCCATGGGGCAAGGGAGGGGCCACTTCCCCCCCACACCTGGGGGGGCACTGGGAGTGAGTGGACATGGGAGCCAGCAAGACCATGGAACCTGTGTTGGTGGGGCCCGCAGCAGAGCCAGTTCCCTGCCTCCATGCTTGTGCAGTCCAGCTCAGCTCCACAGACTCTTGCCAGCCTGCGCCCTGCTTTGGGCCCCACCAGTGCTGGCCCTGGGCCATTGGTCCCAAGACATTGGTCCCAAGATGGTGACCAGGGCGCAGGGCACCTATCAATGGGCAGGGATACCCATGCAGCCCTTGTCAGCTTGTCAAAACCAGGTAAGCGGCCCTCCGCCTGAAACAATTGCCCTCCCCTGCTCCAAATGCTGGAGAGTCAGTTCCTTGAGACTGGCTGCAGAAAGAGGCCCTAGAGCAGCCTCACCAAGATACGTCCACGTCTGTAGCGTACGTGAAGAAGCAGGTGGGCGAGAGTAATCAGAAACTGTTTGGCCAGGATGTGTGCTGCTGTTCCCACTGTATAGACATGCCCTTAAGTACTATCCCAGGTCCAACTGAAGCAACATTTTACATGCAAGTAACGTTGCACCAGAAAACACTGAAGACAGACAGCGAAGCACCCTCCCAGATAACATTTCCTTGACTTATATAAAGAAAATAGCAATTTTTATGCAGTATAGAAAATAACAGCATGAGATTTTGGCACATATTCTTTCATTTTTAAGGTGATTTTATTTAGGTGATCTGATTTTCAATGGTATTAGTCATAAAAACACTGATGAATCAGATGGTCTGCCTCTAACTGAAACAAAATGCTGTAGCTGTTAAAAAAGGCCACTGAACACTAAGTAAGATATCCTAGGAAACACCAGGTGGACAGAGAAAAAGTTGCTCCCATGTGACACAGACCCCTTGGTGCCATTGTAAATCTGTTCTAACCCAGAAAATGCTGCCCCAAAACAGCTGCTTGTTTGCATACTTGTGCTTTGAGGTTCCCTCTCTTACAGCAATTTCATTTGTATAACCATGCCCTAAGAGCTTATCTATATACAAAGATAAAACTAAGTAGCTGAAAGCAAGATGGTAGTGAACAAAAACAAAAATGCAGTAAGCCTTCATGTGAATTTTCTCATCTGGAAGTGAAGTGGCCTTAGCTCACTTCAGTTTAAACATATTAGGAAATAAACAAAGGATTAAAGCAAATTTACTTCTGAAGGAGGACATCTGCATGGTTATTTAAGCTAAAGGAGGAATGGATAAAAATAGAAAATTATGACTGGCTAAGAAATGTATCTGAGTGTTTCCACTTTTGTTTTTCCCCCTATTTTTTCCTCTTTTCCATTTGTCTGTCATTGTTCTAATTATAGTCAATTAGAAATGACATGAAAAAGGGAGTCAATAATAAACTATATTTTCAGAAAGAAGTAAAAACCTTCACACCACACTGTGACCTTCAGATGTCACCCAAAGTTATTACAAAACAAACCATTTTAAAATCCTACAAGCTCACAGAGAATTTTACAGACACTGCGTGCCACAAAGCATTCAGAGACTAAATGAAGCAAAATAAATACAAGAAAATATAGGAGCTAGATTGAAAGTAGGAGAAGAATGGCATGATGAAAAAACAGGATTTTACAGAAAGCTTTTAAAACAGGAAAGAAAGGGCAAAAAAATGAAGAAAGGAGGATCATTCCCAGAATTTAGAGCAGCATGATAGACCACAAGAAGTCAAGAGTAGGATATGCAGACAAAGTAGTTAAAATAAAAGAAGTAAGTTGGAGGAAATGAAATATGTAGATAGAACAGGATAATAGAGCGTACAGGTAAGGACATAGTTTGAACTCCATATGAAAAGAAAAACAAGTGCAATAAAGAGGTTTTCACAAGGTTGCAGAAGGTGACTAGTAATACCAGCAGGCTGAAGGTACAGTTGAGGAAGATACAGGCGATGAGAAATGAGATAGCCATATATTAAAAATAAAACTACTTCCCCTTTGACAAAACAAGAGAGCCATACAAACATGAAGATGGCCCATTAACCCAAAAGATAATCAGGGACATCTGGTGAAACAAAGTATGAGTAAGCTTGAGGGGAAGAGGTAGCATGAAATCTTCTGTTCACGGTTTTCTTTAGTTTTGAGTTTACCTGGTCTTTATTCTTGGGGGAAAAGACCTAATTATCTATCTCAGAATTGGTTTCTACTCAAAAAAATATTTGAACTGAAAATGCAAATTAGTTTGGGTTTTGCATCAACAAAAAGATTTGGAAAAAATATTTAATGTTAGTGCAATGTTTTTTTTGCAGAACTGGCAGTCATCTACAAATTATGTAAGCACCAGAGAAGATGCCCAGAAATATAGGTCATGTTTTCATTTCCCTTATTAAACCTAAATCCTTTTAAATGATAAAACATGGTATACATAAATATAATTTCAAAACTATTCCATCATTGGTAGTAGAAAAACAGACTTTGTAGCAGAATTACACCCTAGATTTTGTATATCACAAAGCAAAGGTCATATATGAACAGCTTTATTTCTTTGATCAACTGTAACCTCCATAACAAAGACACTAACAATTTAGATTACAGATATCTTCTGTATTTGAACAGCAATAAAGTTACAATACATACCTGCTGGAAATCCCATTACGTTGAATATTCTGTCCAGCTGGTCATGGTGATAAGGATTACTAGTTTTGATGTCTTCTTGTCGACAGTGGAATATTGGCTCTGATGTCAGCAACTCTGCAAATATACATCCTATAGCCCAAATATCTTTAAAGGAAGGACAAAAGTAGTAAATATCAAAAATCCTCCCTCTCCTCCCCACTCCAATAGACAAACACACACAAAACTCCACTTTGTATCTTGGTCAGTTGGAAACATTAATCCTTAACTAATTTTGGCTTCTAAGAGATAAGATTCCTGAATTCCAAAATAAAAAACTTAAGCACTATATGAGCACACTAATTCAAACTTTACCTTTAGGCTACAATAGCAGCATAGTATTTTTCTATATTTACAGTGGCTTGATATAAAGAAAGCCGAGAAACAGTATCTAGAGGTCTGCTTACTAGTCACTGCTAACAAAAATTAGTTGATTAATAATCACTCAGACAACCTATAAAGAACTGTCTAGCCACCAAAAAAATCATTTAGAAACTGACTGATCTTCACATTGGCCACTTCAAAATGTTGTGATTTTTCCTTTCCTTTTTTGTTGTTGTCATTTTTATATTTTAAATCTCCAGTCAGTGAGAAGTAAGTCTAGCAGGAAATAAATAGCCCCAAAGATGCTTGTTCTAAAGAATGTTTAGAAAGAAAGTATGACTCTACAAATATCTCAGCCAAGTCACTGTCAAAACAATCTTCTAAAACTGCAGGGAGGGGACAGGAAAAAAAGTAGAAACTTTACCATATGTCTTAGTTTGGCAGGTCAGACGGTTTGTATGTTCTGAGATTTTTTTAAGACTCTTTATATTTGAGTATTAAATATTTGAGATACTAAACTGAACCTCACAAAGCTATACAGAACCTTGAAAGAAAAGTACAAGGCCAAGAACAAGGACAGAAGTGAAAGACGCATGCAGTAGAATCCCATTATTCAATTGAAGTCCTTTAAACAGTCAAAAAGTACCAGGAAGGGAGAATTCTCTAGTCTCACTCTCTTTCTCTCCTTGTACCTCTATAATGATCGTAAAAAAATATTATTGAAACACTAAAGAGAACCCCAGCCTGCTGTCAAGCCTGCCCTTGCACCAGTCTGCTTGCCCCACAAAGCCTTTTCTCTCACATTCAGTTCTTCAGCATGGTATTTGACAGCCAAGCACTGAGCATGGCAGAGCGATATCACAGTCCCACTGAAGCTGTTCAAAGCAGATCAATACTGGCAGGGGAAGCAGGTTAGGAAACTGATTTCCCCCCCACTTCCCTGGTGGTTCTTTGAGATAGACTGAAATGGAGGGGAAACCTACTGGTAAATTATCTGTTGCAAATCACTTATCTTTACCAGGAACTGCCTTGAGTTAAAATTTTGGGTCACAACCTCTCACTCTCTCCCACTGAATAACAAGCTTAAACAAGTCTCATTTTCCATAAGAAAACTGGATAGTTTCTTATCCAGTATCTTTTCTGGGGGAAGAGGGCATAAAGAAACCAAACAGAAAGACGAGTAAATAAAAGGAGTGGCACAGTCACAGCAACCCTTCCTCTTGGAGCACAGATTCTAATGAGGACAAGATCTTCTCCAGTTTGAAAACATCTTAAGATTAAGATTTGCTTTACACACTTGTTAAAATCTACATAGCAAAAAGTCTAATAATCAAATCCATGTATAATGGATTATGACAAGTCATACCCCCGTTTTTTTTTATTGCAAGTACTAGTAAGTTTCCCCCTGACAGGTTATAAAAAAAAAAAATCAAAAAAAAAAAATCAACCATTTACAATTATACTGCTTCAGAGCATTTGAAAGCAGTGTAAAAATTAAGGCTGCTTACAGATGTTGAAAAAGGTGATTTTCTTCAAACTCTGTATGCCCCCACACCGAACACAGCATATACCCAGAAGAGGCATTACATTAGTTGGGATGCACCTCACCTAATGCCTGTATAGACTGGGCGCTTCAGTGAGGCTTTTTTGGCACTTTTGTCTAATAGCTGATTGAATCAGCTTTAAATAAAAGCACCAAAAAGCCCTGCTGAAGTGTGTCATCTATACAGACATTGAAGAACTAGGTTGAACACACTGACTCTTCCAGTAAAGTGTTGCAGTTTTTTTCCATGTCTGTCAGCAGTCTAAGAGCTTATTTATTAAGTCAGTGTAAAAACTGCCTCACTAAATACAGTTTAAGGCTCAATATTTCCACAAAAAAGTCAATGGCAATTTTAACTCTTTTACATTCCTCTACTCTAGATATTCTCGTGAAAAAGTCTCTACTATGCATCTTGCTCAAGTAATTGAGATGTCCCGTATTTTACTTACCAATAGCTTTGGTATAATGCCGCGCTCCAAGAAGTAATTCTGGAGCTCGATACCAGAATGTTACCACTACTGGATCCAAGTCTGCTAAAGGCTTCAGAGGTGAATTAAATAATCGGGCAAAGCCCATGTCAGCTGCAAAATTAAAAAAAAAGAAGAAAGAAAACAAAAATGCTTTTAAATTATAACAGCCCAGATTAATCAATGAATTGACTGAGATAATTTGTTAGCACTACAATCACTGTGCTAACAAGCAAACACAAGGCAGTAACTATGAATTCTGTTAGTCTAAATTTTATCACTTTCTTATAGCATTTGTTGAAGTTACTGGTGCCATTGACTATAAAGTGCATCATTATAAATCATTATTAATAAAAGCAATTTAGCATCAAGAATTTACCACTGTCCTAAGAAAGCATGTCAGCTCATTTCTCACTCTTAAAACACTGGTAAATCCGGATGCTTCAAAAAAGATTATACAAAATCCAGGCACAATGCTAATTCTGTAATGGTTAGAATGATTTGTAATACATGCATGTCTCAAGGGCTACCTATATATAACTGCCTCCTAAAAAAGGAAACAGTTCTAACCCAATGACAGCCTTTCTTCTCTGGAAGCCTTTTCTGCCAAAAAATATTACCGTACCAGAATAAAGGCAGAGCTGAACTCTTTTAAATGTTTCATCTATTTTGGGAATGCCACCCTATGAATACTCCAGAAAAATATCTAAATTGCTACATAGAATTTGTAATCGACAGCTTCTCAAAATCTCAATTATATGTAATTTAGATGGTACAGGACAAACTGTATAGAGGGTAGAACATGCAGGGATTCCCCAACCAAATCAGATCGTTTCAAGTCCCAAACACCAAGGAACTTGGTATGGTTATGAGACTTACAGATGGTGAGAAGGACTGAGAAAACTGGATGAGGCCTATAGCTGTTTTGACAGAGGAGTTAAGCTCAGCTCATACATAACATCTCACAGCTACTAACAGAAACTTACATAGTAAATACAGATATCTAATTCTGCTCCACAACCTGAAACAACTATTTGCCTCCATGTGCATGCCTATTTAAGATATTTATTACAATTTAAAAATAAATGTTTTACAATTTTCTATATTAAATATATCATGATAATCCAACATATGATGAATTCAAAGGTATCTATGAAAAATGTATAGAAAAACTAATCCATAAAAAGTAAATTTATCACTCACGCTAACACAAAAAATCTATCAAGCTTATTTTATGTTAAATATACCAGTTATGTATTTTTTAGGAAAGTGTTAATACTAGAGAAGTGGAAGCCCTTGATATGGGAATACTTCTACATTCTTTCCCTACTGTTGTAAAGTTGTTTAAAAATAGAAAAATATTCATTCTGATAATACAAGGAAATAAAAGTTTTTCCCACTATTGGGACTGGATGGCTCAGAGGACTGGTGGTATGGTATGGCAATATTTCACCTGTCCATCAACAAATTCTAACTAAATTTAGTAGTAATCTAAAGTTATTCCCAAATGACTTTGCAAATAGCTACTAATTATGAAGTAAGTAAGTTGGTGGTCTATGTGCAATTATAATTGCATCACAACTGATGCTAACATGCCTGTAGATTGACCTATGTTCTTACTCTTAGAAGGCTGCGCTCTATGATGAACAAAAGAGAAAAACTTAAACTTTACAATCAATCTTAAACCTCAAAAGGGTGCTAAAACCTTTCAGGTGTAGATTTTCTGAAGTCCTCAGACTTGGCCTAACTTTACTGCTGTTCAAGTCAGTGGTAAAATTCTCAGGCTTTAATGAAGTAAGAGTTTAGCTAATACTGAGAACTTCAGGAAGAACCTACAGTTAAATAGCATGCTAGTAATTAATGGTTTGTTTCAAATAAGCAAAACAGTAGCATACAATGCAACATTGCAGAAGAATACTCTCATAAGAGAAAGCATGAAGGAAAAATATGAGCAATGTTTTTAAAAAAGTCTCCCGGGCTGGACTGCAAGACTATATTAGATAATTACATAAATTGGGCATATATTAAGAAATTATTGGTGCATCGATAGCATAACAGTGCACACCATGGTAGTACTTTGTACAGTTAGACTACAATTAATTATTCATTCATTTTTATTTTTTTTTTTAAATGTAGAATAGCTGAGGCTGTAAATTATTGTTTCACTGTGAAAGTATCTCCCACTAGAAGAGGGTTGAATACTAGGAAGTTTTGGTTTTCCCCAACCTCCCAAATAATTTTGAATGTTTACTGTTCATTCTAAACATTTCTCTCTAAATTAAGGTTTTCTGAACTTTAAGACCCCTTCTGCCACATATCATCCAGGAGCCAGGCTACCCTTTCAGGAGCAGTTGAAGCCAACAACTGCCTTCAACAGTTTTTACTATAAAAATGAATATTTATAATAATGAAAGCTACCTATTTAGATTTTATAAAAAGAAACAAGGTGCTATCTTGGCACTTTGATTGTAAAAGGAGGCAATTCTAAAACCTCACTAATTCTATATTCGTTTTTGCACCTCTGTATCCTATATTAATCCCCCCCGCAGTACGGCAGATATTCCCCCATCAGGATCTTGTGCACAAGTATAATATCAAAAAGCCAGTGACTCAGAAAATAGCTTCAAATAAAGTGTCCAGTAGCATACTAGTAATAGAGAAACTATTTTAAGTGATGCAACTGCACCGTCAGAACATTCTAACTTAAATGCTACACTGGGACTTAGCAAAGATGTAACATACCAATTTTTACTCTTCCTCGCTCAGGACCTTCACCCATAACTAAAATATTAGCAGGTTTCTGTGGAAAAAAAATAAATATACAATACATATACCAAGATAAACCTAAACATTTGTCTCTGAAACAATATGTTAGCTTTGTTTCACCAGTTTTAAACCAAATTCATTTTGAGGAAGTGATCATTTTTACTTTGTGGTAAAGCTGTGCAAGAATATAGACACAAGGCTTTCCTTTGCTACATCTGCCTCTAAGATATGCCCTTACATCTTTTCTTTAACAGGCTTTGTCACTACATTCCCCAGAGTAACTGCCACGGAGGTTTCTTTCTTCTACTTGCAAGAGCAAGCAACATAAACTTTCAAGCCTTCAACCAAGAACACTTCATGAATTCAGCACCGCAGCAGGAGATGCTACTTCTCACTGCCTCTTCCTCAAAACACCCCTGAAAACAAAGGACCAGGAGGTCATCTCTATGCCACGTTATGCCCAGAGTTGAGGCACATTTCCAGACAAACATTTTATATGAACAAGAAAATTCTCAAGCAAAATACAGGTTGGTCATTAATCATGGTATAAACAGGTAATCCCTCAGATACACATTCCGCATAACCTTAATGCTAATAGACAGAAGGTAGGGCAGGGTGGCAACTTACAGACTAACTGGTTCAGAGAAGCAAGAGATTTTGCAGGTTAAGGCCTGCTTTAGTAGATGCTATGAATCTAGTAGATGCTATGGTAAGAGGCTTTTTACTTTGTGATACCGATTACCAATTAGGATGCTTCCCTTCTTTTTCTATCTACCAACAAAATAAGTTAAAACAGTGCGAGAACTCTAGAGTGCAGCTGATTAGCGCCATTCATTGTTCTTATGGTGCTCCAAATTCTTAATCTTCAGAGTCTTTCCTGGCTTTGTGCCCCAATTTCATCTGGTCTTTGTACCACTAGTTGTCTTTTTTTTTCCTACTTCTTTTTCTCCTCTCTCTTTTTTTTTTTTTTAAAAATAAGCTAATCTTTACCTAGCAGTCAGACGAGCATAAATTCCTCAAAGGCTAACATTGTGTGTGTGCATAAATTAAAAAGTTACATTAAGGATATTACTCAGTTTGAGAAAGCCAGAAAATTCAGCGTCTATAGCCATATTCAGAGTCCAAAACCACATTTAACTACAAGATGTTTAAGCAGCAGGTCATTTTTATATAAGCACTCACACCACAACATCCCGCCAAAAGACGACAAATTAATGACAGAATTACAGCTCTAGATTCAATTTCCTGGTTTAAAACTAATTTTAAAAAAAAGATAACTAGTGTTATATAGTACTACTGGCTTTTTCATGTTGCCAAAAAGAGACATCTTAAGCAAGGAAAAGTTAACACAGTAGATCACAACAGTTCTGAAGAAGTGACCACAATATACTATAAATATTAATTTAGACAAATTCCAAAGTTAAAATTATTGAGAATATTACAACTCTTGGGCTGTTGTAGAAGTAGTTATTTAGAAACTTTAAAAAAAACCCTGAATTTGAAGTGCAACTCATAAGAAATTATGATAATATGAAACGAGCATTAAAAAAAAAAAGTGCCTCAAGACAATTTTTGCTAGATTAACAAATGTTTGGTGTGAAAAGCTCGAACATGACTATTACTATAACTGTATAATTAAAATATTGGCATATAGTGGGAATTTGTGTTGTCACATTTTCTCTGTAGACCAGTTAAAAATAATAATAATTAAAAAAAGTAACTTGGAAGAGTGCTGACACAATATTGTAAAGTAGACAAAAATTACATATTTTATTTTCCTAATAGCCAGAACAGCTTCACATTAAAGATCACACTAATTTACACTAGCACAACAATAATATGCAAAAGAACCTGTGTACAGACAATTTGTAGATGGTGAACAGTAATACTGCAATACTAACAAATGTAAAACAAAAAGGTCAGCAACCCCCACCCCCCAATAAAACCCCACCAAAACACAAAACTAAAAATTTATTTTCAGAGGACAGTCTAAGAACCTTAAGTTTTCCTGTAATCCAGCAATGATTTTTTTCTTAATGTGGGACAAAGGTCATTCAAAAGAATTTTATCTAATGGAACAAAAAGCACCCACTTCAGAATTCAGGGAAATTTAAAGCTTGAAGCCTGTACCAACTATCATTACTTATAAACCTTGTATTTAAGAAAGCTTAAGGAAATGCAAATGCTTTTATTCCTCTTTGGAATTCTCTGTAGCATAATCCACCATCCTATATTCGAAGTAAAACTGGAGAATGGTACTACAAAATGCACATGGAAGCAAGTTTGTCACTGGTATCTGACAGCTTGTATTTTCTCTTTGGCCCATAGGCTTCTCACCCTGCGAGTGATGGTTTGTCAGGTAGGGCTGCAGTCAGAGAAGATAACTTTGCCTCTCTTGGCAAGAGATGCCTTTCACAAACTCTGTAGAGTTACACATGGGTTTTGCCACTCTCTTAAGAGAGAGACAGCTTGAGGTTAACTGTACGAAAGCAATTTTCTTAGGAGCACAGGAATAAAACAAGAACTGTTTTCATGTGGTTGGCATCTAGACTAATTTAAGCACAATGTTTAGCCTAGATCAGTGGTTTTTAAGCTTTCTGGCTGCATACGCTTTTACCTGTAAAATATTGCTACTTGTACCCTTTACATCTAACACATCCATCAGCACCTATGAGAACACATGCCTATGCCATTACTCATCTTCTGTTGACGAATCAGAATCTTCATCATCACTATTAAAACTTAGTAATGTACCACTGGGCAGAGCATTGTGTAACGCTGAGGATATGCATACCCCAGTTTGAAAAAAGCACTGGCCTAAATTCTCATCTGTTATTGAAAAAAGGAAAAGAAAAGGTCTTATTCCTCTTAATACCAACATTCCCCTCTGAACAAACACAGACTTTTCCTTGCTGTTCAAAGATTCATTTTTCAATCTCTTCCACACTTATTTACAGAGTCCTTTTTATCCAGGCCAAATTCTCTGACAAATGGAGGTAAAGTGTTAATTCTACAATTTATGATTACAGCTCTTCTGATTTCCCAGTTCAACTGTTACAGAATTAAATGCATAAGGTAATATGCATACGGTAATATAAGGTAATATAATAGATAATGGTATATTTGCATCCTACCTTCACCCCAGATCTTATCCAGAGGTGAAGGGATTCCTTTTAGTTCCATTTAAGACTTCCCTTCCCCACCCCCGCAAAAAAACCAAAACAAATAAAAGCCAAACCCTAACCTTCTGGTTCAAACCAACAGATCAGAAGCAAGTAGAACTCCTTTCTCCTTTTATTTATGATTAGAAAGGTCACAAATTTAGTTTTCATATGATCTGGTCCTACACAAGTCACTCAGAGGGATACTAAACCTTCTGCCACAATGCTACCCATGGTTTGGGGGGTTTTTGACAAAAAAAGCCTGTCACTAACCTTCTCAAGTAAGGAATTTCATCCCGTGATGCATAAGCAGGGAATCTGACTGCTCATATGGATCATTAATTAGAGGTCATTTGTTAACACCAGTTATGAACAAACAAATGAAAGTTTAACCAACACACTGCTATTGACATAATTAGTTCAGCAGAGCATGTTCATGTGTAGCTGCCTTTGTTGCCCTGTGATGCTGTGTATAAACATTTTGGTATGCCTTGCAGACCTGGAGCACTGTAGTATGGGAGCTTGAGGTCAGGTCTCAAGCATACTCAAATGGAATGCCTCCATTTCAGTCACACGAAGTCTACTTTTTCACACTACTTTTCTACTATGCCACCTAAAACCATGGATAATGCATAGCTCACAAAGCTCAGTCGCCAACTTTAAAGGACAGTGATAACCATTTTTTATATTGCTCAACCTGCACAAACTTAGAACGGTTCTGAATAAGCAGTGAAGCACTACTCAGGGCCCCTGTAGAATCTTTACGTCAATGTGGAGGTGTCTAGCTCATTTAGGTACTTTCAAGTTCAAGTGACAATTGAACAAAGGCTTTTTGGAGAACAACTCTGGATTTAGAAGCCTCAGTTTTGCTATGCTCTTTATTAGATCTAGCCCTATGTTAAAGAGTTAAAAATAGAGAGAGCATGTATGAATAATGAGAAACATAGGGAAGCTGTAATTACTCCAAAAGGAAACACTGCAAACACACACACACACAAAATCAGAATAAAGGTTACATTTAAAAGAAATGCAGATTATTTTATTTGAAAGAGCACAGTATAGGGCATTCAACTGTAAGTGTATAACAGGATGAGGAAAATGCAACATCTAAAGTCTAAAAATCAGTTTAATGTAAGCTGCAACCACAACCCTTAATATGCTTTAATATTAATTACAGGCATCCCTCAATTTATGCTGTACATGCGTTCCTGGAAAATGGCACAACTCGAATTTGCACAAAGGGAAACCGCTTTACAGTGTAACAAATAGGAATACATTCCGAGACCTGGACTGTACTGACTCCCAAACCCATTTCTACCACTTCTACAAGACAACTTTGGTGCTCACTAACAGCAGACAGCACACACAAGCACAGGGTGGTGGTGAATGTTACCATAAAATGGGGATGGAAACTATAGAAACGTGGCGCAGACAATGAACAACAAGCACAACCACATAAACTGTATTTTAGTGTGCATCACTCCCACAATGCACTGCACAAAACAGGCTATTGCAGGCTTCCACCACACCAATCACATAAGAGCAAATTTGCATATACAGAACCTGCATAAAACAAGGGAAACCTGTATGGGTATACTGTAAATGATTCCTCAGCCTGATGAAGGGAATTTGTACCTGAAAGCTTGCAAAGAAGATTTTTTCCAGCTATTTGAGTTGGTCTAATAAGAAATATAATATTAAATTAGATAGTTATTGGACAACATAGTAATATGCCATATTGTGCATTTCTATACCTTAATGTGCTTGGGTTTTTTGTTTTTTATTTTAACTTTGAATTTTCCTGGATTTATGCTGCTTGGTTCTAGGGTAGTAAAAATATCCCTGTGAAGATTGAATCATAAATTAATTTACTATTTGTATGACTTCAGGAACTCTTATCACAGACAGGAACCTTATTATGCAAGGTATCATTACACAGAAACACACTACAATCCATGCCTCAAAAATCTGACAATCTAAGTGTGTAAAAGATGACAGCATACAAGGTAGCATGAATTAGCAGATACAGGGTGCTAGTTTAATACATGCTCAGAGGTTTGTATTAAGCTTTTTTGTAAATCTCCAGACAAAAGATTTAAAATCCCTAAAAGTGCTTTCACTGCTTCACAAGATATGGAACTCAGTAACTCACAACATAAAATGGAGCTACTATACAAGCTGACATGGCAGCTTTTCTAGATCCTAAGGCTCTTTGTTGTAGTTTACATTATATGCATGTTTACTAGGTTGTAGTCTCCCTGTTGCAGGTGTCGTGCCACTTCAAAAAAGGGTCAGGAAATATCAGATTAAAAGTACATTAAAGAATTAAAAGGTTCACATTCTTCATTTAGAGAGACATGGATGTGAGTTCTGGAAGAACTCAGATTAGCTGCAAAGAATTTCTCAAAAGAAACCACAGAGAAATATTTAAAGCCTGTGGGAGAGTCTGTTACCCACACACAAAGCAACAGTAAAAAGCTACACATAAAGCAACAGTTTTTCTTTTAATAAATATACCCATTTTAAGAACTTGTCCTAGAAAAAATAACTGAATCCACTGTCATAGAAGAGTCTAGCAATTATGGTTAGGGTCCAGTTATACAAAGCCACCACTTGAAGGAAAGCAATCTTTCCGATTTATCCGAGCAACTTTTTAAAATGGGTTTCTTCAAAAAACTTGGCAGACAATTATAGACAAAAAAGGATCTAAATACACCTCCAATGTTAACATCATTCTTTTCACTTCCCTCTTACCTTGATGGCAATTAAGAAAGCTTAACTCAACTGCCTAGATTTAACTAAAGCAAAACCATGCATTTCAGCAGTTTTGCATATACTAAAAACAACACCTTGCAAAAACAGCCATGAAAAGAAAACACCAGGCATTCTCATGTAAACACGTTTACACACCTCCTCCAGAAGGAAACAATGTATTTAAGCCAAATTTACTTATATGCAACTGTGCAAGTGCCTGTGGAAAGCTGTTAAGATTTATAACATATACCAAAATAATAACAATGGAATCTTTGCAAAGATCCACAAATAGATATTTCACCAAGACTTGAACTGACTGTTGCAGGGAAGAAAACAGTATTTAAAAGTTAAAGAAAATGCTATCCTAAAATAAGTGGATTGTAAACCTGGATTTTTCATACTTCTTGCCTGACACCTGGCCAAGTCACATCTGATGACTTAGTTCCATACAACTGTCTGCAGTGTTAAATTCATCAACATTTGCAGTGTGCTTTTAAATCCCAAGATAAACAGGCTACCTCAACTGAAAAAAAAGCTAATGAAGTGAAAGACATTTTGTAGTAATACGGCATTTACTCAAATAGATGACAAGATCCCCTCTTCCCCCTCAAATCAAAATAAGGAAAAGAGCTCCTGACCATATATTTATATACAAGAGAACCTCATTAAATACACTGCTTCCAAAAGAAGCATGTTCTCAGTAATGGATAACTATGAAGTTGTTTAAATGCAGTCAACACTGAGCATGACTATAACATATGACCTATATTGAGCAAATATACTGATGGGAACCTACCACAAAGATAGGTTAGCTCAGCCACTCTGAATAAGATGCATGGTAGTGCCCATCATACTCAGTTCCCCTCAGTGCTGACTCTTTTTCAAGTCATGGTGAGCCACTAAATTGAATACATTTTTAGTTCCTCCTCAATCCCGCAGCTGAGCTGTGCTTTTCTTTCCCATTTCTTCACGAGCCTTATTGGTCTGGCAAACATCAAACAGAGTCCTAAATAGGCTGAGAGAAGGTAGCAAGAGAGATATTCTGTGTAGACTGTCACATAAGATTAGTTTGGTCCTGCCCTGCATGAAATGGAGCTGGACTAGGTTGCCCTGCACCTCATCTGCATATACATTTTTGAAGGATCCTAGGACCCAGTTCCAGTTATGGGGCAGGCTAATTAGCACATACTTTGTGGAGGTAGCTGGAATACACACACACACATACTGAACAGCGCTGAGCAATGGAGTTAAAATCATTGTCTGAAATGTTGTTGGTTGCGCTGGGGCCCAACCCAGAGAGCTATATGGGGGTTGTACTATATGATCTCTGGAGGTCCCTACCAGCTCTACTTCACTACAATCCTTCATAAAATCATAAGCCTTTTGGCTCTGGACTAGTAGCATGCATAGTTTGTACTAAGTCTAAGTAGGTACAAAAGTGCTGCTGAAAGGTGTGTTTAATGGAATTCTCTGTGCAACAGTTTCAAAAATGGGAGAATGCACCAATTCTGAATGAACTAAGTCTATGGGTAGATGTAGTACAAACACTTTTTTCCAATTTGTTCCTCAGTTCCAGTGCAGGGGGCTGGACCCAATGATTTTGCACGGTCCCTTCCAGGCCTTTACAATCTAGGACTCTAAGGGGGACAGAGAAGGGGGGGCAGAGGGCAATGGGGCCCCTGACCCCCCCACATTTATTTGCCCTGCCGTAACAGTGGAAGGGGGACAAATTGAAGGCAAACTATCAATAATGAGACTCTATACCTGGAAAATTGTAACAAATTTATACATTTTCCATTTATAGAATCTAATCACTGGAGGGTTGTTTTATATTCAAGGTCATATTATACTCAAGTAAATAACACTTCATTAAAGAACAAAGTCTGTGGTGAACACTGTGTAGAAATAAACATGAAATCCTAAAATTTTAGTGGTGTAATACAATGAAAGGTGTGTTAGAGAGGCAATAGAAGCTTAACATTCTGGAACAATGTCATAACCCCTTGCCCTCTACTTGCCATGTGTCCCCTTCTAATATGTATAACCATCTTCAGACATTATAGTTAAGGTAAAATATGCTAGTTGTAAATAAAAATGTTACCCCTTTATGTCAGAAACAAGATTCAGATGAATAAATCCCTCGGCTTCAATTTTTGGCAGAATTTAGGCTTTCATTAAGAAAATTAAATTTCTACACTTAGTAGAAAAATGAGCTTAAAAATCTAAACTGTATATAAATAAGTAAGTTTTTGTCTCCTCCTGCCTGCAAACAGCTTGTAGATCTCTTCAGCTCTTCAAAGCTTTGCCAAACTTTTAATTAGCAAGCTACCAATCAGTTTTACTACTGTTGGTCAGAAACTTATTCTTGGCAATTTTATTTCCTACCAACATCCTGGTTTCATGCTATACCAGGGAAAACTATGAGCAACAGCAATGGCAGCAAAGATTCACAGATGAGAAAAAGTAGAGGAAACTTCCCTTCCTATACTCTATTTCTTCATGTGGCACTAGAAATCAAATAAGAGAGACCCCCATCCTTTCACATAGCACCTGAGAGGCTTAACTTCTGAGAAGGACCAGGAAACATCTCCCTTCAAGCCTATCATACTCCATCTGTCATACCAGACTTCTTACCAGGGCACTGCTGTACTCCATTCCTCTTTTGTAGCTACATCTGGGCAGATAAACTTTTAACCTCTAGCTAATAGGTAACATAGTAAATTATTTGAGCTGTGACTAATGTGTCACTAATAGCTTGTACTAGATTGGCCCTCCAGCACAGTAATTTGCATTAGACATTCCTATCTACTATAAAAAGGGCTCCTTAATGTGATTAAAAACACAATGAGAACGCTAAGTTCTTTCAGAGGGCAGATTCACATAATTCAGAGCTGATATATTTTGTATTTGGAATATTAAAAGCCAAATCAGTACTTAAGTTACAGGGTTCGTGTCCAGTCTGTCGAAAAAAAAAAACAACTGAGGCACACTGCTCATGACTTCAACTCCTCAATGTGAGTATTGATTTGCTATGGCACCTCATCCATATGCTTGGTGGCTGGAAGTGAACAAGTAACCTAGTAATTTTTTGCTTTTAAGAGGGATATTTGCTGAATGTTTGCTTGTGAAAGTCTCTTCTGACCTGAAACATGAGGGTTAGAATTCTGATACCTAGCACTGGAGTACAACTAGTATGCTACAGTCATCAGTGCATACGCCCCTACTCTTGATGATGAAGAAGTCCACAAGGAACAGTTCTACTGTAATCCTGACACAGCCCTGACTGCCAATGCTAAGAAAGACAAGTTTATCCTCATGGAGGACTTCAACAAAAGAGCTGGGCAACACTCTTAACTCTGGAGTGGCACCACTGGGAAAGAGGGTATGCAGAAAATCAATCTCCAATGGTAGGCCCCTTCCTCAGCAAATGTGCAAAGCATGACTTGCTCATCACAAATATCATCTTCAGAAAGAGTGACAAATATAAAACCACTTGGAAACAGCCACGTTCATATCACTGGCACCTTCTTGACTGTCAGAGTGCACAATCATACTGATATCCATATCACCCAAATCCTGAAAGGTGCAGATGACTGCTGAACAGACCACCATTTAGTCAGCTCAATCATGAACATGCAGCTTGCACCACAACACCGTAAACAAAAGGAATACAAAAGAGATTTAACATCCAGGCACTCCAAGACGAAGCTAGATGTGAGGCTCTTCAGGAATGCCTTACTGAGAGGCTCTCTGAACTACCTGATGACATCAAGGACATCCAGGCACACTGGGAGAAGCTTAAGAATGTTATTCACAAGACATGCACTAAATCAATTGGATACTCCACTTACCATCACCAGATTGTTTTGATGAGAACAATGAGGAAATCCTAGCACTTATCCATCAGAAGAGAGCTGCATTCTGCAGTTGGCAAAATGAACCTTCTAACCAACAAAAACAAGAGACTTACCACTTGCTCAAAGCTGTATTTCAGAGGAGGCTAACAGGACATCAAGAACCAGTGGTGGCAAGCAAAGGCTATGGAGATCCAGAGTTTTGCTTACCAATATAACACGAGAAGCTTCTTTCAAAGCAATAAAAGCCATCCATGAACCACGTTCCAATGGCCAATCCCCTGGCAATCCCAATATGGCTCCACCCTTCTCATGGACAATGTATCCATCAAGCAACACTGGAAGGAGCACTTCAAGACTAACTTAACCATGAATCTGAAGTCTCAGTTGCCACCATCAAGTCCATCCCTCAACACCCAGTAACAGAACCTCTTGCTGATCCCCCATACTTCAAGGAAGCCTAGCATGTCATTACTCAGACCAAGAACAATAAGGTGCCAGGCCCAGACAGCATCCTTGCAGAGATCTTCAAACTTGATGGAACAGCACTAATGCAAAAATTTCACCAACTTCTCATCAAAATATGGGTTAACAAGGAAGGTCCTGTGCAACATTAAAAGACATTTAAATCTGTGTCTATGTCTGAATCATTGAAGCTTTCCAAATCAATTCGGAACCCTCTGAATCAATTTGGAAAGATTAAAGGGTCTCCTGATTCAATTCAGATTCAGAGATATGGCCACCGAATTGGGCCAAATCTCCGCTGAATCAAATCGGCCACCAAAGCTTCGCACAGCCCTAATATCGAAGTCATCGTAAGCACCTAGAATGGTTCCAGCAGCATTGCCTCAGGAAGATTCTTTGCATTACATGGGAAGACCTCTACATTAATGCCAGAATTCTCTCTGCAGTGAGGACAACCAGCATCAAGGCAAGTATCAGGAAACATCAACTTCACTGGGCTTCCTACTATGTACAGGTGGCTGACACTCATCTCCTGAAACAAGCCCTTTTCTCTCCACTTAGTCATGGTAAGAGGACCTGTGGAGGACAAAGGAAGTGCTACAAGGATATCCTGAAAGAATACCTTAAGAAGAGTGGCACCAACCCTACAAATTGGGAAGTGCTGGCTTGTAACAGTTCTCAATGGTGCTGTACCATACATCAAGCTACAGCCTACTTCAAAGAGAACCATTTTGCTTAGGAAGCCGAGAAATGGCAGAAGAAGGAAAGCATATGACAACCTGGCCAACAGCTGTGGCCCCCCCATGTCATATCTGTGGAAAAAACTTGCAAAACAGGGATTGGATTCCTCAGCCACCTTAAAACTCACCAGTAATTCCCTCCTGCAGACATCATCCTTGTATCAAGGCATAGCTGATGTAATAAACAGCATATTTTTGCTCTTAAAAGAAGTTTGGTTTAAATTAAAAACATTGCACAAGCTGTTCTACTGTTCGTAAAATGTTTGCCTTTCTAGCCTTAGGCTTTAAAACAGATGCTGCTAAGGCCTTAATTTCAGGCCCAACAAGCATTTAAACTCAAAAAGAAAGGCATAACACAGGAACTGGTCCAAATTCATAACTACAACTGTACACAAAATCACCATTCATTATTGTAGGGCAGTGGTTCTCAACATTTTTAGGTCCCAAGCACCCTTCCCAACTTATTTGAATTTGGTGTCACCCCAGTTGTGCTCCCTTAACTTACTTCAGTGGTTCTCAACTCAGTGTGGCTGTCACCACCATCATATGAAATGCCTCACATTCCAGCTGTACAGATGAACATGGAAGGGCTGCAGCATGAGGTCAATCCTCTGTCTCCTTACAATCCCCTGATAAGCCTACAGGAGACAGGAAAGTCAGCTCATGCTGCAGCCCATCCTAGTTTGACCCCAGTTTGACACTTCCTGGAAACAGGCATACAGAGCAGGTGAAACTGTCCCACACACCTCTATTTCTCTATAAGCTGGGTGACAGCAACCATGAGCTGATCACCTTCGCTATCTGCTGAAAAGCTAGCAAGTCAGTCAGCAACACAGAAGTCCTTGATTTCAGGAAAGCCAACTGTGACAAGCTCAGGAGGCTTGTCAATGAGGCCCTAAGGGACCATGACCCCAGGGGGAGGGGAGTTCAAGAAGAGTGGCTGCTCCTCAAGGGAGCGATCCTCAAATGCACAAGCTAAATCTATTCCATCATCTCGGAAAAAAGGCAGCAAGAGGGCACAGCAGCCCCCTGACTCTCCAGAGACCTAGCAGACCTCCTAAGGCTAAAAAGAAAAGCCTACAAAGGATGGAAGATGGGAATCACCTCCAAGGAGGATTATTCTGCACTGGTCCGGTCCTGCAGGGAGCATACCAGGAAAGCCAAGGCTGCAACTGAACTTGAACTAGCTTCAAGCATCAAGGACAATAAAAAGTCCTTTTTCAGATATGTGGGGAGCTGGAGGAAAAACAGTGGACCCCTGCTGAACCAGATGGGGCAACTGACAACTGATGCCCAGGAAAAAGCCAACCTATTAAATGGGTACTTTGCATCAGTCTTTCATTAGTCCCATGGGACACCCATGCCTGCTACGGGACAGGGAAGTCCAGGTGAGGGCGATTCCCCTGCCCTCCATTAATGCTGACTTCGTGAAGGAACATCTTGAGAAGCTGGATACCTTCAAGTCAGCCGGCCCTGACAATCTACACCCCAGGGCACTCAAGGAGCTGGCGAGCATCATAGCCCAGCCTCTAGCATGGATCTTTGAAAACTCTTGGCGCTCTGGGGTAGTACATGAAGACTGGAAGACGATCAATGTGGTGCCTATCTTCAAGAAAGGGAGGAAAGTACATCCTGGCTAACTATAGGCCCATCAGCCTGACTTTTATCCCGGGGAAGATCTTAGAAAAGTTTATTAAAGAGGCCATCCTTAATGGACTGGCCGACACCAACATCTTAAGGGATAGCCAGCACGGGTTTGTTGTGGGTAG
>JAGPOW010003316.1:163693763-163713942 GCA_030014935.1 Caiman crocodilus
AACACCTTCAAGAGCAAACTGGATGCTTATCTTGCTAGGATCCTATGACCCCAGCTGACTTCCTGCCCTTTGGGCAGGGGGCTGGACTTGATGATCTTCCAAGGTCCCTTCCAGCACTAATGTCTGTGAAATTTCTGTAAAGAGCACAGGGCATTTGAACCGGGAAGGACTGCAGCACAAGCTGGCTCTCCTACCTGCTATAGGGTTATCAGAAAACCCTAATGATGTAGGAGAGCACATGCACACTGCAGTCATTTGCAGTGCACAGGTAATTTTTACCTGGGCCATTGCTGTGGCAACAGCAGTAGCGCTGATACCACAGCATACTGAAGGGTCTGCCAACACCCTGGTTGAAAACCACTGTTGTAGTTTTGGCAGATATCTGAATTCCCCTCTAGATGTGAATCTTAGTGCTACAAAATTTGTATTTCTACAAAACAAAGAGCTATGGGCAGCAACGCTAAAAGTCCCCAGGCTAGAGCATGACAAATGCATGCTTTCGAGCCAGGGGGCTCCCTGCTCCAGGATTTTAAAAGGTACATGAACAGTCCAGAACCAAGCAGTGGCTCTTCAGTCTCAGGCTGCTCTGATAGCAGGGAATTTAAAGGTTGGGTGAGTAGCCCAGGACCACAGCTATTTACAAGATTCAGGCGGAACAACGTCAGACCTGTGACATGTTACAGTTTATCAAGAGAAACTTGCATATAGTTCATGACAAATGTAACACCCACCAGGGACCTGAGAATTTAGGACTGTAGTAAACTGCAATCCGCAGAGTAACAAGATTGCTAGGTACAAGCAATGTTTAACTCTGCAACACTGAAAAAAAAAAAAAAAAAAAAGATTCTGAAGGACTAGAGCAAAGTTCAAGGGCTTGTCACTCCTGAAATTATAACCTACTTGATAATATACTGTTTGTGACAAACATGTAGAGAACTAAGATATGAATATGGTTAATCACTTTGCATTTAACTGCAGTGACAAGAGAAGCCATGGACAACAAAAAGATGGATGTAGCCTGGAACTAGGCTTTAGGAATTTCACACCCAATTTCATGCTCAATGAACCACAAGCCTTTGAGCTTTATAAGGTAACAATTCTGTTAACTTTTCAAAATAAAGCAGGAAACTGCAATTTTATTGAAGTCACATACAAGATGCCAAAATGCAATTTTCCCTAGAAAAGCCACTGGCTATCAGAACTAGCTATTTTAAAACACACATTTTGTTAAAAAAAATTAAAATGGGATTTCCATATGAAGTTTTCCACTTTGAAAGGAAGTTCTACCTAGATTTATTAACAACAATATCAATACTACTATACCCTATGGATTGAGTCAGAAAATTTCTGAAAATGGGAATTACTTGCACTCAGATTTAAGAATAATCAAGATTCCCTATAAAAAGCACTTACATTTATTCAGATTTACTGAATTACCCAAAATATGTATTCTCCCATTCCATCCCAGATGCATGGAAAACCCAAGATATTATATTTGGATTTTCAAAAATACTACTTAAAATAAACAGTTCTACTAACATCTAGAAAATGAAACATTTCAACCTAATAAAACACTTTCTAGATTATAGTCTCAAAGAACATGTCACAAAACCACAGGTGAATTTCACTGAAAACAGCCTACAAATCTAGAGCTAATTAAAGTTCTCATTTAAAAAATAAATAATAAAATCAAGAACTGCAAAAACAGCCATAGACATGTATCAAATCCAAAAACAAATTAAAAAAATTACTACAATTATCAAAACATTTTAATTTCAGATGAAACTGCGAATGCAGGAATGTCACATTCCTACCAATTCAAGAAAGTTTTCTGAGAGTTACTGCCAGTATATTGTACTTCTGCCTCAAAAACTCATGACTTCATTGTCACATTTTCAAGCTCTGAACACAATCCTAAATGTTATCATTGCCACTGTCATTCAACTACTGGTAACTTGGAGCAATATGAAGTATTAAAACCAACCCTCTAACACACAGTGCTTTCTGTCACTTTGATGTGTACTGAATTACAGCTGAAAGGAAATAAGTCAAAAGAGGAGCAAGGTAGATAATTAAAGTATATGAAGTCAAGACTCAAATCAGAAAGATTTCTTTTCTATACAGATACTTACAGGCAAAGAGCTGATTGCAATAACCAAAAATATATTTTTATATTAGCTTCATGGGATGGACTACCAATACGCAATTATAAGAGAAATAAGATTAAAACAAACAAACCTGAATGGTAAGATGTACAGGAATAAAAACACTAAAGTTAATAGGTTTCAGATATAATACTAGAGAAAATTAACTTTATAGCTGGAAAAAAAAAATCTGTTGATTCCATAATGTTTGAGGGTGAATCTTCAAATATAAGATGGCTTGGGCTTTTTTAGTGCAGTGATTATACAGCTATATAAATAAAGCATCTGAAAAAAAGAGGTTAAATGCTTGAGATCCTGGACTTGCTCAAACATAAATTTCTGTACATTCTATCAGAGATGTTTGGCTGATTTTTCTAGGCCTAGGTATAGAACAGGTTAATCAAGTTTACAGAATGAGGACAGAAAATAATAAAGAGTAAAAGAGCAAGCTGTAGCATTAGAAAAATAAATGGTTCACTATGATTCAATAACTTATACAAGGAGGTAGTTCACGCAGCCCAGACATTGCTTGGAAATCATTCAAAGACCTAGTGGTCAGGCCACCGAACCTTTATCCCCAATAGGCCTTAAGGGGCATCTGCCTTGATACAAACTGCATCCTATCAAACGTTCTTGTATGCCCAGAAACATTAAATTCAAGAACTGCCATACTGAAACAGACCCATGGTCTACCTAACTCAGGAGTGGGCAATATTCATCCCGGGGGCCGGATGTGGCCTGCCATTCTATCTGGCCCACAGGGCTCCTAAAAAATTTAGAAAATTAATATGTCGCTGGCTGCCTGTCCTGTCGTCCTTGATGGCTTGCCAAAACTCAGTAAGTGGTCCTTCGCCCAAAATAATTGCCCGCCCCCATCTAACCCAATATACGATCCCTGACAGCAGTCAATATCAGGGACTTTAGAGGAAGGTGCACAAACAGCCTGCATATAGGGGACACTTTTTTCCTAACTGGCAGGTAATGACTAGTTTTGTTTATGCCATGAAACAGAAGTATTTGTATACCTTTTACGTTTATTGCTCTGTCTAATGGAACGCTGTTGCTCAGATGTTTTGAGCACTAATAGATGTAACATTTATACCACTATCAAGTGTTTACTAGTATAAATTATTTTAATTCAACTGTTATGTCTCCACATAACTGCTTCATTCAGAGTTAGTTGGTGGTTTAACTGAGGTCCAGGGCCTGAGAAGCAGGCAAACGTAACAGTTATGTTTGAACAGATGACATGAGTTTGAGCAGGAACTCCTTTTCCCCTCTTAAAACAACTAAAAGCAGCATTTGTCCAGAGCCACAGTAGAAGTGACTTCCAGAGGTAATGGTTTCTGCTATCAAAAAAAACAAAACAGAAAAATGAAACCTAGACTGTTCTCCTCTTCTGTATTTATCAGTGGCAGTTCCTCACTATGTGGATAATTTCCTTACTTACTGGAAGACTGTCACCAGTAGGTCCATAGATGACCAAGAAGGCCAATATGAGATACTCATGTTTGACTGCAGACATGGAAAGCAGTTCCAGAAAAAAAAAAAAGGAGTAGATCCTGGTAATGATAGGTCACAGCTCTTTTACTTTCTCTCTTGTATTTTGTAATACAAGAAAAGAAAACCTTATTTAATATTTGTTTTAGATGCAACTGTTGTAATCCTTTCTTTCTCCAAATTAACCTGCTTCACAAAATAGCCCTAACCTTTTCACTCATTTTCATATGGGAGGATTACTCATCTCTGGATCATTTTACTTGTAACATGCATTAAAATTCAGAATAGGAAATGAAATAAGTAAGTGTTCCATCCAATTTTGCAGTGACTAATATTTTCATTAGTCCCTACATTTTTCTTCATTGTTCTTATCTGCTTTTTGGATCATCACCATGCATTAAAGGAAGGATACCATGATGCCCCAGAAACCAAGTTTAACACTGCTCATTCTGAGAATGTCAACAATCTGGATGGGATGAGACAGGCTGTTTTAAGTCCGCCTGTGCATGCACAGGTGGAAACTGCCCTAATAAAAGGTTAAGACAGTCCACAAGCTCCCCTGGAACTAAATGTTTTACAATCCCTACATGAGTTACCCACATATGTTGACATCCTACTGTTTACTCTCTTCTATCATGAATAATTTATTAAATCTTTCTAGCATCCAACTGTTAATCCCTTGACAGGAAGCAAAATGATTATTTATTCCAACTAGATTCTCACTTAACTAGTTTATGCTGCTTGAAAACCCTTGACCTCTTACCCAGTGAATTTTTAGATTTCTTACCAACTTCTTAAAAGGGACAGATTCACTATTTTGTGGAAAAAGAATTATAGAGAAAATTAATTCAGAAGCCAGAAGAATCTGGAACTGAGAATCTGTTAGAGATTTTGTAAACATATTTTCCATTAGTTTCTTTGTAACAGAGCACAGGACACCCTGTTACTCCCAGGGGCACAGGGAACAACCAAGCAGCCCACAGCTGACTTCTCAATTAGGCAATGATGCCTGATTCGGAAACAAGGCCCAGCTGTTATATACAAGTGCTGGGTCCTGAACAGCAGGAGCAGAAGTCTGCTGCTAGCAGTCAGAGAACTATCACCAGCTGAGCAGGCGCTCAGTACAACTCAGAGGTAAGGGAGGAGCTATTGGGGATGGCAGGAGACACCTGGTCCTGGGCATGACCAGAAACTGCACCTTGCTGGGGAAGAGTGGCCTAGTGGGACTGCTCATGGCAGGACAGTCTTCCAGAAATGCCAGGCCAGTTACCTCCCTGATGAAAAGCAGGTATGGGTGCCTGATAACCCCACCCCTGGTGGGCATCAAAATCAAGACATGGGGAGCCTTGGCTCACTGAGAATGCTGAGGTGGGGCCCAGGCCAGAGAGAAGGACCTGAGGCAGCACCCAGACTTGCAGTAGAGTCTCAAGCTCCCCTACGGAGCCAGGAGTTACACTCCAGGGGGGGTGGGGCCCTGAGCCATTAGGGAAGCTCCCAGGCAAAGGGATAAGGGTTAATTTAAGGAGTGCAGTGGGATGGGACTTGGAGACCTAATTCTGTAGTGAGGGGATGGGGCCCGGGGATGGGGCTTAGAGCTCAGAGAGAGGTTTGAAGGCCTAGGGACTGGGCTTGAAGGCTCAGTATGTATATTAAGAATATGATAAAGCCAGGTGTTAGTCCATGAAAACTGTGAGGCATGAGACACAATAAGGGAAGGTTAGAGTAGTATATATAGACCCTTGTCATCAGGACCAGTAAAGGGCAGCCTCCTGCCTGAGGAACATCATTCAATAATGAACATCAAGGCATGGCAGGCAAGGTAGGCAGGTGGTTTGCCTGGAAGCCTACGTTCAGACTGGCCCCAGGACGCTCACTTCTAATAATTGTGCATTTTATTGCAACATGCCATGGTAATATGATCATTCTTCAATGATTTTAAATATGTTATTCAGCCAAATTCCTCTTATTCTTATATTTCTTCAGATTTATTCTAGCACCATGATTCTATACACAACAAACTAACAAATTTAACCAAATCAAGGACTAAATGGGTAACTAAAGGAAAATTTTTTAAGCAGCAAACTGGACAAGTCCTTCACTGTCTGTCCCCATGGTACAATATGCACTTGTGATCCACCCCAGCAGATCCCATTGCTTCATCCAGCCACAACTTTTACATTGGCTAAATGCAAGTCTTTCACATAGCAACAGGAGAGAGAAAAACATGAAAAAAATAGCAAAGTGTGGATGAAAGCTCCCAAACATGGCAGGCAAAGTCAGGCTGGTGTTATGTCCAGAACTGCTACGCTTTAAGCAAATTAAGCTTCCACTGAAACACTGGTTTGTTTCTTTTTTTCTGTTGGATAAAAATAGCGCTAGGTAAGTGTTTACAACACCTGAATTTGGTACTTGGCCCTCTTATATAGGCACTGAAAATGAATTCAAAGAACATTTTAAGTCATTAGTGAGAGTGCAAACGAGTGTGAGTATAAGTGCAAGCAGAGACCTGGAAGATACAACTCTAGAACCAGCTCAGTCAAACTAAATACTTTTTTCAACACTTTCCTGTTTCTTAATATTGAACTAATTCTCTCCAATTCTGTCAAGTGAGAAGCTACCCAACATGGCTACCATTCAATGACCTAAACCAGGGACGTCAAAGATGCAGTGTGCAGACTAGAACCAACCTACAGAACCCCAGCATCCAGCCCACATACATATAGTATGCAGCATGGGACTGGGGAATTGGTCCAGGCCAAGGCAGACATACCAGACCGGCCTTACACACTGGTCCAGTGTGTAGGGCTAGTCTGTGGGCCTGAACCAGCTTGCAGACTGGCCCTACACTCTTCATCTAGCCCAAAGGGTCCTCTGAGTTCGATATACCTGACCTGAAACATCTCATTTTGATTCCTAATATGTAGATGTTCATAAAAAAGTCAGTTAGCATCAGCTACTCTGTTATCCTTGTTGGTAATTGAAGCAGAGGACACTAAAGACTTAAAGGGCAGGGAGATTATTTTCTGTTCATTATCTTCCTAGTTGATCCTTTTAGACCAGCTTTGAGGGGAAAACACGGGCAAGGCAGCATGGAAGACTTATATGTTTGTTGTAACAAAATAATTCTATTCTATTCTAACAATTCTAAAATTAAAAACATTATGATTTCTTACTGATGGTCATAGACACCTCGCGTTAATTAATCAATTTACTTAAAATACATTTTTGTTGTAATGAAATGAGTCAGAAGTATGTCTACTTTGTCTTTCTTTCTCTCTCTTTCAAAGAATTATTGATACAAATTCTAATTTTGACTTGACATTATTCTTTATACAGCAGACTCTCTTTGCTAGGGATGTCAACTCTGTTCCTCACTCAAACACTATAATTTCTCAGATATATGCAGAGGGGAAAAAAACCCCAAAACAGAACAAAAGCCACCTTCACCCTGTCCCCCAAAACAGACACTGACTATCTTATACTCTTACCAAAAAGTACAGTGACTCAGAACAGATACCAGAGAAACCATTCTTCATTAAACTAAGCTTTCAATGAGACTGGAAGTGTGTGTTAACTACTGAAATCAGAAAAAGTACAAAATACTATTTTCCTTTGCTGTGTTAAAATGCATTTTTCTGGAAGTCATCTTTACTCCCTGAACACTTCCATACTTTATGCACACAGCCTTTTAAATTGCAGCCTTTGGGAAAAAAAGGATTGCAATGGAAGGAAGGGAGATATTGAGGTCTAACCATATTTAGAAACTATAATTTCCAGGAATGCAAAATTAAAAAGGTATTTTTGTATTACACTGACAGCCAAATATTAACAAATATTAATATTCAACTCAGTCAGGTCAGTCATTTTACCTTTATTGTACGTTCCTTTTGAAACAATCCATGTGAAATTTATTCCTGGAGGCAGGTATCTAACATTTCAGTAGAGGGCTGCTCAGTGTCACCACACCCGGTCCCTTCATGAAACTCACTTTATACAACTGCTTCCATCAGACTACACCCTCCTTTTTTTAAAATGACCTACCAAAGATTATCTATTTATTAATTTATACATTTGATTTGGACATTTATAATCCAGGAAAAAGCCCAAAAAAGTGAAGGCTTTTATTTGCTTTTTCCACCTTAGAAATACTGACAGTATCAACTTTAATCTGACTTGTTTTGGGGATGACAGTTGGAAGGTCTCAGTGGATAATTCTGAGTTTTTAAACAAGAAATGAAAGACAAAGGTATGGAATGTATATTAACAGCTAAGAGTCAGAGCCTGTCCTACACTTCTTGGATGTACTGGCATTACTTGCACAAAGAACAAGAGCCACAATCAAATAAATAGATACCTCTCATTACTCCACATTCTTTCACTTAACCTATTTTTTCTCTATCACCATACAGTGATGTTTTCATTATGGTAAAACTGGCGGAATGTATTATCTTACTGCATGTTTCACCAAGACCTGGGGGTCAGACTAGATGGCCTGCTCTAGGCCCCTTCTGACCCTAGATACCATGATACCTATAAATTATACAATTTTTCTATAATGTAGATACTTTTATTGTCCATTCTATTGTCCTATTTTAGCAAAAGCTGTAAACAAACTACAACTACTAAAGGTTTCCTCTGTCCAGAATGTTAGTCACTGAATTTAAATATTTAATAGCAGGGGTCACCAACTTTTAGGAAACTATGAGCTAGAACAACCTAGCTCCAGAACAACATGGGCAAGGCAGCTTGTTCAGTATGCTGCAGTAAGAGGCTTTTCCCAGCTCCAGCACAGGGCAGCTCCCAAATGCGGGGAGGAGGTGGGAGCAGGGAAAAGTTCTGATGGCATGAATCTGGGGACATGTGAGGATACAAAAAAGCTGCCTTTAATACCACTGTGCTTTCAACCATATGAAGGCATTATGCTACAAAAAGTGTTGAGAGAGATCATTTTTTACTGTATCATTTTTGATTTTCTCTTCTAATTTTTATGCCCGCCAACACTACAGTAAATACATACAGAAGTACAGATCTCAAGGTGAAAATACTGCACATTACATAATCAGAGTTGGTTAAAAATGCTCAAACAATCAAAGCATTATAGAATGACAACAGCACTCTTCACTGAGCTACACTACTAAATGAGGTTTTATCCTACCAGCCTGTAGTAACTTAAAAATTAAGGAATTAGTTGCTTCACTTTTAACCTTCTTTCCCAAAGACCTTTTGCTCATGATCAGAGTTGATTCCTCTAGGAAACTGGATAAAATTGGTCCTCCTTTGAATAAGTGTACATACATACATGCTCCAAGGAGAAGGTCTCATACCCTGTGGTTTGACCAAACCTATGTTCTTGCTTTAGCAGTACGCACTGAATGTACCTCTATTCTGATGCCTAACTGCCAAAAAGAGAAAGGGTGGCATATACTTCCTGTTCCTCAGTTTCTCTTAACCACCTGGCTAGATACAGAGCTGTGCCTGTCCTACAAATGGGAACCTTAGGAGAACAGAAAAATGGTTAAGTGCTCCCTAACACCTCCACCATTCCAAGCAGCACATGTGGAACTTTTGGGTTTTCTAAAAGAAAAAAGTAATCAGATTCTTTTGTAGCTTGTACAATTGGCAGATTAACTAATTCTACCATCTATATCAACTCTCCATCCCAACTCCTCTCTGATGATGCTTCAGGCAGTGCCATTTTGTGGCCTTGTCAACATTTGATGTACGTTCACTTATTTACTGCAGGGTAACCTCACTCCTGTTTTTCTTTTCTCCAGTGGAGGAATGAGATGGCACCCCTTTCAGTTGTCATGGACTTGCCCAGAACTGTTTGCTCTCTAGGTTTTTGACTGTGTCCATGTCCCTTGGGTAACAGCCTTATACAAACATCTAACAGACATACGCAATGCCTCTTCTATTTGAGGGATTCTCATATCCCCAAGAATTAGTTAAACTGCCAATTGTACAAGCTCAGAACTAGAGGGAAAAATTAGCTTCAGCTATGTCTCCCACTTAAGTCACTAGACTCCATGGCTAACCCAAGATCAAAGACCTTGCCCAAGTACTGGCAAAAGATCAACACCCAACCTTCTCAATGTCACCAGGACTGGCACTCTTATGCCAGACCAGGTTAAGATCTAGATGTCTAAACAGGAGACATGAGAGGTTCCTAAAAACCTGGAAGCTCTGGTCCCAATGTGATATCTTCTGGCTCACAGACGGCCCTGTGTAGTGACTACTGCAGAGCTCAGAGATGCCTAAAGATGAATGTAATTATACCATTTTTTCACATGATCTGTAGGTACCGTTGTCAAAAGATGCAGCAAACAGTTCTGCTCAGAGTCAGTATAGGAAAAATATTCCTTTCCATCCTCACTAGAAAAAAAGGGCTAGAGTGAGCAAAGCTACTAGTGGCTTTGAACTCAAATGCACAGAAAATACAGGGAGCCCAGAAACATTTGCCTCTTCATATGATGGCAATGTGCAGGCTGCATTATCAAGTATCACAGCCCTGCTGTCCCTTGCTCTAGCACCTGGTTTATTTATACTCCAAGCAGCAGGCACCCGGCATATCATTCTCTCAATTTCATCCTTAGACAGGGTAATTAGTTTGGTGAATGAAAGGAATGCAGACTCAAGGCACTCCTTGGAACATGACAGTTCTTAGCTCTCATTTGTTTCTTGACTATAGAAAAATAAAGCAATTATTTTCTGGTAAGGAACTGAGAAAGACTACAACAGGGCTCTTCCAGCTTCCTCTAATCCTATCTTTCAATCCTAGTTTATGTTCTACTCTATTTACTGCAGACATTTCCAATTTCTGAAAGGCACCTCCAAGAAACTTAAATGATTGTTTCTTCAAACTTAGGTTAAACAGTCAAGGAATTCTTAGTTTTTTTCCCCAGTATAACATTTGCTCCATTTACATGCAAGGTTGCCAAAGTCATTTTTATTGCTGTAAATATAATTTTACCAACCTTCTAATCTCTAAACTTTGTTCACTCTAATTTGTTTTCCTAACCCAAAGGGCAGTAGCACTGCAATAGTTTATTGTATATTTATGACCAGGAATTTTCATTTGTGCAGATTCTACTATAGACTTTTACTCCTATTCATATTGAAGAGATCAAAAACATCAGTTATCAACAAGAAATGGTTTTTGCTAGATACCAATCAGCTACAATTAAAAACAATAGGCTTGCACAGGTATAATTGGACAGAATGTTTGGTCTACAGATGCAAAAAAAGACTAAGATCTCCAACTGGGTCTGCAAAACTGTTCGCTGGAAAGTGATTTTACCTGTAAGCAGCATATTTTTATACATGAAGAAAAGTGCACTGCAGAAACACAAGATGGCCAATGACCCAGGCTGGATCTCTGATGGCAGCAACTAAGCATTAATACCTTCACCTCCCTCAGAAAACCTTAATAGTTAATACTGTATTTATTCTGTGGTATTTTAAATTAAAAACAAAAATTAATTTGTTTCTCTATAACTAATTTAAAGCAATAGAGAAACAGAAAAGTTCAAAAGACCAAACAAAAGATTTTTCTGAATACATTGTGCTCTCATGGATTCATGAAGCATACAAAGATAAATGCTTACATACCATATTTCCTTGAACACAAGATGACACCCCCCCACAGTTAGCACAGTGGGGTTGGGGTGGGGAAGAAGCCTCTCGTCTTACAATTGCACAGAAGGAAACCTCATTAAATACACTATCATTCAACTGCTAACAAAATCAATACGTGCTCAGTAATGGAACCCAAATGTTAAGTTGATTAAACTCAACCAACACCGAGCATGGCTATAAAATACAAGGCCCATATGGGAATCTACCACAAGGAAATGTTAGTGCAACTCATCTGAGTAAGCTTTATGGTAATACCCATTGCATGCAGTCCCTCTCAGCGCTGACTTCAAGTCAAGGTGAGCCACCATACTGAATACATTTTGATTTCTTCTTCACTCCCACAGCTGAGCTGCACCTTTCTTCTTATTTCTAATGATTCCTGTTTCTTCACCAGCCTTAAATGTCTAACAAGCATCACCAAGTAGGGCCCCAAACAGTTCACTCAGAATCCCTCTGTCACCTCCTCTTAACCTGTCACATCTAATTAGTGTGGCCCCACCTTCCATGAGGAAGAGCTGGACTAGGCTTCCGTGAGCCTCACCTGCATATTATTTTTTGAAGAATTCCAGGATTCACGGCAAGAACACCAAGTTCCAGTCATAAGTAGGGGGCTCATTAGCACTGGATCCTTTGTGGATGGGGTATCTGGATTACACACACATACATTCATAGATGTGGGGTCAGAAGAGATCTTCTAGTCTGATCCCCTGCCCTGGGCACTGAGCAGTGCTGAGCTGTGGGGCTTGAAATGTTGTTGACTCTGGTGGAACCCAGCCCAATGAATTACATGGTGAACCATGAGTCTTTTGGTTTTAGACTTAAACAATGCATAGTTTGTACTATATAATAAATAGGTACAAAAATCCTGCTTAAAAGTGTGTTCATGGAATACCTTTACTAAAAAACTTATAGAACTTTTAAAAAAGGTAAAATGCATCAATTATGAATGAACTAAAGCTGACAGGTACTTGTAGTAAGTTGCCTGTACAGTAAATTATTTTAAGTGTCAGTGATTTCAAATTTTCCCCTCACTTCTATGTACTCAGAGAGAGCAAGGTCCAACAATAAGACGAGTGGTGGGTGGGAGGAAGCAATGTGATCCTTCAGATTTATTTTCCCTGTGTTAGTAGTGGGAAGGGGACAAATTCAAGGTAAAGCTCCAATAATTAGATGGTATACCTTGATTATAATAAATTTATACTTTTTCTATATATGAACATCTAATTATCAGGGGGTTTGTCTTATAGACCAAGTCATCTTAGAGTTGAGTAAATGTGGTCATTCAAATACCTTAGAATTTAAAATTGTACCCAACAACTAAAGCTAGTATTTCACCTCTTATAATTTTAGAAAACATCTGAAATAAAAAAAACAAACACAAAAACAACTCACAGCCTTCTTTAGAAATTAGGCATACCCTACGGCAGAATAACTTGAGAAATCTTCATTCCTCGTTTTTTCTGAATCCCGTCTACCTGATTATAGGCTTGAATATAAGGGAAAAGGCTACATTGGTTGTGCAAGTTGTTACAGCAAAAGCTCTGTTAAATCAGCATCCTCCAGGAATGGGTGATGCCAGTTAATCAAATATGCCAGTTAATCAAATTAACCACATCACTGTGCCAGTGCACTACGTCTGCATGTCAGTGTGCCAGGGGCAAGGGAGGGGGATCTGCATAGGCTGCTTTGCCCCAAGCCATGGTCCAACAAGGAAGAATCACAGTTGGCTCACAGCAACATTTTGTTACCGTTTGTGCACACTCCTATGAGCGGATGAGACTGTTCAAGGAACCCTTTTCCATCTCTGATATAACCCCTAGGGGTATATGTGGGCAACCATTTTTGTGTCAAGAGTTCTTTTGTGAGACCATCATGGAGGTCTATACTGTCAGTTTTTGCTCTCATATATGAGGCTGCTGGAAGGCCACATGGAAGGTATAAATGCTGCAACATGAGCCACTGCTGATTACATTCAGCATCTCCCTTAGCTGGCTCAGATGTGATAGAGTAAAACAAATTATCCAGAGTACAGGTGATTTTGGAGAGCTATTAAAACATAGGCAAGAATGCAATCTTGTTGGTGGACTAGAGGAAGGCAGTTAATAAAGCTGTCAAAACAACTCTTCACTGTAAAGAGGAAACCATCATAAGCAAGAAATGTAAAATTTGGGGGTATAATTCTTTGGGGGTGACTTTTTCCATCTGCACCTTGCAAGATGACTAAAATCAACATGACAAAAGGGATTAATTGTTGTGGTACACTCTACATACACTAGAGTCCATCTCTATTCAGAAGCTGAAAATACTTTAGGATGCTACAACCTGTTTAGTTAAGCCAAGCTGTACATCAGACCAGTGTTGTATTATCTGCATTAGTTTTCAACAAGATTCCAGGTGGATTTTCAAAGCATTAGGACACAATCATCTGCTAACTGCTGCCTCCTCCCACATGTATACTGGTGTACTGTAAGAGCTGAGATAAGAAGAGGAACTCAGGTTGAAGCATGAAGTGAGGGAGAACCACTGGCAGGGCATACTCTGTGATGGGTCCATTTGGAATTCAGTCTTGAAGCCAACCTTTTGGTGGAGATTCTAAATCAGTGGTGCTCAATCTTTTTGCTTGGCAGGCCAGATGGGCAATGCCCAATCCATCTAAGGGCTGGATTTGGCCAGTGGCCTCTCCATCTAGCTGTGCAAAAGGGAATAGGGAGGCAGCTTGGTAAGGAAAAGGAGCGTGGCCCAGCCCCTAGAAGCTGTACTATACTAGGGAGAGACACAATGAGGAAAAAGAGGTACAACTGAAAAGAAAACTGAGGAAGGACTGAAGACAAATAAGAGAGAAGTATGGACAAGTAAAGGAACAGTAAAGAACAGAAAACAGGAAGAAAGAGCTAAAATAAGCTGGGAAAAGGCAGCAGAAGGAAAAAAAATCAGAAAAAATGCTCCGAAGAGAAGACAGATGAAAGGTTAATTAGAAAAAAAGCAGAAGTACTCAAAACAAGTTAGACAATGGCAGAATATAAACCATTAAGAAGTTACATTTTCTAAAAACTAATTGAAGGAAAGAAACAAAGACAAATTCAAATATTTCATATATTTCATAGATTTAATACACCTACTACAATAAGAATACTAATATTTATACACAGTTTTTATCATATTCTAAATTAAATCACTCTTGCATGATTCCAATAGGAATAAGCATTCTGGGGACTGCAGCAAGTTCACTGGATTGGCAGTTTGGCTTCCATACAACTAAAAAAGTGAGAAGCAATTTCTCAGTACACTGCTGCATAAATCAAAGTTAGATTATTGCTGTAGACCTTGTACATTATCTTTGTAAAAAGATGACTCAAGGCTGGGGAGGTAGCGGGTGGGGGGGAACAGGACAGGGGACAGCAGGTGCAGGAACATTATGGATTTAGCAATTATTGTCTTTCCGCAATTTTTACCATTTCATAAACACCATCCTTCCATCATACACATCTATTCGTTAAAGCTAGTTTTCCAACTTATTTCATTACAAAGACAGCTTTAACAATGTAAATCAATGTTTTGCCACAAGGTTAGTAATCAGCAAAATCACTGCTTCAACTTCAGTGCTTACCTAGGAACATTTAAATGCTAACTTTATTAAGACAACTGAAAATGCTTAGCTGGAGACAAAGCCCTTTTCAGAGAGAGAGTTTTCTTCTCCTTTGAAAAAGAAAGAATTTACTTGTCACAGGCTTAGAGAACAATAAGTTAACTGACTAGTTATCTTACTAATATTCTTCTAGCTTCTTCCACTTCTCTTATCTAAATATTAGAATAAAAATAGATATATTATTTAAGATACTTAAGTTAACATACATACCTTACTTTCAATATAATAAAACACATTTTGATTTCATTACACTGATGGTGACAGATTTTAAAAAAGGGACAGGAGCAAGAACTAAATACTGTATACATCTATCAATCAACAGGGTTCTGATGCGTCAAAAGACTGGTGTTTTAGCCCAGTACAGTCAAGAAGCCTTCAAGGTTATTTTTACAGGAATCTTTGGAGTGGTAATCCAAGTTCAAATGTAAGTTTGAACTTCAATTATTCTACCCAACATAAGCTAGAAGCATACTGTTACTCAGGTTCTATTCTGCAAGTTCCAGCTTGCTCAAAAATATGCTCAACTCATTAGATGAAATGAGCATTGATGCAAACAAGTAAACAAGTATATAATAGACCCACTCTAGAAAGGAAAGTTTTCCACTGACCCTGGAAAAACATCTCAGGCACACAGATATACTCTATTCTAATGTGTGACGAACTTTTAAGTTCATTGCATTTTCTGATAGTGGTTTTAGACTGGCAACCCAAAAAGTAAAGGTTTGTGGACCTAGACAGCACAACTAGGCATAGCATAGCCTTGTTTTTATTTTAGGCCAACATTCCTCAACTGTACTCTGTTTGGACAGCTTTTTGGGACCAAAGGGTAGCTCAGATTTCACGCCTGTGTTTAAGGGACTAAAAAAAGGTTGCCATTACAACTGTGGGGGGGAGGACTGTTGGGGGGGGCAAGGAGATGGAGTGCTGGGGGGTAGGGAGGGGCAGGAGACACTTAGGGAAAGGAGGAATTAAAAAACATGGATGCTGGACTAAGACCACCAACTCATCTGATACAGGTCAACTAGCAATGGAATAATTTCGGAAACCTACTAACAGAACGTGTTCAAAACTGCAGAGGTAAATGTGACAGGCTCTATAATAAAGTAGCAATCTCCTGAGCCATCCAGTTGACAACATGAGTATTTTTTTGCACTCTGAGTATATCAGTCTTTAAGAAAAGTAAACAAAAAAACTTGGTTTGTAAATGATCTGAAACTGCAGGAAGTCAAATTCTCAAACAACTTAGGTTTTTGATAGTCTTCATTTGCTTCCTGTAACACTTGCAAGCATAATAAAAAGATAAACAAGCAGACATACAATTACAATACAAAGGTACCTTTTCATATAACACAAGATGTGCCTAACTAACTAAAAGAACATATGTCCTACATATTTCTATACTTTTGAGATTTATCCTTCCAGTCCATAAAGTTGTGAAAAATAGCCACGAATTTCAGTAAAATGTCTAATTCTAAAATTAGGAGAAAATTGGAAGCAATATTCATAAAATAGAATACTTTCATGAACAAAGTCTCTTCACATTTTTAATTCTCTGAAAATCTATTTTTTGTAGAAGGTAAAGCTTTTGCATCCAGTTATATAGTACCATTGGTACTATTTTAAAACATTTACTAGGCATGGAAGTTAAAGATAAAATAACCATCAACAACTACATTTTGAGGTAAAATAATTAAAGCTAAAAATATGACACTGGAGTAGCTAATATGGAGGCCTAATTTAACGCATTAAAGTATAAAATATAGCACTAGTACTGTAGGCACATACATGGGAAGGATCAGATTAATTTTACATGCTACTCCTATACAAAACTGAAATTTCAGTTAGGAGCTAAATTTTCATTTATAGCACTGTGTTTAGAGATTGCCTGAAAAAGTGTGCTATTAAAGAAAAGACTAAAAGCCAGAGATTATGCAGCAAAAAAAGGCACTGCAGGATTCAGCTGAAGAAGAACAGAAACTATTATGTTATGCAAAAAAGTCTTGGGCACAGAAGAAAATTAATGCACAGTAAGTGGGAAAGTGTTTTCAACTTCCAATGTTAAAGACCATTTGTTTATTAAACACTAGCTCAGGCAATGAAGTTTTATGTAAAACATGTTTATGATAAATGGGTTAATTTTGAAGATGACTTCAAAGTTCTGTGAAACAACACTGGTAGCTTCTGAATACCTTCTTAAACTTATAAATCAAGAGAAAATTAAACGTGTGTTTTTACTTCAAAGAATTCCTTATGTCCAAGTATCACCCTACACACCAATACAATTACTAACGAATTGTAGAACCTGAAAATATGCAACCAGAGACACAGTTCGTCTGTTACTTAAATAAATAATTTTAAAAGAGATTTAGAAACCCCAAAGAGGAAAAAAGAAAAAAGGTGAAGTATGTCAGATTATCTTCTTAAGAATGGAACCACCCAATGCATATCAGATAATTACAGACTATATATACAGAGTTTAAGTCTATTCACTAAAAGTTTAGTTGAGTACAAAATAAGTATTTGCTAACATATGCCCTTAGTATACAAAGGTCTCTGTTCGCCATTGACTAGTAATAAGGAAGCCAGCTATCTTTGTTCTCAAAATCTTCTACCCCATGCTAATCCCCACTGCAGGTCAACTTACCAAATCCCTATGTAACACCCAGTTAGCATGCAGGTAGTGAATACCATCTAGGATCTGATATAATAAGGACTTCACCATTCCCCGAGGTAACTGAACTGGTTTCTTGTTTGCTTTAGAAGCTCTATGAAACTTGATTATGTGCTGGAAGAGAGAAGGAGAGAGAGAGAGAGAGAGAGAGAGAAAGAAAGAAAGAAAGAGGAGAAAAAAAAAACCAATGCTTTGATCTGTAATGTTTTACAAAAAGAGAAGCCTCCAGTGATTCTTTACATGGGCTTGCCAGTAGCCCTTTAATCTTTTTTGCTCTTTTTTTTTTAAAAAGCAACAACATTTCAAAATAAATTACAAGAGCAACAGTATCTGAAGAACCATGATAGTTGTTCTTATCAGAAAACTTTTGATCGTTGAAGTGATGAACATTATCCAGATAAGCTTCTTATACACAACTAAATCAGGAATTGATAAGTGCTCTTTAGAAAAATATTAAAGTTAAGAGATTTTCAAAACAAAATGTATTCAACCCTCCTCAATAGTACTCAGTTTTCACTTTTCACTCAAAAACATGATTTTTCTTTTTTAGGTTCTCTTCCCCTGTTGTGATTCTTCAATATTTTGTTTATGGAGGAAATATCCACTTCAAACTTCTAATTTCCCAGTCTGGCTCTATGGGGCAGTTCTACCCATTGGCACCAATGGCAGTGGAGGTGGTGCGCACACCACAATACCTCAACATGTTCTCACCATACTCCAGCCAAGAACCATTAATTTAGGTTTAAAAAATAAAAGACAAAACAGCTCCCTTTCCAAACAAATGAAAACTTATTTGAAGAATTTAAGATCAGATTTCAAATTCTAGAAAATTCAGTGAATTTCAGATGTGTATATTTGAGTTCATTATTACTTCATTTTTCACAGATGAGCTCAGTTATAGGTTGATATATTTTTAGGGAATCCACTCCACTGATCTCAGTTTGTAATATGCAGTGCGTGCTAAAGAGCTTTTCCTCAATTTGCCAAGCAAGCTACACTGTTTTGTGATTAAAGCTACAGAAATCCAACTAGAAGACTGAAGCTTTATCAAAACCAGAAAAAAAATACAAGATTTCTAACCAACATTAAATAATTGTTACAGTACTCTCGTTTTCTGAGTAAAGCCACTGACATAATCACGATATGTATTTTCCTTTCTGCTTTTACTACATGAACTGCAGCAGATGCTAGAACTTGCTGAACCATATTTCTTGAAGTTCACTCAGAAAAAAAGAGACTAGCAATGTAGCATTCCTTGCTGTCAGATGCAGTCCATATTTTTCTTTCACATTAATATCTGTCCCACTGCTACCTATTGGGGTACAGCATTTTTTTTAAATGAACTTACATTTTTACTATGACTAAAACCCAAAGTCTATTACCTACAAGCAATTCACCTTACCCAGAGGTCATGTTCAGCGTAGTCAAAAAGAAGCCACACTTTCCTGTCAGCATGAGACAGAAACACCTTTTGCAGAGAAATGACATTTGGATGCTTGAGCTCTCGAAGCAACTGCAAAATAAAGAAAATCTGTTATACTAAAAATTATGTAACTGGAAATTTTAAAAGGACAGAACAACTTTATAAAATACTCTTCAAAGCCTTTACTTCACAAAAACAGCACATGCTTATTTTTATTTTAAGGAAGGAATTCATTATCAACTTGAAATTACATTGAAACTAGGTCACAAGCCTCCTTTAGGATATTGATGCCCTCATTTGAATATACTTTTTGAGTTCTTACAAACTGAACAGTGAAGAGAGGTAATTAGCCATGTTAGCCTAAAGTTAGAAGACAGCAGGATGGCACCTTATAGACTAACTCATTTAGACAACAGTGAAGTTAAAAAGACGAAGTTTTATCTACAGATTAACACAGGTCTCTATACAAGAAAAAAAAAAAAAAAAAATCAAACATTTTGCATTTCCCCCTTACCAGCTCCTGACCATTATAATGCATTCTGACCCCCTAGTTTCCTCTTCACTATTCTTAATCATCTTAAATCATTGCATCCTGGTGAAAATTTAGGGCTGGACTAGACTCCGTTAGGGTAATAATAATTAACGGTAAGGAACAAGTAATAATCTGATAAATTCGGTGACAGAAAATACGATCTGGATCTATGAAACTAAGGCAGCCGGCACAAGCCTGTTGGATCTCTATTGTCCATGTCACAATAATTCTGCAATTAAAGCATGACATTACTTGAAGAAACATTTAAATTATTTTACTCCAAGACACTGCCTGCTTAGTTGGCTAGTTCATTTGGTAGTGGGCTCAGACTTAAAGATGGTTTAAGCAGCTGCACACAGTACTTCACCCCTGAAGCAGTTTCCTGACCTTGCTCGTCTTAACCCCGATTCCCCAATTTTCTCTCTCAGAATTGTCTCCCATTCCTACTTAGCACCCCAATATCCTAGATTCTGGTCTTTCAAACGGTCTTGACCAGAGTTTCTGGATCTCAACCCTCAACCTCAAATGACAAGGATGTCATTGTCATGGGTGATTTCAATTACCCGGACATCTGCTGGGAGGAGCAGTCGGCCAAGTCTGAGAGGTCCCGGAGGTTCCTGGCGGAGCT
>JAGPOW010003316.1:163714042-163724600 GCA_030014935.1 Caiman crocodilus
GGAACCGGCTTCCTAGGGAAGTGGTTCTTGCTCCTACCTTGGGCATCTTCAAGAGTAGATTAGATAGGTACTTGGCTGGGGTCCTGTGACCCTGGCACTAATTCCTGCCATTGGCGGGGGGTCAGACTAGATGGCCTTCTCTAGGCCCCTTCTGACCCTAGGCACTATGAAACTATAATATATTTAACCAGGTGCATCTTAAACCAGTTTCAGTCATTTTGAAACTGCTTTATGTGCATTGAACTTCTGTCCTGTTAAATATTTAAACCAGTGTCTGATCACTCAACCTGGTTTATTTATTCCTTCTGTCCCAAACCTATGTGTAGCATGCAGCAGACTGGGGAGGGAACAGGGAACACAGCAGCAGACAAGGCAGGAATCAGAACACAGAGCAACTGATCAGACAGGGCAAAGGGATAAGTGTGGTGCTTGGGGAGAGGATGGGGCTTACCTTATGGCATGCCTGTCACAAAGATCAGCTCCTAGTAATCTAAACCATTGCTTGTGGTCTTTGAGCATGACATTGTAAAGTTGGTTGCAGAATGGGAATTATACAAACCCTGCTTTTTTTAAACTTAAGCATTTGTATCAGCCCACTGCAATGGGGTCACCTTCAAGTTGAGGCCTAATAGATCAGCTGCCTTCAACTATATCCTCCGTAATCCCAGAAGATACTTGTGTGAACCATGGACTCCAAAAAGGTGGGCAGGGCAGACACCTGAGTGTAGAAGAATGCCTAGCAATGGCATTCTCTTCTCCCCAGCACAGCTACTACCATCAGCTGAGAAGAGTGTTAGAATGGAGTGGGAAAAAAAGGGAGATTTCAGTTATCTATGGCTTTCCTATGTTTCTGTGGTAACTGCTATGCAGATTAGGGCTGTCTCAGGAGCTGGTTTAGTTTATATCTTTGAATGTAGGCACATAAAATATATGTTGGAAACTGAAGGCAGGTTTTTACAGTACATCAGCTACCTTGCACTAACTGCCTGTAGACACAGTCTTACTCCAGATAAGTAGGCGGGGTTAGTCTTTACTTATCAATAAAAGAGCTAGGTGAAGAATAAAAATTTCCCACATATATTTCTGCCCAACCACAGTAGTCAGAACCATCCAAAAACCCAAGCTAATTCAAAGATCTGTTTCACTGCAAAGCAAAAATGTACACTAAATTTCCTAACAGCAAACTATTCCTCACCTGCCAAAGATAAGCACCAATATTTGAAACTGTTTCAAACCAATTATACTTTGATAGGTAGATGTGTGCCTTTTTGGATGGTTTTATGATGCTGTGCTTCACCTATGTAGCATTCTTTGTCCAATCAGACTAGAACATGGACAGACCATATATATTTACAGAACAGGAATTATATAGATTGAGGGCCCCCTCCCCCATGATAAACTCTGTAGTAGTTATTATACATGCATGTTGCCAAAAGAAATTTAAACAAAATAAAAGGGCAGTAATATAAAAAAAGCACAATGAAAATATTACATAGTAAATAAAAGGACAAAAGACCATCTCATGCCAGAACCATTGGCTGGTAAAAGCAAATGGAAACGGTGTTAGGCAAAGTGAAAAGCAAACAACAAGAAGTCTGCTAATGGGAAAGGAGGCAGGAACTGTGATGTATGTTTGGACAATGTGTTGTACATTGTAGATGCTCCTGGTAACTATTATTTTGTTATACCTGTTTCAAAGCCAAGACCATTAGAGGGTCATCCCATTATTTTACTTCTTCACATAGGGTTTTTTCCAAAGGACTTGCCTGAAAACATACTGACAACGTAACGAATTTCAAAGCAAGATCAACTGATGGGATGGTACTAGTCTAACACCACCCCCACCAACCAACCCATTGTCTTGGCAATTCCTTTACTCTAAGTACTTTGAAGTGTCACCTATTACAATTCCCTGCAAAAACATCCTCTAAAAGAAGTGGAAGAGTTTTCTTCAATTATGGTCAGTAAGGGGTTGGGGAGAGTGGATAGGGAGCAGCACTGGTGTGTCCTAGTTTTGAGATGACTTATACCATCTCAAACAAGTCACTCACTCCCTCTGTAACTGTCTTCCAATTTGTTGTATACCTAGCTCATACAGCTGATGAGAAGTCCAGTTCTTTTATACACCTATAATAGTTTTCCCATCTTCATGTAAACTGTATTATTAGAAATTGGTTTGTGCATTCAAAAATTAAAGCAAACCAGGATTTTTCTTTAGTTTCATTTGTCCCCCTACTTCTCATCCATATTAAAGATTAAATAAAGCTTAACAAAAAGAGAATTAAAATCAGAAAGAGCGCCCTGTATATTCCTAAATAATACAAAGAACTGTATGCAAACAGGTTACAACAGACCAATTCAGCCACAATTGAGTGAAAGAGGGTTTTACACGTGTTACCATGTTACATAATTGGGGCAGAAGAGAAAAAGAAATATGGACATAGTATAACACTGACATTGTATTTTTTTTTAAGATGGTTATTTCAAATAACAGAATTAAATGTCACATAATAAGCACTGAATGTACCATATCAAAATGAGAGCAAGTTGGCTTATTTGCAACAAAATCTGTTTAGTCCAGATCCTAAAATTCTAGTAGAAAGTAATAAAATGCAAAAAATGCTCATGCTTAAGCTTGTAAAGGATAAAACAAGTTGATGGGCTCCTGCAGGAAGCAACTCAAGTTATGTTTTAACTCAGAACTTCAGTTCATAGCCCTACCCTGTATCCAGAAGCCCACAGTACTTCTGAGCTTAGCTCAGTTATATGGGTCTAATAGGGCTACTTTAAGGGTATGCTGAAAGCATTAAAAAATTAAGATAACTCACCTGAAACTGAAATTTAGTGTGCAATACAAAAGGAGATGTCATTCTAGCATTTCTCGGGTATTGACAACTCAATTCAAAAACAAAAAAATAATTTCAAAACTCATTCTTTCCAGGTGAAAAGCTATCCAGATGGCCAAAATACAAAACATCTGAACTACCAAGACAATAAGTTTTAAAAAGGAAATTCATGACACATGCAATTCACATCTTCCCATTTCCTCCAAATACTGCAGTGCCCATAAATGCATCTAATAAGGTTCTCTAGAAAAAGCTATTTTTAATTAAGGCTGGCAGTTATTAATCCTACCTTGAAAATTCAGTATTATACCAAAGGCTTCTTTTTTTAATTAGATGTACACAGATGGCAACTTACAGCATAGTATTACTGATTAGTGTTAGTCTGCTGGCATTTCTTTCTTCATATACATGCAAACAAAATTGATGAGAACAATGTAAATAGACAAGATGGAGGGAAACCAGAAATTCCAACTCTAGCCTCATTATATACAACATACCCTCTCTAATTCTATATTTGTTTTGTGTTTACACAAACACACAATTTACCATTTTTTAAAACTACTAGTAGTTTTAAAAGGATGGAAACAATGCAGTTTTCAAAAAAAGTCTGTGACGTTGCATTGAAGAAAGCATAACAAAGGATATTAACATTATGAAATCAAGTACACCAAAGTTAATACCAGTATTAAGGTTGCTAAGGAAACCTTAATTCAGCCCCCCTTGTGCATATGCATTATAATGCAATCTTTAATTACATGGTCACATACTAGTTTTCCCTATTGGACTATTGTCTCATTTAGAGCACAAGATGGTTTGTGCTCTGAGAATGAACCAGTCAGTGTAAGGCAGCTGATGACTGATTCCTGCCCTCAGTTGTTACAGAAGCTGAAAGGTGTAAAACAAATGAAACAGGTAACTGCAGAAAGGAACACTGTTTCATGGGTAAGACAGCTGAAAGCTGCCTTAGAAAACTGGATTCTTTCACCACGTGGTTCTAGAGACATATCTTCTGATCATCTGAGAACCTTAAAACAGAAATTCTACAACAGATCTACTGAGTTACTAGTAGCTGTAGTAGGTTGTTACTCTGTACCAACCAGTCAAAGAGGACAGATATACTTTCACAGTAGGTTTCACAGCTATTGACCAACAGGTATGAGAAGACTGAATATATATCTGGCTTAAATGAAAAGTTCTGTACAGGAAAGCACTCGCACAGGGATGGGCAAAATATGGCTCACAGGCCAGACCCAGGTCACCAACGGATTTTAACCAGCCAGTGGCAGGTCCCTTGGGTCCACCTACGAAGGTGTGTCATGGTGCCCCAGCAGCAGCAGGTCCTTTCAGCTTCCACTGCCAGTGTTACACCACTGCTGGACCCTGTCCCACTGCCCAGGCACTCCAGCCTGTCCACGTGGCACCCAATGCCAGGGATGCCAGATGGAGTGGGTGGACAGGGTCCCCATGGAGAAGAGTCTGGGACTCAAGCAGACAGGGCATGCTCAGCTGGGATGCCATAAGCAGGCAGAGTGACATCTGGGAGCAGGATGGGCAGGTAGGTGGGGCTGGAGCCAGGGGCAGAATTACAAGGTGGTATCAGTGCAGGGATGGGGTCTGGGGCAGAGCCATGATCCACTTTGCCTGCATGTCCCTGCAATGGGTGCCAGTTCTGTGGGCAGGGCTGTGCCAGAAGCAGATCACATCTCTGCCCAAGGCCCCACGCTGTTACCACACTGCAATCCTGGCCCTAGCTCCACCTGCCCATCCTGATCCCAAATCCACCTTCCGCCCACCCATCCCATACACACAACCAAGTGTGCCTTGCACACAGGGTCCCAGGCTAGTTTCAATGGAGACCCCAGAGCTGGGAATCGCTAGGGAATGACAGTGAAGGGCTGGGCCCCAGGTAAGAGCCACTTAGAGGAGTCATGGTGAGCTGTTGTGAGCTAAATGATGGGATATTCTTACTCGACCCAGCATGGTGGTGAGAAGGAGGTCAGGGGGTGGAAATGCTGACCCAGTCCACAACTCACCAAAATTCCCTAAGTGGACCTCCAGCTCAAATAATTGCCCAGCCCTGCTCTAGTGGTTCTAGATCAGTGGTTCTCAACCTTTTTGGACCAGAGACAACTCTTGCTGAACTAGAGCAACACTTCCATGTTTTTTGTGAACTAGTGGCACCCAATTTCAAAAACTAATTGCAGGGCTTACCTCCTTGCAGAGAGGCTGGACAATGGGGGTGGGGAATCACCCAGGCAGGGGCAAGCCTGAGCCTGTGTTTATCTGCTTAATTTACCTGCTCATCTCCTCACACCTCCCAGCACACTTCAAAAAAATCTGGTGGCACCCCAAGTTTAAGAACCACCGTTATAGATCCTTTTGCCTTTGTACTCCTAGCATGCCTGATTCCCACTTGTCCCCAGACTCCTGGATCCTATTGTGTACCCTTTCTACTGCTCTAGAGCACCTTATTATTTGCCCCTTCTTCCAACCCCTTCCTTACGCATGTACTTTTTCTCACCTCTGTATTCCAGTATTTCTGCCTTTTTCTGGTTACCAGGTCCTTGAAGTATGAAGCAGAGACAAAGCATAGCCTCCCTGTAACCTACAGCTCCCACATCTAGCACTCTGTGCAACTATTCTTCACTGCTAGGGACTAACAAAGTCCTGCTCATCCCTGGGATAGACCATACTGAGCATAGAGAATTTGGCAGCCAAACTCTAAAATCTTTACTGATCAGATGCAAACATTCAGAGGGTAATTTCAATGGCACAGTAGAAAGTAAAGTCCTGGCACCAGGTAAAATCCTCCCAAGCTAACTGCCCACTCCAAATCATGGATTCACTAGAACATAATGAAGCTGTTGTAAGAATTGTTTTAACAGATGTGAGTTACGTTTCCCTTTTTTCTCTCTTAACTGGCTTGAGTATTTTAGATTAATCTTTAAAAAAATTCAGCCTGAAGCAGGTATTGTGCATGGAAAGTTTTAGCTAAAGGGGTTACAATTCATCTAATTTACAAGCAACTGACAATAATCTTAAAAATGTGTAATATTTGGAAACCTTACCTCCTGGCAGCAACTAAGTGCACAACAGTTTAGAACACAAACTCATGGAAATTTAATTTAAAACTGGAAAAAAACCTAATAGAAGGAAGTTCTTTTTCACACAACACATTAACTGAAGTGTGAAATTCATTACCAGAAAATCATGGACGCTGACAATTTAGCCAGATTCAAAAGGGGATTGGACAAATACTTGAAGAAAAGGTGCATCAGTAGCTGTTGAACATGGGTATTAAGGATACAGACTCTTCATCACAATTTCCTAGACATCAAATGCTGGAGGCTGTAAATAAAGGGAGAAGAGTGGAAAAAACACTTCATTCTCCCTTTCAGCATGCTTTCTGCCACTGTAAGACTCAGGATACTGGGCAAGATGGACCTAATGGTCTGACCCAATAGATGGCAGTCCTTATGTTCTAGGATCCTCCTTTACTTATTCTTCTTGAAACAGACATATGTCTTCTTCTACAGACATAAAAATGTTATTTAATGCCAAGTCTCTCATTAAAATACCATTTTTCATTAGAAAACTGCGCATCTTTAAGAAACTCTCTTTTCAATTGGTTTCACATCTCCACTTGATTCTGCAGAAGACTTATTATAGCAACAGACTCAGAAAACAAAGGCACACACCCAAGGGTGTGTAAACCCAAGAGGTTTACACATTAACAGCAAGGTTTTCAGAAGCAATTAGTGCTTTGGGAAGGAACTTACTGTTTGAGTACTGAATTCAAGAGTTGATCACTCACTCTTTTGACATCAGCCCCTTTCAGGAATCTAGCTAAGCACGCAAAAAAAAGCTAGTCACTTCATAAAGTGTTCACTTTAATCTAAAATACTTTTTATTACCAAAAATTGGTATTTAAAATTAAGTAATATTTTAAAACATTTTTGCTAGTAATTATAGTGTAATTGCATATTAACTGAAAAAAACTGCATGTTTCTGACCATTAAGAAGCCATATTGGTAATAAAAGTGCATAAACATGGACCTTGAATAAAGCATTTTTGAGTTTATGCTGTGGGTAGCAGTTACTGACATTTTAACCAAAAAAAGAAAACAATATATGTAAGAACACTGTTAAATCAAAATTCTGATAAGAAAATACTTCTAATGATTTCATTTGCACAAACTGACTAGAGAGCTGACAGATACAAGAGATAATTTTTAATATTCTACACGAGGAATAGATACTTTCCAGAACCTGGAAAGTACTGAATCATGCCATTTTAACAACATAGTCAATGGAGCTGACTTCTTTATACAAAGTATTAGGAAAAACACTCCATAAAGACACAATATGTAAAAGGCAATCAGAAGTACACTGAATCAAATATATTCATTCCATTGTCTTTGGCACCTGCTAACATTTTGAAGACTGCTTGTTTTGAAATTTCCCCTCGGAATGGGATAGCTGCACATTACATTTCAGAGAACACTTTTGAAGTGGGGAAAAAGGAAGAGGAAAATAAACAGTAAAACATTATATCCAAAACAAATAGTTACTAGTGCCAATAATTTGTGTGATAAGGCTAATAATGATTTAAGGCATTTCTTATTTTAATATAGAGAAAAATATCAACATTTTAATTTCAGATACTGATTAATATTTAATCACAAATACATCAGGGTTTACAAAAACGGGTTTATTTTTAAGAAACAAGAAGTATCTCTGTGATATTAAATTTACAACAGCCAAGTTACTTTAAGGCCTGAGTTTACTATATATTATAAAATATTTACTTTAAATAAATATCTGAAGTAGTACATAAAACTGATGCAATTATTTTAAAGAAAGTCAGACCAAACTGCTTGAAGTTGCTGGATATATATTTAGAACCAGAGGCTGATGTGGTAAGCCAGTTTATAACAAAGGAACAGAATGAATATTTTCCTCATCTCCCTTCAATGATTAGTTTGCTCAAAGTTAAGAAACCAATTCGAAGTTTAAAGGCAGAGGTTTGTTTTCTTCTTCCAAATCAATGGAAGCTAGATGTATATAAAGCTAGATCTCACCCATGCATCAGAGCAGTGTAACCAAAACCAAGTAATCAAATTCACTTAATACAAATAGGGACTATTTTAATAAGTCACTCTTTAAAAGCAAAGCATGTTTGGATACATTTATTTTTCTTTTATATCCAGCACATGCTGTTCTATTTAATTATTTTTTTATTTAACATTTTGTACACTTAACCAAAATTCATTTCCTATCCAACAGAGCTCAACACAAAGGTAAAAAACTTAATAATCATTCTGTCAAAAAGAATCATTCATCATTTGGTAACATAATAAAAATGCAAAAATGAATCTGAGTAAATGCATTTTAAACAATATCACTAATACATATATGAACAGAGAGAAAGTTGTATGTTGATGTGCCTCTGCTAAGTGGATGCTGCTCGTTTGCTCTCTCTCTCTTCAGTTAACAAAGGCAGCGCAACATATTTAACATTTACCAACCAATAATTTTTTTGGAAAAAATTAAAAAACAAATACATGCCAACATTAAACTCAGCTATTAAATCACCAATTTAAAAAGAATGCATACAATCATACCATTCAACTGGAAAAAAAGTTGTTTTTAAAGCAAGAAGTTAAAAAGTTTAAGGTCTAGGGGCTACTTTAAATCTCAGAATGTAAACATTACTTTCCAGATTCAGAAAAGCAGATAACTCATATGAACTCAGATGCATTCATCCAATCAGTTAATAAAGTCTTATTGCTCGTAAAAAGTTCTAATATTACTTACTGCTATTTCTCTGCATGCAGACATAGAAATTCCAGTACCTTCTATTTGTTTTAAAGCATAATCTTTATCATCTTTCCTGCGAAAGAAGAAAAGAAGTTTTTAAAAAAAAATGCACTGTGAAACAACAGTGAACTTTTCAGCACTATTCAGATAACAGTGTATAATCAATTCAGTCTCTGCACCTTGCATTCTTTTTAATGTTTCATGGTTTTTAATTGACAGTTACCTTAAAAACAAGCGCTAGGCTATACAAATGAGCAACACCTGAGCTGATAACATTGAAGTAACAGTTGTCATTACATAAAGAATTTTTAAGTTCTTGTAAATGCAATTACTTCAAATACAGTTATATTTAAATTCATTACCATCCTTTTCTACAATTTGGGGCACAAATGACTTATCAAGAGCAACAACCTATGGCCCACAGAGCCAATGGATCCAACCCACCAAACCAGGGCTTTGCCCATGTTGCGTGGTGAGGAGCTTTGCCTGTGCTGTGCCTTAGACAGGGAGAGAAACAATAGTGGTGATCAGGTCCTAGCACTGGTCTGCCTCGCATGCAAGTCATGCCATCCCAGCCTGCTGCAGAAAAACATGGCTGACTGCTATATTGAAAGACAAAATTACAAATACATCATCTTACTACTCTGAAACACAGTAACTCTCCACTACATTTTAAAACAAATCATGAAAACCTTGAGTAGCCCAAAAACTGCATCTATGAAGCCTACCTACCCCTTCCTCTAAACCTCACACTCATTCAATACTGAAAATGGGTTTCTACCAGCTTAACAATTTTAATTGGTAAGAGCCCATTGTAAAAGTTTAGATCACAGGCCTAAAAGCTACTGTGCACCATTAGTAAGGGGGATACATTTGAAAGTGGAGCTTGGGAGATTTATTTTTACTGTTAGTGTCTGCAGCTAACAGGGGAAAGGCAAGGGGAGGGGGAATCCTTGACCTCTGAGAACCCAGGTCTTCAGAGGCCTACAGCACCAAGTCCCTACTGTGTCAAGAACATGTTTTGGATTAGCAGCCACAGAATTTCTAGGGGGTATAGCTATTTAAGAAAAAAGTTGAAAATTGAGAGTTAACAAATCATTAGTGTGAAGATATTTAAATGCGAGACAAAAATGTCTACACCATCACAGCAACAAATTACCACCACCTTTTAAAAAAGTATAATGAAAAAATAAGAAAAAAACAAACCAACAAGCTTCCTGAAGTTTCAGGGTTTCATGCATTAAGAGTATTGAAGTATGGGCCAAAGTGCCTTCTATATTGGCTTGGATGTAGGTTACCTGGCACTGTGTCAGAGACATTTTGCAAATTAACAGGAAAGAAGATCAATGGACAAATGGTCAGCAGAAACAGGGAGTGCAGACACAGAGAGTGCAGGAGGGCTATTAGGAAGGCCAAGGAGGGAGTAAAGCTTCACCTGGCTACTAGGATCAAGGACAAGAGGAACGCTTTTTGCTCCCCACATTTGAAAAAGGAGAGCCCCAGGCAACGTCGGGCCCCTGAGGGACTCGTTGGGCAACCTGGTGCTCGCAGCCGATGGGAAGAGTGAGATCTTCAATGGATTCTTTGCCTCGGTCTTCCTGAGGGGGGGCTGGGACATCCCTCCTGCCAGAAGCTTGAGTTCCCCCTCGTAAATCACTACTAGGCCAAGGGTGAGGGTAGACCTGGTGAAAGAGACATTCAGCTCTTCCAGAAGCCAAGTTGGCAGGTCCGGATGACCTGCACCCAAGGGTGTTGATGGAGCTGGCAGGGGTGATTAATGAGCCCTTGGCTCAGTTATACGAGCGCTCTTGGAGCTCTGGACAAGTGCCGGAAGACTGGAAGGTGGCCAATGTGGTTCCCATCTTTAAGAAGGGGAGGAAAGAGGACCCGGA
>JAGPOW010003316.1:163724700-163740578 GCA_030014935.1 Caiman crocodilus
AGGGTGGCTAGGATGTGGAACCAGCTTCCTAGGGAAGTTGTTCTTGCTCCTACCTTGGGCATCTTCAAGAATAGATTAGATAGGTACTTGGCTGGGGTCTTGTGACCCTGGCACTCGTTCCTGCCATTGGCAGAGGTTCAGACTAGATGGCCTGCTCTAGGCCCCTTCTGACCCTATGATACTATGAACACAAAGCAGAATCTTACAGAAAGGAAAAACAAAATCAGCACCCTCAAAGTGAACCAAAAAAAAACCAGTTTATAACCCACTTCTACAGCAGAGGCAATACAAGCTCTGGGAGACTCAAAAACCAGACCGACTACACTTCTTTTTCCTGAGTTGAGACCGCTTTGAACTCACATGAGAGGAAAAAGGGAGGAAAGAAACTGGCGGATCATTCTTCAGCTTAATAGCCTATCAACTGGGGACCTAATTTTCCTTCACTCCAACAAACATCCTCATATTCTAAAAATCAAGGTAACTGTCTCCTGCAGTTCACAAACTGGTATCTTCAGTGCAATAAGAAACACCCTTTTTGGTAATGGGCAGCTGGCAGATTGATAGAATATGAGGAGCTTAATTAGATTTACTGCTGTTGGAACCTAGACACGTTGACTAGAATCAAAATGGCACAAAATGTAGAGTCAGTCTAAGTCGCATGAAGAGGACTAACTTTAAAATTTATTAATTAGTTTGAAAGCTACTTTGAACACATTCTCATAAAGAACAAATAAATGCACCCAAAAAAACCACTAACTGTATATTAACCTCTAATTCTGTTCTCTTGGCATCTTGATTCAGTAAGTACCATGCTAATTAAAGATATTAAATAGACCGAAACCTGAATTGATTCAATCTTTGTAAGTTAGTCTAACCTGCACAGATTGGATTGGCAAGCAAGTAAATAGACACTCACTTTTGAGTCTGGAAATGCAGGCACATGCCTGCAGAGAAGGGGCATGGCCAGGCCCAGGGAGCCTGAGTATGATGTGGGGTGGGAGTTTAAACCCTGACCCTGACCTGCAGGGACTCCAGCCAGGATGCGCCTGACATGAAAGACAGGGAAAGTGAGGGGAGGAGCATGGCCAAACCCTGGCCCTAGCCAGACACAGACTCAGCACGGCACCCTAAAGCAAAAGGGGCAGGAAGGGGGTTTATTCTCCCCTCCCTCTTCTCCCTCTCCCCAGGGACCCCAAGAAGGGTCTACCTGGTTGGGGCAGAGCAGCCCCTATCAGGGTCCCTTCTCCAGAGACAGGGGTGGGTGCACGGCTAGACGCCAGTCCAGCATGGCCCCTGAAAGCGAAGGGGGCAAGAAGAGGATTTTTTCTTCCTCCATCCTCTCCCCCACCTGGGGACTGCAACTGGGGTCTGCCAGCCCCTGCCACCACCTCTGCTGCTTGCCCCCAGTGTAGCTCTGCTCACCCCACTCCCACCCACAGCACACCCCCCATTGGGAAGAAGCTTGCATTCCCCAGGACACAATGGCAGGTCCCCACACACCTTCAACTCTCCAGTGGCATAGGTGGGGGCCTGGCCAGATGCTGGCTAGCATGGTCCCCTGAGGTGAAAGGGGCAGGGAGAGGTTTTATTCCTGTTAAACAGACCCATTAAATACAAGATGAATGTTTCAGCATTTCATATTAAAAGCCTAGTGTTCACAGTATCATAGTTTAGAAGAATAACATTATTCTGCACCAAGGGAGAAAGAACCAGCAGCATACCTACAGGCTGAAGAACTCCCTTCTCGTCAGCAGAGGCAGAAAAGGATCTTGGAATCACTATTGATTCCAAGATGAACATGGGCTGTCAATGTGGGGATGCAGTCAGGAAGGCTAACCTCACCTTCTCATGCATCACCACCAGGTCCAAGGAGGTAATCCTCCCCCTCTATATGACATTGGTCAGGACACAGTTGGAGCATCCAGTTCTGGGCGCCACATTTCAGGAGGGATGTGGACAACATCGAGGTATCAGGAGGCACTACTTCACAGTCAGGGTGGCCAGGATTTGGAACCAACTTCCAAGCAAAGTGGTGTTTGCACCTACACTGGAGATCTTTAAAGGAGACTAGACAGACACCTTGCCAGGTCGTTTGACCCCAGCATTCTTTACTGGCCACGGCAGGGAGTTGGACTTGATGATCTGCTCAGGTCCCATCCAACCCTACCAACTATGAAACTATTATCAAGATCTCAGTGTATAAGAATACTCAACTACTACATGCCCAACCAATTACTAAAAGAAGACTATATGCTATATTGGGTGTTTATCTTAAAAAGGGTATTTTACAAGTTAACAGAAGCTCATAGAAAGTAGCGTTCCCTTGCCACTACTTTTTGTGATTAAGAGACACTGAAAAGCCAAGGATAGTTTACTTGTGCAAGTACAGACATGATAAAAGCACATACAATAATTTGTTCATGGAAGGTAGATAGATCAATTCTGTTCTTCCTCCACATAAAATTTAAGAAAGCCTCAACGAAATTAAAGACGTAAGAAACAAAAATCATCTCAATAAGAAAATAATTTCACATAGTAGATTGCCATCTGGAAACAAGATCCTTTATGCAAAATGTCAGGTAAACTAAGTATGTGCAGTACCATTACGTTCATCTATATTCAGAATATTAAGTAACAATGCAGATAAAGGTCACAGATGCTAGTAAAATCCAGCAACTTGTGTACTAGTAAGCACAGTATACTAACTGTGCTTCCATTTTTTTTTGATTGCTGTAACTATCTGAGTGCAGAAAACAAAGTATATTGAAAATATTTTGTGGAGACGTAAATAACCTGAAAAGTATTTCTAAAGCATATCATCTAATGAAAGTAATTATAATGAAAAAGGGCAAAGAAAAAAAAACAAGTTAATATGCAAAGGCATAAAGGAAGATGGAAACTTACTCAAGAAGCCTAATAATATTAAAATAACCTGTTAAAGATTTAATTAAGATAGCTCTTCATTTATAAAACTCATGAAGGATGAAAACTGTACGCTTGTTTAAGGATTGCTAAGTTGTATAGTTTAACACCAATCCCCCCAAGATGTTCTCCAACATTCATGGTCCATCTTGTAGGGAGTACCTACTTCAGATGGTGGTAAGCATCCTCAAATTTCTATACAAGACACTGAAAGCCAACACTACCTAAGTATTGAGCACCTCCAGGAATTCCTTAGCATAGGGGTTTTCAAAGAGCCGCCGGTCAAGAAGCAATGAGTCTCTCAACCAGTCAACAAGGTGGGGTTGGGGGTGGGGCCCTGCACAGTGGCAAATCCAGGAGTGCCAGTGGTGAAACCCGAAGTGGCCCTGTTCCTCTGCGCCGCTGCCGTGTACCCCCTGGGGCCTTCCCAAGTACCGCTAGTTGACAACCCCTGCCTTACTTGGTAAAAATCAAAACTTTGAAGAGAAGTTTCTTGTGAACAGATTGTCTTCATACATATACATATAAAAAAGAATATCCAACGAAAAGCCTGATTGAGACCCCCCACTATACATGACCTCCTTTATTCAAATTATCTAATCAATTTGAAATTGGTTAAGCAAGAAGATAGGAGAGAGAAAATGTACACCTGATGCTTCAGAAGCCGCAATTAACACATATGGTTACTTCAACTAAAAATGCATGTTAAATTACATTAAGAAGTTCCACTGGAATTCATTTTAATTGATTGTAGTTTAAGGTAGCTTCTTAAAACAAAGAATCATGTGACGCATTTGCAACTATCTATCTAAGAGAAAAAGATTCCGCTGTCTTAAAATCAGAGAGAATTCATTTTTCATTTCCCTCTGAAGTGTCTACTCTATAGCAACAAATGAAGCTTAATTGTTGATAAGAGCATACTCTCCTAAAGAATAGAAACAAATTGTGATGAATAGAAGGCCAACATTCTATTCTACATTCTGCCTTCCAATATACTGTTAATAGTACAGAATTAAAACACACTGAAAAATAAACTATTAAATTAATGCCAAAGTAATTTAGTCAGCAACATTAATTCAGAAGTTCTCTGTACAATTTGCTACTCTAATTTTACTCATCCAGTTATTTGTGAATTTTTGCAAGGGCACACCTTTAGCTTTGTATGATTAACTGAGACTTATGCAGCACAACCCCCTCTAACTGTATAACCACTGGAAGTCAATTTCATTATTAAATGTCAAATATTAATAAGCACAATAGCTAACTTACGATTTTACAGGAAACTGTAATATTCAGATATGTGAGGGAAACAGACAAGAAAAAAAATCCAATAGCTTGGCTCTTCTAAATGCTGGAAAGCACTTTGAATAAAGGAACTAGAGGGAAATTAAATGCTTTATTTATAGCCATTATCACAATAGCATTTCTGTCCTCAAGATTAAATCTTAGCTACGATGATGAAGTTAATGCAGATTAAACTGCAGCATTCATACTAATTTTCCCAAGTGGTATGTTGATATTAAGACCTTGTCTACACTTAGCAACTCTACTGCCAGAAATTTCTGACAAGAGACAGCAGCTGCCACCAGCAAACAGCTGGAATGTGTTCAGATCCATGCACTTCTGTTGCCTCCAAAAGTATCCGTCACTGCAGTTGTGCCAATACCAGAAAGGGCACCCAAAAAAGGCATCAGCTGCTGAAGGAGACACACTAGCCAACATAACGCAAGGAAGTGTTCACAAATTTCTTTTGCCAGATGCCAGCAAAAAACTTCTTTCAGAGAAGTAGGCAGTAACAAGAGATTCTGCCACCCCAGGGGAGCTCTGAAAGTAGTCACAAGTATGGATTTACCTGCAACTCAAGTTCTGTCACCAAAGATTTCATAATGTAAACCAAGTTTAAATATCTAAAAGTCACCGCATTTTAGGTTAGTGTTTAAACATGAACAGATAGGGAACCTGCCGAGAGATGAAGTAGCAGCACATTAGAAAGAATGAAAGGTGTGTTGAAGTAACATTCAAAGCAGTGAACATTTGGCTTTTCCACTTTTTGGTGCCCCCAAGGCACAGCAACAATCTTCAGTATGCTGAAAAGTAAACTAAGAGTGTAACTAGGAATTTCAAAGTTTTGGCCAAACATTCATGTATAAGCCAAGTTCCTGTGTGCTATGGCACTTACTGAAGAGTTGGAAGAGGAGTAATGGACTACAAATCCTCAGCTAAACATTAAACTTGCTATGCTGATCACAGAACTACAAGAAGTCTTCAGTCCAAAAATCCCGTTTTGGAACGATTTATTTTATTTACATGCAAGATTTATATGCTGCATTGCCCCTAAATGAACACCTTGCTGTAGTAGATGAACACCTTGCTGGGGGTCATTTGACCCCTGTGCTTTTTCCTGACATGGCAGGGGGTCAGACTAGATGATCCATCAAGCGCCCTTCTGACCCTACATACTATGAGACTATGAAACTATGAAACTAAAGGGCTTGAGAAGCTAGAGCAGGGGTAGGCAATTATTTTGACTGGTGGGCCACTTAACCAGTTTTGGTGAGCCCTTGGTGGTTGCACACATAAAAATCTTTCAACAGATATCATTTTAACAAATTATAGATAAAAATCAAACTATACACTAAAAATCAAACATCAGCCATAACATTTTAATTTTATTTCAAAAAATAATTTATACTATTAAAAAACCATAAATCAGGACATAGACAGATGACTGCATAATAGCTCAAAATAAAGTCTTGCTCTTGCATATGGGGGAGGGGTACATGTGTGCGGAGAGCTAGTCATTAGCTAGGTCCTGGGAGCCAGCTTTTTGGGGGGGGGGGGGGGAAACACGACATGTGCAGGCACTGCAGTGGAGCTGTAGCCCATTCCACCCATCCAGAGTAGCTGCTTCTGCTGCTGCAGTCACTGCCTAGTATTGTTTGGCTTCTTCCCCCACCTCCAGAAGCAACTCCTCCTCCTCCAGCCCCTACTGCATTACTCCCGGTGGCATATAGTGCAAAGAAGTGGTGGCAGCACGTGGCCAGCCAAGCAGGGGGGAAGCTGCAGCCAGGTGGCTCCTACCCTAGGCACACAGGGGTCCAGCTGTAGCTCCTGGCCACTTTTCACCCACTTGACCACTGACAGGTGGCTGCTCATCGCACTGGGAAGCTGCGCATGCTCACTGGGGACAGGGCTGAGGCAATGCCATTGGTGGACATGGGGCATATGTGAGTGGAAGTGTGGTACAGGCTGCCTCAGGTAGGAGAAGGCAAGGCTTAGCAACATACGGAGCGCCACGGTGGCAGCCATGGGCTGGATATAGTCAACTGGTGGGCAGGATCTGGCCCACAGGCTGTATTTTGCCCACCCCAGAGCTTAGTGAAATATAGATGCGTATTTAAGAAAGGAACCTCAGAAAGTCTCCAAGTGCTAGCATATGGTTCACTCCAACACTGTGACAACATTCTAAGAAAAAAAATTTACTGGACATGTACTTCTGGCTTATGGGACTTCCCAGGAAGGGGAGTTTGAGCCTTAGAACACTAGAATTGTATTCTATTTTATACAGGTTCTCAAATCACTGATCACCATAGTATCAACCAACTAGCAGAGCATTACCAACATGACTAATCCATCATATGCGTGCACTCTCATCCTCTTCACAGAGGTTAAGAGGAAGAAGGGCCAAAGGAAAAGGCCTCCATTTGCATGAGGAAGAAAGCAATAAAAAACAAACCAGCGTGAACAAGGTTACAAATTAGGTACTCCTTAAAAAGCCACCACTGTTCAGAACAAAGCCACAATTAAAAGTACTGCTCTGCTAACAGGCAAGCTTTTTTGGGTAGGTGTGATACCTTTTATTAGACCAACTGAGTAGTTGGAAAAAAGTTCTTTGTAAGCTATCGGGCATAAGCACCCTTCTTCAAGCACAGGGAGTCTTTGCTGTTCTGAGATATCCTACTAACAGGAAAGAATTATGTTTTAAAGGGAGAGGGGGGAATCACAGGCAGTTAGCACAACTAACTGGGGCATGCTAACAGAAGGAAAAACGTATGCTTACAGATTTATAAGGAAAGAGCAGCTGCTTTTATATACATAAAGGCTCTTGTTTAATATTTGTGCAAGTATTTAAGCAAGTTAAAAATTAAAATCAGAAGGAAACTAAAGCCATCATCATGGACTTATGGCTTAAAGTTCTGAATGCAATAAAAAATCTAATATCCTATAAAGGCAAGATTCTAATCGGCTGTTAGCCCTGCTACTAGAGCTTGGGGGAAAGAAGGGGGTATTAGTAACATTCAAGTCTTTCCTGTGCGAGGTCAATTAGTCCCCAACAAGACCCAAATAAACTTTAAATAAGAAAAAATGTATGTCATATTTTATGCTCGTTGAAGACCGACAGGTGACTGCACTGGTTGCTTTGGTAACTGATCTCCCTGGCAAAGATCTTCATGTTCTAACACTTGAAGCAGGGGTGTCAAATGCATCTGACCTTGGATGAGGGGCACAGAGTCACTTTGTGGGTAGAGTGCTCTGTGCTAGAACATGACCAGAGACTAGCCTCACATGCTGGATCGAGCCCCCAGCTGGAACTACACGCACCATAAAAAAATTGTTACTTCTCACATACTTTCTGGACCATCACAACCACAACACTCCCAACCCTACCAATAAACAACCAGCCCTTCCCAAAGTCTAGGGTCATGAAATAGGGACGGGGCATGAAGTGATTGCCAAAAGCCATAGACCACTTTAGACCTAACAGAAAGGCTTGTAATTTATGCCTTTTCTTTCAGGCAAGTTGATTCTGCTCACTCAAAATGCAATCCCAGCAGCCCCCCTCCTTTGAAAAAAAGGAAGTTTCACTGGGAGAGTCACCACTGATAGCAGCTATGGCATTATAACAAATGGAAATATAGTTAATCTGACTCTTCAGTATCATAAACAAATATCTATTTCACGTTATAAGATACGGGCTATACCGTCTTCTGGTTGTAACTAGCAATTCATTCTGAGTTTTGTGTACCTGAAACCCCTGAGTACCCCCTCTTCTACCTTGTACAAGTTAAAAGCAAACAGAACAGCAGACGCTATTGGAAGCAAACATCAGACGACAATTTTCAGCAATCAAATAAGCTATCAGATAAAAGTACCATCAGCTTTCATAGCAGTGTTTTCTAAAGAAATACCTCTTTATAATGAGACCAAAGCCACTTTTACTTCATAAGAATTCCTCTAAGCAACATTCTACATCCTCAAAATTGAAGTTTATCTATAAACAGTCATTGTAAGCATGACCCTTCTCTCTACATGCCATTGTATACATACAAAGTAATGTATACTTGTTTCAATGTCACAGGTAGTCTGGAACAACTGTAGGCAGAAGGAAATATTTAAAAAAAACCCATCCTCTCATTTTTAACACTTAGCGATTTATCTGATACATTATTTACTTCTAAACATAATAATATTGTCACTAACAAGTGGTAATAGAAAAGTTAAGTTTTGCTAGTTCGTTACTCAAAGAAAAACCTAGTTCAAAGATGAAAATATTTGTACAAGAGAGTTATTATCCAACTGTGAAGCATTATAAACATATCACAATCTTAAAAATGATTAATACCTATAAAAGGCAATCAGGATGCATAGAAGAGATATTATATCTTTATTAGACCAACAAGATTTTTGCAAAAAATGTCTTTAATTGCAAACTTTGGGGCACAAACACCCTTCATCAGGCATTGGAGAAAAGACTGTAAAAGTTCTCCTGGGTCAAAATGAAAGTTCATATTTCACAGGATTTCACACAGGAGTCAATACATGGAAAACTCCTCTAGGCAGTCAGTTTATAGCTGGTATGGAGCTTCTGGATTTTGAGCTTACAATCTTTTATCTACTATGCGTCTTGATTGCCTGTTCTTCTAGACCAATACGGCTACAACCTGGATACCCAATACCTATAGAAGGAATTAAACAATCTTCAATAATCAAGTAACTTCTGATCTGTTCTCAGATTCTTTTATTTAAGTCTGAGAATTTATTTTTTTGGTACATTTTACTCCTCAAGCACTTATGCACGCAATCCAATTTCCTCTGACTTTCCATTTAGCTTTACTATGCATAAACTGTGGTGTCAATCATGACCCTTCACTCTTCTTCCTGTACATTTTGTTACAAGCCTGCTTTATACCACCTGTCCAACACCTCATGAATATACCACCACTGTTGTCTCCTGTTGAAATGCTCCTTTAAATAGTCATTGTGTCATCATACTACATCTGCCTTTTCCATGACCTCCCCAAATTCCATTCCCCTAGAGGTGGCCAACATGTGGCTCTTCAGAAGTTAACATGCGTCTCCTTGAATCTTTGCACAAGCACACAGTGACCAGCTTCCATTTTGGCCACTGTGTGCTTGTGCAAAGATTCAAAGAGATGCACATTAACTTCTGAAGAGCCACATGTGGCTCCAGAGCCACAAGCTGGCCACCCCTGCCCTAGACTCCAGCATGTACAAAATGCCACTCCCCACAATGGCAAAGAGGCAAAGTAGCAGGACTGCATTATTATTCCCTTAATTATCTGTGGCCTTTGACACCCTATAAACACACAAAACAAAGAGTTTAAAAACTAAGAGGCTCACAAAACAAAAGATTCACTTGAACAATCTAGAAAGGGAGAAACAGTCTCTATCAACCGAAAGTCATTTCTCATGATTACAAAAACAAGTGGTGAAGGGGAAAGGGGACAAGAAACTGGCTTTTTGTTTAACTAACACTAAAAGTTTTCACATATTGAGATCAGCATGGAGATTAAGTGTGAGAGTGTTAAACAGAACACTGGAGACATAACATGGAAAAACACACCATGGGCAGTCACCTTTCATCCCTCCTCTAGTCTCCTACTACCTTACTTGATTTCAGACACAGGAACAGAGCAGAGCAGTGCCAGGTAGTGCCATGGAATAGAAGGCATTCTGCAAAACAGTTCTCTAGACTGACAGTACAGTTTGCTACTGTTGGAGAAAACCCTCCCCCCCACACACACACTTTTTTTTTTTTTTTGCAGGCAAAGCCAATGTGGGGGTGGGGAGAATAATGCTAAATTCAGCAGCCAAAAAAAAATGGGGGTCAGTTCCCCCCCCCCCACCAGAAGCAAATTCTACTGCTGCTCTACAAAACTACCATTCCCAGAACACCTTATGCTCTATGACACACACTGCCTGTGCCAGTAATGTGCATCATAAGAGCAGACAACAAAGCTGATAGACAGCAAGCAGCAGAAGCAACTAGTGCCCAGTACCCTGGAGGGGTGCCCCCACCCCTGTCCTTCTGGTGCCTTGCCTTAGAAAATTTATATAGGCTATCCCTTAAACTGAAAAAAAAAAAAAAAAAGCTAGCTTATGCAACAGTTTTAAAGTAATTTTGCTTTTAGCTGTTATACAGTTATGTAAAAATAAAATGAGTTTCAGTACCATATACACAACCTTGGGCTCCACAAGTAAATAACATTATATATTTTTGTACTTATTTTTAAAAATTCCATCCAAATCCTTAAAAGTCCTACAGTGGTATGATAATCAACATTACTTGCTTGTTAAAAAGCAAACGTATCAGGTATAAATAAAGTATGGGGTTTGAAGATGACAGTAAATCCTTCGAGGGGAAAAAATAATCTAGAAAGTAAAATTCTAAGCTGGAAAAAAAAACCCCAAAACCCAAAAATCAACCACAGACCCAATACAAAAAAATACTCCTGTAAATAAAATAGCAAAAAAAGTACTAAAGACTGAATAAAAGTCCATTCCTGCCCCCCCAAATTAATTTATCAACCAAGGTCTCAATCCCTGAAATCTGATCTGTACAAATTAACTTTACAGCTGTAAAGGTTCACTGATTGTAGTCTTGTCCCTACAGATGAGTTTGTAAATGTTAAAGAAAAAGCAGAAAAAGGAAGCAGCATGATACATAGACAGGGCAAATATAAATAAGACAGTAAAATATGCAAAACAACGAGTTATTTGGGTTAGTCAACATCAGGAGAGCTGTGAGGAATTTCAAAGTAACGGAAACCAGGAAAAACTGAACTAGAACTCATCTCACAAGGTTCTAAACCACTGGCACCCTGGTAACGGGGTTGGCTGCCACAAATTAAATTCAGCTCCCTCCACCCCCCCTAATGCCTCAGAGGTGCTCCTGATGAAGTTTGTGCCCTGGGGTGCTGGAATGTAGGAAGGGAGACTCCAGCCGCTGGCTGCAGCTGTGCAGAGTTGGGGCAAGACACTGCTGCAAGAGGAAGTATCCCTCCCAAAGAACCAAGTTAACCCTTTCTTGGGCCTCAAACTGCACAGTTTCATGCAACAAGAAAGCCCTAAATTTGAAGGCAGTTACAGGGCCAGGGAAGGGTTGGCTCTTGGCAGTAACACCTTCTAGTCTGCTCCAGCACTCTGCTCTCTGGCCTCTGAGCCTCCAGGGCTCCCATCCCACACAGCAGCTGCAGCTGCGCATGGCACACACACCACAGATTGGCCACCCCTGTCCTAAACTAAGTTGATCAGCTTGGGAAAAGGCATACCCTTAGGGTTACAAAAAAAAAAAAAAAAAGGAGCAAGTGTCCAGGATTTTGGTCAGCTCTGCTCAAAAGTTTTTCCTGGCACTTCGCAGCTTGCCCTAGCAAGGAGCTACTTGGGGCTCAGAGGAGTGTAAATGAAGACAGGACACATACTGTGGCTTAACTTGAACCAGCAAGGGATTTGGGACAGAAGTTTCAGAAACCAGTTTAGCCCAAATCAGTTAAGTCTGATACTACATTCAACCAGGTTTATCTTAAACCAGTTTCAGTCATTTTGAAACTGGTTTATGTGCACTGAACTTCCGTTGTTACATGTTTAAACCAGTTTCTGATTACTTTAAACCTCATAGGTTTATATGCAACTTCTGTCTCTACCCTTGTGTATAATTAGTACAGCTGTCCCAGATCAGAACATTCATATGGTGCATCTCAAGTAGGGCCAAGGAGGTGATCCTCCCCCTCTACACGACACTGGTCAGGCCGGAGTACTGTGTCCACTTCTAGGCGCCCCACTTCAAGAGGGATGTGGACAACATCAAGAGGGTCCAGAGGAGGGCCACCCACATGATCCAGGGACAGCAGGGCAGACCTACAATGAGAGGCTACGGGACCTAAACCTGTTCAGCCCTCACAAGAGAAGGCGGAGGGGGGACCTGGTGACTGTCTATAAACTCACTAGAAGGGACCAGAAGGGGAGACCTTGTTTCCCCCAGCGTCCCCCGCGATAGCAAGAAATAACGGCCACAAGTTGTTGGAGAGTAGGTTCAGATTTGACATCCATAGGAACTACTTCACAGTTACGGCGGCTAGGATCTGGAACCAACTTCCAAGGGAAGTAGTGCTGGCTTCTTCCCTGGGGGTCTTTAAGAAGCGGCTCGATGCCTACCTGGCTGGAGTCACTTGAGACCAGTTTCACTCCTGCCCAGGCAGGGGGTCGGACTTGGAGATCTACAAGGTCACTTCTGACCCTACTTCTATGATATATACCCCTCTTTACAAAACATATTAGAAAATTGTGCCTCTTGGTATGAAGGATGGTAAAGGACTAGGCTACCTGTTTTCCACTGGTCAATAAATGAAAAAGTTGAATCAAATGTGCATTGCTTAAAAGGGAAATGAAATAAAACAACGAAAGCTGAATATCTTCATTCAAATTTCTAAGCAGCAGGTATTTTGTTTGCTCATTTGGAATTCAAAGGTGTACATGATTGTGGTCTGATTTTCCTCAGAGATGTTGACAGATATTTACATGTCAGTCATTTTTATTCTTAAGGGGAGCAAGCCAATAAACCTCCATGAGAAGAAATTCAGACTTCACCCTCTTACATTGTCTTCTGACTATGTAATATTACCAAGTGGTATAAGAGTGCTGCAAGGCCTACAAACAGAGTGGATTAAGGATATAATTACATCTTTAATGATGAACTCCCATTTGTTTAATAGTAGGCAGTTGTGTCCTGATTTTTTTAGCCGACTGCATAGGTAACAAGCTAAAAGTCTGAATGAAAAATGAAAGCAGCTTTAAAACAGCTATGAAAGTTTCATTACTATAAATTACTTACTGCTATAGAAATAACAAATTTCAGAATCTGAATAACAAATTCAAAACAGTCTGCATAGCAATAAAAAGGTTCTTAACTTGCATTAAAATCAAGCTTACCAGAAAGAAGAATAGACAAAACAAAATTATGCTGGAAACGCTGCAAAAATCAAATCCTCACTTATGGAAACGTGGAAAGAAGACCAAATTCAAAGGAGATAAAATGCAGACAGCAAACACATTCATCCCACAGCATAAAAGCAAAATCCCTCAATTAAAATAGTGTTCTTGCACATAACTAGATTTTAAACAAATACACTAGGTTAGGATTTGTGTGGATTTTTTTTTTTAAGTATACCTTTTTAGGTACCCATTTCTCAACACTCCTCATAGGTTAGACCAGGGCTCTCCAACTTCTGAGTGGCTACAGGCCATATCACCCCTTCGCCACATCCTCTGTGGGCCACACTGGTATGTCAGTAGGGGCACAGCAGGAAGTGGAAGCTGAACAAAGGACAGAGAAGTGAGCTGTGTAACAGGCAATGGAGGGAGGCAGTGACGGCAGGGGAAGCAGTGCCCGATTCATGGGGCAAAGCAAAGAGAGCTGAGGATGTAAGTAGGGCGCATGTTGCTTGCAGACTGTTAGTTGGACAGCCCCGGCTTAGATCAACTCATGTCAAATCCTGGCATCTTCAACTTTTTTTGCTCCTCCCTTCTTTGAGACATGGCAGAGCATCAGGATAGGCCATCTTAACGTGCTGCAAAAACTGTCATCTGCACAGACAGGCCCTGGCACAGGCAGGTGTCAGCAGAGCTAGACCCACTCTGCTACACTGCTGAAAAGCGCTACTGGAAGATGTGGTAAAGCTCCATGTTGTGGTAGACTGTTAACATACTCTGGGGAAGCAGATGGAAGGAGGTTCAGCACAAGAGGATGCCTTTAAATAAGTTAGAATCTTTTGAACTTGCCTTTTTGAGTACCCAGCAGCTCGTGGGAGGAAATTCCCACTCACAGGGCAGTCTTGGTAAGAAAAAAAACCCTAAAGATGCACTAAAGTTTACCCAAAGAACCTGGTCTGCCTACCACTGTATGATTTATCTGTCAGGCTTGAACCCATTAACTTAACACCACAGACTTTTGCCACTTGAATTGCTGAAGTTATTGTTTGGAGAAGCACGCTTTTGTTTCCTATAAAAGAATGGAGGACACATACTCAACTTTACTATAATGGTGCATAGCTATTTATGAACTAGTAGTGGGGTGGCTAGGTATCAGGATTTTGAAGTCCTACTCCCAGCCCTAAAAGCAGTCAGGTCCTATATTTACAATTGGCAGAGTCAGACAAAGATGCTTCCCAAAGATCAGAGTTGTCTAACTGGTGACCTGCAAACCACAAGCAGAAAAAGACCCTGTATAAATTGCTTAAAGTTAGACTTTGATTCTTTTAGATTTTTTTTTTAATAAAACCTTTGCTCTAGAGGGTACAAACATCAGTATTTATTAGGAACTGGATGACTGGATGCCCCAAGCCATTGCTAAGCATATTTAGAGCTTACTGTCTAAAAGGTCACCAATTGTAGGTCACCCACAGACTCAACCAACCAAGTAGGAATTAAATCTGTTCTCTTGTAGTAGACGCTTGGTAGCAGTCAGTTCCCGTTTCCACATCACTAACTCACCACCATGCTTTGTGGTGACTAACAAAATGAGAAAAGGCAGGAAGAAGCAAATCAGCCCTGTTATCCCTAATAGAAGTTTCCCCCCATAACTTGTATAGCCACATGCTGGGAAGACAGCATAATTTGGAGAAACTCACACTTTTGCTGCCCTATACATAAAAAACAAAGGTTCATTTGCCCAGACGGCAAAGATGCTAAATTGACTCTTTTTAAAAGCAAGTTTATTGTTATTTGCAAATTCAGCTAATTTGCATATACATTCACTAACCTGCAAAAAGTATTGCTTCCAATTGTACAAAGTTTGACAGCTATATAGTGGAGATATAAAAACTATAGTTTTCTTTAGAATAGCAGCACACTTAACAGGCCTGTGGATAGACGCTAACTGGCACTGTTGCTGTGTATCAGTCAGAAGAGGAAATTTTATATAGGGACCCTGGTATAAACTGTCAGTCTTATAAAATTCTTCATATAAGCACGCTTTCACATAGAGGCAATTTCTGGATCTCAAGTCTTGCTGCAGTCAGCTGCAAAGATCTTCTGCAAAGATCTTCTCTAATTTATTTTGAACCTAGTTATGACTTGTTGGTTTTACAATGGAATACTCCAATACAAGGGTTTTCAACCTTTTTTAGTCTAAGTATCCCCGGCAACCAGACACCGAGCTGGGAGAGAAGTGGGGGTAGTGCGTGACTGGATGCTGAGGAAGGGTGGGGTGGCATGCAGCTGAACACAGAACAGGGAGATGGAGACAAGTGCACAAGCAGGCGGGGATACAGTGCTACTGCCTCCCAGGAGCACGGAGGGGAAGCTCATTGGGCTGGTGTGGCAGCAATGCCTGCTGTGTGCAAGCTTTCCTGACCTACAGAGGGTCACTGCTGCCCTTGCCCTGCCCAGCCTCTGCTCCTGGGAGGCAGTGGCATTCCATCCCTGCCTGCCCACGCATATCCCCTAGGACCAATCCAAGTATCTTCTAGAAGGGCTGGATGTCTTCAAGTTGGCAGGCCCAGATGACCTACACCCAAGGGTGCTGAGGGAGCTGGCGGGGGTGATTGCTGAGCCCTTGCCTCGGTTATACGAGCTCTCTTGGAGCTCTGGACAAGTGCCGGAGGACTGGAAGGTGGCCAACGTGGTTCCCATCTTTAAGAAGGGGAGGAAAGAGGACC
>JAGPOW010003316.1:163740678-163785930 GCA_030014935.1 Caiman crocodilus
TGGTTCTTGCTCCTACCTTGGGCATCTTCAAGAGTAGATTGGATAGGTACTTGGCTGGGGTCCTGTGACCCCAGCACTCGTTCCTGCCACTGGCGGGGGTCAGACTAGATGGCCTGCTCTAGGCCCCTTCTGACCCAAGTTACTATGAAACTATCCCCAGGGGTACGCATACCCCTCAGCTGACAACCCCGGTCTAATAATAGGCTAGGTACAGACAGTCAAAAAGCCTGAGGCTGAATAATTAAATCTTCACAGGTTAGTCTACGCAGTGTAGACTGGACCAATAAGCAAGTGAACAGACATTCACTGTTGATTCCAGAAATGCAGCCACAAGCCAGCAAGTGGCCCAGGCCAGAAGCTCGGGGTACTAGAGCATGTCTTCCTGCTGGGCTGGAGCAGACAGCTAGAGTCAAGGCTAGTCTGCCCACCCTGTGAGGGTGGGGTTTGTGGAGGAGGTGCAAAACATCCTGAGATGCTAGGGTACCGTGAGAGTTAAATTACATCTGGAAAGGATCTGTGATGGAAGTTAAATAACTGATTTAAGTTAAATCAGTTAAGTTTGATACTACATCCAAGTTTATCGTAAACCAGTTTAAGTCATTTTGAAAGCAGTTTATGTGCACTGAACTTCTGGGCTGACTACAGACATTCAAAAAAAAAAAAAAAAAAAAAAAAAAAAAAAAAAAGCCCAAATCTGAATTGATTCAATCCTTACAGTAGTTTAACCTGCATACACTGAACCAATGAGTAAGTGAACAGTCATTCACTTTTGATTCCACAAGTGCAGCCAAATTCCTGCAGTGGCTCAGGCTAGAAGCTGGGGGATATAAGAGCAAGTCTTCCCTTCCTTTTGCTGTGCCACAAGGCTGGAGGGAAGTTGAGTTGAGGGAAACTGAGCTGAAATTTTCTTTTTTTAAAAAAAGCTGAATAAGCACAGGCACTGCTTTTTCTCTCACTAACAGAAATAGTTTTTCCAGTTTTCATTGCGACACTGCACTAATCATTAAGTAAAACTGTCTGTTTTGCACCCTTCATTTTGTATTTCACCTTATTATGCAACATGGGCTTTTTTAATGGGTCCATCAATGAGCTATTTAAATTCAACTGAGACCAAGTGCACCTGAATAGCTTACATAAAAACTCATTTCACTCACCCATGTGTTCTGTTTGTTTTTTTTCCTCTATTTTTTTTTGTTTTTTAAACTAAATGGTCCATGTTCCTTACATTAGTAGCAAACAGAGTTAAAATGTAAATATTTACAAGCACAAAGGCATGGTTCTTATTGGTATATTTGACTGCAAACAAGGTATAAACAAACTTCATATGGCAAAATCCAATAACAAGTTTTCATTCAAGTCTTTCATCAAATATGTTGAAGAAATTAACTTTTCACATTATATAATATTAAAAATATGTCCATATACAGGAAGATTTTAAAAACTTGTGTCATCCAGATTACACAGGTTACTTAATTCAAAATCCATATTATCCTACAACATAGTAGGATATTTGGAAAAAAAAATATATATATATATCATCTTTGATTTGTTGTACACAAGACTGCTGCTTGTTCTCTCCCCACGAGAACCAGCTGTCAAAATAAGCAAAGACATTTACAAGAAAATCTCTTCTTATGTCGCATATGTTAATAAGTTAGAAGTTATTAGTTACTATGACCAAATACTGACAACTTAATAGATGGGTCAAAAACTTGACGGTCTAAACCAGGTAGCAGAAGTTTTTTTCAAGCCTTGACTCCTGTAGTTTCCTGCTAAAAACCTGTCAAGCAAGCAGTGAAGGTAATCCATGACAAACATTCCATGTGCAGACAAGTATAAACCTACATTCTGAAATGGTGCTGACTGCAGTTTATCTTCACCTGGACTTGCCATTAAGCAGCACCTGGCACTCAATCATCTAGAGTTGTCAGCATCTGAATCTGTTGTTTTAAAAGCACAGACAAGACTATGAGGAGTCCTGATTTTGTAAGAAATCTGCACACTCCTCACTGGAAGTGTCATGGGATTGGCTCTTAACGGTCCCTTCTTTTTTTTAAGAACTGGAAATAAACATAGTTTAGTCTCTCCCCTCAACTGACTTCACACACTGTATTTAAAGAACTTCAGAAAAAATGATTCCCAAGTCAAGGAAGCATGAAAAGCGTTAAAAGTGTAGCATAGCACAGAGCACAAGATCAGTTAAGATAAATGGTTTGTGCACCTGTATAATATTTTTACAGTTAAAAAAAACAGAAACAGGAGAAGGGAATAAGAATAACTGAAACCTGTTTTTTTCATTCCAAACACTCGTCACAACCCAAATCAAGCGAGTGTCCCCGACACAACAGACCACCCCTCCGTATGATTGGCATTGAGACCACCCCTCCATATGATTGGCATTGTTCTAAATTTGGTATGTTCTGCCTAATTAAGTATTCCTACTTGGCAAATTTTTATTGACTACTCTAAAGGTATACAAGTCTGAGCAGTTTCCGCCCAAATCAGAGCAGAGCACATTCTGACCACATTGCAGGAAAGATCTCGCAGAGCTCTGAGCACGCCACAAGGAGCTCTGGCAGGGTGACTTTGGCAGACTGATCACCCACCAATGGCTTCCCGTCAGCAACCTCCCGACGTACCCCTTCCCTATGCACTTTCATCTGTACACTCAATGCAGTAACCCAAATTATAACAACGCAAGTGAGCATACAGCCTGTGTCGCGGCCACCAGCAGCATAAGTAAAATCTATTTGAAACCAATACGCTGTTCCGCCTCTTCATTCGCCAGCTCACCTGACGTCTGCTTAATTAGCCACCATTCTCCTCGGCCAGCTCTGACCAGTCGGCCAGCTGAGACAACTCTCTCTCCACATTTTTAAATGCTGCAGGGGCAGATTTAAAAGGAACAACCTGGTAGAAATCCAAAGGCCCAATACTAAATTCCACTTAAAGATCACAAATATGTTAGAGACTATCAAATTGACTCAACTTTTCCTTAAATATACAATACCATAAGGATGGTGTCTGATATGCAAGTTCTATTTATCCATGAAATGTTTTCAGTTAACATGCAACGTAAATGCGGTGATAAGTTTTGACAATGTTAAGAAAGCACTTACACAGACTAGTCAGGGAATTTAAATGTATTCCAAATAAGATTTAATAATGCAAAACAGTAGTGCTTAACCTTTTGGTCCCACTGACCAGATGAGCAACAGAGGGCCGGTCCGTATTCCAGAATAATAGCTTATACTGCCCCAAGAGCCCAATGTAGCATACAGGGCCACAGCCTGCAGGCCTCCCCAGGGACCTATGGGGAGCCTCGCAGGCCAGGTGATATAGCAACAACAATCAAATCTGGCTCATGGGCCAGGGGTTGACCACCCCTGATATAAAAGATTTAGAGTCATTGCTCAATCTTAAGATAAACATTTTACTCAAATCTTCCCAGGATAAAAAAGGGATAGGAAAAGAAAAGGATAATTTGACAGAAGAATGGCAAATCAGCTGTATAGAGAGTATTAATCCCTTATTGCTCTAACAAAGTCTTCTCATGCTGGTTTCAGTCAGACAATCTATTGGTTTAACAATGTCAGGCTAACAGCATTTTTATAGGAAATAGCCAAGTTTTATATTTACATAATAAATAAAGAAATTTACATGGTTATAAGAAAAAAAACAAAAAACAAATCTGTTCCAACAAAAAACTAGACAATTTGTACTCTTACCCCAGCCCTATCAGGAAACATTTCATGGCAAAAGTAATCCTTCAAACCAAATCAAGTGGCACCTCAATTTTTTTTCTCCCAAACACACAAGTCAATAGATAAAATTTAACGTGAAGTTCTGGATGTAAGGTAATTTTTTTAAACAAAGTGTTAATTATGCTTTGGTGGGAAAACAATTGGTGGTTATAGTATACTTTGCAACAGAACTCAAACATAGTTGCACATTTTAAGCTGATACTTTTAAAATGTACTATTCTAAGCTAAAAATAAGCATTCAGTCTTTGTCATGATACAAAGATTAAAAGATGGCATGACTGGTTTACATACAGAAAGCTATATTAAATAAAGAGACATTAAGGTTGCAGACACAAACACTCAAAAAATCAAGAGAATGGCAAAAATTATAAAGTTTCCCATGCAGCCAGAATCCAATCCCAGCCACATGCTTTAAAAACCAATTTAATTATTTGATCATGTAGCATTTTTAATCACAGGGCAACCGCCTCCTTCACTGCAAAGAGATAGCACTCACAACATGAACAGTTAATTCCATATTTCCTTTTTGCTATATGTCCCAAGCTACTGTTTACTGCACAGTGCTGGGTTTGGCTCATGAGTACAGCATTTCCTTTGGCTTTTTAATGACATTTATGCAGACTGCTTCAAATGCAAACATGCATTTTTATCTTCACAGCATCTTTGTGAAGTAAGACAGTGGTGCTCCACTCTGTAGATGGTGTAGGCAGGGGCAGGCAATTATTCTGAGCAGAGGGTCGCTTACTGAGTTTTAACAAGCCACCAAGGGCTGCATGATAGGCAGCCAGGGGCAGATGAATATTAATTTTCTAAATTTTTTAAGGGCCCCGCAGGCTGGATAGAATGGCCTGACAGGCCATATCCAGCCCCCAGGATGCATACTGCCCACCCCTGGTGTAGGCTTTGCTAGAGTATTTCATACATTTCATAAACATTAAAGAGGCTGGGAGAAACCTTGTGAGATTGAGTCCTGCCACAGGCAGGAAGTCTGCTGGGGTCAAATGATCCTAGCAAGATAAACATCCAGATGCCTTTTGAATGAATCCAAAGTAGGTGCTTTCACCACCGCTGCGGGGAGTCTGTTCCAGACCCTGGACACTCAGACTGTAAAGAAGTCTTTTCTTGTGTCCAGTCTAAATTTGCCTACCAGGAGTTTGCGGCCGTAATACCTTGTTATCCCTTTGGAGGCCCTGGTGAACAACTGTTCTCCCAAGTCCTGAGGCACCCTCCTTATATACTTGTAGGCTGCCACCAACTCCCCCCTAAGCCTTCTCTTCTTCAGGCTGAAGAGACCCATGTCTCTCAGCCTCTCCTCATAAGACTTGCCCTCTTGGTCGTTGATCATATGAGCGGCTCTCCTCTGGACGCTCTCAAGCTCATTCACATCCCTCCTGAAGTGGGGGGCCCAAAACTAGACGCAGTATTCCAGCCACAGCCTCACTAAAGCCAAGTAAAGTGGGAGAATAACATCCCTGGTTTTGCTTGAGATGCATCGGTAGATACATGCCAGAGTTTGGTTTGCTTTGGTTTGAGTTTGGTGACTCATTCATCTTGTGATCAATCAAGTCTCCCAAGTCTCTTTCGGTTACAGTGCTAGCTAGCATAGCACTGCCGAGCTTATAAGTATGCTGCTGGTTCTTCCTCCCAAAGTGGAGCACCCTATACTTCCCGCCCACCTTTCAACCATGTCCAAGTCAGCCTGTAACCCAAACCTGTCTTCCAGTGTGACTACTGTCCCCCATAGTTTAGTGTCATCCACAAACTCTGCCAATTCACATCTGACGCCCAAATCCAGATCATTAATGAAGATGTTGAAGAGTACTGGCCTGAGTACCAAGCCCTGAGAGATGTTGCTGGTCACCTTGCATCACACTGATTTGCTTCCATTGACTAGTACTCTTTAGGTCCAACCCCAGAGCCAGTTCCCCAGCCATCAGATCATGTGATGGTCAAGGCCACAGCTTTCCAGCTTAACAATGAGGACATCATGGGAGACTAAATCAAAGGCTGTCTTGAAATCCAGATCTATGACATCAACCGAGTCTCCCTTGTCCAGGCAATGCATCACCTGGTCATAGAAGGAGACAAGGTTAGTCAGGCAAGACCTACTAGTAACAAAGTCCTGTTGACTGACATTCAGAAGGCTGCCTTCTGGTAGCCTGCTGCCGATAGATCCCTTGATGATTTTCTCCCAGATCTTTCCAGGGATGGACATCAGACTGATTCGCCTGTAATTCCCTGATTCCCCTTTCCTTCCTTGTTTGAAGATTGGGACCATGTTGGCTCTTTTCCAGTCTTCTGGATCCTCACCCAAGTGCCACAAATTTTCAAATATCTTCGCCATAGTGTGGACTATGATGTCCACTAGCTCCTTCAAGACTCTTGGGTGCATTCCATCCAGGCCTGCAGACTTATGGATGTCTAACTTCTTGAGGTGTTTCCTCACCTCATCTACGTCAATTGTGGGCGCATCTCCCACTCCCTGGGTGTTTTGTACCCAGTCTGACAGTGTGACCTCCATGGGCAGGTGGAAGAATGATGCCAAGTATTCATTTAGGAGAATGGCCTTCTCTTGGGCATCAGACATCAGCTGCCCCCAATTAATCTCGCAGGGGTCCAATGTTCATAGATATTTGGGCAGAAGGGACCTCAGTAGACTATTGGGTCCGACTCCCTCCCCCGGGCAGGAAAGAGCACTGGGGTTAGATTACCCCAGCCAGGTGCAGGTCTAGCCTCCTCTTAAAGACCCCCAGGGTAGGGGAGAGGATTCCAGATTCTGGCAACCCTTTCCACAAAGAAGTTCTTCCTGATGTCCAACCTAAATCTGCTCTCTGTTGGTTTGTGGCTGTTGTTCCTAGTTACTCCAAGGGGTGCCCTGATGCATCTCCAAGGGAACATCTCCTATTCCTTGCTGCTCTCCCATGACTAATTCGTAGGTGGCCATACCTTTCAGCCTTCACTTGCAGAGGCTGAACAGATCCAGGGCCCTCAATCTCTCATCTCATTTAGGCTTTGCCTGCAGGCCCCTAGCCATACGAATGGCCCTCCTCTGAACCTTCTCAAGGTTGTCCACATTCCTCTTAAAGTGTGTCACCCAAAACTGGACACAGTACTCCAACTGCAGCCTGACCAATGCTGCATAGAGGAAAAGTATCACCTCCCTGGACCTGGTTGTCATGAACCTGCTAATGCATGATACAGTGCAGTTAGCTTTACTAATTGCTTCATCACATTGACAACTCACATTCATCTTGGTGTCAACAATGACTCCAAGATCGCTTTCTGCTGCTGAGATGGTCCTGCCCCAGCCTGTAAGTGTGCTGGTGATTCCTTCTCCCTAGGTGGAACACTTTACACTCATTCGTGTTGAACTGCATCCTATTCTGTTCTGCCTATTTTTCCAACTGTCCAGATCCGTCTAGATGTGTTCCCTACCCTCTACTGTGTTAACTTTACCCCATAATTTGGTGTCATCTGCAAACTGGTACAGAATACTTTCCACACCTTCAACCAAGTCAATGATGAAGACATTGAACAACACAGGTCCAAGGACCACACCTTGTTGGACTCCACATCTTTCCAGATCAATACCGACCTATCCACCACCATTCTCTGGTGCAACCCCTAAGCCAATTTGCTATCACCTGACCATATAATCATCAAATGTTGCCTTTGTTCTTTCTACAACTTCCCACATATCTGAAGGAAGACTTTTTGTTGTCCTTGATGCTTGTGGCTAGCCTGAGTTTAGTTTCTGCCTTGGCTTTTCTGGACTGCTCTTTACATGTGCTGAGTAGTCCTCCTTGGTGATGCTTCCCATTCGGCATAGGCATCTCTTAAGTTTCAGGAGGTTTAACAGTTCTCTGTTTAACCAAGGGGGCTTCCCTGCCCGCTGACTGCATTTCTTGTGAGACAGGATGGACTTCCCTTGTGCTTCAAGGACTGCATTCTTCAGGAATAACCATTCCTTATGGACTCCCCTTTATAAGGGGCCACGGCCTTGTATTAATGTATGCATTAATGCAACCACAAGTGAGTGTATATGGAAATTACATGGAAGACCTTTTTATCCGTGAACCAAAGTAGGCTCTGATGAATACAAAACAGAGCATACCATATGGAACTTTCACACAAATGCTGGGAAAGTAACTGGTTAGTTAAGAGATGCCTCCAAGGCTAAAAGGCAGCAAATTGATTAGACCATTACAAAACACGAAAACAAAAAGATTAGAGGGAAACCTGTTTGCAAGGTCACTATTCTGGTGGAAAGGTTGCACTAATTCGTGAGAAGTAGCATGTAGATGATGTCACCTAAATGTGTTTTAGTAATTGGAGAGAATTAGGATGTGTATTCTGTAAACAAAGTCATTTTGACCGGTGTATAAAAACAGGCCTGGAAACCCTTAATACTTCGTACTGGGTTTAAGGATTATGTTCATGCCTGTATCATGCTGCAAATAGCCTAGCTAGTCTTTGTCAGTGCCACATTTAGGCTTAAATTACTTAAACCACATCTTAGGGCCTCACAATCAATATAAGGGGCCTCAAAATAAGAAAAAAAATAGACATTTTCATTCCCATATATGACAAAACTATACATATATATAGCTCAATGGCTTATTCATACTGAGTTCATACATTTATGCAGAAATAACAATAATTAATCTTTAATTTTTATGAAAATCCATGTTCGTGGATTTCATGGATTGTTTTTATCAAATGGGGCCTCTTAAACGGTACATAGCTTAAGGCTATCAAAATCCAGCACTGAGCATTGTGTATCAATTGGTCATGAATACTACTGTCTAGGCTTGTTTGTGGACAATAAACCTGGCTGAGTTTTTGTTCTTAGGAATTGAATTCAGCCTGCAGTTTCTTTCTTGAAATACTGAGCTTGTTAGGGGCAAAGCAACACAGACGGTATCCTGACAACATGCCCAGATGATCTGAACTAAGGAAGCCCAGCCTGACCTGTAATAATTAACCCCAGACAACACTAAGGCCAGATAACAATATTAACAAAGTTTGCCTTAACAATACAGGCGATTCCCTGGAGGCCGAGATGGGAATTCTGCAAATTGCTCTACAGTCATGGTGAAATGACAGATTTTTTTTCAATGAAAAAAAATATTCATGAATGAGAGAAAAGCATGCAAAAGGACAACAAAATCATTACAATTTAGGGATGCTGAGGCTATTCTTCAATAAAGAGAATTTATACACAGAGTAAGAGGCCACAAGTATTTCTCTCCTTATAAGCCATTTCCCAGCAGCGTAGAAAGATGGTCAACTTTTCTTATGTACGTACCTTGCAGTTTACATTATTACCTGCAAAAGATATTGTAACACTGTTTATTTTGATGCACAGCCTCAGGGTCTGTATATAGTTTTCCCACACTGCCTCTTCAAGATTTTGTCACTAAAGCCTTTTGAAGTCTATTCATAATGTTCATGAGTTAATTATGTTTTGAAGAGCAAATAAAGTAGTAAAATATCCAGCAAAACATGAATCTAAATATTTCTACATTTAGAGAGCTTTTAACTCCCTTCTAGCACATACAGGTACAGACTGATAATTTTAAAAATAATCCTTCAGGAAAGGAACTTCCTGGCTTCCACTCCAACAATGGAACAAAAACAAATGATCCAAATTAAATCTACATATGCTTTGTTCCACAGATGCAAGGCTCACTTTATTTTTACTGACTTCCCTAGAAATGGCTGTCAAAGTGGGATGGGGCGAGCGAACCTTGTCTTTCTGTTGAATATTATGAGCAGGCATTGAGCATTCTCTGGACCAGCCCTGGTCTTTCATTTGACTTCCAACAGTACAACTTGCATCTGAGGAAATTATCAAAGAGGAAAAAAAATGAGTTTTGGATTTTCAGGTGGTTTGGATTTAGTCAGGTGGGTGGAAAAGACTTGAACAAAAAGTTCCAAGAGCAAGGAAACCAATGATTCAGAAGAAAGTAATTAAAAAGTTGCTTGTAAGCAAAGTCACTGTAATCAATATGGATCCTAGAATCCAGTAGCTATGACAACTTGACATTTTCTTTAGATAAGAAGGGAGCCAAGGGATTTCAGTTTAAAATGAGGAAAGACAGAAAAGCCGAAAAAGATGCATCTGTTCTGTCATCATAAGAAGGGATCCTAGTTTGCACTGATAAAAAAAAACAAAAATCACCAATTTTTGGATTAAAAAAAAGTAACAAAAAATCCACATTTTTCTGTGATTAAAAAGAAACGCAACTCCAATTGCCCTTCAAAAACAAAGGGGGCTGGGATGGGGTGCCACCACCTACCGCCCCATGCTGCTGCTGTTTTGTCACTTGCAGAGAGCGGGGTGGGGGAGCCGAGGCCAGCACTGGCCTCGGCTCCCCGACCCTCTGTCCAATGCTCAGCACAGCTTTGGAATCATGGTGGTGCTCCCCCATGCTTGGCTATTTCCATCAGCCAATCAGAGTGTGAATAAAGCATTCTGGACAGATAGACAGAGAGATGTAGACTTTTATAATATTACCAGCTAACTGCCCATCAAGAATGACGGGGGGGGGGGGGAGCAAGCAAGGATGGAGCCCTGGGCCTCCCCTCCTCTCCTGCACCCTGGGTCCAGGCACACTTCCCCCCCTCCCCACTGCAACAGCAGGGGGAAGGGAGGACCAGGCCCAAGGGCTGAGAGAAACCAGACCACCATGGCAGAGGCATGAGGGGGAGGAACAGCAGACCTGGGCCAACCTGGTGGCAAGGGGGTGGGAGATGTAGGCCTAGCCTTCTCCCCTGCATTGGGCCTGGGCCTGCTCTCCTTCCTCCCACATTACCGGCAGGGAGCAGGGTGGTGGAGGTGATACCTTGTTCCCCTCTTCCATCTGCTCTGTCGCCGGTGCCTCCAGGGAACAGGGCAGGGGGGTAGCAAGGCCAGCTCAGCTGGTCTTCCCCTCCCACCCCATCTCCTGTGTCCCCATCATCATGGCAGTGGGCTGCCAGTCAGAATACTTCTTTGCACTCTGATCAGCAGTTTGTCGGCCAATCAGAACGCGAAAAAAGCGTTACAGATAGACAGACTTAGGCTTTTATAGTATTTTAATGTGTGTGTATACACACACACACGTTTCATTTTGATCACGGCATTTCATATTGATCGTGGATAAATGTAGATTTTGGGTTAGTTATCTTAATCCAAAAATTGGAGCTTTTTTTTTTTTTTTTAAATCAGGGAAAACCAGGATCCGTGAACATAAGTGATGGAACTGGTACAGAGGCTAGAATAAAATACTGGTCTGTGTCACATATGCCCATTTACAAAGACAGAGGAAATAAAAGGGGGGGAAAAGACAGTTCTTGTGTGAGGATACATGCCAGTTTTAATCAGCACCTGGTCTCTTGCTATATGCACAATGTACCATTAAAAAATATTTACTCATTTAGAAGATGCAGGGCTGGGCTGGAGAGGAGGAAAGATTTTGGAAGGAAGGGGTGGCAGGAACCTGATACTGCGGGTGACAAGCGGAGTAGAGGGGGGGAACAGGGGGAAATTGGGGCAGCCTGAGGCTGCTGGGGGCAGGTAGTTTGAAGCCAGTGTAGCAGGCAGCTCGCCCCCTGCCCCCCCACTCAACACTTACCCATCATTGTGCCTGCCCCCGCCAGCCTCAGGCTTCCCTGATTAACCCTGTGGCAGAAATGCCACCATCTGTGTCTCCCTCCAGAAAGCTGTCCCTGTCAGCTTGGGACACTGGGGTCGAATTCCTAAGGGAGGGGGGATTTTCCTCCCTGCCTAGGTGACAAAAGCCTGGTGCCGAGGGTGTGGTCCCTTTGGTCACCCGAGTGGGGGGAAGGAAAAGCCCCTGGTCATCTGCCCAGGTAACCAGTGATGCTTTTTAAATTGGTTGGCTAGTTGCCAATACTGCTGGATTCTACTGGACTGGGCTGCTGAGGTCAGAAAGACTATATGAGGGCCTGGTCCAAGGAAAAGGGGGAGAGAAGCCATTTTACCAGCTTGGCCCAAACGCCAGGACACAGGGAGAGACTGATCCAACTAAAACGCACTCTCTCTGGAAATCTCCGAGCCAGATCTCTACCATCTTCTGGATGATATTTGTAAGTGTTTCTAGAGAGTTAGTCAGCTCACAGTGATGCATTTGTGTATCAAAATGGCTACCTCAGCCAGACTGTTTTGCTCAATGGTAATCCCTTGATAGTGCTCTACCTCTTACCCTATTCTAACCCTACCCTTTGTAACCAAACAAGTTCTCCTTTGTGACTGGTGTAGAAGACTTATTGAGGAGTGGGTTTAATTATGCCTACGAGGCCCCTTAGGTCTGCAGACTAAGGCAGACTATCCTTTTTGGCCCCCAAACTGGGGAGAAGCCCAAGTGCTTGTATTGGGTTGAGTACCCGTAGGACTATTAGGTCTGTTTTCCCGAGGACAAAGAACCTAGAAGGTCCTCTCTTGGGGTGGTGGCAACACGTTACCCCTGGACTCTGCAGTGGAGCTCGAAAGGGAGTCTGCCAGGGCTTAGGCACCCCTGGGGAGTCTCATGGAATCTGGAAGGTGGATGGGCGTAATGAGGTGGGTGGCTCGACATGGAGCTCCCCCTACTGGCTCGCCGCAATCCCTTCCCTTCTCCACACTGTTTCTGACACCCACAGCTTGAGGTCCCCATTACTGCCCCCCACTACTACCTATCCCACCATCTATCCACCATTGACTGCCCCATTACTAGCCTCCTCAATCACCTCTCCCCACACCACCTGCAGTAGCTGACAGGGAAAGGGGGTGTCAATTTAAAATGATCCTCCAAAAGTCAGGTTCCATACTTGGAAAATGATAATAAATTCATAAACTTTCCAAGCATTGAATCTAATTGGGGAGGTGGGGGAGAGCTGTCTTATATTCAGGGTTGTTCTGTATTCAGGTAAATATGGTACTATACTAGGAAAAAAGTTTCTTACCACTGAAACAGCATTTCAGTTCAAATGAAATACCACTGAAACTGAACAATTCTTCCTATTCAAGTACTCCCACTCAATGTACCACTTTTAGATGGGCACATGAACTGTAAGGCCTTGCTTCAAACCTTCAGAAAAAGAGCTCCTTTCCAAAAAATTCTGAAATAAAAGGCATGTACAGCTTAGGGAACAACTACAGAGCTAAGGACAGTCTACCCTCCTGAACACGTTTAGCTTTGGAAGGACTAGAATTCTACTCTTGGATCACTTCTTGGATAAAAATCAAATTAAAAAAAAAAGATACGTGAAGATCCTATTGATTTTTTTTAATTGACATTTTGTTGAATGCCTTGGTGTCTTTTAGGTCAGCCAACTGCTACTAAAAAAGGCATCCTACATCTCCCCAGCCAGACATCATTGAGTCAGTATCCTTATAAATCCTGTCATTTAAATAAAGCACTTTAAAACAATGGAGTTGGCTACAACCTAAGAGAAAGTCAGTTCTCCTCACATTAAATGAGAAAAAGGGGTAGAACAGAGAAAAATACCAAGTAGAAAAGGAAGACTAAATAAGATACAAGAACCAGCTTAGTCTTTTAGGGTTCAGAGTTTCAGAAAAAACACTGAGGGGAACCTTTTGACTGTCAGATCTGGACAACTGAGGGGAGCTAGCCGCCAACAGTCAGAAGGCACCATGAGCAGGAAGATGAAGTGAGGCCCAGAGGAGAAAACCTGGGAACCCCCTAAAGGCACTTGTGTGATAAGACCTCCTCGCAAGAGAAATGAAAGGAAGCATTTTCTCTCTGCCTCATGTAATTTATCTAAGAAATAAGAGTTGGCTAGAAATTCCTCTATGAAGTGTCTGCTACTTGTTCAACTGTCACACAGAAGAGTTAAACTACTACGCACAGGTGGAATTGGGGGAAATCTGAGCAACAGGGATGGCTTGAAAGAGGATCAGTTCTAGTATGGGAGAGTCCAGGGCAGCTTGAAGTGGTAGTAGACAGCCTGTGCCCAAACAGACTGAAGACTCACCAGACTCCGAGGAATTTAGACAACATGTACAACCAGTACATGAATCCAAAACCAGTTTCTGGAAAGCTCTACTGGAAGAAACTCAGAACTGCAACAGCAAACAAACAAGAAAGGTCACTGTAGTTCTTAAAGAACCCCAGAATTTACTGTGCTGCATGTTAAAAGGACACTAGTCCAAAGTAGCCAAAAACTGAGATTTGAAAAAAACAAGGGTTTCCTAAAGTATAAGCAAGGCTACCATAGATTTAAAAAGCCAAAACCCAAAACTTTAAAAAAAAAAAAAATGTTTATTTGCAGTAATTGCATCTTAAACATTGTATCACTGGGAATCTCACAATTAGAGGCACTGAAATTTACTTCATAGTTTATTTTATGCCTTCTGCTTAGGCAAATAGACTTATTGCAAAGTAATTATCAAAATGTTCAGGTTTAGTTGCACATATGAAATTTAAATGGTCACAGACCAATGAACATAAACCTTGAATACACTGATAAAGATTCTAAATTAAACATTATGGGAACAATTACAAAGTTAACGTCACTGTTTTAATTTCAGTTTAAGAACTTTTCCTTAAATAATTTCCACATTGGATATGCAGGGAGTCGAGTGAGATTTAAAATGCACCAGAAAGAGGGAGAATAACTGAACCTGTTTTGAAAATATGAAAATTTAAACTGAATCTTAGTGACTAAAGGAAAATCAGGAATACCTGGACTAATCCATAGACCAGTATTAGAGTAAGTTCAATTTTGAAACTACCCACCTTCACCCACACAGGACTCTATTAAAAGCAGTAGGCAGTACATTTGCTTAAATGTAGAAAAACAGGCATGCATTTTAAAGCCAGAAGGAACTATTACGATTATCTAATCTGAACTTCTGAATAGCACTGGTCAGAGGACTGACTTACTTCCCTGTCTTCTGGTGTGAATCATAGCAATGTTTAGAAATGATACCAAGTCTAGAACAGCAGTTTGAGAATGAAACAAAGAGGACTAAGCAATGGCATGACAAGCCAAGTTGACCCATAGGGCAAACTCTGCAAGACAGCAGGGTAGGGAGAAAGTGGGGGGGGCACATATTTCCAAAAGTGAGGCTAGGGGGCACAAGGCACAGGTTGGGGAGAAAGGAGGGAAGGCCTCTTCAAAAGCAGGGAACACAGAGAGACAGCAGGATTACACACCAGGAACTTCAAAACCAAGCAAAGGCTGCAACTGATCTCCAACTAGCCTCAAGCATCAAGGACAATAAAAAGTCCTTTCAGATATGTGGGGAGCCAGAAGAAAAGCAAGGGCAACACTGAACCCCTGTTGAACCAGATAGGACAACTGACGCCCAGGATGAAGCCAACCTATTAAATGGGTACTTTGCATTGGTCCATCAGTCCCATGGGACACCCATGCCTGCTACGGGACAGGGAGGTCCAGGTGAGGGAGATTCCTTGCCCTCCATCAATGCCGACCTCATAAAGGAACACCTTGAGAGGCTGGATACCTTCAAGTCAGCCGGCCCTGACAATCTACACCCCAAGGTACTGAAGAAGCTGGCGAGCATCATAGCCCAGCCTGTAGCACAGATCTTTAAGAACTCCTGGCACTCTGGTGTAGTGCCTGAAAATTGGAAGGAGGTCAATGTCATGACAATCTTCAAGAAGGGGAGGAAAGTGGATCCAGCAAACTATAGGCCCATCAGCCTGACTTCTATCCTGGGGAAGATCCTAGAAAAGTTTATTAGAGGCCATCCTTAATGGTTTGGCTGACACCAATATACTGAGGGATAGACAGAACGGGTTTGTTGCGGGTTAAGTGTTGCTTGACCAGTCTCATTTCCTTCTACGACCAGGTGACCTATCACCTGGACAAGGGAGAAGAGATTGATGTCAAATATCTTGACTCCAAAAAAGCCTTCGATCTGGTATCCCATGATCACCTCTTGGCAAAACTGGCCAATTGTGGCCTTTGGGTCCACCATCATCCGCTGGCTGGGAAACTGGTTCCGTAGTCAGACCCATAGGGTGGTAGTTGATGGAAGTCAATTGTCATGGTGCACTGTGACCAGTGGGGTCCCCCAAAGGCTCTGTCCTTTGACCCATATTGTTCAACATCTTCATTAATGATGTGGGCACTGGAGTCAGGAGCAGACTGGCCAAGTTAGCCGATAACACCACACTTTGGGCTAAAGCATCCACACCTGAAGACAGGAGGGCAATCCAGGCTGACCTGGACAGGGTTAGCAAGTGGGCAGACGAGAACCTGATGGTGTTTAACATTGAAAAATGCAAGATTCTTCACCTTGGAAGGAAAAACCTGCGGCAACCTTATTGGCTCAGCAGTGTTACACTGGCTAGCGCTACGGAAGAAAGAGACTCGAGGGTCATCACTGACCACAAGATGAACATGAGCCTGCAATGCAATGCTGCAGCTAGTAAAGCAATCAAAATGCTGGCTTGCATCCATAGATGCTTCTCAAGCACATCTCGGGACATCATTCTGTTGTACTTGGCCTTGTGAGGCCACAGCTGGAGTACTGTGTCCAGTTTTGGACTCCACAATTTAAAAAGGATATGGAGATGCTTGAGAGAGTCCAGAGAAGATCCACACACATGGTAAGGGGTCAGGAAAACAAACCTTACAACGACAGGCTGAGAGCCATGGGGCTCTTTAGCCTGGAAAAGCGCAGGCTCAGGGGTGATCTGATGGCCACCTATAAGTTTACCCAGGGTGACCATCAGCATCTGGGGGAATGTCTGCTCACCAGAGCGCCCCAAAGGGATGACGAGGTCGAACAGTTATGAACTCCTGCAAGACCATTTCAAGCTGGACATAAGGAAGAATTTCTTTACTGTCCAAGCCTCCAAGGTCTGGAATAGCCTGCCATCGGAGGTGGTTCAAGCACCTACATTGAACACCTTCAAGAGCAAACTGGATGTTTATCTTGCTGGGATTCTATGACCCCAGATGACTTCCTGCCCTTCGGGCAGGGGGCCATACTCAATCATCTTCCGAGGTCCATTCCAGCCCTAATGTCTATGAAATCTATGAAAACAGTCCTAGATGAGCCGTTGCACGTGTGCTCTGCCCATCCCAGCTCATGGATTGCCAGCTGGACAGTCCTAGACTAAATTTTAACCTATTTCTCTCTACTGGGTGCGACTGCCTTGGCACTTAAGCACAAGCTTATCCTTAAGCATGTTAGCATTCCCACTGAAGCAAGATAACTCGGGACTATAAGTTATACCAGACATAAGCAATACCACGCAAAAGATATTTTTCAAATAAATCAAGAATCAAAGACCTAAAAGGGATTAAATCAGCTTCTGAGAAATGGCTAGCAAACAGAATCCTGAGCTTTAGATAACTGATGAGCCATGAGATATGACGTCAAAAAGCAGCTCCCGTTCTGCTTTGTTTGTTGTTTATTTTTCCTTTGGTCGCACTGTTTTATCACTTGACCTTGCTGGGAGTGTTGCACTGAAGTTAGGCCAGAACTCCCCAAGTCTCCTGCTAGTACCTGTATTAAGCTTCTTAATAAACTACTGTTCTATTTCATCTGTAGACTCTTAGTCAAAAGAAAATACAAAAGATTAAGTTTCAGAAATATTTCTGAAATTGTGCACTAATCAGGTCAAGTTCTTTTTACTAGAAATATTTTTCCAAACAAAGCACTAAGTTGAATATTTCACTGATGGCCAGATAAGAAAAAGCTCCAGCTGACTTTATCAAATTATTCAAATCTTCAGCATTTTTTTCATACAAAAAATACAGGATGCCCATACATAAATATTCTTTTCATAAAATAAACTGGTATTTTTTAATTGCTGGTTTTGGTCCGACTTCCTCAAACTTTTTTCTAAAACGTAAAAAATGTACATGTAAAATGTTAACAACTGTCACTTCAGAAACTTAAGAGTATAATATAAATATACTCACATAAAAACTACTCTGGGCTTCCACTCGCTGATTCAGAACCAAATGCAAGGTCAAAAAATGACAACCGATTAGAGGACAAGAGCACCAAAGATTTAAAATCAACACCTACCAAGCCACTTTTATTTTAGATAAGTTTTTCATTAATGATTTCAAGTGTACTTTTATCTATCTCGAGGGTCTGAGATCAAATCAAAGAAAACTGAACGCTGAATTATGTTTTTAAAGTTTCAGTCTAGCAACTGAAAAAATCACAAGTTTTATATTTGTTGCTAGACAAATGTTATTGTTCAGTTAGTGTTCTTTCAAAACTAAAGCTCAATTACTGTACAGAGTATTGCCTCCCTTTCTGTTTATGCTCTCTGATACATGGTAGTATAGCTGCATTCCTACAGCACTGCAAATATTTGACACAGAGGTAAGAAAAAAACCCTACTCTTCTCCATTCTGCATATATACCATGCATCAGCCCTGAATACCCACTCACCAGAGGAACAAGCAATTTGTTACTGGTCAGACATTCCAACTGACCAATAAAATTACCAGAGGAACAGCAGTGTTATAATATCATGGCCGACCCCTCTTGTTTCTGAAGCAGACTAGGAAAAACTTTTTAAAAACAGAAGGTAGATTTTTTTACAAATATTATTTACGTAAGAATCAGTAATAATCATTTCTGTTTTGGTACTTTTTTTTTTTTTATTCTGACCTTAGAGTTTCAGTTCAATGTCCCCACATTTTTAAATCAATAATCTCTCACTGTGGGAAAAGTTAGGAAAGAAGCAAGCTGGAGCACAAACACTCAAGAGGAGGAAAGCTAGAACAATTAGGATCCAAAAAAAAAAAAAGTGAAAGCCAATTTAGAGTTTTAAGTTAAATAGAATTGCCAAATTTTTCTGCTAAAATGATCAGCAGTGAAGGACTCAAAACTGACATTTCAAATATTATTAGACTTCAGAATTAATTATTAGAGAGTAACAGAAACAGGGATAATAATCTAAGCTATTGTTTCTGGTTGTCTGCAGACAGAGAAAGCATAACATTATGTCACTTCAATCTTAGTTCACCTTTAATATTGATGTTTACTGCAGTGCTCAAAAGAAAGCCAACAAAAAGAGACCTCATTGTGTTAGACACTGCAGAGCAGAAGAGTTCTTTCACTTAAGGGCTGACAATCTAAAAACAGACAGGCAAAATAAGCATTTTGTCCAAAGTTAAAATAAAATTTCTTCCTACTTAGTACTTTCATAATCACAGCCTTGTCTGTTCTCCTCAGTCCAGAACAGTCAGCACCAGAGCCCTGATTTGCCCCAAATACCCTGCCCTCCTTCCACCTCACTTGCCACATACAAGTACACAACCCATTTTGGTCGTGAGATTTTTTAAACAAACCAACCTAAGTTGCCCATAAGTAGGCTGCTACCCTCTTCCATACTTAGCAGATGGGAATGCTTCTCATTGCTGCTCAATGGTGAATACTACATAGTCTCTCCACCTCTGGAAAAGTTGTCTTTGGAGATAAGAGTCCATGAAATGTACTCAAATATAACTGCTAACAATGCATTTTTAAAAGGGATGGCCCTTATCACCATCCAACAAGGAACTTGGCCCTTTGAAGTCTGTGTTACATTTATACATAATAGGTATGTGGTATACATCTGCAAACTTGGAAAAGTTTTGAAAGCAACGGGTTACAAAACCTAGTACCAGATATACTTGAATATAATACTAAACCCCAATAATTGGATTCTATATATGCAAAATGTATGTTTGTTATAATTTTCCAGGGTTAAATCTAATTATTAGAGGTTTGCCTTAAATTTGATCCTCTCCCACTTCTACAGCAAGGAAAATAAATGTGGAGAGTCAGGTAGCCACCTTGCCCTCTGCCTCACCCTTCAACTCCTTCCCCTGCTCTTTACTGTCAGACCCTGTTCTCACTGAGCACATGGAAGTGCAGAGCAAATTTAAAAACACTGACCTCAAAATAAACATAGCTGTAGTAATTTGCACACAGTGCCCATAAACTTAGTTCATTCAAAATTAATTCATTTTACCTTTTTTGAAACTGTTACAACTTTAAACACAGGTAGTCCATAAACACACTTTTAAGCAGTACTTCGACATCAACTTATAGAGTGCAAACTATGCACAATATTAGTCCAAAGCAAAACAGCTCATAATTTACCATATGGTTCACTGGAGTGGGCCCCAGCAATCAACAGCATTTCAAGCCATGGTGACCTCACAGCCCAGTACTGTTCAATATGCGTCTGTATTCCACATACTTTCCCACACCCCTCACAAAAGATACATGTGCCCCCCACTCACAACTGAAACTGGGTATTCTTGTTATAAGTCCTGGGATCCTCCAAAAATTTATATGCAGGTGAGGCTCAGGGCAACCTGGGCTGGCTGTCCCTCAGAAAGGACGGGGCCACACTAACCATATGTGATAGAGGGATTCTGGGTAGGCTGTTTGGGTCCCCATCTGGTGATGTTTACCAGACATTTAAGGCTGGTTAAAAAACAGGACTCACTGGAAATGGGAAAGAAAAGCACAGCTCAGCTGTGGAGGTAAAAAGGAAGTTGAAATACATTCAGTATGGTGGTTCACCATGACAATGAAGTCACAGAAAAGTAGGACTGGAAGGGACCTCCAGAGGTCACTTAGTCCAATCCACTGCCTGAGGCAGGATCATTCCTATCCAAACCATATAACCATAATATAGACTCTACATAAGACTACCCTCAATCCTGACACAGACTAATACCCTTAACCTGCCACAGGTAAAGCAAGTGAACCATAGTAACCAATGCCCTACATGTATACAACATTGTCAATATATGTGCTCAGGATAAGCTGTGTTAACCTATCCTTGTCATAGGTTCCCATCATCATGTTTGCCCAATATGGGCCATATGTTTTATAGCCATGCTCAGCATTAGCTGCATTTAAACAAATTTATAGTTGGTTTCCATTACTGAATGCATGCTGCTTTTGGCAGCAGTTTAATGAGGCTTCCTTGTATACGCATACAAGATGTGGGGCTTCCTGCCCCTTGCTGACCCGGGGGCCGGGGAATTTTCCCTTGCGTTTGAGTAAATATGATAGTACCTAAAACACCAGATGCAGCTATTTTCACAGTCCTGGCATTCCACTACAGCCATTATCTCAGACAAATGAGCCAGAAACTCCATGACCAAAACAATGCTTCACTAACCTTAATTTGGAAGGAAGGGGGAAGAGAGACTGAAGCAGAAATAGAGACATTGAACTTGAACAGTTTAGTGTTCTTCAAAAAAGAAATCTGTAGGAGTTTGTGGGAGAGGCATTTAAAGACACCTAAAAAAAAGAAAAAGAAAATCTTGCTTTTTTACCTTCGCAACCTCAACTTCACTTGGGCAAATTAAGTGAAGATAGACTGCAACTTTGTAAATAATTAATACAATCCACCCAACCCCATCCAATAGAATCTGGTTCAGTCTCAGCACTGCAGAGACTACATAAATTTTGATTTTAAAAAAGTTCTTAATTCATTAATTATTTTCAATTGTGTGCATACATGAATGAAATGTATGGATATATGTATACATGTACAAAAAATCATTAAAAAGAGCTGGTTCTCTGTGCAAGAACGTTTTCAGAGTATAGCTATCATCAAGACAACTCTCAGGTCTTTTATTATTGAACAAAGATCACACTTTGAGAAAAAAACTGAGCGACTACCAAAGGATGTATAGTTTCAAACACATACAGCACTGAAAACTGAAGGCTGCAGAATTCATAGCACTGATTTCAGATTCTACACCTAGGGCTAAATGCCTCAGAAAGATCAAAAAGATACTTTCGTGCAGGGAGGCAGAGTGGTAGTCAGTGTTATCATTCTAATTCAGGGGTGAGCAATTAGTTTGGGAGGAGGGCTGCTGAACGCGTTTTGGTCAGCTGTTCCAGGCCTCATGGGTACACCCCTTGTCAAACTGCTGTCTTTCCCCTTGAAAAGTGCCCTGCCCCCTAGTCACCATCTTCAAACCAGGAGTCCCACTCCTAAGCCCTGACCTTTGCCACGGGACCTTGCCCTGGAAGTATTCCGGGGGTGGGGGGGGGCGGCATTTTGGAATCAGATTGAGTTAAGAGCCGCGCACACAAAATCTCTTAGACGAAATCATTTAATAAAAATATAGATAAAAAATAACTTTTATACTAAAAATCAAATATCTACTATAACAAATTTTAATTATTCCAAAAAATATTTTTGTTCCGATTTCTGTGCATTTGAGTAGCATATGTAGAGATAATTGCATAATTGTTCAAAATAAAGTCTTAGTTGCGGGTATGGTGGAGTGTGTGCGTGCGCGCGCTGCCCAAATGCTAGGTTTTGTGCTGGCAAGGGGTTAGTAGAGAGAAGGAGGGGCAAGGGGCATGTGCAGCAGAGCTTGCCTGGGCAGTGTAGAAGCAGTCCACCCCCCTCCCCACAGCTACGCCCTGATGCTCCACATGGGACCAAGCCCTGCCCACTGCTACCCAGAAGAGCCTACCCAGTGCTCGCATCTACAACCACTCTGTGCTCCTATCCCATGCTTCTGCCTGCAGCCCACCCAAGCCAGCACTAGGCTTCCTGGTAGATCCATCTTCCACCCACTCAGCTGCCCACAGCTGGCTGCTGAACACCCGGAGCTGAAGGAGTGGGTGGAAGGCAGTCAGGAGCTGGAACCAACACATAGCAGCAGAAACAGGAACTCCCAACTGCAACCTCACCTGCCTGTGATGGTCAGAACCAAAGAGATTAATAAGCAATAAATATATGCTTCTTGGAGGCATTTGGAATTTTTGCCTAATATAAAGCTTGTAAGTTTGTAACCTACAAATGTAACTTGCCCGTCATAAGTTTAACCAAAATGATAAAACTAACTTTTTGAGGCACTGACTAGGCCCCAAAGATGAAGCTATAGCTGCAAGATTAGCTGATCTAACAGTTTTTGCTCAGAGTTCAGCCTTGATGATAGAAACTGGATCCAGCTGCCTGGCACACCCAATACATTCCAAGAAAGCACATTCAGGAAATTCTAAAATGGTTGAGTAATATTAATTTCAAATCTAAAAATGCTGTGTTGCAATTTGCTTATTGAATAAACCCAAGTCTGGGTAGTAACCTTTTATAATAATTTTAATACCTTTCAATCCCATAGGGTAACAGCTATAAAGCAAGATTGTGAGTGGCCCTAAAGCCAACAGATAAGCTTAAGACTAGGTACAAAAAGCACATGCATCAGGTGACCAGTAGGAAGGAGGGAACAGAACAGTCATTACTCTTCCATGCCCGGACTCTGAACTCCCGGTGCGAGTGAGGATCGGACCCTGATCAAGGTAGCTTCCCTGGTAATCCCTCCGACAGCGTTGATTGGGGATGCCTGATTTCGCTGGAATCACTTGGCGCGCACCTGGCATCAAGGGACTATCAATAAGCTGCCAACCCACGTCTGCCTATCTGTTGTTTTAAACAGCCCAGTGGCTGATACCCTTGCAGCGCCCAGGTGGCCTGCGACAGATTGATCCATTTGTCTATTATTATTATCTGTTGTTATTATTTACTATTAGCTCTTTAATATTGCATTATCTGCTTATTGCATTTATCTTTCTGTTAACTGTTTTGCATGTAAGCTATAATAAATCTCCCTTTGCTCAGCTCAGGCTCTGGATCCTTGATCCCGAACCAAACAGCCCAGTGGCTGATACAGCTCTAGCACTCAGTCAGCCTGTAACTAAATTGATACACTCACAATGCCCAGCTGGCCTGTGACACCTGCCCACTTGCCACCATTTCTCCAGGTTTCCCCCTACCCTCCCTCCTCACTAACACTTCTCTGGGAGCTTCAGGGAACCCTGCATGCTGGAGCCAGGCCAACAGCCCTGCTCTATGCCACCACATGTGGCTCCCAGGATTTGATTAGGAGCCATGTGCAATTGAGCCAGGCTGTTGAAGCCATTGCTCCTTCCATCCAACATAGACCAAAGGGCTCAGGCATCTCCTGCTCTCTTCACCCCATCCCCACACATACTACAGCCTGCCCCAACAGGAGCAGGGCTAGCTTTGGCTCATGGCACAGCCCCCCACTGCCACTGGCAGCAGTGATAGCAGTAGCCACCCTTTGAAGTATACCTGGCCCATGGCAGGTAGAGCCCCCAGTGGCATGTGGTTCCCAGCCAAATCCTGGGAGCTGCACTTGGCAGCAGGGACGAGACCAAGCCAGCCTGGCTCCATTGCGCTTCCATCCCAGCCAAATCCCACATGCAGCTCTCAGGACTTTGCCAGGAGCCACAAGGAGCCAGGCCGGTTTGGCCCCACTCCTTCCCACTACGTGCAGCTCCCAGGACTCAGGCAGGAGCCATGAGCTGTGCTGGGGCTCTACCTGCCAGGGGCCATGGGTGCCCTGAGGGGCTGCCATCACTTTCCCTTCTTCACCTGGGTTCACTACCACCTTTCCCTCCCTACCTGATGCCCAGAACACTACATCAGGAACAGGAGGATAAGCTACTAGAAAAGGATGAAGCCAAGCAGTTCCCTAGGTGGCTCCAGGAACAGGAGCATCAGCATCAGCCCCACTGGAATGCAATGCACAATGGGCAGGGCTGGGGCTAGGGCTCTCTGGCAGGTGAAGGTGAGAGTGCAGCATGCACTGCCCCAGACAGGGGCAGGCAGGGCCCGGCCTCATGCAGAATGCAGTAGGGGCAGCCACAACTGGGCCAGATGCAATTAAATTAGTGGCCAACTACTCACAGGCCGGATCCATTCAGTTGGACTGTATTTTGCCCACTGCGGTTCTAATTTTTCAGAGTACCACTGAATTCAGCAAAAATTATAACAACATATATGAAACATTCTTTATTAAAGAATCAACATCTTGCATTCAACAGGTTAAGGATGCATAGGGTGGAACATTTCTGTGAGTGAAACTGAGAAAGTGTTTGGGTGCCCTTTAATTGCGTATTCCCACACTTACCAAGGTAGTGATGTGGCTGTATGCGATTTTAAGGTCAACCATAGGTTTATATATTAAGACTATCATTTAGAAATTCAAAAATTTACCATGGCTTCTTACATGCTGAATTTTTTTAGTTCTTAAGAATACATGCTAGAATAAAGTAGCTGCATTTTACTGTAGTACCACTCAGTTAAACTATTTAAGATGTACAGGTTTCCCTTGCTTTATGTGGGTTTTGCACGTGCGAATTCAGTCTTATGTGATGACCCTTTTTATACCAAAAATTCATTATATGTGAGGTAAATTCACTCATGTGACTGGTGTGGTGGAAGCCTATAGTCAGCTGCTTTGTGCAGTGCACTGTAGGAGCAATGCACACCAAAATAGTCTCCCGTGTTCCTTGCTTGTGTCTGCAAGGATCTGTGCTCCTTGCTTGTTGTCTGCAACGTGTTTCTGTAATTGCCATTCCCATTATGATAGTGCCCTGTGCTTGTGTGTACCATCTGCTGTTGGCAAGTACCAAAATTGTCTTGTAAAGGTGGTAGAAATGGGCCTAGGTTTCAGTACAGTCAAAGTCTTGAAACGTATCCCTATCTTTTACGTAATAAAGTGGGTTCCCTTTATGCAAATTTGAGTTGTGATGTATTCCAGGAACACGTTTACAGAATAAAAAGTGAGGGAAAACCCATAATTTGATAGATACTACTAACAATTAAAGTTGAATTGTGTGGTGAAGTACTGATGTGTTGACAATTCTCATATCCTCATTTATTTTCCTGGAACTAGCAGACATCTGATAATCAGTCTTGCTTGGACGTGCAAAATACTAATTCTGCAAAGGCCATGTCTGCAGCCACAGTTCCAAGCCCAAGCCTAGGTTGGGGCTGGAGCCAGAGCCAGCACCAGTGCCAGCATCACCTGCCCCACCTTGTGCTTCTGTCCAAGAAGAGGGCTTTCCCACTCCCATACTGAATATGGGTAAAACTCATCCTGGATTCAAGTAAATGCAGTAGCTTGTTTAAAAGGTGGCCTAATATCTCTATAAAAAAAATGGCAAAACTGGCAAGGTAAATCAGCATATCTGTCTAAAGAACAAGTCTGAATCTGGTCATTTTATTAGTCTATAGTCTACCTAAAAAGACAAGTCATATCTATACAAGACCAAATAATATCACAAGACAAATTGCTGGCTTGACTTTCTAGTTTTCAACACAAGCTGGTACAACTAACAAAAAATTCAGTCACTAAGCAAATGCAGTCTTACTGAGATTGTTCGTTTTCAAAAGCATGTTAGTCTTCAGTGCAGTGCAATACAGCAGTTACGTTTTCTGAATAATGTAGAAAAAAATATATATTGTGGCCAAGGAATGAATGTGTCAAGTCCTAACACATTTGCCTCTAAAGTAATTTGAACAAGTGACCAGCAATTTACAACACTACTAAAAAACAGAGGTGCACTGGCAGAAGCCTCCAGTCTCATCTTTTGATTATAAAGCTGAAATTTCAAGTCTCTCTGGAATTACTTTACTCCTTGAATCTCTCAACATGAGCTTACTGAACAGCAATCAAAATTTAATTCAAGATATGTTAATGTTTATTAGGTTTAAATTTTGTCTTTTTACCTTTCCCAGACAGGAAATCTTAGACTCATTTTTTAGACCCATATATAGGAATACCTATAAATACAGCTTCACAGAACAATTGCTGTGCTGGGCACCATATAAGGACACCAGGAACTTAAAGTTGCAGCATAGTTTAAATAATTAAGTAACGTGCAAATCAGCCAGCAAAAAGTCATCCAATACAGGTCCCCCTTTCTTTTGAAACTATACCAGCTACTGTTGGGCTGGTGAAGGGCTAAATAAAACACTTTCACCTACCTTTTCCACCCAGAAATAATAACAGAGCAGATACTCTCCACAAGGACAGTGAAGGAGTTACAAACATTGGATCATAAGAAAACAGGGCTGAAAGGGACCTCATGAGGTCACCTAGTACAGCCCCCTGCTCAAGGCAGGATCATCCCCGAGTAAATCGTCCCAGCCAAGTATCTAACATGCTCTTGAAAGCTTTAAGGGATAGATTCTACAACTTAGCTCTAAGAAGCCTGTTTTAGTGCTTGACCACCTGCATAGTCATACAGTTCTTCCCAACAGCCAACTTAAATTTCTGCTACTGCATTTTAAGGGATGTACTTCAACCATTATTTACAGCCCCAGAAAACAGGCTCATCTCCATTCTTTTTGTAATCTCTCTTCAGATATTTGAAGACTTATAAATTCCTGCTTTAGTCTTCTTTTCTGCAAACTAAATAACCCTAGCTCTTTCAGTCTTTCCGTGCAAGTCATGCTTCCAAGGCCTCTAAATCATTTTTGTCACCTTCCACTGAACGCTCTCCAACCAGTCTACATCCTTCTAGAAGCAGGGGATCCAAAACTGGACACAGCACTCAAGGTGAGGCCCTTGCCAGTGTTGAATAATAAGGGCTGCTTAATGACTTAGTGAGCTGACAAGGGCTTCAAAAGGTAGCTGAGCCCTTTAACAAGTACGATTTTGGAACCAGAAAAAACAGAACCAAAAAACCAAAAAAACCCATATACTAGAAATCAGACATCTACTATACTGTATTTAAAATTTATTTCAAAAAATATTTTTGTCATGATTGTGTGTGTGATGGGGAGGGTTGTTGGCCTCCCCACAATTAGATTAACACAAGGAGGGGTTTGTGGTCCTGCCTGTGTTAATCTAACATAGTCTGCTATTGGCTTTCTTTGCAACAAGAACACACTTGTTAGCTCATATTCAGCTTCTGGTCTAATGCAGTAGTTCTCATCCTTTTTAGATTTAAGGCACAGACACTCCTCTATAACTTATCTTAGTTTAACGGCACCCATTTCAAAAATGTATATATATGCTAGTAAATAAATGTATTTTTTTAAACAAATAGGGCCATTATATTAGCTGTTGATTTAGCCACAAAGAAAGACAAACCCTTCCCTAGCACAATGCCAGTGCAGAGGGGCAGCAAACTACTACTCCTTTATTCAATCTGTCCCAATCTCACAGGTTTAACCTTGGTCTCAAGAGAAGGAAAGGCAGTACAACAAAGTTGAAGAAAGCTTTAAGCTGGGAAAATAAGGAAATGGGGACTGTCATAGCCTCAGGCAGTGCCCAATATTCCAGGGGGAGCTTAATCATATACCTGTGCTTCCCAGGACAGATGTCACCTGGTCCTTGCTTGTCAGGCAGCCCAGATAGCACCCGAGGGGCACAGCTGACCCAGAAAACTGGGATACAGTCAGAGGACCAATTCCCAGCTGGGGAAATTGGCACTGAAGTCTGGAGTGATGCTGGTCTCAGCTGGGATAAAGCAGCAGAGTCAAGGGAAAAGGCAGCAGCTGCTGCAGTGTATACCTCCCCAAGATATACTTACTAAGGCTAGTGCCTTAGGTCAGCGTTTCTCAAACCTGATGGGCACTCACAGCTCCCATGGGTCCCCTCCCCCTGCCATGGTGCAGCTTGCCCCAGCATGACCCCTTCTCTTCTCTGCTTTGTGCACTCCTCTGCACCCTTCAAACTGCCTGCTGCTTCTCTAAACCTCTGTGACCTGGGAGGAGGGTTCACTGCAGACAGACAGCAGTGATCATCAGTGGGCTACTTGAACCAAACAGAGGGGACCCTTGCAGGGTGCAAGTGGGCTCACTGGGTTAGGGAAATGCAGGCCCAGGACACCGGGTGGTGACACTTCCCTCTTCATCAGATGGACCCCATCTATTCCCAGCAATCCATCTTCTTGCAATATTATTCCATGGTCAAAGCTGCCAAAGCCCTGCTAGCAACACCATCTGTTCAGGCATTCCTTGATCTTTAGGATGCATCTGCTCCTAGCTGGGCCTTGACCTTTGAGTGGAAGGACTCATGAGAATACCACCTAAGCCTTGTCCCTTTTACCCTTCCATTTAGATCCATGTAGTTATTGTTGGTCTGCTCAGGGGCAGCCCTGGCAGTATCATTAGCATACAGATGGATGGTCATTAGGAGACCCATCACCATCCACCACCTTCTTTGGATATCTTCTCAATCTACTCCCAATTCTAGTTTATCAGGGCACTATAACCACTATGAAATGATTACCTTAGCTGGCCGCTTACCAGCAATGTACTTGGCTACCTCATCCTTGCTAAAGGTCTCCTTACAGCCTTAGAATTTACCTGCTAACAGTCAGAATTAAACTCATTTCTCAGTGAAAGTGGTGTACCACATCTTCCAGGAATAACCTGGAGATGGAATATGCCATTGCATAAGTAACAATTAATATTTCTTGATCCGATTAGTTAGCAACTATCCATTTTACCTATCTCTGGCTTTACTTACTCACTAGGGCTGGTCACCTCACCCCTGCCAAACCCTCTGCAGCAACCCCAAAATTTGCTGTAGCCAACCCTTTCACCCCATCCGACCAAACTCTTGAAAGACCTGGCATCCCCATGCATGCAAATTAATTTATATGCCTACTTTAAACCTATTTATAGTATTTCAAAGTTGACATTTTTGGGTTCCCTGAATTTTAAATTAATGAGATGTTCATGGTCTAAGAGACCAGAAAACAACTTCAAATTGCAAACTAGGTATATTCTGAATTATCCACATCATAACACACACCAAAACCTATCCTTTTGGCTAGGGAAAGACAATAGCTTTGAGGTATCCAACACTTTGAACTATATGAGCATGGACATTTGTTTCCCTGGGAAAAAGCAGCAGTGGCACACCTTGTTCCAATGCTACCTGTCCCCAGGAAACGCCTGTGCCCTATTGAGTACAACAGGTTAACCTGGGTAGGGTAGGGAGGCTGGGGCCAGCAACCTCACCTGGGGCCTGGGAGCTTCCTGGGGCTGCAGTAGTGACAATTCTACTGCTTGGAGCCTGGCTAGCAGTTGGAGTATAGCTCCAGCCAGCCAGGCTTCGGTTTTAGGCAGCATGCACTGTCTCTGTGTGCACAATTCTGCTCTTTTTTTTTTTTGCACTTTTGTTTGACCCTGGGACTTCCAAGGGTCAAGCCCCCTTCTTTCCCCCACACCGCTACCTTGCAGTGCAGAGAACAGCTAAGTGTGTGGTATATGGCATCACAGACACGTCAACATGGCCATGCTCGTCTAGATGCAGCCTATAACATCCAATTAATGAGCAGGGATCAAGTCACCCTTCCCCCCACCAGGACCCCCGTAGGCCCCAAGGGAGGCGCACCCAGGCCTAGTGTCAGTGAGGACCTAGTCAGGGAACTTCCGGAGGGACTGGACATACTTAATCAGCAGGTCCTGAGCATCTCCACCCCAAAGTGCTGAGGGAATTAGCAGAAGTCATTGTGGGACCCCTGGCACGGCTTTATCAGCACTCATGGTGCATTGTGCCGGAAGACTGGAAAAGGGCTAATGTGGTTCCCATTTTTAAAAAAAGGGAGGAAGGAGGACCCAGGAAACTATAGGCCAGTTTGTCTTACCTCAGTCCTAGGTAAGCTTTTTGAGAGAATTATCCTAGTGCATGTCTATGAGGGGCCAGCAGAGGAGACTATGCTTAGGGGCAACCAACATGGGCTCATTAGAGGCAAGTTCTGTCATACCAACCTGGTGGCCTTCTATGACCAGGTCACAAAATCCTTAGATGCAGGTGTTACAGTGGACATAGTCTTTCTGGACTTTAGGAAGGCCTTCAACACTGTCTCTCACCTCATTCTCATTAAGAAGCTAGAAGACTGTGGCATCAATACCTACAGAGTCAGATGGGTCACTAGTTGGCTGGAGGGCCGCACCCAGAGAGTGGTGGTGGATGGGCCTTATCCAACCTGGATGGATGTGGGCAGTGGGATCCCCCAGAGCTCGGTCCTCAGGCCTGCTCTGTTCAACATCTTCATAAGCAACTTGGACGGGGGGTATAAAGCACCCTGTTCAGATTTGCAGATGACGCTAAGATGTGGGGAGAAGTGGGCACACTTGAAAGGAGGAATAGGCTGCAATTGGAACTGGACAGGTTATAGGGGTGGGCAGGTGAGAACAAGATGGGTTTCAACACTGACAAGTGGAAGGTGCTGCACCTGGAGAGGAGGAACCAGCAGCAGATGTACACGCTGGGGAACTCCCTTCTCGTCAGTGCAGAGGCAGAAAAGGATCTTGGAGTCATTATTGATGCCAGAATGAATATGGGCCGACAGTGTGGAGACAGAGTCAGGAAGGCCAACCATACCTTGTCATGCATCCACAGATGCATGTCAAGCAGGTCGAAAGTGGTGATCCTCCCCCTCTAAGCGACACTGGTCAGGCTGCAAATGGAGAAGTACGTCCAGTTCTGGGTGCCGCACTTCAGGAGGTATGTGGACAACATGGGGAAGGTCCAGAGGAGGGCCACTCGCATGATCAGGGGGCAGCAGGGCAGGCCCTATGAGGAGAGGCTATGGGACCTGAACCTGTTCAGCCTCCACAAGAGAAGGCTAAGGGGGTATCTAGTGGCCATTTACAAACTAGTCAGGGGCAACCAGCAGGGATTGGGAGAGTCCCCATTCCCTCGAGCACTACCAGGAGTGACAAGAAATAACTGTCACAAGCTGGCAAAGGGTAGATTCAGACTAGACATCAGGAGGCATTACACTTCACTGTCAGGGCGGATAGCATTTGGAACCAACTTCCAAGAGAAATGGTGCTGGCTCCTACCCTGGGGGTCTTTAAGAGGAGACTAGAAGAACACCTTGCCAGGGTCATTTGACCCCAGTACTCTTTCCTGCCATGGCAGGGGATCAGAATTGATGATCTACTCAGGTCCCTTCCAATCCTACCAGCTATGAATCTATGAGGTTTCACTGTATTGTCACATCGGCTGGCAGGTGCGTAGCCCACAGAGGGGCACCCCTGCCCTCAGCCCCGCTCCTGTAAGCAGGCACAGGGGCATGCACCTCCCCTTCTTCTTGATCTGCCCCCCCCCCCAGCATTTTCCTTTCCCCTGTCCTGTCCCTCCCCCACCCCCACAGACACTTACCTGCTGGGGTAGATGACAGTGTGCTTGTGTGTGCGTGTGTGCGTGGGGCTGAGGGGGCTGTTGTGGGGGAATAAGGGGCACCAGCAATGTAGGGGGAGGAACTGTGGGGGGCCTCTAATTTTAATCACGGATTTGGAGTTTTTAAATTAGAGAATCTGCAACTTTAATGAGAAAAAAAAACCAGGATCCCTGGTAATCATACTGAAACTAAAGTGATGACTTTTACTTTTGATCTTTAAATAAAATTAATAAGTAGGGTTCTACCTGACTCAAGGAGATGGCTAGCTGATTTCATGTGGAAATCTCAGAGCCAGCTGCTATATTCATAGGCTGATCGCAGCAGCCCTCTCCTCCTCTGACTGGTTGATAGCCCTAGTGGCCCCACTTCTCACCACTGACTGGCTGAGGGCTGTCCACCATGCGGCCCCACCCCTCATCATCAATTCGTGAAGAGCGCCAGGACCACATGACAGGCAGCCCTAAGCCAATCAGCAGCAAGGTGTGGGAATGGCAGCCATCTTGGACTGCCCTCCATGCAGAATGCATCCCTTCCCACCCTCACAGCAGGCTGCGCAGCCAGGCCACAGTGCCATGAAGACTGCTAGCTCCCTCTGGGGAACCAGCATTTTGTTTTTAAGTAAGTTTCTCTTTTTTTCCCTCCTATGGATTTTGTGAATATTGCCCATGTAATGATTTCTGTAAAATCCAGGAAATTTTGATTTCAGTAAGTTCTATTAATAAAGCTGACAGCAATCGCCATCAGTATCATATACAAATGGTGCGAGAGAGAGAGAGAGACAGACTAATTTGGAACATCCCAATATATATCATAAACAACAAAAGCTCCTCACCCAGCAGAGGCTCTGATAAGGAAATATTTTCTCTCCTGTCCAGTGACAATGCCTCAGATTTTGGTACACTGTTCTATCATTCAGCTGTTCTTGGGAAGAGTTTCTGTTTTAGTGTAACTGCAATTTGTCCCTGAATTGTATAGGTACCACAACCAATAATGATTCCCAGGAAGCATTTTCTGTATCCTACTTTTTTAAACAAGCTATTAGGTGAAGTCTCCTGCACAACCCTTTGGAGACAAAGAATACATAGAGCATCAACTAAATCTGTTGAGTGATTTGTCAAAACTCTATGACACAGACACAAAAGCCCATCTATTCTAGGAGAAAGAAACACTAAGAAACAATACTGAGCAATGATCTCTCCAGTAAGGAAGGATTATTGGACTACACTGGACTACGACTAAGGAGATAGATGTTCTGCTCTAAGCTCTGAAAATCTTCTAGTTGAATGTCATACACTTTACTCTCTCTCTGTACTTCTCCATAGCTCCTTCTCCATAAAATCCTTTCCTCAAGTATTAAATGAATGAATTCAATAACGTTTCAAGTATTTGAGTACCAAGGCAATAATCACAGACACACTCTTAAAACAGAAACTGAACACCAAATCATCTTTTTGTTCAGCCTTACAACTGAATCTGTTTATAACAACTGAATCTGTTTATACAAAAACTAAGCTGTTTTTGCCAAAGGACAACTACTGAAACATTACCATCAATGGTTCATTTCCTAACTTATACAGGGCTCAAATCCAATACTTAGAGGGAAACTGGTGCAAGCCATACATTGCTATCCTGCAGGATTACATGGCCTAATCTGCTCTGGAAGGTTTTTTCAGGATTTAAAGATGCCACATTCCCCTCCCCACCCTAAATCTTAGTAAACATTTTATTCTGTTAGAATGGCATCCTTAACAAAATACTGCCCATCTCAGCACTAGCCTATTAACCCAGTTTGTAATCACACACAGTTTTCAAAAGTTACTGACCTCCAAATTTATATTGGACAAGATACCTGGTACTCAGAATCCTACTTTACTGTAGTCATCATACTCTATTCAGTGCTCTAACTGTGAAGCCAAGAACTTGAAAAGTAACTTTGTTTTTCAAAGTCAGAAGTGACGGTAAATATTTACTGTGCTCTTCATGCTATTAAACAGATTAGCAAAAGGCAAACTCCACAGATTCTAGAGCCTTTAGAGCTGCAACAATTCTTCTGCCCAGTTTTAGGTTCTTTGGTTTTTTCAGCTGATATTTTCCATTGGGTGCACACTCAGATTTTATACAGTAGCTGAGCACTTTTCATATAAGGTCATTACCAAAATTCCTGCTGAATTTTGTGGAATTGTTGCTGTTTCCTCCAAGTGTAATTATGGGGAAAAAAAAGTATGTGTGGTATGGTATCTTAGAGGTTTGGTTTGGTTTTTTTGACTGGCACTCCCCCACTCTAGTGAAAAGAAAAGAGGTTTCACAGCATTTCTTGAAGATTATCAAAATTCAGATTTCACTGCTGTCCTCTGGAGACTTGCTCCACAGCCTATTCCTCACTTAATTAGGAATGTTTTATCTCCAGGTCCCATGGACTTTGTACTAATCTAATGACCTCCATTTTCCCAGAGGACCACAGTTATTTTAATGATTCACATATTGAAACTCAGTGTGGTATAGCCAATTTGGTCCATTAAGTGATTTGAAAACTAGGACCAGCATTTTAAACTAACCTTAAACTGCCTGGAAACAGAGGACCTTAAGCATGGGCCTGATGACAGCTTTTCACAGAGCAGGCCATGGAAAATTAGAAAAAGTTACATTTTATACCAGTCAGAACTTGTGCATTCAGGGCTCTCCAACTTCTGAGTGGCTTGGGACTGTATTTCTGTGGAGCACTGTCTCCTTGGACCTTGCAAACTGATGTAGGACCTGAAAGTAGAAGCTGGAAGAAGGAGCAGTAGACCAGAGATCCTGGTCAAAGATACAATAGGGGGTGAGGAGAAGTGCCCATGTACAAGTGTACAGGCTGCCAGTTAACTGCTCACAGGCTGCCAGTTAGACAGCCCTCCTCAAATGTATACATTCAAAACCAAGACTGGAATTAGGTCTTCAGGCTCCTATTGAGCACGCCACTCTTGTGTTTACCCACCTATACGAGCAAGTTCCCACAGAACAGTATGTAAACACTGTCAACTGGTCAACATGAAACTATAATCAACCACATCATCATCCAAAGCTCCCAAGATGTATTTCTCTGGACGATGTAACTCAAAAAAAGTCAAAACAAGGTTCATAAGGACCAGTGATAAACATTCTATTCAAATGGCTAGGCTACAAAAACCAGCTTCCAGATGAGGCTAAATCAGAACACAACTGCTGCTAGACCTTCCTTGAGCAAACTGCCAGTTGTAAATAGAATAGCTAGCTGATAGAGGAATTGTCAAAGCAGTAAGAAGAAAAATGTGCATTATGAATACAACTTCTTACTAGAGAAGGGTGACAAGCAGAAGACTCCACTGAATATACAGGAGGCCTCATAGATAACAAAACACTTCCTAGTTAAACTATTATGATACAGACAGACACTACATATAGTCCCAGAATAAATATTGTCATCTTAATGAGAAGTCATGCACATGTTACATACACAGGAATCAAATCGTATCATTTGTAAATTGGACACATTGGTTCACAAGAGTAACATGCCACATGACTGCCTGTTAACTTTAGCTATCACGCCTTGTAATGTGTACCATTTCAACTGTTCCACTTCAATTGAATTACAAACACAAGAAACACTCAACTGAAAAATTAACCTTTTAATGGCACTTTGTGTAATGATTCATACTCCCTAAATAACTATGTTCATCTTCACAATAAGCACCTCAAAATATACCTACCTGTCATTTTTAATTTCTTGTAAAGATGAAATACTCCAATTTAACCCAAATGGTATCAATTATTAGAGCCATAGCAATTGCTACACTGGATCAAACCCAAGTTCCATCTTGTCCCTATTTTGTTTTCTACAATACTTCAAAATGCTTCAAAAGGACAGATAAGAACTTCTCAGTAGGCAGGTACTGGGTAATCTGCATATCCTATAAATCTCATCCTAATGTCTGTTAGAACAAGACTTATGCTCTGGAGCACAATAACTTCCAAATTAAACTTTTCTTCTGTTGATTAAGTAAGAATGCTCAGAGCTCTTCAATTCACACTAATAACCTGTTCCTTTGAGTCTTAAATTCTTGGCCTCAGTTTATATCCTGTGTCAACAAGTTTTACAGTTTAGTTACAAGTTATGCAAAAGGTACTTCTTTATCATTTCCCACCTTTTAAATGAACTGAATGTCCCCTGGATTACATGTTGTGAGGCAACATCCAATCTCCTTTACTATTCATGATTATATATACTTCTCTCTCCAGTTGTGTTTGTTAAAGGTAAGAAATGCCAGTGTTTTCAGTCTCTCCATGTGAAGTTTTTCCCCCATGCCCACTATAATTTCTGATTTTTCTGAGCCCCCTTTAATGCAGCAATATCCTTTTTTAGATAAGATGGTCACTGTATTCCAGAGGCCACACTATAGTTTTATCGGAAGACATTCCAATATTTCATATTATTCCTCTTGCCATTCATTATTCAAAGAAATTTTCAGAACAAAAAAATATTGTTCTTGGATCTAATTACTTAAAAGTGGAAAAGTAGTTATTTAAATGCATATTCTTGTTATTTTTCATGTATAAAATTTTGATAAAACCAAATGAAAGATGCTGTACCACTCCAACTTTAGCATGGTAGCATTACATTAACAAAGTCACACAATATTGAGAGGCTTATCAAAGCTGTTGCAATATCTTTGAACAAGTGTTGAAAGTATTTTCAAAAAGATATAGAACATAGTTAAGGTTTTAAACTGGAGAAATAACTAGGAAAATGTTAAGCCATGTATTCTCAATCAGTACTCTACCCACCATGGCAATCTTTGTCAACTGTTATAGCCTGCTCACTGTGTTCCATGATGCTACAGCTATCTTATGCATCAAACTCTCCAGTTTTTGCAGCACTTTAATTCAACACAAATATGACAAAGGGTTCAGATTATTTCCAAGGGGTTATTTTAACACTTACTTTTAATCATGTACTATCACTTCACTATACTAGCCTAGCTGAAAACGCAGCAGGATTTTTTTCCCCCAAGTTGAAAGAAGCAAATAGATGGTTTGAAAACTGGGTAGGATAGATACTACTAAGGTACTGCCGTAAAAGCTGAGTGGGAAACACATCTAAACACCAAAAAACAGATGAGAAGTCTGGACAGGAAGCAAGAATCTCTCTGGTCTCCTCCTCCCCTTACAAGGAGTAAATGGACATAAATTAGTTTCAGGAAGCCTGAAATCTGCTCACCTACTTGGCAATCCACAGTGCCCAAATGCCTTGGCAGTATGAGCTGTTAAAACAGCTAAAGGAACATATTACTTCAATGTTTCTGCCAAGATTATGAGTACAGATTTATTTAATTCCTGCTTAGGTGGGCAAAAATTGCCGTGGTTTCTTTGTGGCCTCTCCCCCCTGGCCCCTCCCAATTGGCCAAGGGGGCTGCCCATTGTGCAACAAATGCAAAATTGCTAATAGGGTAGATCCCCAATTATCAGGAGAACAATTGTGCTTACTTTTAACTTTTGTTCACTGGGTTTCAGTTACCAACCTAAATATAATTGTAATAGTCTGTACTTCTCTTGCAACTGTATTTAGCAGTTTCCAAATTCAGGAAGACAAGACAACTTTAATATACCTCCAGAAGATTGTTTTTGACAGCAAAGAATACATTGGGGGGGGGCGGGGAAGAGCAGGGGTGTTAAGTTCCAACTATTATTTTGCTGCAGACAATGAATTCTGTAGCAGATTTATAAAATATATGGAACATACTATAATATCTGGCACAGTTAATCAACAATCTCAAGTGAAGCAGGTTCAGGGAATATCAGTATACATGTAAGATACTACCACGGAACTAGATGCTGGGATTTAGTAAATGATATTTTCTTGACTAATTCATTCCTAAACCAAAACACTCATCTTTTTGATTCAGGGCACAAATGAACAAAATGTGCTCTCTGGGTTGTGTGGCATAAAACAATTTTTAACTGCATCAGGTCAATAAAGACTCCAAAACATTATTCAGACAGGACATTCTTCCTATGTCCTGTATTTACTTGAATACAAGGTGAAGTTCCCCCCTGTCTTACAACTGAATACAAAGAAATCTTACTAAATACACTATCACTACTCTGCTGCCAAAAGCAGTATGGGCTCAGTAATGGAACTTAACTATGAAGTTGATTAAATTAAGTCTGCACTGAGCATGACTCTCAATGCCCATATTAGATTCTCACATAACCAACACTGGACAAACATGCTGATGGAAACCTACCACAAGGACAAGTTAGTGCAACCCATCTGAATAAGACATATGGCAGTGCTATTAAGCACAGTTCCCCCCCACTGCCGACTCTTTTTCAAGTCATGGTGAGCAAAAACGTTGCATACAGTTCATCCAAAATCCCTCTATCACCCCTTTTCTCAGCAGGGGACTCTGGCAGGGCCCAGCCCAACGAACTACGTGGTAAATCACAAGCCTCTGGCTTTGGCTTAATATTATGCAGAGTTTGTACTATCTTCTCTGAAACTGCACATACACTGGGGAGGTGTCGAGAAGAGAAACCATAATCCTCACATTGATGATAGGGGTCAAGATCCTGATTAGAGAGGCTGTGTTGTTTGGACACCTAACCAAGCAGCAATGGAACCCAATAGCCTGCTTCAACTAGTTCATCTCCTGCTTCAGGAACACCCTTTGGAAAACTAGAACATGCTCATGCACAGGCACACAAATCTTCCAGGCAAGGACAGCATTAGAATGGGAGTGAGTTAGCATCAGAAGTACTATATGAACATGAGAAGACAGCAGAGGACACATGGAAGAGAAGGGAATTTCACAGACTGTTCAGGAATAAGACCCCCAGAGAAGATGATGAGAACAATGATGATAGTCCTGAAGTGGGGGTGAGTGACAAGGATGATGGAGAAGAGGAAAATGACAGACTAAGGACTGGGGAAAGAAACAAAGGGGTGGAGATGGGAGTAGAGGATGGAGGGAGTGGAGGTGGTTTTGCATGTTAGTGATGGTTAAAGAAGTCAGCAACAGGCACACAGTTGTTGTAACTGGGCTAATGACATTATCATTATGGATAAACTTTCTCTTTCATATTAGGTCAGATATCAACTTCCAAATCCACAAGTCACTATCAGGTATTATTCAATGTGCAAATTCCATCTGCCCCATCTGGGTACTTGTAAAGCCCGCAGGTTTTGATTTTTCCAATTTCAATACTTTCTCTATAAACTAAGTGCATGGGTATTATATTCAAATTGCTACAGCCATGTTTCATTTCAAAATTATCATTTTCAAATTTACTCCTCAGTTCCACTTTCCTCACTCCGGGAGAGCAGGGTCTGATGGTAAGAAGAGGTAAGAAGGAGCTGCCCGGGGAAAAAGTTGGTGGGAAGCACAAAGGGATACCTGACCCCGCAGATTCAATTTTCCCCTCTGTATCAGTGGGACGGGGACAAATTCAAGGCAAGCCTCCAATAATTACCTGGAAAACTATAACAAATGTATAAGTTAATGTGACAGGACGGGCATTCCGGGGCCATTGTCTCCACTCTATGGCCCACCCGCCTGTCTCGGTGGATCAACTGCCCACCTTTTCTCGCCCGCCACGACTTGATCTTAATTGGTTCATTAATAGATCTTCCATAAGCCGAAGGGTGCCCATTTGTGCCAAGGCCGGGGCGCTTTCTGTGGCTCCTTCCATCCCCATACCGCAGCCCAAGCCTCACAGATGGCATCTCAGTCTTACGTTAATCACCGGCCCCATGCTGGGCCCCACAATCATCACACACAGACCCTGACTATGTTCTATACTCTCAGGCGGCCTCACCCCCTTCAACCGGGCTACCTAGTACCCCAAAGCCATCTTCCCTTCTTGGGTGTGGTCCTCCCCCGGACCTTCAGCCACTTGCCGTGGCCCACCTCTAGGCCAGTCGGAACCCCGGGCCTCCAGCTCTCCAGCGTTCCTCACGGTGGGCCCCCCTGGCCCTTTTGACCCCTCTCTCTGGGTCCTGGCCCCAGCCTGGGCCAGTCGAAGGTACTCATCTTGGCCGGGTCTCTAGCCCCTCTCTGGGCCCTTCAAACCCCGGGGTCTTCCACTCCACCTTCACCCGGGGTTCCTAGCCCCTCACTTTCTAGGTCTCTGGGTCTACCCTCTGGGCCCTCCAAACAAACACACTAAACAGGGTAACCTACCCGGCAGTGTGGGCAAGGGGTTAAGGCACCCTGACTTGTCTTCCACTGGGGTGGTAACTGGCCTGGCATTTCCTGGGGGCTTCCACGCCACTGAGCGCCCCACCAGGCCACCCACTCCTGGCAGGGTGCAGTTTCAGTTACCATCCCCTTACAGCTCCCCCTTACCTCCGGGATGTTCTTGCCAGCAGCTCTCAGGCCAGACGATGTTGCTGCCTGGCCCCCAGCAGCCAAACTGCCCTGTTTATATAGGCTCAAAATGGCTGCCCTCATCAGGTACCTGGAGGCTGCCAGCTCCAGGGCCTTAAAGTGGCAGGCACCCCAGCGCCCTGCCACACACCTTCCCCCCTTAGATCTTCACTGCCCCCTCACACTGGGGCTCCTCATCACTGCCCCCTCTCGAGGGCTCGTTGTGCCCAACTTGGGCCTCCTTTCATCACTGCCCCATCTCGAGAGCTTCTCATCATTATCAGCACTGCCCCATCTTGAGGGCTTCTCATCTCATCACTGTCCTCTCTCTAGGGCCACCCTGCTCTTTCAGCCGCTCTCCAATGCAGCCCCTTGTGGGCCTCAGCAAGTGGTGGGCACAGCCAGTGCCCCACCACACACCTTCCCCCCTCAGAAAAGGGGCATCTCCTCATCACCCCCTCTCTGGGCTTGATCCTTACCGCGGGCCTATACCCCCACACACAACCCATTAGTTGCTCAAGTGGTGCGAACACCCCGTGTTGCACCACAGTTGTCCATATATAGAACCTAATTATAGTTCATCTCATAATTGGGGATGTCTTCTATTCAAGCAAATATGGCAGGTACATTTTCACTTGTAGTTTCCATCTGATACAGCATTCTTGGAATCCATTATTATGGCTGTGATAGCTCAAAAGTGACTGTGAATGCAGTCAGAAAGAGTGATAGATGAAGACTGTCAGTCATCTAGATCAGCAGTTGGTAACATTTTCTAGAAGTGGACCAGAATGACCCAGCTTGAATCTGGGGTAGGACACCACTAAGACCCAGATGCCACTGCTCTTGCTTCTCCCTGCTGTAGCATAGCATGGACAAAGCTTTCTACTGCGCAGCTCAATGCAACATGGTGGGGTGCAGTCAAAGCCCCCACACTTGCTGCCCAATGCTGCCAAAGCACCAACTCCATGAACTAGATTGGGATCTGGCAACCTGTGGCATGCAGGCCAAGTCCTATTCTAAACTAAAAACAAAAACAAATCTGGCAGAGTACAACTGCTAGGCTGATTTTAAAAAAACCCAGCAAGAGCTTTTATGCAAAGATGTTGACTTAATAAAATTAGTTTTGTGTTCTATTTTGCGTTTTTCTACAAACTTTACTTGTATAACAAACAGCAGTAAACTATTTGTTGCAAGAACAAGAGCTATTTGCAAATTACTATACAAGGAAATATTTGAAAACTAATGTTTTTAGTTTTCCTTCCTTAACTGAAGTATCTGCAGGCCTTCAAACTACCAAGAAAACTAACTGTACAAGGTAATTAATAGGCCTCTCCTTTCTTCTTCTTCGAGACAGAACGCCAGTGAGCAAAAAAAGCAAAGACAAGCAGCTTAAGTAAAAGAATGCATGCAAGATAAAAAAGGGGTCTCTTCAAGTATAATAAAAGAAAATACAAGTGTATTTTATATTTAAATAAAATTGCTGCATATGTATTACAACTGCAAACCACCCACAAAGAAAATAAGTTACCCCTTTGTAAATGGATTTAGTTTAGACACCAGTATTGTTTGTGAGAATGGGTACAAATGTATATATTGTATACCATGCTGAAAACCATGAAGATCTACAATCTGTCATGCATCTGTGCAAGCCCAAGTTAAAAAAAAACCAAAACAGATCAATAATAAGTATCTCACTTCTAATGTCTCACTGACATAAGTTGTCATAGGGGAAGAAGAAATTGGTCCCTGACTCTCCCAACTCCCATACATGCAAGATTATACTTGTTAAATTTGTAGTTTTATTTGAGCCCGATTTGCATAAAAATTAACTTTTCCACCCAAGAGAACTTATAACACCCTATAACATCATTCCATTCTCCTGTGCAATATGAAGTTTCATTTCTACCTAGGAGAAATGTCACAATCTATGCATTCTCCTTTGCTTGAGGAAGTGCACTTAACCCCTAAAGCTTGCAAATATAGCCCTTTTTTGTAACTTTTTAGTTGGTCTATTAAAAGATACCGCCTCTACCAAGAGTTCTGAATACACAGAACTATACTAAACATTGTATATTTATAACTGTAACAATATTAACAAATGCAACCGTATGCAATTACCACATGCTTCAAATAAACAGGCCTTTTCGTGACAGGAAGGATGGAGACGAGAGAGGAGGCAACAATAAAACAAGCCAGAATATGTATAAGCAGCATGTTGCCAAATGGCTTGCTGCTTTCCTCCACAGGCTGGAAATTTTAGACTGTGTGTATGAACAGTACAAAAATTGTTTTAAAAACTATGTTTGCATAGATAACTTTTTACATGTGCATTTATTTTGAGTCTCATTTCAGAACAAACGTATTACACAAAGTAAGAGCTAGCAGTAACTAGATTTAGACAGACTACAAAAGTGGGCAGATGAGAATAGGATGGGATTCAATGTAGACAAATGCAGGGTGCTGCACCTTGGGAGGAGGAGTCCACAGCATACAGGCTGGGGAGTTCCTTTCTTGAAAGCACAGAGGCGGAAAGGGATCTCAGAGTTATTATCGACTCCAAGATGAACATGAGCCGCCAATGCCAGACCGCAGCCAGCAAGGTCAGCCATACCTTGTCACGCATCCAAAGGTGCATCTCAAGCCAGTCCAAAGAGGTGATCCTCCCCCTCTAAGCAACTTTGGTCAGGCCGCAGTTGTGGAGTACTGTGTCCAGTACTGGGCACCGCACTTCAAAAGGGATGTGGCCAGCCTGGAGAGGGTTCAGAGGAGGGCTACCCACTTGGTGAGAGGGCAGCAGGGCAAGCCCTATGAGGAGAGACTGAGGGATCTGAACCTGTTCAGCCTCAGTAAGAGGAGGCTGAGGGGGGACCTGGTGGCTGCCTACAAGCTCATCAAGGGGAATCAAGAGCAAACAGGCATAGCTCTTTTTTCCCCAGGCACCACCTGGGGTGACAAGAAACAATGGTCATAAGCTGATGGAAAACAGGTTTAGGTTAGAGATCAGAAGGCAATATTTTACAGTGAGGGTGGCCAAAAGCTGGAACCAACTTCCCAAGGAGGTGGTCCTCGCCCCTACCTTGGGCAAATTCAAGAGGAGGTTGGATGATCCACCTGTCTGGGGTCTTGTGAACCCAGCATTCATTCCTGCCTGTGGCAGGAGGTCAGGCTAGATGATGTGTTCAGGTCCCTCCTGACCCTAGCTACTATGAAACTATGAAATTCCAGACACTGCAGTTTTAAGTATCATCATACAGACTGATGATTCTGTTAAAAACGTTTAAATTCATGCATCATAAGTAGTATCAAATTCTGAGTTGTTCATATACTGCAAAGGTCTGCTACACTTAAAAACTACAGAGAAAAGGAGCCTGAAAAGTGTGTGTTAATTACTGTTACCTTTTAATGTTTTAAACTTTTTTGTTCCCCTCAAATGCATGTGAAATTAATAAATGTTTTCTAAACAATATATATATCCCAAATTAAGGAATGGCTTTACCTTACTGCTTTACTACTTCAAATACAGTATTTCACCTGTATTTTCCCCATGCCTATCAAGATATTGCTTCGCTTCTGGACTCGAAACATTTCAAGTCATTGTCATAACAGAAAGCTCATCATGTATTCCTTACCTTTACTGAAATCTATAGGACAACCTATGCCAATTAAGTTATACATTTGCATGCTAGGAGGATTGAGACAATCATACCAAATTATAAAAATCCTTATTCACACAGTTGAAAATTAGTCACCTAAGCAATAACTGTTCTTGTGAGCTGTTCAGATTTGCAGAGCTAAGTTTTTAAGTTATAAAGGAAGCACACACATGCACACACTAGCCGGCCCATCCCAGCAAACAAATAGGGACTGCAATGGTTATACTAAAGATCAATCTGAGTATGTTTAAAATATCTTTAGATACAGAAGTTTGTGCAAAGCTGCATTATATGTAATAATGGAAAGCACATCTATGTAACATCAGAAGTATGTAAAGCCTAGCTAAATATATCATTCATAATTGACAGACTTCTTTACACATCTCTTCCATTTACTGAATTACAAATATTTGCCACTAGAAAATGCTGAAATGACCCAGCATTACCTTCTTGGGAAGGTGATTAGTAATATTTCAAGGTTACTGAGGAAGGGGTTCAAGGAAAAATAAATGGAGAAAGCGAGCTAAAACACAGTTAAAATATTGGAGTAGGCAGAACAATGTGCTTTGTGCTTCCCATTTCTCCTGCTCCCCACATTCCGTTGTTCCATTGCAAAAAAAGTGATGCTTTGTTGTGGGTTAGTAAAACCTTACACAACAGCTTGGCCCCCTTCTTTTTCCAAGGATCTGTGCAAAACCCTACATCTCCTATGCTACAAACTGGCCACAGAAACGGATCCTAGTTCCAAACGGTTGCCAAACCCCCTACAGGGCCAAGAGAGAGTTCAGCCACTAGAGCAATCCGCAACAACACCCAAAATGGTGACTCGAAGTAATAAATCAGACACAAACCCACTATTGGGGAGGTCAGGGGGGGTTCTATCCCACCCTACATAAACCAGAGGCTGGGCAGACTGAGGCTCTTCTAAACCTGGACATTCATTTGTTCACCAGCAAAGTCGCCAAGTTAAACAGGATAGAGACAAAGAGTACGACATTCACGTAGACAGACTTTTTTTTCAGACCCCATCACAGAAAACACCCCAGGGGATAAAAAAGCCATGGGTGCCAAGACAGAGCATGAGAATGAGGGCAAAGAGAAGGGGAAGGGTCGGAGGCAAGGGGAGACAGGTGAGGGGCTACAGGGCAGCTGAAGGAAGAAGCAGGTGGGGGCCAGAGATGAGGGGGGCAAGCACAGGGGAGCAAGCACAGGGGCCACCACGGGCAGCGACGGGCGCGCCTGGACGGACGTGGCCGAGACCATCGGGCGGGGGCTCGGGGGACAGGGCCACAAGGAAGAGGCCGAGGGGCAGGCAGGCAGGGAACTCACCCGTCTTTCCGCTTGGCTTTGTAGACGTGCCCGTAGGTGCCTCGCCCCACCTTGCAGCCCTCGTATTCGAACAGGTCCTCCACCCGCTCGCGCTCCCCGGTCAGCTTCACCTTGAAGTCATAGTCCATCTTCAGCGCCCGGCGCCGCCCCGCCGGCAGCCCCCGCCGCCCGCCCCCCGCCCGCGCCGC